>OZ018331.1:116363112-117566862 GCA_963969495.1 Ceratothoa steindachneri | reverse complement strand
CGTTTGCTTTTCGTGTCTCGGAACGGTTGGCTGATTGCACGCAGGACAACTCTGCATTTGAGCTATAGGGTCTTGTGTAAGGTATGGTATTCTTTCTCTTGTAGTTTTGCAGGATGGGTTAAGTGATCAACCGCTTTCTTATGGGATGAAGGAAAAATATATATGTAGTTATATATGGATTTTTTATTCCTAGGTATATGGCTGGAATAAGCTTCGAATATGGCGAACAGGGAATATAAGTTTTTCTTCTTAAACAATAATAATTTTCTGACTTTCTGACTGACTTTATTGATGATGATATAATCAGTTTTAGTAGAAGATGGGATAGTGGAAGATATAGTAGGTGAAAGTTAAAGATGGAGAGGGGGTATTTTGCCCGAGCAGGGAGGGCATCCTTTATTTTTAATTTCTGTTCATTTTGCCTTTTTTAGTTTTGTTAGTTTATGCTTTTTATCTTTTGTTTATGTTCCTTCGTGTGTTCTTTAGTATTCTTCTTATTGTTTCTTTCTTATGATTTGTTGTTCTAATTTTTGATGGAAAATATTTAGCATTCAAGCCTTTCATAGCTTTGTTTGCCGACAATTCCCATTGTATTACTTGTTTAGTGATAGTCGTATTGTTTGCTGTTCTCATTTCTTGTGTGTTTTACTGCAGCGTTTTTAATGTGTTGTATTGTGTTATTTCTATGTGTATAGTGGTGTGATTACTTCTTGAGTATATAGTTTTGTGCTCGGGAATCGACTTCGGCATGAGACTTTCGCCCGTAGCCTTGTAGGTATATTAAGCCTGCTGCCTGTTCCCTGTAGCTCTGGAATGACACCATTCGTTAGAGTGGACCAGATCTTTTTACCCAGTTTCTGGGTGACGACATTGATGGGTTCCAAACGTTTCCTCCTGTGCAAATCACTTTGCCTAAGATGATCGCGCCTTATTACTTTATTGATTAGCAGAGAGGCAGTATTCTGGACACGTTGGAGCCTTTTCATCGAGGTTTTATTTGCCGCTTGGGGGACCACTGTAGGTAGATAGCATAGCCCGGACATACATCAGATATATTTTCCTGATGTTGGCCGAGCTAAGATCTCTAAACCTGTAAAGCTTGGAGATTTCTCTCCTGTCCAGGTTCCGTCTCTCCGTGTGGTGTCTCGAGTATCCATGATCGGTGATTTTAAGGCCCAAGACGCTGCCTTCAGCGGTGTAGCCGTATCTCTTCCCATCTATGATGATGCGCCATGTCAACTCGCGGTTTAATGAGACGATTTTGAATTTGTCCCTGTCGGTCCTGATTTTCCGTCGTCTCTCGTATTGGCTGATGTTATTGATTTCCGCTATTGTGCGAGACGACTGCACCCTTTCTTTCCTCTCCGGGGATGGGACAATTTGAATGACGTCATCTGCGAATTGCAGATACATCGTGTTCCTGTGCACCGGAGTTGGGAGGTCGATTGTGAAGACCAAGTAAAGCAGAGGACTTGTGTAGCTACCCCGAGGAACGCCCGCCTTTAATTCGAATTCGGGACCTCTGTACCCTTCTATCATGAGACATGCCCTTCTGTCCATGACGAAGTCACAGAGGATCCTTTCCAGGATTGGGTCTAGCTGGAGGTTCAGGATCTTGTATTGAATTCCTTCCAGCCAGAACTTATTGAAGGCCTTTTGCACGTCCCTAAACACAATGTCTACATAGAACCTGTTCGCTTAAGAGTATGCTACTTTTTCAGTTAGGAGCGCCAGGGCGGTGTCTGTGCCCCTTTTTTGCGGAACTCATGCTGTTGGGGGCTATGCCCTCCTAACCGACTGACTTTTACACAAAAATACACCTATATAAATAGTTATTTCATCAGGCGCTATGATAGATTTAAAATGTTACTAATGTTTCAACCGTTTACACATAAACACGGCCGAAATCAGTTTTCCGAATTTTGGCTGGGCGAATATTCTACTGCGTAGCGTTGCCTTACTACCTTCTGAAAAGCGATTTAGTTTAAATACTCCTGCTTAATTTACGGACTTTGAGCCTCGCCAACTAAGAACGTGACCTCCCTGGGAGTCATCAGGATCCCAGTTGATCTGCAAAGATTTAAGATATATTTTCGCTGCGAGTGACGAAATAAAATGAGGGCTTAAGCACCTCATTGCTCCCGTCCATCGCCTTGCGTGGGAACCTGCTCGGATGACTGCCATTCATTAATTTCGTCTTAACTATGTCGGCCACTTGGACTGGCATAATTAAGGGCTTGCGTGGAAACTGGTTTGAGGACTAGCCCACAGCCGAAGCACAAGTCAGAATTTTCCTCGAATCGTGGGCAAAACTGCAAGTTCCGGACGGAGGAGAGATCCTCATCGCCCGGGGGACCGGGCCAAAATCATAGAGGGAAGAACACCCGTCTCTATGTAGTTGGATGCAATTTTGGCGTATGTACCCGTGAGGGGGTGGCAAAAACTTAGCGGCCGTTGATTCGGCCACTATGCATCAAGTCCACCAAGCTCAACCCTCTGAGGTCCCCACTCGAGACTCACATCATCCATCATCACCCATCATCCCGGCACCATCCGAGCGGAGAACCAACAGGAAATTGGACGGGAGCCTTTTTCTCATTGACGCTCCGAACATATTCTCTGCTCTGCGTCCTTTACCACTTCCGACATCACTTTTCTCACCCAAAACACAATAATTCCACATTTCTTACAGAGAGGAACACAAAATACAAGAGAGAAGACGACTGCGACGATGGAGGCCCTCCCTAAGAGGGTCCTCCTAAGGACCATACCAGGAAAAAAGACACCGGAGAAGAAGACGTTGTGCCAAACCCTATTCGCAAACTTGAGGATCGCGCTGAGAAAACTAATCAAGATCCCAAATGAATTCATCGCGATATGCGGGGAGAATAAAGACGTAGACCGGCTTCTATCCAAAGAAGGAGCTAAAGTTCTAAAAACTCTGAACTTGGAAGCTAAAACTCCACCAGCAATCTCGGCCAACCTCGGCATCATCTGCCGAAAGGTAGGAAGCTGGGTAGGGGAAAACCATGCCAAGATAAAAACAGAGATTAAGAACAACCACACATGGGCTAAGGTCAGGGATGTGATAAAATTCCGCGACCATACCCATGTCTTCAAGGTGATACTCCAAACCACGGAAATTGTTCACAAGGCGGCAACAGAGGGACTCCTCATTTTTAATATGAGGATCCCAGGATGCAATATAGAGCACGAAAAGTATCATAGCATCCAGATATGTTTCATATGCTACAAGCTGGAAGCACACACCACCGCCAACTCCACACAAAAAGGACAGACATGGTGCAGTGAATGCGCCACTGAGGGTCACAGATATAACTCACGCAACAGCACAGAAAAAAGTGTTTAAATTGCAAGGGGCCCCATTAAACGATGGCCGTTAACTGTCTCCAAAAAAAGTAGATCATAATGAAAATGGTAGAAGAAGAACAAAGAAAAAAGAAAACAAACACCTACGCGAGCACAGTGAAGAAAGGTGAAGGGATGACCTCAGCAATGGCAACCCCTTCACAAATCGTCTTCACAAATGACCCAAGTGCCAAAATACTAATTTTCATTACGCATGCAAAAGGGGCAAATGCGATAAAACCTGGATACTACAATCAGGTTCTAAACGCACTTTTAAAAGCTAAGAACCTACCTTTGATTATCTTACCGGCTAACCCTGAATGCTCCAAGGCATTCAAGGATAGCGTTATCCCAAACAACGAGAACCAAGAGAAAGCCACCGGTCTAAAGGAAGTTATCGAAACTCTCTCATCGGAGGAATCCGAAGAGGAACACGATGAAGAAGAAGACAAAGAAAAAAACCAAGAATAAGGGGAAAACACATCTTCGGATAGTGACGAGGGCTCATGCACTCGCACTAGAGCGACGAAGAGCAAATCAAAAACTCCTAGTCCCCCGAAGATTGAAAAGCCTGGGCACTCCAAACAAGCCCCACAGGCCAAGAAAAAAAAGAACAACAACAAGAAACATAGATAAATACATCTCACAATGGAACGGAACGCACTAAGAATTCTAGAAGTCAATACCAACGGCTCGACACTCGTAGCTCCAAAATACAGATCTGGAACTCCGACGTGCTAATCACAAATTACTTTCAAGAGCGGTACGACAGTGCCGCCATCGCCATCAAAAGAGGGATTAAGTACAAGCCATTAAGAAACCTGGAAGAATCCTATCTTGCAATAAAGGTCGAACTCAATATAGGTAAGCTGGTCATAGAAATAGAAGGTGCCTGGAAACTATGCTGGACCGAAATATGGTCCAAAGGATAGGCCCTGACTTCCCTACTTATATATGAGGAAAAAGTGCCACCAAACCAGATATTTGTCTGGCTTTTCGTCAGCTACCATTCAATTACTACATGGAACTAGTACAGGTACCATGTAGTGATCATATAGGGATCCTACTTACCATCAACAGGAACCCTATACAATCCCAGCACCAGTCAGAAAAGACTACAGAAGAGCAGACTGGGCACGCGACGCAGATCTTATAGAGGCCTACCGTCCACTAAATCTTGACGAGGCAATTCTCGAGGAGATAGACAAGGCACTCGACGACCTTAACGACCACCTTATAAATGCAGATAGGGCTTGCATCCCCAAAACCCAGTATAAAACCATCTCAACATACAGATGGACTGGGTATATGAAAGAATTATATAGAGAAATCAGTGGACTCGTTACAACAACAGAGACGATGAGACGATGCGATCGAGAGCATCGATCAAGATACTTCCCCCAAAGACTTTTGGAAGAAAGTCAGAAGTCTCAGAGGATAATGTTGAAAAAAGAAGAAAATGGAAATCCTAAAAGAAGATGGATCCATTGAAACAAAAGATAGGAACATCGGAGTAATATTCCGGCGTTATTGGGAAAGAATCTCTAGTATACCTGAAGAAGAGAAAGAATATTTTGATATAGAGTCCGAAAATAACATCGTAGACAAGCTTAACACGGAAATACACAGAACGCATCCTCGTCACCAGGTGGACAGACTGCGTGAGGAGACGCCGAGATCACCAAAGAAAAGATACTTGACGCACTCCGCTCATTCCGCCAAAAAGCCCCAGGCCAATCGGGGCTTACGAAGTTAAACTTCGAAAAGGCATCAGCAAACATAATCGAAGGTATGAGACGAATATTCAACGAATGTCTGAATACGGGGTACTTTCCAGATGCTTACAAGATGGCAAAGATGATCTTCTTGCCCAAGCATGAAAAGGACCCAACGTTGAGAGAGAGCTACCGCCCAATTTCACTTCTGGAATTTGGCGGGAAACTCTTTGAGAAGATCCTCAACCAAAGATTGGTGTCTCACCTGGAAGAGAACTCCCTCTACAACCCTTGCCAATACGGGTTTAGAAAGAAGCGAAGTACGGAAATGGCAATCAATGTCATTACGGAAAAGCTTGCCCAAGCCAAACGGGACAGGAGTTACGTGGATATTATTTGTCGGGATGTATCAAAAGCGTTTGATAAGGTGTGGCAGCGGGGTATGCAGTATAAGATCTTACGGTTGGGTCTAAGTGAAAACTTTGAAAGAACTCTCTGTGACTACGTCATGGAGAGAACGACCTATGTCAGTTTAGGGTGCACGAACGGACCAAAGTTTCCGCTCACTGCGGGCCTTCCGCAGGGGGAATGTCTATCCCCCACCCTTTACTTGATATACACGTGGATGTCCCAGCCCCTGTGTACCCCTCTTCCCTTAATATTCAATACGCTGATGATGACAGCCAGATAATCATATCTCCATGGAGGAATGCACCGTGGCAAGCTCGCATGACAACGATAGAAATTGAAAATCTAAACACCTACGAGGCTCAATAGAAAATTAGAAATAACCGGGAGAAATTCAAGGGGGTCCCCATTGGACGCACTAGAAGAGCAGACGTAAGAGTGGGGGATACTCTCTATCCCTACACCAACGAATGCAATGTCCTCGGTATGGAAATCACCTCTACCGGGTACAAGAAGCACGTCGAAGAAAGAATTTCTTGAGCCTCGGCCGCTGTCAGAACTCTATATACGTTCAAAAATCTACGTGAAAGTAACAACAAGAAGATCTACAATGCACTTGTAAGATCTACGTTGCTTCACCCCGCCTCCACCCTCTCGTGTGTCTCAAAAACACAAAAGAGGCGACTACAAGTAGTGCAAAATAAATGCATGTACCTAATCACAGGTACACGCAGGCGAGAAAGAAGACGCCAAGAAGACCTGCACAGAGAGGCGGGGATAATTCCCATTAACAATGTCATCGAAAAACGGGCCGGGAAGATGCAGGATCTGGTTAATCGAGAACTGAGTGAAGAAATTACTCATATGATTAACCAGAACAGAAGAGCAGAATGTCGCGCGAGTTTTCCAAGCTCCGCTAACCGAGTGGCTGGCGGGGATGAAGTGCCATTCTACGCATGATGAGATGTATAATCTAAGAATCTAAGAAAACAACCGAATCAAGAATAGAACTCGACAATTATGACTAAAACTCATCGATGAAGACAAAAGTAAAACCAAGAAAGAAGAAAACCACCGAATACGATGAGAAATATACCCGACTATGAAAAAACAATAAAACTAAAATACACACACATACAAAGAATACAAAACATTAAGCACGCACTTAAAGTTTGAAAAAAAACATAAACAAACAGGCAATGAATATCACACAACAAAGCTAAACTAAAGATAGCAAGACAAATGGCTTGAACGCCATAACAAATAAAAACCAAAGAAACATCAAAGAATACATACTACAAAGAAATAATAAAAGTGATAGGCCTGATCACCAGGCTCTTGCACCTCTTTGCACTCTACCACGCTTCTTTCTCTTTTCACCACTTGTCTATTTTCTCTATCTATTCACACACCATATCGTACTTCTCTACACACACCACACCTTTAACTTAATTGTAATTGTAAATTTTTCTAAATTTTTAGACTTGGAAGAAATCTAAAAGAAAATTGAGCTCACCAAAAAGTTCACAGCCGGTAAAGGAAGAAATAAATCGAGGGAAAGTCACCTCAAGAAAACGCCATCGATTTTTACCTTTTCTCCACGGGGACTTCAAGAACAAGATTTATTTTGTACGGAGTCACGTATGGCTGACCCATGATATCGTACTGCATACTAGGGAGTTTAGCTTCCTGTTTACGAAGGAGAAATACTACAAAGCGGGAAGTTTATCTTCCTATTTACAAAAGAGAGATACTAAAGCGGGAAGTTTATCTTACCATTTACAAAAGAGAAATACTAAAGCGGGAAGTTTATCTTCCTATTTACAAAAGAGAGATACTAAAGCGGGAAGTTTATCTTACCATTTACAAAAGAGAAATACTAAAGCGGGAAGTTTATCTTCCTATTTACAAAAGAAAGATACTAAAAGCTGGAAGTTTATCTTCCTATTTATAAGGTTCAATGTGTGAACCATTTAAAATTTTCCAACAAATGTTTACTAGGTTCGACCCCCACAGAGCCTTGCTTTCCTCGAATAATGCAATTAAACTTTGGGTTGCAATAAATCTCTAAGAGTGACTAATTTTTCCTCGCAGAATTAATTAAACTATCTAGAAGGTTCTTTATATCAAACTTGGCGAAAAAAAAAACAACTTTATTACTGTACAAACACAAATAAAATACTGGGCATAAAAGATACATACAAAATAAAATAATGAACATGTAAGATTAATCAAGGTATACACACTCAGCCGCACACGACCGACAACAATTCCGGGTGGATCTGCTACACAAAGATTTGGCTGCTCGAGAGAAACACGAGGTGGGAACACTGAGCTCGAGTACTTTCCAACAGCACAGGTTGGGTTTGCACTTAGGGCCGTTTAGTACTCGGCCTGTTCGAAGTTATGACGGAAAATACAACCTGTATTCCAGTAACCACTGTCAGCCTTGAAAGTAGGGATCGAAGGAGTATTTGCCGGAGAGGAAGCTGAGCTCGAGATATCTTTCCTCGTTTGTTTTCCCTTTTTTATAACCATAAACCATATGGTCAGTCTTTGATCGCTAAAAAATGGGCCACAAAGAGAGAGGTGGAGGAAGAACCCACTAAGGAAGGAAACCGCCCAAGCTATCCTCCTTTGACATACATGTGTTCATGCACGCTCACACAGACACATGTGCAAGGCGGTGCAATAGGCTGTAATCTTAACACTGAGATACGTTACAGGGTGTAGATCGGTGATAAAACTGCACTGTCGTGGTTTACGGTCGAGTACGTATGTACGTCTGATTCCTACATGAGTAAACTCGTTCCACTTTTCTCTAAGAGTTCTTTAACTTAATTCTTTAACTAGGGAGGATTCGTATTATTATATATCTATTGCCATTTGCAGCGTTCGAGGATCTAATTAAAAAATATTCTTATATATTATTTTTGATTCGTCCTATTGTATACATATAATTTCAGGTTTATATTATACATATTTAATGACTAATTGGCAACTTAATTTTGGGGACCATATTTTGAAGAACGATCAGTTAGGTCTTGAACTTAGTTGAGAGTGATTGTTTTTTTATATCTTTCGGTAAGTGTTAGAAAGTGTTTTTGGGCCTAAAATTTTGATATATAATAGTATAGCATCTATACTTTGATTGAAAATGATTTTTAAAAAAATAAAGTAAATATTTAGTCCGAAATTTTTAGTAATATGTATACGGCACAAATACGTGTCATTGTCCGTAAGGGGTAATTTTCTATATCAGAATTTTTAGTTACTAATATCATTAATATTACTATTTTGATTATTATTCTAAATGTTATTCTTATTATTATTATTTTTATTCTTATTAATATTATTCAACATTATTATTATTATTAATTTTATTAATATTAATATTATTATTATATTTGTTTGCCAATACTTATTAGTAAAATACATCGGTACGAGTACTTTATTATTTTTTGTTTCTAAAGTGTACCGTAGGAAAAAAGGAACTAGTGATAAAGATAAGATTAAATGTCCTGCTGTTGTTTTGCATTACAATACCCATATGGGTGGGGTCGATATAATGGACCAAAAGAAAGTAACTTATCAATTTGACCATAGGTCAAAAGTCAAATATTACCTAAGAGTAGTTTTCGATCTTGTTGATATTGCAATAAACGAAGCCTTCATTGGGTTCTTCAAATTAGAAGGGACGTCAAGTATTGAAAAAATGGATGCAAAGACATTCAGAAGAATTGTAGCTCGTAGGATGATTGGAAACTTCTCCAACATAAAAAGAGCCCTACCATCAACCTATGTTGCTGTCAACCCCCCTAAATCAAAACCTCTGTTGCTGTCAACCCCTCAAAATCAAAATACTACCTACAATCCCCAACACCAACACATTCAATGCGAAAATCTGATTCCAGACAACGTTGCAAAGTGTGCACCAAAAATAAAATTTATAGCAGAACCAATAATATGTGTTGTATGTGGTATCTACCTTTGCTATGTAAGTGGTAGAAATCGCTTTGAAAAATATCATGAATAACTCTAAAGTGATACCTACGTACTTAATGTTGTATAAATATTATTTTTAGTTTAAAATATTTCCATTCAATGAAGGTTTTTCAATTAGAATTTCAATTAGATAGATAATTGAAATTCCCGACTAAATATCGCATATTTGAGAGAATAATAATCCTATTACATTATAATATTGTTTTCAATCCTTATAATATTAATAGAAAATGCTGTTATAAACAGTAAAAGAAAGGATTCTTGTAAACCATAAATAATTACCCCTGAGGCAAAATGGCACACATTTGTGCCATGCTTTATTTCCATATGTAAGAAATTATTTTTAAATATTTTGGACAAAAACATCAACTACCACCCATATAAATCCAGTCTATAACATTTTTCTAATAAAAATACTGCTGGTTTTCTTATCTGCGTTAAAGGGTTAAACAACTCGGACAAAAATCTACTTTTAATTACATAAAAAAAAAGAAATATTAAATTTTTAAATATACTAATCCTATAATAGGAGGATCAAAAAGTAGACGCAAAAATCACTTTCGCACGGAATGTTAACTAACAAACATGAATAAGTTTTGATTCCTTTTACCTTTAACTCAAAGGGAGTTTGCAGTGGAATGACCTTGACTGAGAACCTCCTCGATGAGTTGATTAGAGGAGAGTTGGACTGGAGCCTTCCTCGCTGACTTGAGAATGGCTGAGAAAACAGCTGATGCTTCTCACTGGGTGAAAGAGACGGCACGCATAACGAGTCCATTCAGTAAAACAGCTGATGCGTACTTATCTCGAGGAGGTGGAGACATAAGGCGAGACTTCCTGACCTCAAGATGTAAGTAATTTTTTTTTTTTTAGGAAGCTATCTTGCGACTGCCCACTTAAGCATAAGTCGCCGCAATCACACAGCCTAGCTCTAGGCTACTTTAAAATAAAAATATGAAAACAGTCGGGGGGAAGGTCCCTCTCCCCCTGGCGCAGGAGCGTGCGACCTATAAAGAAAATAACAATAACAAAAACAGAAAAACAAACAAAACCTAGTTAAATAAAAGGAAGAAGGCCGGCCTCCACCCAAAAGTCTACCAGTCGACCAGTCAATGAGCAGGCACTCGTCCCGAGTACAAAGGACAGGTGGTAGCGACCCCGCCCATACCGGTACTGGGACATGTAACGTGTGCAAAGATCGCCCAGAGTGGGACATTCAACAAGAATGTGCCGAACAGTCTGGGGGACAAATCAGTCATCACAGTAGGGCGCCGGTGAGCGCTCCATCAAATGGCGGTGTGTCCCACGAGTGTGTCCGATTCAGAAACGAAAAAAAAGCAACTTAAAACCTTGGCGGCAATGTAGATAGGGCCAGGGGAACAGTCGCGGCGCAATGACACGCAACTTTAAGTTCCTTTCGACCGTCTCCCATCTTCTTTGCCAAGCAGCCCGAAGAGCTGCTCGTAATCATGCCATGTAGTCGGTGTGAGGAAGAGCGAAACGCTGGTGCGGTCGCAGAATCCTCGCGGACTCTTTGGCGCCCTCATCAGCGCGCTCATTCCACGAAATTCCTAAATGTCTAGAAACCCACCCAGCAGAGGATAATCTTGAGATCCGCCTGGCTCACGAAAACCGTGGCGTCACGGATATCACGAACCAGGAGATGCGGAGATTCCAATGCCCCAAGAGCACTCAGGGCGCTTTGTGAGTCGCTATAGATCACAATCCGGTCTCCGAACTGGGCACGTCGCGTAATCTCCCATACCGAGTAATGTATTGCCACCAGCTTGGCCGTGGAGACAGAGGCAGCACCTGGCAGAGCCCCACTGACTTCAAACAGCGGGGATACGGTATGGAAGCCGACCCCCTCTTCGGGCTTGGAGCCATCCGTATACAATGGCACGTTTCCAGCGTGACACGAGGTGTGCTCCAATAAGGTCGAACGCAATACTCCCGGCGCTGTACAAGCTGGGGAACAGAGGCGTAGCGACAAATAGCCAAATGTGGTACCCTCCAGGGTGGCTTCTTGGGCAGAACCAGGGACGCCACCGGCCAGAGAGCTATACCTAGCTCTCCAAGGAGTTTCCTGGCACTAAAGCCAAAGAGGTTAGGGTATGACTGGCGTCTCTCGACGGCATAGGCACCGTCAAAATCAGCTGCGTATGCAGAGAGTGCCGTTGGCGACTGAGGGAGGCGCAGGTCTCGCGCAAAATGGCAAATAATGCACTGTACAACGCGTAGAGCGAGTGACATCTCCTCAGCTTCTACTAATAGGCTCTCAATGGGGAAAGTGCGGAAGGCACCGGTTGCCAGGCAGAGGCCGGTGTGGTGGATCCAGTCCCCATTCTGCAATGAAAGCTCGGCTGCGGATGCATAAAACTCGCATCATTAGTCAAGCTTCGAACGAAAAAAGGATCGATAAAAAAGTAAGGCAGTAGCCCTATCATCACCCCAAGCGCTGAACGTCATAGCAGGGTACAAGAGACCCTAAGGCTGCGAATACAAGACCAAGGAAACGTTGCGATTCAATCACTTCCAGGCGTATCCCATTAAGAAAAAAGTCTAGGTCTGGGTGGAGCAGTTGATGGCGGCAGGGGTGCACCACGTAAGCTTTGGCCAAGGAAAGCTGAGAAATGTACGCTTTGGCTTAGCGAGAGATGCGGTTCAATACCTGTTGGTGTCGACGCTCCAGATTTGGCATCTAAGCCACGTCAAAAGAAATCGAAAGATCGTCCACGTAGACCGAAGCGAGAACATCTTTCGACAGCACCGAGGTAATGCCATTGATGCTCAGGGCAAAGAGTATGACACTGAGGACACTTTCCTGTGGGACGCCCTCTTCCTGCTCCATTGGGCCAAAGAGGGCTCCCCCCACCCGTACTCGGAATCGACGATCTCGCAAAAAATCAGATATACACATTGAAAGGCGTCCCCTCGACCCCATCGTGTGGAGAGTGTCCATGATACCGTATCGCCATGCGGTATCTTAGGCCTTCTCCAGATCGAAAGATACCGTGGCGTATTGGCCTCTATGAAGGAAGGCCACGTACACGGCTTTTTCCAGTCGGAGCAGAGCATCCGACGTTGAGTAAAACTTGCGGAATCCGCACTGTGCAGAAGACAAATGGCCTCCACTGTCCAGAAAATAGGCTAATCTAACATTACCTAATTGATCCATCAAATTGCACACGCAAGAGGTTAGAGAGATTGGGCCGAAACCGACCGGAGTAGAGTGATCTCTCCCCGGTTTGCGAAAGGCGAGCACAGTAGCAATTCACGAGGAATCTGGGAGAAGACCATCCACCCAGATCCTGTTAAACAATTCTAAGAGAAAGGCCATGCCTCGCTCAACCAGGTGTCGAAGCATGGCGTACGGAACATCGTCCGGACCATGGGATGGCTGCGTGAACGAAGCAAGAGTGGAACGCAACTCACTCAGAGTATACCTGTCGTTGAAGGGTTCTCCGCCTCTGGAGGTAAAGTCCAGTCAGCGGCCTTGTGCGACATAACGATGTGCAGTGGATGCTGGCGGAGCAGCATTCCGGCTAGAAAATGCAGGGAAAGCGGTCGCAAAGGATTTCACCACGGGCGCGGGGTCCGAGATTGCGGTACAATTCTCATGGAGTACAGGAGGAAACCTTCAAGAACTTGCCCCGAATCCTTTGGCCTCGCTTCCACACTTCTGCCAGTGGGGTCTTTCCCGTTAAGTGAAGACACGTATGCCCGCCAAGAAGAGCGGCAGGCGTGCTTCAAAATATACCGGAACCTAGCCCTAGTGCGACGAAATTCACAGACATTGAAATTGTTTGGGCGGGGGTTATAGCGCATGTAGGCATAACGCTTCTGTTTGAGGGCGGTCTCACACTCGGCCGACCACCACGAAAGTGGTCGGCATGCAAAACGGCCAGAAGTTCTGGGAATAGTAGTCAGACCCACGGCGATGAGGTTGCCGTAGAAGAACTCAACGGCTTTATCCACCGGCTTAAACTCCTCGATTGAGATAGATAGTTTAGTCATTTCATGAAATGCAGGATCCCGCGCCCGCGCCAAGCACCACCGAGGTGGGCTGTTAGGCAGCAGTTGCCCTGAAACGATATTTGAATGAGAAAGTGATCACTACCATGGAGGTCATCTACCACCCCCCAATTAAAATCAGGCTGTGCATCCGAAGAATACAAAGATAGGTCAAGGCAAGAAAATGAAGCGGTTATCCGGCAGTGATACGTAAACTCATTCACATTCAGGACACCTATCGCAAGCCCTTCGATCAGATTGGCAAGGACTTGCCCCCTGGAATTCATTGAGTAACCTCCCCAGAGAGGATGCCTGCCGTTCAGATCTCCAAGCGAGAGAAAGGGCCTCGGCAACCGTCCACTACGCTGCGGAATTACCCCACGTCGAAGTCAGCTGACGGTGGAATGTACGCAGAAATGATAGTATACCTTTTATACAGGTGAAGCTGCACAGCCACTGCCTGAAACGAGATATCTAAAGTGAAAAGAAGATCGAAGACATTATGCAGGGTGTAAACTGCGCATCCGCCAGCGAGCACCACATCTCCTGGTAGTGGGGTCGAAGCCCCTTATACCCCGGGAGGGTGGGCAGGGCGCACGAGCCTAGCATGGTCTCCTTCAAAAAATAGCTAACGGGGACCGGGACGAGACAGGCCTCCGCAGCTCCTCCCAGTTGGTTATGAATCCCAGGCAATTCTTGTAAAGGAATATGCCCTCCAGGCCTAACTGAGAGGGATGTGGAAGCCTCTTCGAACAGGAGACCCTAACGGGAATGGCCGTACGCTTTCCGGAGGCAAATCCCCACGCGATGTTGGCCGGACAAAGCGCTGAAGGCGCTGTCACCTTCGATGACTTATTGGGGGAGGTTGGGCTCGCCATGCAATTCTTTTCCTCCCTCCCACTCAAAACCTTAGGCGGGCGTTGCAGCTTCGGGGGCGGGGGACACATGTTTTCCAGGATCCACCCTCCTCGAGCGACTCAGCTGTCATCCTTTCGGGGGGCAGCTTTAGCAGCCCCGGAAGATAGCCTGGCGGCCAAATTCAGGGCTGTTTTCTTCCTGCGAGTCTAACGACACGGTGAAGGCGCGTAACCATTTCGCCTTACGAGAAAGGGTCAAGTGGGGGGGGGAAGGGGGGAGCTCTGGTTTTAGCCGGTGCTGGGTGTGAAGCTTTGTGCCACCAGCTTTACTATGGGAGCGCCCGGGTTGAGTAGAACCCGCAGAAGGGCTCCGAATGGGCGCGGAAACAAGCGTGCTCGTTGGCTTGGATGGGCCAGGAGCAGAGGGTGTCCTTCTAACCATTGAGGCATAAGACGTCCCAGGAAGAGCCGGGCACGCCAGGACCAAGTCCTTAGCCTCGCGGAATGAGAGTCGATCCTGGGCCTGAATGGCCAGGATTTCTTTCTCAAGGAGATATACACCACATGGCTTCGAAGAAGCGGGATGCGGCTCTCCCAAAGGGCAAACTTGGCCACACACTTTTGGATTCATCGTGTGCTTCCTTGGAGCAATTTACACAAACTTCGGGTGACCCCGACTTTGCACGTCTACAAGAACGATTCATATGGCCAAAGCGGTGACAGTAATAGCACCAGCGCGGCAGTGGCACGAATGCCTTCACGTGGTAGTGGTACCAACCGGCACGCACCGACTCAGGGAGCTTGTCACAGTCGAACGTAAGAAGAGTGTAGTGGTGGGTTTCGAGGCCCCTTCCTGTTTTCTCATCACACGTTCGACCTTGGTCGTCCCATAGTCGGCCAGCTCTAAGGTAATGTCCTTTATGTAGTAGTCAACGAGTTTCCTCGCATAAACTACTCCTTTTGCAAAGTTCATGGTAGAGTGCGGCGTCACACTCACTGGGGTCCCATGATGTGTCCGAAGAGCACTTATCTTGGCCGCCTCGGAGGGATTCGCCGCATTCTCCAAAAGGCTCCCGTCCGAGAAACGGGTCACCTTCGGCTCTCTATCAATTACACTAGCTAATCCTCTCCTCTGATGGATCATGTTGCCCTTGTTTAACATGCTGCCATCAGTGGAGCGAATAACGAGGAAGCGTTTGAAGCCAGCGGGCTCGAAAACACCAGATAACCTCTGAAGGACGGGTCCTGATGTTATCGAGGCTCCGTCCTGCGCACTTTTGGTCTTAGTCATAGTCGGGGGCTCCGCACCTGGGGGAGCAGATGGGTCGACAGGACCGATCATGGTTTGGTCGTTACCAAAGTCGCAGCAGACCCATTCGTCCCCGCATCCCCCGCAGGTGGAAAGGAGCCCCGAGTCTTCTTAGTCTTTTTACTATTTTTTTTTAAGAGACAAGGGCGGGGACTGAACCAGCTTCTCCCCTCTACCGGCAGGAGCCCCCAGGCCAGATTGCGCGGCCTCAGCCACGTCCTTCTCTGAGATGGAGAAGGTCCTGGCAGTCGTAGGGGCACCGGGCGGAGGAGATCCCTTCCCTCATTGACCTGCCTTGGAAACCAAGGCCGTTTGAGGAGGACCTTACATAGAGGCGGATATGTGTTCGTTTTTTGGCGCGAGTCCGGATTTCCTCCCATGGAAGCCCCTACCTTATGAGGCTGGGTTGTTTTAAGGACCATGTCTATCTCAGAGGGGGCCACCAGTTAGCTATTTCCCCAGGATATCGCAGGTCCCGTTGGCAGCATTGTCACAAGTCATGTTTGGGGAGGCACAGACCTTGACCCCGGCAAGGTTCAATATTCTTGCCAGCAGGTCTTTTGAGGGAAGCGACCGAAGGAGCCTGGCTTCCCTTTATCCCCTAAGGTGGTTTGCCCTACTGAGCCGTTTCAATGCGGAGCGGTGGGCTATGGGCTGCCTGCTGGCATTCTTGGCAGTCCCCTTGGAAAGAAAAGGGGGGGCCTGCTGCTGGGAAGAGCGTGGTGCCCGAGAGCACCTCCAGAGAAGGGGGTGAGGGGAAGTCCCCTACACCCGACGGTGAAGGAGAGGGGTAAGCCTCCTCTCCGGGTTGAAGAAATTTAGAGCGTGCCCTGCGCAAGCACAGGTGGGGGGAAGGGGATCTCAATTCTTTCTGTGTAGCTGCACAAGGGGAAATTGAGGATAGATTTTTAATTGTCACATCATTGTGCATGGTGATCCCTCGCAGTAGCCCGCCCTGCAAGGAGTGCGTACAGGCCTGACAGAGACAGGTGCCGCCATTCAGAACCACCCCTCCCTCCTGGTGGCCTGGCAGTCCCTCTGTATAGCGGCTTCACTTTGGACAGGGCGTAAAAAAATAGATTTTGAAGTGAGAAGGAAATGGGATGTGAGGAAGATATGGGTGGGGATGAAACAGGTTGTTAAAAACCCACTATCTCTAACCGGAGCTCGAGGATTATGGAATATTGTTCCCTGCCCCCTCAGCCCCGATCCGGGATGCTTGGCTGAGAAGAAGGTCAGCATCTACCCTGTGAACTTAGAGGCTGTCCAGAGAAAGTTGTGGGATAGGTTGTATGAAAAGCGATGAAACTGCGGTGGGGGAGGGGGGAACATAAGTGTTTTGAAGGAAGGACAAGAGGCTATGCTGGGGTCAGACGGGGTGCTGAATCCCGTCAGTACGGCGGCCAGGATGGCAAATCGCCGCGCCCCTTACAGGGAAGATGTAAGTGAGAGAATCTTTACTGAATGCAAGTTATTCCGATCCTTTTGTTATAAATTCGGGCTTCTCAATGATGAAACTTGACCAAGAAGTGAATCTTTTTTCAAGTGGGAAATCACGTTGGTATTCCTCAATGGTTAGGGGTATCTTCGATTTTTCAGAAAACTGAGACAAGAGATTTTCCTTGAACGAGAATGGTATAAGATTTAATCTCGATCCCTCTGGTCTGCTCTTCTAAGCGGGCAAAGAAGTGGCCTCGGGAGAGAAAGTCCCACTCGGTTCATGCCGTCTTCTTGATTCCCTGTTTGACTCAGGGACTCGACTTATTATCTCGATTGCTACGCGGATTCTCCTTTCTATTTCTCAAGATCAAACTATATATACGTCAATTATCCCCTGGTGGGAGGGGAGACGAGGGAGTTTAGGAGTAGCTAACCCTCACTAGCTCACAGTTAAGCCTCTCTCCTAGTGCATAAATCTTCAACGTTGTGTCACTTCTCCCCTTCTGGTTTATGCACGGAGAAAGTGAAATTTCATCTATTTGGCGAAAATAGACATAAACAATCGGAGGGAACAGTGAGCCTTGGCCGATGCGGAGCGTAACAGTTGACGCTATATAAATAAACTAGCATCTGTTTGCCTTCGTGATATTTATAGCCCCACACGTACATAACACATTAAATAACAACAATGTATCTTTTTTGCACTTATATTACTCTGGTGACTTGGCTTTTACTGCTAATTCACACCATCTGACGCGTATCGCAGTGATTACTCCAACTTCACTTTGGAATATTCGTTTGTCAGGCACGTATTGGCTAAATTTATGAGACAGCTTAACAAACAAGACGAAGAGCCCTTTATACGAGTATTATGCCCTAGACGTTTTCTATCCACAAATGTTACCATCTACTTAAGTCAATTTTCAGTATAAAGTACTCTAAAGCTCTTTTGGTAAACATGTAATTTTTTAATTAAAAAAACCCCACTAAATGTCAACTCCATTGTCTCACCAATGTTATATGGCAATTATTGGGTCACAGATACACGCACCTACAGAAGTGACCGTGAACAAGTTAATGTAAAAACAGTAGATATTTGTAGATACTATAGATTTACTGCTAAAAGTAGTTTTGTAAAGTAACAAAATAAGATCAATTTCCCCTGTACTGAAATGCGTAGTGATCGAAGGAACCTTATTGAACAAATATAAGCTAATATGTCCACACGGAGCCATCCATTTAAGGATCTTTCATAGTTAAGTATGTTCACTACTTTACATTCTTCTGCAAATATTTGTATTTTAAATGTGGTGAGGTCATAAACTATCACAATTTTTCCTTATTTTCAACCATTTGTTTTAGAAGACTGTGTAACATAATTTACCACCTAACCATTGGTACACGATCCTAAATTAGCAATAGGTTTATGAAAAGAATTTAAAAATATTACTTAAAAATTTAATATTAAAATACAATCCCCTTTCACTCTGATCTTCTCGCCTGGCTTCATATCCTCTCTTGGAATGTCATCGAGGTGCTCTAAGCGTCTTCCATGGGCAAGAATTCTGCAACTTCATCTGCCATTGGGTTAAGCGAAGTAAGAAGGAACTGCGCCAAAGGCACAACAATTGAAGCCTCCTTTGCTTCTTATGTATATATGTTTGGTTACTTTGAAATTCACGTAAAATTCAACAGCGCTTTCGAGCTGCTAAATTATTAAAATGATATGGAGTTCTTTTTCAAAGGATACTGCTTAAATATTCCAAATGTAAGGAAATTACACTTTGAGATATATATTAATGCAGGAATTTATAAATTTCATTTAGGTTAATGTATCTAATGGAAGTTTTGCTCATATCCATATGCGATAATGCTTCAGCACGTGTCTAATGCTGATTTACTGTAAGGCAGAAAATTTAGAATTTTTGAAGCAAACAGCATTTTGATAGAGAGATAGGTAGAGTGAAAGGTGTAGAGTGCACTATTGCTATACGTCGTTGGCCTACTTACACATATTTTGATAATTCACCTCCTTACAGGAATGATTATGAAGATTGGAAAAGAGAAGGGAAAAGCGTGAAAGCGTTGCATTGGACCTTATCACGCATACTGTTAATAAGAGTTTGGGTTCAATTCAAGTAAAAGGTATGTGTAGGTAAATCTCCTTGTAAGGGAAAAGACGAATAAAAAATAAATTTTAAATTGCACAGATCCAAATAATTGCTCTTTTAACAATTCAAAAGTCTTCTCCTCAACACATCAACAACCTCAAGTCCAAACACCAAATTGAAGCTTTGGTCATGAGAGCAAAGGAAACAATCATCGCTCGAATTCGTGGCAACCATACCATAAATGGAGTAAAAAACTATTTGAAACAACATTAAAATGCACCGAGAAAAGGACAGATATGGAAGAGTGTTTTTGTTACCTTTCTTATCTCTCTTTATTTCTTACGAGAATGCCATTGAGAGGAAGAAATGGCACAAATTTGAGATAACGAGAAATTTAGGGGACGCGACTGTGCCCTAAGCCCTGTTCATTTAGTTCTAGTTGTAAATACATATCCAGAAACGGATTCTTCGGCGCTTGAGTTAGGAAAACTAAAAACATTTATGAGACAACTAAACCATTTTGAGAAGAATTTGGGCAAATCAAAGAGCTGAAAGGAAGAGAAGTAAAAGTGACGATAATTAAGGGAAATTATACGGAGCTAAGAGGAGAATCAAAGTTTATGTGTTTGGAACTGAAAGGAATCGGAACATAGACGTTCTTTAGTCGTTCTCATTAGGAATTTTAATTTGAGCCTTTCGTTTATATATATATATATATATATATATATATATATATATATATATATATATATATATATATATATATATATATATATATATATACATATATATATATAAATCTTTCATGGACGCGAAAGAAGGATGAAATGAATTCAGCAAACCGCAAGAAACAGAAAAATAGGATAATTTGTCTTCGGAAATGTTATTTCCTAATTCGCAAAAATTACATACAGGGGTGGGATTCAAACTGTGCACACTGAGGTAGCGAGCAACTGCTTTGATCTCAATTAAACCGCCCCTTAGACCACCCGGCTACACGGAGGACGACAAAAATCTTTCGAATAAACAAGTCTTTTAAGCTACGCTTCGCAAGGTCGATCGGAACTATGAAAGAGAGAGAAATTAATAGGGAATCTTCCGAATAAACAAAATTTAAAGGTACCTTAAATACTTGTTTATTCGGAAGATTTTTGTCTTCCGAATAGATTAAACGGGTATCGCAAAAGTCCTGTTACACTCGTAGGACGTTCTCACCAAAGGTAACCATGGGAGTTTTGATCCAGTTACTTAACTTTCTATCGTTTTAACATATAAATATGTGTTAAAATTGTAATATTAATCAATGTAGCCGCCTTTCGGCGGCAAGCACGCGCTCAAGGCGAGACCTGACGGCGGCGCGCAAGTCGAGGACGAAGTCCTTCCTCGTGTTGAACCACGTCCGGTTGACGGAGGCCAGTAGAGCGTATTGTGACGGAATCCCCACGTGGAAGATTTGAGCAGAAATGAACTTCCATGTGCAGCAGAAGGCCCGGCTAGGCCTAAAGTGGTAAGCCTACCCCCCCCCCCCTTCCACAAGCGGTAGCCTCGAATCGACTACCCCACGAATCACCTTTATGCGGGCTAAAATAGCTCTGTAAGAAGATTCGAGGCCCTTCAAGAGTAGAGCTGTTTCTCGCTAACCCCCAACTCCGGGGAGAGCCTTGGACATAAATAACGCTCGACTCCCCGGAAGAGACACAGAGTTAAGAAGTCTCACCAGAAAATAAAAGATTTCACCATGGTTCCGAGTCAAGTGCTAGCAACAAAGCAAAGTGACAGCTGGACTATTTTGTGTATTTGGAATTAGCCCCAGCCAGGAGGTAATTCCACTGAACGATCGCTCCGAGTGATTTTCCCGACTTCTTTCATCAACTCCTGTCGAAGCCCTCCTCATTTCGGGTAGCCGAAATACTCTCCCCTGGACCGGAAGTTACCCTCTCCCTTGCTTTTGGAGAACTGTCATCACTCCAACCTCCCGCTCTGAAGTCCGAGTGGCATCACCCCAAGTGCAAAAGACATCCGTAAGCCAACCCCTCCCCCCTTTTAGTAACCCAATTGAGTTAATCCCCCCATCCATTGGAATAGTCTCCTCCAGGAATACCTGAAGTTCTAACTTCATAGCCTGATTTATAACTACAATCCTCCCCTTTCATTTACTGATGTGATTTTGCCCGTTAATTTTCTGAGGTAATTTTACCCATCAATTCTCTCATTATTTTGTGTAAATAAAATTATATTTTTGTTCATGTCTCTTTAAATAACCTTGAGCTTTGCCATTGTCTATAATTTACCTGACCTCGTTGCACTCTTTTGCTACTCAGCCCGTCTGAACTCGTGGTTTTCCGTCCCTTTTGTCGGTTCGCTTTCCAGTTATTGGTCCCTCCCTGATAGGTATAAAATGGCATTGATATAATGTAATGTCATACCACGACACGTAGCTAACAAATTAGCGTTTTCCCCCAAAATGGCGTCTATACATTTCGAATCTATATTTTCAATCGCTCGACGCTTTGGGTTAATCAGTTACTTATATTCTAATAGTGACACGATTACTGATTAACAAGTCTTAATATTACAAAAAATGTAATCAGATACTTATAAAGATAGATATGAGAAATAGTTTTTTCTTACTCGTATTTAAAAAAGAAATGCAAGACATATTATTAAAGGGTGGTGCTCCAATTTTCCTTTCAATCAATATTACCAAACGTTATATGAATAAAAGACCCACAAAACCATTAACCACTCACCCTCGGCTGTCGTAAGGGAAGATATGGGTAAAAGGGGAGTAAGACTCAGATTAACCCAATGGCGCTGTGGCACTTATGGGTTCTTTAGACGAAGGACGCAAATGACCACTTGGCGACTCAGCCAAACTCTCATTACCTGTATCTCATTTGTGCCTAATTCTATCGCTCGCTTCCATACAAATATACTAAAGACCTCACGTTACCATATTCAGTAAACAATAAAACACTTGATGCACCTCTGCATCAAATTAAACTAAGACGACAAGTCTCATAAAGAGACTTATTGATAACCAAGAGGAAATTTGTTTACAATGAGAATAATGACTTAAAACACATTAAAAAAAAAATGTAAGACAAATCTGCTTAGTAAAACTCAAAAAATTGCATTTTGAAAAGAAGCGATTTTTTATTCAAAATTCCAAACCACCGATATTCGACTAGGAAATCTTTTGAAGCGAAAGGGTTTTTAACACTTTAAATTGAACGAGTCATCAACGCCTGAAAGGATTTAAGATTTACAGAATAGGAAACTTGCTATGGACTGAATGCAAATAACTTTCGTATAAAATTGGTTGAAATGTATTGAACCATGCAATTACGGACTTGATTTATTCTTTGACTTTTAAAGACGACTGCAAGGCAACAAAACCGACATGGCATTCGAGACTGAACAACCTCTCTTAAAAAAACAACAAAAAACAGGAAATAAACGAGCGAAGACATTAGATGATAACGACATAAAATAAACATAAAAACTTCGGACACAAATAACGATCTTTGGGAAGATCATTATGGGCTCTCTAATTATGATCTGATTAGCCTAAACGGTGGTCATTAGGAAGAACCAAAGTCCTCTTTACTTTAAATTTGCATAAAACTTGGAAAATATGAATGCTATTAACCGAGAATAAACAGTGTTAAAGCAAAGCTCTTCAAACCAATATTTCAGATAAATATTTAAACCTTATTAATGATAATTTTGTAACTCAAAGAAACAAAATAAATGCCTGGTTAAGATCCCAAACATATAAGACGGCTCTAGTGAAAGAAATAGAAGATCTTAAGTGAAATTCGGCGAAGCACATTCGTAGAAGAAATGGCAAGAACAGAGATAGAAACCCAGAAGATGACTTTCGGATAGGTCAAAAAATGGAATTCGGCCAATAGCAGAAGTAACATGGCAGATTCTTACCCTTTGCTCGGGTTTGGTGGCAGCATTTTGGAGAGGGGTTTGTCCATGAGAGGTAGACGTCAAATATGCATCAATTCGCCTTGCAGTGGGGAGGGGGTTCTACCTCGCGCAGCCATATTTGTTTTTAGATTCAAATTATTAATCAATCGTCTTAATTACCATCTTGATCATTTTATAGATTTACAATTACAGCCATTATATTTAGGCCAGTGTTTCCCAACCTTTTGGAGATAAAGGGCAACAGTGCTATTCAGATTTTTTTTTAAATCATATATTTGACATTTCTCAAATTCGAAATTCATGATTGGCACAAATCATTAACGATTAATTATTAAAAAATAATAATTAGGTCATTTAATCCAACGTCGGCCTTCCAACGGGTTGCGTCAGCCTCGCTGGGTATACCTAGGCACACTTTGACTATACTAGTCAAAAGGTTTACATCACGCATTCAACTTCCGTCATTGTTGTGTGCTTGAAACTAAAAAGAGAAAACCAACGATGGCACCTCTGCCAGAAGCTTAAAATGGTGTGGAGTATATATTTAGAATTACTCTGGTCATCTTAGGCCTCGCAACTCTCTCATACCTGACCAATCTCGATAATTCTTACAAATTCCATTGCAAATGTTGTGACCAGACGATCATGCAATACCACCCCCATCAGTAATCAACTCGACTCGATTACCCATGCTACCACATATACCCCTTTGCGAGGGGTTCCTCCATCAGCTTCTGGTTCCTTTAGTTATGTCAGGTTGAGAAAAGTTTTCACATACAAACCAAAAGACTTCGATACCATGAAAACCTGGACTGGTTTCCTGAGTATTTCCCTAGTCCCCAACCTGGTCTCTCTTCTTAGATTTGTGTATCCATCTAGGGGCTTGGAGTTAAGTCTTCCAGCTGCATTGAATCCCTTGGCTAATGGGAGGGGCAGGACTCATTGCATCCTGCAATTTAGGATCGACCAGAAAAGGATCCGGTCACCCGAAGAGTTCGAATCTCTTCGAACAAAATAATTATCCGTAACTTTAATCCTTTTTTTCCCATCGTGATACTAATATATTTCCACCTTCGGAGTTTCACCTTTCACAACTCTAAAACTTCACCTTTTTACAACCATGAAAATTCACCTTTTCACAAGCCTGAAAATTCACCTTTTTACAAGCCTGAAAATTCATGTTTTCACAACCATGAAAATTCACCTTTTCATAATCCTGAAAATTCACCTTTTCACAACCATGAAAATTCAGCCTTTCACCCCCTGAAAATTCACTTTATCACTACCCGGAAAATTCACCTTTTCACAACCCTGAAATATTCACTCTGGAAAAAGGTTCAATGATATTAACGACGTGGAACATTATTTAATCAATTTCCTCAACCACAACAACCAGAACTTCCACCACGAAGGACTATATAAATCAATACCAGGGTGGGAAATGGTTTCACAACAATATATTAATTCTATAATTAATTAAAATTCGATATTTTAATTTCCCAACGAGGCAGAAACTTGCAGGATCCTCTGATGGATGAGAGCTAGTAACCAATGACCCCCAGCGAGGCATTATGAGGTGTGTTGTTGTTTTTTGCTCGCGACTCGGGGGGGGGAGTACTTTCGGTTATTTTGTTATTTTTATATTCACATCATAATGACTTATTGGCGAAGATTATTTATTTGGTGATATTAGGAAGAACAAAACGGTGAAGGGGAAATAAATAATAAACATAATTTAGCGAAGGAAATCATCTGTGGTCCCAAAACACCCTCGTGGTAGGATAAAGAGGCGAACCCAATCAGAGAAGGCGACCGAAAAGGTTTGGGGCTCGAAGCCTTCGAAAGGCAACAGTCAGAAATCAACTCCTGCCACACAAAAGGGCGACACGAGGGTGTTGCCAGCAACAAGGTGGCTACACAAATGTATGTTGGGAGAGCGTCTCTACGAGATTATACTCGGAATTAAAGGAGCACGAACGATCCGCAAGATAGACCCAACGTTTACTGGAGAAAAAGTTAGTGAACCAAGTACTCAAAGGTTAGGTAAGCCGGTAGGCAATATGACGCCGGATATAGGCCATTTAATTGGTACACCTCACAGGAACATCGAAAAGCAATAGGGAGTTTCTTAAGGAATTTAATTCACTGCAAAGGCGCCAGAGGACGACATTGGTGGGTATCACAAGATGCGAAAAAGATGCAACGCATCGGAATAATCGACCAGTGTTGGATCCATCGATAGGGTCAGCAAAAGCTCGCCTTTACCACACCATTTTACCTAGCTCAAGCAGGAGGTTAAGTCATGCTGCAGCTGGCATCTGGAAGATTGCTTTCCCTCAAAGCCACAAGGACCGCTGGAAAACCCATGGCTATATCTCTCCGGAACCTCTTTCACTTCCTCTCACCTCACCGCTTTCTTTAAATGTCTCTCCTTACAAAGTGACTACTTGAGATGCCCTCGTTGGTTTTCGCTTTAAATTTATTTAAAACCATTCAATGGTTACTCCAAACAGCGAGAAATTTGGGTACCAACGAATGGTTTCCTCCAAAGAGGGTGTGCAAACCAGCCCCACCCAACAATATACGAACATGACACTCAGAATTTCAGCTTAAGTCACTACTCGAAGTCTTAAATTTAGAAGAGAGGGGTTGTTTCCCCTCACTTCTCCCCAAGGGTGACGTCTTGATGGGGGGTCGTGCCCTGCAGCTGAGTAGATTTGAATGCTAAAAGTTAACACTAAAGAGAGTGGATGAGACGTATCAAGTGTGGGTGCAATTATTTACCACTTGAAAAAGTGTCTAGAGAGGATAGAAAATAATCAGAAATGAATAATTGTTAATTATTTATTTCTAACTAAGAAGCGGAAACAAACGAGGGCATCTCCCGCAGAATATTTACAAGGAGAGATTAGTAAAAAAAGCGAAGATGGAGGGAGTGAAAATGGGTGGAAGATATAAAGCCACAGATTAAACTGCTGGGCCAAAGAGGGCACACTTTACTCCAGATGTCAGATGCAGCACACGTGATCATGCATTTATCACTTGAATTTAAAGCGCAATAGCAACAAGGTTATCTCCGCCAGAACATCTGTAATGAAGGTTCTGTAAAAAAATAGGTGAAGGTCAAGCAAGTAAAAATTGGGTGGGGCCGGTAGGTCTTCAGTTGTAGGAGGGTTTTTACCCATGCTAAACCCGCCACCCCTTTACGGAACACAGCTGAGCTCTAGGTGTACCACATATGTACCACCGGTGACTCACCCCATAATCAACAAAGCACACAACACAATAAGAGAAACGAGGCGAAAAAAAGGAATAACGAAGGGAGCGAAGTTTCGTCTCTATTACTGAAACTCGTCAAGGACAAATGGGAAGGGCAATCAGTTGTTCTTTTGATTCCAAATTTCCCCCTTATTAAAATTTCTAAGACATTTTGAGAAGAAAAATGAGACATAAACAAAAAGGGTGCAGTAAAATGGTTCTGTTCCGAATCAGCAATGAGAAGGAAACAGCGGCCATAAAGAGAAGGCAATTTAGAAATGAAACCTGCGAGACAACCACACAATCCCATCAGATTTGTGCTGACAGCTGTCCAAAAATACCATTTACCACACATTTATTAATAACTTGCAGGCAAAATATTATATTGGCAGACGTAGTAAATATATGCGGTGGCCGGGCTAGGATAAAAAACAGCAAAAACAGAGAATAAAACCACGAAGAAAACAAAGAAAACAAGTAAAATTATAAAATGGGAAAGAGTCCAGATGGTAAAAACCCTTCGAAGGATTAAGGTAGATGACTCCTCCGTTAGGGCTGAGGCATCTTAGATATTTAGGAAATAGGATGTGAGAAGCGTATAAAAAAGAATAGTCCACACATAGATGAGCGACTGCCATAATAATAATGGCACAATGGGATTGATTGCAAGAGTACCTTCACCGGAAGTCAAACTGCCATGGGCCAGTCGGGTATGGCCGAGTTGCAGGCGCCAGCTCAGAGGATCGGGGAATCCTGCGGCCACGACGCCCCTTAACAGACAGACTCTTCAACAGCCCAGAATTTAAAATCCATGAAATTATTTTCTTCCCTCTGTCATAGATCCCAAACGTAGTCCCGAAGAACCAGAAAGTCCCTGCGCGGCAGCCACAAAGTTACCGGGATATCAATGACGGCCAAACGAGCAGCCTGCATATCAATGTGACTTTTGACCCAATAAAAGGAAATCTCGCATCATGAAGCATTCCTGACCATAGAGTAGCACATTTTAAGTAGTTAAAGATGGGAGAAGAAAAAGGAGCGAAGAGAATTTAAAACAGTTATTGAGTCGGTAAAAGTTCTAAATTCGGTAAATAGCAAAAATAGAGATATTAAGGGAAAGAATATCCGACTTAGAACTGTATGTATATATGTGACACAGTGGTAGGAGAGAGGCATTGTGTTCTACTAATAAAGACTACGGCAGCCGTGGGTCAAGAGAACTATCAAAGTTTATAAAGTGACAACATTTTGAGAAAAGGAGAGGGACATTTTTATATAATGGAAGGGAGAAACAAAGATTCAAGGAGACTAGAGATTCAAGTCCTTTGTTTACATTCCCTGATAATCTAAATTGCATGTTTACCTAATTAAAATATTTTCTGGTATTTGCTATATTATTTTACATCTTCATTGTTGTATATTCATTTTAAATAGAGTATATTTTGTTTTATTAATTCTTTACAGCTATTTTCATTATGTCAGACTTTTTACCTACATTACTGCAAATAATTTTCATTGGCTTTATTGTTATTAGTGGTCGAATTTAAATTCAAACAACAGGCCCAAAGAGAGTTTGAAGTAACAATTATTGAAGGGAACAGTAGCATGTGGAACAAATTAATAACGAATTGAGGAAAAACAACTCCCCCCCCAAAAGTTCGGGGGATCAATTAGGAAACTACGGGGAGCTCTAGCGCAGAGGAATCTCAGAATAAAGAATGTGTAAATAGCATACAAATTGAAAGGAAATATATGGACTACTGAGAGACCGTGTTCGATATCATACGGAAGAACAATGAGAACACGAGACAATGGTAATGGATAATTTGGACACGAATTTTAAAAAGCCATATCTGCTGATATATTAGGAGAAGGAGATAAAAAAATAGGATATTTAAGACCCACGTATAATGATGGAGGAGCTGAAATTAGCACTTAAATCCTTCAAGAAAAAAAAGCACAATGGCCAACAGGACTGAAAAAGATCATTTATACCAATCTGCCAGAGGAGGCGATGAGAAGAATTCTTGAGATCTTTAATGGGTCCTGGAGCCTCGGTTACTTACCAATGTCATTTGAGCTCGCCTGAATGATCTTCATTCGGAAGCCGGATAAGCTACTTACGGAATTCAACGGCTTCAGACCCCTTTTGCTGGTTAATCTCCTGGGTAAAATCATCGAAAATATACTGTGCCGCAGACTTGATGAACATCCAGAAGATAATGGCACGTATAATGAAAGCCAATTTGGATTCAGAGGGAAGAAAATTACGAATGGACCTGGCCGTGATATCCAAAGATATCGCAAAGGCAAAAGAAGAAAGGGATAAATTCAACGCCATAACACGCGACGTCAAAAAGACCTTCGGCAGAGTATGGAAAGATGTACTGAAGTACAATTGGGTAAAGATTCAACTACAGGACAAAATTGGGAGAAAATTAAGCAACTTTATTAGGGACAAGAAGATATACATCAAAATTGGTACCCATGATGGCTCTCTTATCACAACCAGGGAGAGAATGCTTCAAATGAGCTTCCTATACTTGTTCTATATTACTGGTAAGCTCGAATCTTTAAGAGGTCATGGTGTAAATAGCCAGTTCGCAGACCACATGATCCAGATAGTGGTACGCAAAATGCCATCTGTGCGTGTCACCGGCAGAAAGACACAAAAAGTAATAGAAAATATTAACACCTAAGATCAAAGATGAAAGATTAATACCAACACTAACAAATTCGTAATTATCCCAATAGATAGAAGGAGGAATAGACCAGTAGAAGTGAACGGAAATACACTAGAATAAGAAAACGAAGTCAAAATACTGGTCCTATTCGCTAATGTCTTCGCGCTATCTAGTAATTTTCCATTGCTCTCAAATCCCTCACACTGGTGGGGTGGTGCGCCATCTGATTGAACGCCTTCCTAAAGCCAGTAGTCCCAGTGAGCCAAGTGGCTTATTTATGCATATTTCCCTCTTTATTTGTGTTATCAATTGGGGCAGAGCCAAAGTACTCTTGAAGAGAAGTAATTATGTCTCCGGAAACATCCTTGAATGTCTCTCTCTATAGCATCCGTCCAGAATTTCATTATGAATCTACGTTTGTTTGCCTTTGACCCTCCTATTATTAACTTTATTAAATCCGTAAATCTTTGTGTAATCGCGTATGAATCTGCCCTTTTTTATCTATATTTAAAATGTATCTTTCCATCCGCTCTTTTTTCCATGAATGAGACCTTGGTATAAAAGGCCAAATTGCTCGGAGTCTCAATTCTCCTTCCTGCTCGTAACTTGCGTTCTTTGTCTCGCGCGATAAAAGTATACTTCTTACCATATAATCGTATGTAATCGGATATAAAATCATATACAATTGTTAAGTTGTATTTAATCTCGTGAAATGTTTAAACTGATAAATTGTATATAGGAAAATTAACCTTAAGTAATGTTTTCCATCCCAATACTTCTCTCTTTATTATTTATATTTCTTTTTATCTATTGCCCTTATTTATTGTGTTTTTTCTTCAGGAAGGATAAGAGGGTGGATCAATTTTGGCTGGTGAGTACTTGTGCTCATTGTTCAACTTGTCATTTGGTGTTATATACTGGCTCTCTATCCGGCTGCTACAGGTTGTGAGTATTTTCAGTACTCTTTTGCTTCCCTTAACCTTTTCCCTAATTTCTATTTGCCCCTTTAAATTCATTATTTTTTTCGTCGCTTTATTCTTTCTTCACTAATTGAAATGATCGACATTTGCAGAATTGTAATTGGCTTAATTATCCATAATTTTGCTCTGCCACCCTTCCCATACATTTTCACGAAGAACGGGAAAGGACTCCCATATTTAGTTGGAAATGGGAAGAGATATCGCAAATTTGATTTGGGCCCAACAAAAAGGAAACTCTCCAAATACCAGGACGAATTTCCAAGTATCCACAAGAATATTTTCTTCTCCCAAACAGTTGGAAGGACAAAATTGGCAACAAAAATCTAAGATACTCCTTGTTTCGGTATAAAAAATAAATTCGATGAAATGTAAGGTAAAAATTAAGGGAAATGCTAAAAGAATAGCAGAAAGATAAGCTATAAAAATAGATGCCAACCGAGCCAATGACTTCCATAAGGACTCCCTAGAATACACTCCGGCTGCATTCTTCCACTTTGCACCTTTGACTGTATAGTGAATTATGGGAGGCAGAATGTTAACGTAAAAAGGCACACTCGTTATACCGTGGGTCAAGAGATAATAAACCGTTACATGTTAGTACAAACCCAACTAGTCTAGTCCACTGAAGGGTTGCATAACATATTTGCTGTAATTTTGGACGCTTAACCACGCATTCCTTATCTCCCACCCACCCACCCGCACTCCCAATGGCCTGAACGAGGGCAATCTCTCTAAGAGTGCCATCGATGAAAACATGGTGGCTGTTGAAGACGAAAGATGCCTCTCCGACAAACTCACAATCCCTGAAAGGGGAGTGGGACAACACCCCTTTCCACATTGGCTCTTTACAAAACAGCTGCGCACCTAGTTACAAACGTAACAAGCATTTATTTTATAATCGATCATGATACATAAGAATACATCTGATATGTGTGAGATATAGACCTCCATAAAGTAAGTTAATCACTACTCAACGAGGTATGAAACACTTTCGATCTAAGTCAGGTTGAGTCTTAGGTAATTTCCCTTTATTAGAAGCAAATTGTAATCGCGCATTTCAAACTTCCAGTGTTTTAACCTTAACTGTAAATTACCTGTTTAGAAAAAGCGTTCACTGCTCATTCTTACATCAGCAGGAAACAAGTGTGCATCATAATTTAAACTAAAATATTATGCCCTAAAATAGAGGAACTAAACGTGATTATTTGACACGTGATGTTGTGGGTGATTAAGAATAACAAAAGCGATTCAGAAACAGCAAAAATGTTTGTAATGTTTAAGGCCAAATTGCCATTGCTGATCGTCAAGCTGGAAATTAGTTTTCAAAGTTTCGAAGTGTGGATCAATCATTGACTGATAAACCAGGACCAGGACGATCATGAAATTCGATGAAGATGTTTAAAGAAAACTGGTGGAATGCAAACTTATACTGTAAACAGCTGCAACTTGTGCATGAAAATATTTTTTTAAAAAAGCTGTGCACTCGTCAACAGGAGGCACGTAGTGCTTCTTCATGTTAACGCAAGACCACCTACAGCGAAAATCACACCAAAGAATATTGGACTTAGGCTGTTCTGTTCTATCATATCTACCATATCCACCAGATATTGCGTCAAGTGATTTCCATGTTTTGTGTTCACTACAAAATACTCTTGATAGTAAAAAAATTTAGAAGAAGACCAGGTAAAAATGTTCGTAGACAACTTCTTGAACTCATATTCGGTTGAAATTTATCGTAGCGGAATCAACAAGCTACCTCCTAAATGGCAATAGGTAATTGACAAAAATGACCTATATATACTATTGTCCAGGTTTAGTGAGTGGATAATCCCAGTCCCACTTCCTAGACATATATTTTATTATAGCACTAAGGTGAAGCAGAGGTGAAGTGTATCCAATACACATACCGTAGCCACTTCCGATGAATAAGAATAACCCCGGTGCTTCCCTTTTAATCAAAATTAAGATAATGATCCCCTGAGTGTGTCCTCACTCAGTAAAAACTATTCATGGGTGGACCTGTGTAATATTGAGATTTAAGCCGAGTAAATTGCTTATTAATTGCCAAAGGATCGTCCAAAATAATTAGACACACAGATACACACAGATGCTTGCGTCTTAATGGCACCCAACAGAATGAATGGAATAATATTATTGAATTAAGCACGGAATTAATCATTTCTAATACTCAAGGTTATACGCTTGGGATGGGAATTCTAGTTAACGAATAAACTGGTGAAGTTAGGGTAGGGGATAATTCACTTTAACGATACCTTTGAGTTCGTAAGTATTTTTGAGAATGACGGTGAAGATCTTCTTCTGGTGACGATGATCGCACTTAGTCCGGCCATCTGAGTTTACCGAATGAGAAGGTAATCCTAGACCGGTGATATAATGATTATATGCCGGATCACGAAGGCGAGCCAAATTGTGGCTCAAATCGGACTTCTTCTTCCTCGAAGTGACTGTCCCATTATTCGGCTCCTGGAGTGGGTAGCCAAAGCCGATTACCTAGCTACATCTAGGGTAATCCGCAGAGAAAGGTCCGGTAGCAGAGTTAGCCTCTGACTCTGAAGCGGAAGGGGGTCTGCGAGAAGTTTAGCACATGCAGGTACTGTGACGTGAACTCACCAATTCCCCGAAAAGTTTCTTCCTTGTAACGGGCGAACTGCTTCTTTTGTGGAACGAGCTCTTCTCACAACGTAGGTCCGAGATCTTCTGCCTGACTCCAGGGAAAGACCTTTTCATCTGCTGCCAGACTGAGCAAATCTCTCACACCTTTGAGCTATCCTTGCTCCACTTTGCGGTTTACGACGGCGCTAAAACTCGGACCTTCGTCCTTTAGCAGGTGTCCTTCGGGGCCGACATTTTTCTGAGCCACTGGCCTTAAATTGGGTCATCTCTTTGGTGCGAAAAGGTGCGGAGGGAATTCGAGGCAAAAGGTGAATTTTGAATATGGGAGGGACTCGCAGCTTGTGTCGGGGTATTTCTGTGTACACTAATGTACGTGGTATTTAGACTTCTACCACTATAAATTGAAATTATTTATTTGTTGAAATATTCATGAATAAATATATTTGTGGAAGAATAAGAAGAGACAGAAGGAATTCCCTCCCTCCCCCCCGACTTCATCCGTTCGTCGTTAAACGCTCTAAATTCGTCTGACCTATATACTGCGAAAATTAGAAGAATAGAAAGATCATTAAGTGGGCATCGCAACTTTGCGCTATGGAACCTTATCGAGATCTAAGGCAATTAAGGAAATCTGTTGGCGATGAATCTCTCTCCCCGTCTCGATAATTTCAGGGTATATATTCGAGACTTCAAAGTTCACATGTAGATTGTGTCTGAAGCTGCCGTCAAGTAGGTTAGCCGTAACGTCTTCTTTAGTCGAGAGGAAATCAACTACATTCTCGTCCAGAGAAGAATTGAGTGATTGTCGAAGAGCCAAGGAAGAGCTAGTCGTCACTCAGTGTTGTTCGTGGAGATAGTTTATCGCGCTTCAACTCTTCTCACCACTTCTTCTGATTTTATGGATCGGAAAAGCCATCCCCGAAGCACCTTCCGTTTCTCAAAGTTGAATTGAGCGTCCCCTGAGACGCCCACAAGTTCAAGGTCGAACTTAACCACCTGGTCCTACTCTCCGCACATCAAAGTAAGAGGGCTTTAACCCTTGCTTCGTCACGCTCCTCTCACCTTTACCACATCGAAGATCAAGGATCCTCTTTGCTCCACAACTTGCATAATTGTAAAATCATTAGTTAATTAATTATCCCTCAGTTAAACCTAATTTATAGTGTTAATCATCTTAACAGTAAACCATAAATATTTAATTGCATTGTCATTTAACTTGACCTATATGTATAGGTAATCTTTAGTCCTATTAAAGTATATTTTTGTAGCCGTGTTTGAATATTCCTTGGCCTATCAACTGTGTATTCAAAGCACTCTTACAACCATTCCTAGTGGAGCCTTAATTTCGGTCATCCAGTAGGCCAGTGTGCGTATAACCGCATACACCTGGTAATAAATCGAAAATATAAAAAAACCCGGAAATTACTCGTGCTTGAACTTGATATGATTCCTTTAAATTTTATGTCTCAATTAGATTGAAAGGAAATAATTTGGTGTCTAAAAGGGATGTGAAAATTTTGAACTCAGAACTAATTAATTTTCACTGTTCAGCAAAATGATAGGCGGCAAAACTTTGCTGCTCTTTCCCTATAAAAAAGACTAGTTTTGGTCTTGGTTACCCCAAAAGATCAAAATTTGAAATATGCGTCTGAACAGCGCATTGCGGCAGAAGCATATATTCCTATATAAAATCACTCTTCCATCTCATTCAGAAACCTAGCCCCTCCTCTCCAACTAACCTCATTTTTCCTGGCACAGTCCCAATTTAGGGTGGGTTAATTAATTGCGTTCGCTAGTTTTAAGCAAAGTCAACTTCATTTGTGACAAAATTACATGTGAGAAATTGGAATTCATTTGCATAAAAGAAACGCGGCGAAAAACCCCCACTGCAAACGCTATCTCTGCCCCGCCTGTCCTTGCTCGTACAACAGAGTAGAAACACAAAGTCTACACTCATATTTTTATTATTTTCTGATGACAATGTAAAGTTAAATAATATTGAGAGTAAAAATAAAAAAATATTTATATGCTAGAAGATGATGGAAATAATATTCAATGTGACGACCTTTTGCATCGATGACGACGAATTCTAGATATGCCCTGAGGGCAAATGGCACGCAGGGTTTTGAATGATATTTTCCCCCAGCATTTTTCCAGTTTTCACTTCATATATTCGACACTTTAATGAGATTTGGAACAGACTTTCTGCTTAAGCATCGACCACAATCCAAGGTTCATGTGGTTCAAATCTGGCGAACTTGGAGGCCAAACTTTTTTTTCACCAAAACCCCTTTAAATTTGCCTGGCTCTAAACTTAACTATTTTTTTATGTTGTGTGTGAAGTTGTTCAATCTTATTGAAGGGTTATACCGAAATTTCTGATGGTGACATCTTCCTAGGGGATGGCTTTCTCCTTAGCATGTCCAAATAAACATGTTTATTGATCTTCAACCCGCTTTCAATGAAGAGGAGAGTTTTTTTTTATCCCGTTAATCTTACGCCCGGCAAAACCATTGCTGAAGCTGGCTTATGGCTCGTAAAAGATGTCCACTGTTCAACCATCGTCTCTTTTTAGTTTGTACACGATCATTTTGTGTGTTAGGGGTGGCCTGGGCAGTGAAACAAACTTCTAATCCGTCCACAGAACTGGAGGCTTGAGAGTGATCAAGGAACTGTTGGTGGAGGATCTTGGCTCTTGTAACTCTCTTCCTGTTTAGTGGGGTTGAAAAGCTGATGTCCTTTAGCTATCTTGAATGGACTAAGTTTCAGAGCATCTTTCAGCAATTTTTGCATAGTCACATAGCTTACTTTGACGTCCGAAGCAAATTATGTAGTACTCCTCTTTGTATTAGACCTGATCTTGTCCATATTGTTTTTGATGAAGGTTGGGCTCCTCACTGATCGGGTTAGGGTGTTCTTCACTTCCCGTCTCTTTAAGCTGTTTGAAAGTTTTAAAAACCAATGCCTGATAACAGTGGGCTTCAACAATTTTAAAATATTGCCCGATGTATTCCCATGTGTTATAAACATGTGTTGTATTTTATGGTTATAAATTTACACTTTGATTCACAGAAATCGATAAATTTTGAAAGAACCTACAGGTAAATTATTTATGTTATGCGGTAACTCGACCACATAAGGGGCGCAACGATTTGCCTTCATGGCCGCCGTGCTGACGGGGTTCAGCGACCCTTCCAGCTACAGCTTAGCCTTTTGTCCTTCTTTCTGACAGCCTGTGTTTTTACCCAACTTTCTCACTTTCCCTACAACCTCCCCCTACAACTTTCTTTGGTCGGCCTCTAATTTCACGGTGTAGACGCGGACTAGAATCCTCTCACCCAACTATCCCGGATCCTGGTTGCGGGGTGGAGGGGCAACGTTCCCTCACTCGTGAGCTCCGGCCTGGGGTGGTGGGTTTTTAACAAGGTGCTTCATCGCCACCCACATCTTCCTCCTTTCTCTCTTTATCAACTTTACACTGTGCCCAAGGTGAAGACGCCACGTCTCACAGAGCGAGCTACTGCGTGTGGTGATGAGCATTTGCGCGTCGTGATTACTATAAGATCACCATGCCGAATAATGAATTTAGGAAAAAAATACATCCCCTCTACCTTCCCCTTGACCATCGACGGAGCCGCTTTTGGGCAGCTACACTTAAAAAATGAAGGTCCCTCGCCTCCTGTGCTCTCTCAGGGAGCCCTCCAAATTTATGCTATTGGAGAGGAGGCTTATTCTTTTCCTTTGCCAACGGGTATAGGGGACACCTCTTCAGCCCCAACTCTTGAGATGCCCTTGGGCGCCTTCCTCTTCCCAGCGGCAGTCCCTCCTTTTCTTTCACAACGGATTGCCAATAAATCAGGCAGGCGGCCCATAATTGACCGCTCCTGTTTGGGGCGGCTCAAAAGAGCTAACATCATTTGGGGAGCAAAAGAGGGCAGAGCATGTCTGCCCGTACCGCTTAATGTCCTGCAAACGTAGCGACTAAGTTTTCAGAGTATCAGTGTACATGCTTCCTTCTCCTTCTCGATGGATGCCAGTTCGCCGCCATTAGAAAGAAAAAAAAGAACCTCGAATCGGATATGTGATGAGTTGGCCACGTGGAGGCCTCCCTGAGATGTACCTGGTCCCTGAGATGAATTAGCCTCATAAGGTAGGACCTTTCATGGGGTCGAAACTGTGCTGGGCCCTAAAACTGAAAACGACGCCACCCCTGAGCGACGTTCTCCTCAGACTGATCAGGCCTCCCAGGCGGTACAAGGAGAGGAAGTAACTCCTCCCATGGGGATGGTTCCCCATTGACAGCCAAGACCTTGTCCATTTAAGAGAAGGATCCGGCTGAGGCAGGTCCATTAGACCAAGGTGTTCCTACCGACGGAGGGGGGAAGCGGCTCCATTCCCAGCCCTCCTCTTCTAAAAAGAAAAGACAGAGGAACAAGAATATAAAGACTATGGGATCCTCTCCCTCCCTGGGAGCCTCAGAGGCGGACGGGTGTGCGGTTGTCTCGGCAAATGACCAAGCGAAGATGATCACTCCATGCTCCTGTGGTCCCAAGGGTGGGGAGTCTCTGACCAAGACCAGAAGTGTTTAGAGTGGAGCCTCTATTGTGTTTTCCATTCCGCTGGCTTCAAACCTTTCCTTATTATTTGCTCCACTAATGAGGGCATGTCGGCTAAGCCGAACATGATTCATCGGAGGAGAGCTCTATCTAGTGTGATTAGAAGAGAGCCGAAGGTGACACGTTTCTTGAAAGGGAGCCTTTTGGCGAATGCGTCGTATCCCTCCGAGACGGCTATGATTAGTTTGCTTCGGACTCCTGATGGCAAGCCGTTAAATGTGACGGCGCAATCTAACATGAACTTCGTGAACAGAGTGTTTTATGCGAGGGAATTCGAGAACAAATCCATATATGAAATCACCTTAGAGCTGGCCGATCATGGAGTGATCAAAGTCGAGCGTGTGATGAGAAAGCAGGGATGGGCATCGATATCCACCCTTACACTCTTCGTCTCGTTTGACGTGACAAGCTCCTTGAGTAGGTGCGTGCCGGTATCAGTCGAGGAGTTTATGTAGGTAGATGAGGCCGTTGAGTTCTTCTCTGGCAACCTCATCGCCGCGGTCCTAACTATTATTCCTAGAACTTCTAGCTGTTTGCAAGCCGACCGCTCCCGTGGTGGTCAGCCAAGCGTTATGCCCACATGAGCTAAAAACGCCACCCGAACGAATTCACTGTCGGTGAATTTCGTCGAGGTAAGGTTACCTCGTAATGGGTACAGCGATTTGCCTTCCTGGCCACCTTGCTTATGGGACTTAGAGCTCCGACCGACCCCAGTTTAGCCTCTTCTCCTTATTTCTTACCCTTTTTTCTCACTTTCCATACAACTTCCCTTACAACTTTCTTTAGTCGGCCTCTAATTTCACAGGGCTGCTCGATATGGCCAACCCAATTAGTGATGCAATCGACGCCAGGACGCTTCGGCCCGTGCCCTTTAGTGTCCAGCAGGCGTGCGCGACAATTTTTCAGGGGATAAGAGTACCTGCACCGTTCTCTTCCTCGACGGATGCTGGTTTGCTGGCATAAGAAGATGAGAAAAGAACCTCGAATGGGATCTGTGATATCTTAGGTGAGGATGGCCAAATGGAGGCCTTCTTCGAGATGAACTTAGCCCCTGAGGTAACCCAACCTCAGCTGGTAGGGCCTTCCATGGAGTAAAACCTAGCCTCAATGACAAGCATTTAACTAAAGTCCTCCCCTGTGCAAGGACCTCCTCAGAGGGTTCGAGCCACCGAGGCTGTACAAGGAGATGAGGGATTTCCTCCTACTACTGGTTTCCCTATAACAGCCAAGACCTTCTAAGTTTGAAAGAAAGATCTTGCTGAGGCCGTTCCTTTTTGCCTAGGGGCTCCTACCGTCGGAGAAAAGAAGCGGGATCATTGCCAGCCCTCCTCTCTTAAAAACACTAAGGAGACTCAGGGTTCCTCTCCCCCCGCCAGGGTCACGGGGACTGACGGGTCTCCTGGCGTTTTGGTAAGCGACCAAGGTAAGATCGCTACGTCCAGCCGCGTTGCTTCCCTTTTTGGGGATTCACGAGGACCAGGACCCAGCAGACCGGACTCTTGATTACGTCGGGGCCCCACATTCAGAGGATATCTGGGTTTTTCGAGCCCGCTTGATTTAAACGCTTCCCTGTTATTCGTTCCACTGATGGCAGCATGTTAGGCAAGGGCAACATGATCCATAAGCGGAGATCTCTAGTTAGTGCGATTAGTAGAGAGCCGAAGGAGACCCGTTGCCTGGGTGGGAGCTTTTTGGCGAATGCGTCGAATTCCTCCGAGGCGGCCATGATTAGTGCTCTTCAGGCACTTGATGGTATGCCTGTGATTGTGATGCCGCACTCTACCATAAACTTCGTGAAAGGAGTAGTTTATGCGAGGGAACTCGTTGACTACTCCATAGATGACAGAACCTTATAGCTGGCCGATCAGTGGGCAGCCAATTTCGAACACGTGATGAGAAAACAGGGAAGGGCCTCAAGACACACCCCTGCACTCTTCATCAGGTTCGGCTGTGACAAGCTTCCTGATTCGGTGCGTACCGGTTGGTATTTGTGAGGGCATTCGTGCCACTGCCGTAAAGGTTTCACCACTTCGGCAATGCTAATCACTCCTGTAGACGGGCAAATTAAGGATTATCCAAAAAGCTTCGCATGGCGAGCCCAAACTTCCCCAATAATTCCGCGAAGGCGACAGCGCCTTCAGCGCGTTTTCCGGTTAACAACGCCCGGTGTTCTGCCTACAAAAAGCGTACGGCCATCCCCTTGATGGTCTTCTCTTCAAAGAGGGCCCCCGCTTTTCCTCCGAGCTAGGCCTGCATGGTATATTCCTTCAATTCAATTGCCGCGGACTCCGCGCCAACAGTAAGGAGATGCGGAGGCTCGTTTACCCTTGTTCCCCGTTAGCTATCATTTTGAGGAGACCATGCCCTCCTTCCAGGGGTATAAGGGTTTTGCGACCCCATCTCCACGGGATGGGGGCCGGGCAGAAGGATGCGAGAATTACACCCGGCATGATGTTTCCGTTCTTTTTTTTTGCTTTAGATACCTCTTCTCAGGCAGTAGCTGGGCACTTACACCAGGATTGGATGTATACTGTTATTTCCGCGTATATTCAACCATCAGACCACTTCGACACGGGAGACTTGCGCAGAGTCGTGGCACGGTTGCCAAGGCCCTTTTTCTTGCTCAGAGATCTTAACGGTAGGCAACCCATTTTGCGGAAACTACTGGATTAATCCTATGGGTCATGTACTTGCCGTCCTGAACGACGATCTGGAGATAGATATTCTTCGATCCTTGACATTCAGCGCCTGGGGCGCTGAAAGGGTTAAAGCCTTACTTTTTTATTGATTCTTTGTTCGATTGAAGCTCAACTACAGATGCGAGTTTTATACATCGGCAGCCGAGCGTGTATTGCGGATGGTGGACTCGATCCACCACACCGGCCTTCGCCTAGCGACCGGTGCCTTCCGCACATTCCTCATTGAGAGCCTACTTGTCGATACTGGGGAGATGCCACTCGCATAGTGCATTCATTATTCGCCTTTACGCGCGAGCCTGGCGCCTCTCTCAGTCGACAACAGCTCTCACTGCTTCCACAGCTAATCTGGACGGTGTCTATAGCGCCGAGAGACGCCAGTCATACCCTAAGCGCAAAGGGAAGGAAACTCCTTCGAGAGTTAGGTATAACTCTCTGGCCGGTGGTGCCCCTGGTTCTGTCTAGAACGCCACCCTGGAGGGTAATGACTTTGGGAGCAGAGGCTTGGCGACAAATAGTCGAAGCCTCTACAGCACCGCGGATATTGGAGTCTGACTTTATGGAGCACACTTCGTATCACACTGGAACCATGCCAGTGTATACGGATGGCTCTAAGTCCCAAGAGGTGGTTGGTTTCCACGCTGTATCCCCTCTGTTTGAAATCAGCGAGGCTCCTCTAGGCGCTGCGTCTGTATTTAGGGTCTTGATGGTTGCAATACACGCTCGGTACTGGAGATAACGCAACCTGCCCGGTTCGGTAAGAGGACTATGATTTATAGCAACTCACAAAGCGCCCTGAGTGCTCTCAGGGCATTGGAATCTCCTCCTCCTTTGGTTGACGATATGCGTGGTGCCACTGTTTTGGCGAGCCGGACGGATACGAGATTATCTTCTTCTGGGTTCTTGAACATGGAGGAATTGCGGGGAATGAGCGTGCCAATGAGGGCGCCAAAGATCCGAGAGGTCTATGAGACCAGACCAACGTTTCACTTTTCCTCACACCGATTACATGACAGAAATACGGGCAGCTCTTCGGGCTGCTTGACAAAGAAGATGGGAGACGGTCGAGGGGAACTTAAAGTTGATTGTTATATGGCCGCTCCTGTTCGCATCGACCTACCCCCAATACCACGACTGCTTCAGGTAGCTTTCTGTCATCTCGGAATTGGACACACTCGAAGGAAGCAGCGCCATTTGATGGAGCACTAGCCTGCGCCTTATTGTGAAGACTGCGTTCTCTTCCAGGCTGTTCGGCACAGTCCTGTTAAATGTCCCAGTCTGGGTGATCTCTTTGCACGTTACTTGTCCCGCTACCTAGAAGAGTTGTTACGAAACTGCTTGCCACTTGTACTTGGTACTGGTTCGTACACAGCTACTTGTGGACTTTACGATTTTTTGAGGAGGCTAGCCTCCTCCACTTTATTGACCTATTTATGTTTCCTTTTGTAGGTCACATGTTCCTGCGCGGGGGAAGGCGGGTCTACCTCCAACGTCTGTGAATGATTTCTTCTTGCCTTTTTGCTTTTTCTCGTTGTTGTTATTTTTCTTGGCCTCTGTCTTGTTCATTGTTATATGTTATTTACATTTTTTTTGTTATTATTTTAATACAGCCTGATAATATGCTGTTGTGCATGGCGAACTTTGCCCGAGTAGGCCATCGCAAGATGGGCTACCACAATGAAAAAACAACAAAATCAACAAAAAACGAGCTAGGGCTAGGTTCCGTTATATTTCGAATCATGCCCGCCACTCTTCTTGGTTGGTGGTCATGCGACTCTTCACCCAACGTGAAGACCCCTCTAGCAGTGGGGTAGAAGCGAGTCAAAATGGTTCGGGCCAAGTTCTTGCAGAACCCCTCTCCCGTTCTCCGGGTGAATGCGACCGCAATCTCGGACTCCACGTCCCTGACGGAATCCTTCGCGACCGCTTTCTACGCATTCTCTAGCCTCGACGATAATCTAACAGCATTCAATGCGCATTATGATGTCGCAGAAGGCCACCGACTGGACTTTACCCCCAGAATCGGAGAACCAGTCAACGACAAGTTTACTTTGAGGAAGTGGCGCTCCGCTCTCTTTTCATGCAGGGACAACGCCTCTGGTCTGGACGTTGTCCAGTACGCCATGCTTCTACACCTAGATGAGGTGTGCCACATGTATGAAAAAGACTTAATAATGCTTCGTTGATATTGGTGGAGGCGTTTATCAGGTGTGCTTTAGTCATGCCGGAAATTCCATGGGCTTTGGCTTGAAACCGTTTTAAGATACCTTCTATTTCTTTGTAAGGCATGACCTTTCTGTTAGATTTGTTCAATAGGATATGTGTAGAGGGTATCCTTCAGACTCCTGGCGAATCGCTACTGTGCTCGCATTTTCCAAACCGGGGAGAGATCACTCTACCCAGTCCCAATCTCTCTAACCTCTTGTGTGTGCAAGTTGATGGATAAATTGGTAAATGTTACGCCCCTGGTTCTTTCCAGGACGCCACCTTTGAATATCTGTCGCCACGCCTCTGCTACTAAGGCTTCCTCAGCGCGAGAAGTATTGCTTTGGCCTTTTTGGAGCACACCTCGTGTCACGCTGGAATTGTGCCAGTGTATACGGATGCAGGGCTTTTCCAGGTGATGCGTCTGTCCTCATGGGAGAGCTTGTTGCAATACACTGCTCCATACTGGAGATAACGTGACGTGCCCGATGAGACCGGATGTGATTTATAGCGGGCCTTCCCCCGACGCCGGAGCACGCTTCACTTATGTTGCCTTTTCAATTTTGCCGTTATTTTTTTGTTTTTCTAGCCTTTATCCTCACTTCATCGTTCGTACTTGTTATTTACATATTGTTATTTGTTTTAGAACCTAGCCTAGTAGTAGGCTGTGATGAGTCTGGTGACTTATGGCCAAGTAGGCAATCACCAGATGAGCTCGTAAATAAAAAAGAATCCTGCCTATATGAAAGTCACTTTCACACTTAGTTTTTCACTCCAATTTTATTGTTTTTAGTCAATTTATTGTTTCCTGTTGTATTCTAATTATTTCTTACTTCGTCTCTCTCTCTCTTGCATTCACCAAACACACCTAATTTGTTTTCTTTGTTTACCATTTGTATGACACAAGTGTTGACATGAGGTTGTTTTCACTTTTCGCATGATTTAATTTTTAACCCAGTGAGTTTTTAGGGAAACATTTAATCCTATAACTGATGAGTTTTGGGAGGATTTCAGCAAGTGACCGAGTGTTTATGCGGAATGTGTGGCAGGTCAAGGCTGCTGCGCAACCTTCAGGGATTTTGTTCCTCTCGTAGTAAACTCGAGCACTGGAAATTCCATAGACCTGCAAAATGATGTCATGTATAGGATGGAAATCATTGCTACTCTTTGATATCTGGAGGATTGTTTGCCCTCCGGGCCCCATTGAATCGGGTAGGATCTTCAGCTATGCATCTTCCACACATTTTCATTCGCCCAATTTCACCACTTTCCTTACAGATCACTCCTCAGAAGCTTTCTGTGTAATACGCCCTTGTTGGCATTGCGCTTTAAATTCGAGGTCAAAGTACCTAGGTACTAGGTGCATTTCTTGCTAAGATTTAGTTGTTCATTTGATTTACTTTTTTGCTTCCTCATCTTTCTTTTTTACACTACACCCTTCCCTTTTAACTTTGTGGGCCTGGGATAGAATTTACCCTAGTGGAAATACCACTGATGATCAGGGCGAAATTAAGCAACATCCGTTGTGGTTAGTTGCTGGATGGCGTCATATTCCGTTCCACCGCCATACGCAGCATTGAGTGACCCAGGGTTCGAATCCAAGGTAAACTCAGATCCCTACTGAGGTAAAAGCCCTCACAGAAAGTAGAGATTGGTGGTAAAAACTCAAAGAGAGGAGGTTGGTGGTAAATCCCATACGACTAGCGAAATTCTGTAGTAAACTTGTTACTAAATTATTTTATTTACTTTCTCTATAAATCTATTTACATAATCAGTCTATTTCTCAGCGTGGTTTTATCCTTCATCTCCACACTTTCGTCCTTCATCCATCTCCTGCCCTCCTCCGCGGCAATTTTCCCATCCTCTCTCTTCCCTCGAAGGTCAAATCACCAAATGGAGTCATCAAATTAAAACCTTTGTCCTCCATTGACACGTATTTAGGCACATCCCTAGGAGAGTTGCGTACCCTCATAGGTTATAGTACTTAAATATAAGTTCTCCTTGGTCATACGACCTCAACCCTTTTTTATTTCACTCTAACCTCACCTCTTTTCTTGCGAGCGCTTTCGAAAGAAAAATACGGTGGAAATGTCCTCGTCGGTTTTTGTTTTTTGAATAGTAAAAACTCTTGTTCATAAAAGCTCTGATTTCTCACAATATAATGAAACCCAAAGCTTTTATCCAAATTCTGTCCTTTCTCACTCAATTTCAGAACTGTTCATCTTTTTACCATCTCCGTCAGCCTTGTTTGTATTCTTATCGAAGTGTTCCTTTTAGGGACCATGAGACTCAATCCGAACAAGTAAATTATTTCATTTATTAGTTATCTTTAAGGAACTCTTTTGAAGCAAAGAGAATAATGGAGTCATTAAATTTAAAAAAAACACGTTCATTTGCACACTTAAAGGAAAATAGTCGATGGCAGAGGGCAATTAAACTCTGCATAAACTACATCTTTAAATGGCGAATTAATCCTGACGTCAAACTGAATTTTTACATAAAATTTGCCTCGTTAAATTAAATGTCTGGTTGGATGTTTCATTTGCTTGCGCTGTATAATTTCGTCTTGCCTCTGATATAAAACTTTAGGTTTCTGTCTTTGAAATGGATATTTAAAGCAGATGATGCTAATATCTGATTCTTTAATATTTGCAGGTTAAAATCAATTATTTTTTTAATTAACACGTACAAATTCCGCTGTGTTACGAGAAGTTTACAGATGTTTCGTCCTTTGTGTTTAATCACCATTTATTTTTGTCCATGTTAATTAACATTTTTTCGAAGGGGTCTTAGGATAAATCAATGACAGAAATGAAAGAGCAAATTTGAGCTGATAAATACTTGGGATAAGGGATAAAGATGTAAACTTTTGACTATACCCCAAAATGTCTGCTTCTACAGAAGGAAAACCATTATTAAATATAGAAATTTGGTGGGAAAATATCTCATAACCGACCCAATAAAATGAGATTAATATCTTTCTAAAATAAAGATCTTGTGCCATTTTAAGAGATTAATAAATTCCATTTTTCAGAGGGAAATAGTTGATCGCAAATGGGGCTGGGTTATGAGACTAGTAATGGCAAGGGCTTACCTACACACACACATACACACACACACACACAAGACGAGAAGGGTGAAAGAGAGATAATTACAAAGTTTATAGTGAGGGACATTGGCTGAGGAACTAATAAAGACATTCAGATAATACAAGTTCCATCTGTTCTTTCTATTTGAAGAAGGAGACTAACGAGGGAAAATGAAAATGGCTTCAAATTTTATATTTCAACTTGAAGTAGTGAGTGAGGCTATTCGTCCCTTAAAAATCGTTGACAAGATCCCCTGACCGGATAATGAAAAGCACATAAAGATCAGCACGACAATCGTTGAAAATCCTAAAAGCACCTGGGGTTGCTCATCGTTGGTGGTTGGGGTAAGGGATCTGGTTGTATTATGTGTTTGTGATACCAAGTAACTTCCTGGGGGAAGGGGGGCGTTCCAGATTATTATCATGTGGATATGAGTGCAACAGGGGACACTAGGACACTATCGGCATGGTTTGGAAACAGAGAGGAATGTGGGAATGTTGCGTTGTGAAGACAGGAAGGGAAATAATAGCGGCGTTTTGGGTGTTTATGCATGATTATACGTGGGGGGCTACTTACTCCAAAGGGGGTGAGAATCAGCGCATCCGCCAAATGGGCGGTTGATCACATGATGCCGCTGAAAGTTTTGCGCCCGCGCCCGCCTCGGCGTCATAAATCCAACGCCGTCTCCACGAGGCGAGCGAGAGATCTCGGCAGAGCGATTCCGACCAAAACCTTGAAAAGAGAAGAAATCGGTCGGTGTTTTACCGCCAATTCCTACATTTGCCGAGAATTTTACAACCACTCCACACTCATTTAAGATACTTTTTATTTTCCAGTGGAGTTTGGACCTACTTATTAACGTGTGATCCGAACCACGGCTCTCTACGGCGTATGTCAGCCACTGTAGAAACAAATAAAAATTCTCAGCAGAAACAAAGGAGTGAAAATTTCCCCTTAGGACAAAAGACAACCTACGATGGAACGCTGGAGCTATGTTGTTCCCTTTGCCGCATATATTCGACCATTTGTTTTCAACCATTGAATAATCTTAAAGGACCCTAAATTGGGGCACCAGGTTGAATATTGTCAACCATGCTGCAACTGGTATTGCAATGATTGCCCGCTCTCCAAATCTCTTGTTCAGACTTTCTGCCTCTCTGGTTTTTGCCTTTTAGTTTGAAATAATAATAATCTTAAAGGCCCATAAATAGTTTGCCTTGACATTACTCTGGAAATTTATTTTCTAATGTCATTTAGTGGACTTCTTCTTCATTAAATTCGTGTTAGCCTTTTCCCCAACTCCTCTCCTCAACCCTCTCTATACTCGAAATATCTATTTCCTATCCTCACCGAGTTGCCTGAATCGTCCCTAAGGACACCTTTGCCTGACTGAATGGGTTCGATAAAACCTTAAATTGAATTACGAATTACTTTTCTAAAAATCGATGTGATTCACTCTTTTAATAATGACGCTAAATCCTCTTGTCTGTTCTTGTTTGGCAAGACGACGATAAATAGAAGTATCGGTTTTATTCTAGACACTCTTGATGGTTTTCGAATTTTTACCCACTCGGTTACGTTCCCTTAGACACTTTTTTTAATCTCATTGTTTATCCACGTCACTTGGCTGGGTCTTTTAGAACCTCTAGGTATATAACGCTCAATTTTGTTATCCATAGGGAAAAAGGAAAGATGAATATTATTTTATATTTCTTTCAGTGAGAGCGAAAACTATTACAATTTCAAGATTTGATGCTCAGTATAAAAAAAGACCTCTTGTGCACATTCTTAGGAAAATTTAAATTGAATTGAATTATGTTATGATTGCTTTTCCAAAGTCCTTCTTCACCAACGGTTAGCGTGTCGATTCATCTGGTTTTAGAAGCAACAAAATATCATTCATAAATTTTAGAAAATAATTTCATGCATTGTCCTCCGTTTCATTTAAAGAAAAACTAGGCTCTTCGGATTGAAATAATCTCATATAATCGTTTTATTTTTCTTCTAATTAAGGTCGAAAGAGTTTCAAAAGGATTAATATCATATTCTTTAGTTAGGCTTTGTAGCTTATAGACCACGACAAAGTTGATTTTTTTACAATCTATAATGAAGTGGACAGAAGGCTATCCTCCAAATACCAGCTGTCACAGGCTGGCATTTGCTATAACTAAAAACAGTATTGTAGGGTATATATTGTGGCGGGAGGAGGTATAATTCCTCCAAGTTTAAGGTGTGGCAGGGTCTTTACCCCTGACGCATCATCCCCCTCCCCCTCTTGCGAGAAACATACATATTTACACAAACCGCTAGGTCTCATCTCGATTTATGTAACCAATATTTTAAATTCCAATACTGAAACCTATATTGCAGAAGATCGAAGGTTCTTGGAATTTCCATCTCAATGAGATAATAATATTTCTCTCCTTAATTTTGACCCGTCCACTCTTCACATGACGTCAATAAGTGTGGAGCAGGTTATCGTATTTCGACCCAGGAAGCGAACTCTTGTCATTCATCTCGCACCAACATCTCGAAATATGGCATGGTTGGGGCATGGTTGAGCCCCAATTGGCTAAAATATGATATGTAAAGGTATATATGGCCGCCACTGGTTAAAATATGGCATAGAAGGATATTGATAGCCTCCATTGGCTAAAATAAGGCATGGAGGGGTATAGATTGGCTCCCATTGGTTTAAGTAATATGTATTAGCACCACCATAAGATGCAAGCATCTATCTTAGTTTTCTAAAGATAAAATCTTTGAATTTTCTAAATTATTCTAATAATTTCTTTCGGTTTAAGTTTTAGGTTTAAAATCTTTGTAATTTCTTAATTTTCTTCTTGTTTCCCTCGTTTCTTGCCGATAAAACTCTCGCTACTCACAAATAGCTTTTGATCGTGGTATATGCGGCTAAAAATCGCAGAACCCAATGTGTTAAAATTTGCTAAAAGAACGATAAGAAAAAGAAATGGATAAAGAGAGAAATATAAAAACAACAAAAGGTTACAATTTCCAAATGTTTACATTTGAAGGTAATTTTAGGGGAATTTTATATTACCATATGTTCGCACCACATAACTGGTGCTTATGATTTCTATATTGTTAGAACCATTAAAAAATTCCTACTCAAATCCTTTTGTATTTAGTTGGCAGGCCCTTAAAATCCTACCACAATCTCTATGAAGTTTAGGGAGTTGTATTTCGTGTAAAAAATTTTATAATAAAAGATACATCTTGTTGTTTTGTTTTATATAATTAATGTTGCTCTATGAACTGAATTTTATGTGCTGGAGGAAGTAAACATGAGCGGAGAAGAATATGGGAAAGGCTGATTGCTATTATGAGGACAATGGAAGAAACATAATGTGTGTGCTTAATGGACTTCATACACAACCGTAATCAAAGTAACTGGAGCGAATCAGTCAAGCAGGCAAAATCCACGGGATTCTATTTTTTCTTGAGGATTCGAAAATTACAGTATATTTCTTTATATAAATTCTTGGTCTTACGAAGATGAGTTTAAGGGGAGGGAAATGGCTTTTGGATACAATGGTAAATTTTGTAATATATGTATAATAGGGGCATTATTAACTATTTAACCCATCATTTCATTCTCAACAAAGTTGAAAGAGAGAACTATTTTTGTCCTTTGTACATTAGAGTCGGCTATTTTATTCCCGAGGATATCCGGCATATTTCATTATTGGATATGTTGACGAGCCTTGATTGGTGAGCAAAACGTGCGGCCAAAGTAACTTTTTTTCTTTATTTATCACCTTTATTGAATGAGAAGTCAATTACAGTATTTTATGTTGAAGTATTGTGTTATAAAAATAAATAAATTATAACATTTTAATCGAATTTATGGTTATTGTCTCATCTAAACAACATTTTATTGTATTCTAGATCTTGACTAAACTATGTAATCACCATGTTCATATTACTCCTTCTGTGTTCATTACAACCGTGAACCATAGAAACAACAAATCTACAAACATTTTGATGCATTTCCTCTTTAATTTCAGAGAACATCTCATAAACAGTTAATTTTAATTGAGTTTTGAGCGCGCGAAAAAATCTTGCAGTTTCGTCCCGTAAGAATAGGTTAGGTTGTTTTAGTTATGGTGAACGTGGTAGTCATCTAAATGGTTCACATCCTTCTATCTACCTTTTTAGATTTAACCATTCCCAAACGCGGCCCACATACTGGGGTCAGCGCGCCACCCTGTTCAAAGTAAATATAATTTTGATATCGAACTCTCGTCCAGAATTCTTTTTGCCACATGTGAAAATAATTATTCTGATTAACAGTACCATGAAATAATATCGTCCCTAATATTTCCTATAAGAAATATGGCTGCCTAAACTGTAATTCCTGGTAAGCTAACATCTTTGTCCAAGAATATATGTAGGTTAACGTCGTTCAGCATACACTTTTAGGGAGAATGATCTGCCCGTTTAATTTGAAGGTTGCTTCATCTAGTCACTATATTTTATCAAGAAAGTTTTCATCTTTGACTTTGTTGGGGAAAATTTCACATAACTCTAATCATCTATGCACATCACCATCTTGAAAACTCTGTTTCAAGCGAGAGATGTTAAAGTCTTCATCTTCAGGTTCCTTAAGACTCTACGAAACTTCTATTACTGATGTTCAACACTGCAAGAAAGAGCTCTACAAGATTTTCGAGAAGCGTTCAACAATGATTCCTTTATTTCATCGCACTTTTCTAGAGTTGTGGCTGAAAGTGGCCTGTTTAGTTATGCTTCCAGATCTTTAATTTTTTTAATTGAACCTAAAGTATTGTAGTCTGCAGTTGTCGAATGTAAAATTGATCTGATAATAAACGAGCGCCTTTAACTCCATTGTTATTATTTTAGTAATAAATTTTAACTGTTTCCACTCTTTCTTCTTTCGCTAATCGAAATGCCATATTTATTCACAATTTTTTAAATAAAAGAAAGAAAGCATACATTATATAAGTATAAAATACAAAAAATATATAATATAAAATCTAATATATAAAAAGTTATACTATATAAAATGATAAAAATAAAATTTTAAAAAAGCGTTACATTTGCCTTACCCTATATTTGTAACGGAAATCAGGACGCTGTTCTATTCTTTAAAAAAACAAATAAAGCCTAGACAGTGTTTTGTATCTGAAGCCTGCTGGGATATGTTGTGGCCTAAGCGCAGTGTTTCGAATCTGAAGCTTGATGATGTGTGGTGTGGCCTTGGTATAGTTTGGCAGGTCTGTATCTTAATGGTGTGTGGTCTCACCTAAGTTGAGTATTTGAGATATGTATCAATGTGGTTTTGGGACGGCTGACGTAAATTGGCTCTCGTGGGCTGGTTTATATTTACGTGAGAAGAGTTGGAGTGACTTGTCCACATGTGAAAAAGTTAGGGTGGTTTATCTACAGGCGAGAAAAGTTAGGGTGGCTTGTCTACAGTAGAGAAAACTTGGGATGGCTATTTTTGACCTATAGGTTTCAAGCGTGCGTTAGGTTAACCTAACCAAACCATAGCTTTTGGTTAAGGTAAGCGAGTTATAGTATATGGAAAAATAAACCTCAATTATCTAACAACCTTAAACATTAAAAAAAAACATCGAGGGAATTGAATTCGTGAGGTGAAGTTCGAAAAGAAAGTGGCTAAGTTAGTGAATGTGAAATATTATTCTAAAATAGAGTTTAATTGTGCTACTAGGTACCAAGAGAGTGCGCAACTCTTCAGAAGAGTAACTGAAGTAATGTAAATTGAATAGACAAGGAGACAATATAGGGGGCCTCTGTTGTGGTAGCGAAAACGTGGACTAGTGGAGTAGAGTGGAAGGAAGTAGAGAGGTAGTGAGAGAGTAAAATAGATAGTGTGTAAAAAGGGCGAGAGAGTGAGAGGAGATCTGGTGCCAACATACCATAATATATGAAATCGGGATTTACAAATAAGATGAACGAGTGAAGGACAATGAATAATTACACTGCGTTTGATCACTGAGATGGAAAGTTGACCAACAGATGCAAGATTGAACGAGTATCACAGCTCGCCTTTTCAAAAACTGGAGGATTGAATTCAGCCATGGCACTGTTTCCTTCACAGACGATGTACAAGTAAGTCTACTATGATATGAAGAAGAGAAAACCGACGGCAGAACTACGCATGCGCGAAATTCAGTGTGTCAATGGTAACTAACCCCATCCCCTCTATTTATCTGTGTAAACACAGATGTTTATGGTTGTAAAAACTTATATTATGCATGACCTTATGCATGACTAAAATGATGTATTTAAAATATATTTTATTGGAATTTTTCGTAACTGTTTTCACGAAAATTAAATGTGTCGTCATTTTTGACGAGAGAAAATAGTAATATTAATAGTTCGTATAAGATATGCCGAAGAATAGTTTAAAACAAATAGGTGGGGGAATAAGTGGGTGGTAGCTAATCCCGATCAACCCCTAAAGGGGGACTAGAGATAAGAGCGCACATCACTCTCCGCAAACAGCTCCACCTCTACACAGGTCAACTCCTTTTGCCGCCACATTTATAAATAAACTATTTAATTAGCTAGTCTTTTAATACTTATGCCTCTTTATTTTTAACCAATATTAATGGTAGTTTATTTAACTAGAACAAATTTAAATTACCCTCTTGTACCTCCACCAAGGAGACTCAGACATATTTTCACTTTCCCCATCTTCTCCACTTTGGTTATCGATCTCTCTTTACAAACTTTCTCGTCGGTTGGCACTTCCTAGTTGTGAATGAAAACAATACATTTGGTTGCATCTGAACTGCATTATTTTGGGGGGGTTTTATTTTTATTCTATGAGCCCATTTGGCGACTACCTACTTGGGCATATGTTGCGTACTCACAGCAATCTACGACTAGGCTATATAAAAAAAATAACAAGTAAATAAAAAATAACAACGATAAAAATATCATAGACTAAACACAAAAACTAAACAAAGCAAAAAAGTTAACAAAAAGAAAGCGCGCTCTAGCGTCGGGGGTAGCTTCCCCACCCCAAAACTTGTGCAGGAGCATGAGGAGCACAACAAAAAGTTCAAATAAAGAGGAGGAGGCCGGCCTCCTACAAAAAGTCGTATAATCCCCGTCGATGTGAACGAATCAGTCCCTGGTACAAGAGACAAGCGGTAGCAACCCCGCTTATCCCGGGACAGGGAAAGGTATCATGCGCGAAGATTAGCCAGACTGGGACATTCATAAGAAATGTGCCGAACAGTCTGGGGGACAACACAGTCATCACAATGAGGCGCAGGCGAGAGCTCCTTTAAATGGCGGTGCGTCCCGCGAGTGTGCCCAATTCCGAGAAGACAGAAAGCAACCTGAAGCCGTCGCGGCAATGGGGGAGCAAGGACAGGCAATTTTAGGTTCTATCCGACCGTATCCGTTCTTATTTGCCAAGCGGCCTGGAGAGCTGCCCGTATTCCTGCCATGTAATTGGTGTGAGGAAGAGCGAAACTGTGATCTGGTCGCCCAGTCCTCGTGGACTCTTTGGCACCCTCATCTGCCTGCTCATTCCCCGCAATTCCTGCATGTCCATGAACTCAGGAAAAGATAATCTCGACATCCGCCTAGCTTTCAAAAATCATGTCGTCACAAATACCGCGATCTAGGGGATGCAGAGATTCCAATGCCCCGAGAGCACTCAGGGCGCTTTATGAGTCGATATGAATCACAATCCGGTCTACGAAACGGGCAAGTCGCGTAGTCTCCCGTACAAGCGACCTATTGTAACCAACTCTGCCGTGAAGACAGACCGCCCCATGGTCGGCCATGGAGTAGTCCACGAGTTCCCTTATTAACTACTCATTTCACGAGGTTCATGATAGAGTGAAGCAAAACACTCACAGGTGTGCCATTAAGTGTCCGGAGGGCACTAATCATGGCGCCCTCGGAGGAATTCGACGCATTCGCCAAAAGGCTCCCATCTGAGAAACGGGTTATCTTTGGCTCTCTACCAACCACACCAGCTAAAGCTCTCCTCTGATGAATCATGTTGCCCTCAGCCAACATGCTCGAAAACGCCAGCTAACTTCTTAATGTGGGGCCCCTACGTAATCGAGTCTCCCTTGGCGCAGTTCTGGTCTTCCTCTGGGACTCCTCATCCGGGGGAGCAACGAGGCCGTCTCTTACCAAGACGGCAGTAGACTCGTCCGTCCCCGAGGCTCCCGCGGAGGGATATGAGCCATTAGTCTTTTGTCTTTTTCTTGGTCTTTTTCTTTTTAAGAGAGGACGGCAGGGAATGAATCCGTTTCTCTCCTCCGCCGGTAAGACCCAATAAGCGAGATGGGACGGCCACGGCAAGAACCTTCTCTAAAATGGAGAAGGTATTGACAGTCAGAGGAGCACAAGCCAAGAGAAGAGGCTCCTTTTCTCCTTGTGAGGCCTTGGGGAGCCGAACCGTCTTAAAAAGAGCTTACATAGCGGCTGACTAGGGTTCTGCGTTTGAAACCGAGCCCGAGTTCGACCTCATGGAATATCATATTGTTTGGGATTGGGCCACCTCAAGGACCATTCATCCCCCGCGACACATCACCAGTCCCATTCGAGTTATCTTTGGTCATCTTGTCTTTGGTCAGCGATCTGCCATCCTTTGAGGTAGAAAAGGGGGGCACGTACGGTAACCCTCTCTAAGCTCATTAGCGCGCCCGCATGTCTTTGGAAGGCATGGGCCGACGGGCCCTGCATTCCCTCGCCCTCTCAAGTGGGTTGGCTCTATTGGGCCCCTCCCACCTGGAGCGGTCAATTATTGGATGCCTGCTTGCCTTCTTGGTAGTCCCCTTGGAAAGCAAACGGAGAACTGCCGCTAGAAGAAGCGAGGCGCCCAAGGGCGATTTCAGAGAAGTGTGTGAGGGAGACTCCGCTGCACTCGTATGTAAAGGAGAGGAGTAAACCTCCTCTCCGGTACAAGAATTTTGGAGGGTTCCATGTGCACAGAGGGGAAGACCTGTATTTTTTTCCGTGGAGCTGAATGAGGGTAGCCCCGATGATGGTCGAGTGGAAAGTAAAGAGGGAGTATTATTTTTTTCAAATCACCATTGCGTATGGTGACCCCTTTTATAGCACGATATGCAAACGAACATCACTCCCACGCAGTAGCCCGCTCTTTGAAGAGTGAATATGGGGCCGGCAGAACCAGCTGCCGTCATTTGAGGCCGCCCCTCCCGCCTAGTGACCTGGCAGCCCATCGGTATGGCTGCTCCACCTTAGGCACGGCGTAAAAAATGATATATAGTGAAAGGAGAAAGAAAGGGGATGTGAAGAAGGTGAAGGTAGGGATGAAGCAGGGTGTTAACACCCCCCCCCCCCAAACCGGAGCTCAGGGGTGAGGGGGCGTTATCCCCTTCCCCTCAGCCCTGATTAGAGGAGCTTGGCTGTTAGGAAGCTGGTCGGCGTCTACCCTGTGAAATTAGAGGCCGACCAGAGACGGTTGTTGGAGAAGTTGTATGGAAAGTGAGGAAGCAGAGTAAGAAGACAGGGTGTCAGAAAGAAGGAGAGGAAGCTAAGCTGGGGCCGGATTGGGCGCTGAGTCCCGTCAGCATGGTGGCCAGGAAGGCAAATCGTCACGCCCCTTATGGGGTGTTTGGTGGCGGTTGCAATAGTAATAGTCATCAGTGGTCCCATACTTGTAAGGTTGCTGAGCGCGGTATAGTGACCGTTACTTGTTGCTTCATTGTAGTTGATGCTTGAAACTATCTCTTTTTTGTACTAGGTGTGCAGTTGTTTTTTTATGTTCGTTGATAGAATGTTTGATGCTTAATAAGTGATCGAAAGAAGATTCTAGACATGCTCATGAAAAGGATTCAATTTTATCACCGAGTTTTGCATTGAGTTCTGATTACTACTGTTCGTGAAAGGAGAGTGCCAATGACGATGGTCGGATTCTCTTCTCTTTGAAGATGTCACATAGATTTTAGTTATATAGCGCAGTTGCCAGATAGGCTTCTAAAATTAAAAAAAAAATAAATTGATTATATAGCATAAAACTCCATGTGTCACCAATGACATGATAACCGTTTTTTAGTCGCGTGTGACTCTATATCTCAATATGTCAGTCGGTCGGTCCCCGTTTTGCTTTTTTCTTGAGGAGGGAAAGGGGAACATTGTATCTATTCGGCCTATTTTAACCAAAGTTGACACTCTTTTGTTGTTTTACATTTTCTCTCGAATGATATAATGCCAAGGTCCTCCCAAGGTTACCCAATGAATTATTTTGTTTTGGCAATAACATCATAACTACTACGAAATTTGAAATCCTTATGTTGTTTAACATTTTCTTTTAAATTATATGATTTCCACGGTCCCTCAAAGGTTAGCCCAAGTGTAGCAGAATCAGGTCAAATGGTGGCCAGGTGCCTTTCTGTACCCGCGTTCATCCGGAGATCACCTCATGAGGCGGGCGAAAGCATGGGGACCTAGGCGAGGAGGCGGCGGACACCGTTATCACTTGCCCCATCTGTATTTGCCTAGGGACCGATGTCATATCCCCCCCCCCTCCTCTCACGCGGCCAACTCCCCACGAGCATGGGGGCTTCTCTGCCCGAAGATTGGAATCCGTTGGACATTCCAACGAGCATTATCAAGATTCCCCCTTCCCTCCAAGGAGTCGTTGACTTTTTACTCAAGATCACGCGCGCCGCCTCTCCAGGCGCCTATATAACACTTCGACTGAGTTTCGACAGCAGCACTCTCAAACTTCCACCTATTCTGACGAAAGAGCTAAATGACGCTCTCCCCCTCTACCCCCATCCAGTGGCGATTTCGATTCAATTGAAGGCTAAATCGATCCGTGGACTTTGCTTTAGTCAATCGGCAAGTTTTGACTTCAGTGAACCCTGCCCTAGTCAATTGTCAAGGACTGAAAAGGATTCCAAACTCCGAAGACGACAAGTGCTCCCTCGTACTGAAGCCCGAGGTAAACAACTTCTACCGTCGCTTCACCGTACCGCACTGTCTCCATTTTGGAGCTTATAAGGTAATCGTAACCTTTGCCGCCGGCAGATTGATCTTAAATCTGGCTTATCCCAATTGTCCATTATTTGTGTGCACCCCTAGTTAAAATCCCCCTTTAAATCAATAACTGTATCTGCCCTCTTCACTCCCTTAATTAACCTACCTTATCGTGTGTAGATCTTTAAACCCCGTCCGGGCGACCATTCCATTTAAATCCAATTTCTATGTAAATATATATATTCTTTCTTTTTTTTTACTAAAGTTATATTTTCGCCATTGTCTTTCTTTTACAACCCCAAAGCTTACCAGCAACCTATTTTCTTTTAGCTAACTTTCACACTGAAATAATTGTTTAAAAGGACCCCGCGAAGTAAGAATAAATCATCCCTCCCCTTCAACCCACTTCGGGCCAATCCACAAAAAGCACCCACGTATATATAAATATATCGTCTGTCCACTCCAAGACACCAAGAATTATTGAATGTTTTGAAGTTCGTAAGGTCATAAATCAGAATAAGCGAGAGCACACGACTTTGGCCAGCAGACCTTGTTTTATTAAGTAGCACTGAGAGTTCACTAAGTGTTTACAGAGCCCCAGTGGTAACCAAGATCACAAGGTGCCGATGAAAGAGCAGCATACGCCACGACGCTAAAACTGAGAGACCCGAAATTTGAGATGCGCAAAACTATAGGATTGCGTTCCCTCCTGACCTCATAACTACACAGGAAACTCTGATTTAAATTTGTAGGTTTAGCAGTTTCTGCAGAGTTGTGAACTTTCCACTTCTGAGCCCCGCCCCCTCGTAAGAAATTTCTTCTTTAGACTATTCTAGCTATATACATTCTGCTCAATTTTACTTTACATAACCCCACTATTTTACCAATCTGGTAAAGTTTAAACATAAAACAACAAAATCACTCCTCTATCCACCTTCAGGCAACGTTGCTTCTGAGAGATCAAGCTATGGGGACGGTGCTGGCCTCTGACGGAAGGAGGATGAAGGCCTGGAATGGAGGCTCGCAATTTAGATCCAGTTAACCCCCCCCCCCCCACACACACACAAAGCACAACACATATTTAGTAGCCTTTCACACAGAGCAACCTACCTTACCATCTTTTCAAAAAGTCTAATTTATATTAAATAACCTCATCTAAAGCACAAAATACATTTAATAGCCTTCTACGAAGTGCACCCAAATTTGCAGAAACATAAACTATATAAAATATAAAATTCTTCTCTTTTCCATCAAATATCAGCTGGGGAGAGGTACAGTTGAATCTTCATAGTTTATTCAATTTGTTCAGGTCTCATATTTAGTGGGTGACTTATAGACGCTCTTTGTTTATAAATATCCATGATATTGAAAGTGTATTTAAGACCATATGTTCTAAACGTTTAGAGTTTATAAATGCACTCTGGGTGTGGTATTTTATGAGGGTTTTTTTTTTTCAAAGTGATCAAACGATCTCTCCTTGTTCCATAATGGTTGGCATCTACTTTTTATTTCCATTTTTGGTGAGTATTATTTTTTTCTTTTGTACTAGTATTTATCAATATTCCTTCCAATTCTTTTTCATTTTCACCACTCAAAACTAGCCGAAGCCAACTCCTTTCAGATGCGACTAGAATCGGTCGGTTCCCGTTTTACTCTTTTTTTTTGTTTTCGTAATAGCATTGTAACTAATCAGCTAATTCTAACGAAATTCAAAATCCATATGTTGTTTTACATTCTCTTTCTAATGGTATAACTTACATCATCCTACGAAGGTTAGCCCATGGATTCTTTTGTTTTGGCAATAACATCATAACTATTCGGCCGATTCTAACGAAATCTGAAATCATTACGTTGTTTTGCATTTTCTGTCGAATAATATTACTTTTAGGATCCTCATAAGGTTAGTATTTGAATTATCTAAATTTTTCGAGGTCGTAAGGTCATAAATCAGAATAAGGGAGAGCACGCGACATTTTGGTCAGCGGACCTTGTTGAAATCAAATTTGGTTCTAATTAGCACATCCACACTTGGAGCAACTTATTTATTCTAGAAAGCGCAACTCAATTCTCACGTCAGTTCATCCTCTCAAGGCAATTTTCATTTAACACCCGGTTCACCCAGTGTCTGAATTTCACTCAATGGTGTAACCATCTTTAAAAAAGAAAAAAAAAATCCTGAACTATTTAGAGTCAGATGGATGAAGGCGAAGCGTAAAAGCGTTCCCAACGTTCTCAAAGTGACGAGTTGTGTCGATTTTATTCTATTGACAGTGATTGAATACAGAAATTGATAAAATATTTCGGTTTTTCATCTTCTATGATCTGCAGCATGATGTACATCATTCAAGACTCATTTGAATAAATACTTCTCGTTAAGCATATGGTCTGGCATGACACTCTATATCATAACTCTCTGTCTCTCTCTCTATCTATCTCTCTTTCTCTCACTATATCTTTCTCTTTCTCTCTCTCTATCTATCTATCTCTCTCACTATCTGTTTTCTCTCTCTCTCTTTCATACTCCAAGTGAAACCCCACTTTATAATTAAATTCCTAGAAGATGTCTTTTTCTAAACGCAAGAGCAAGAAAGGCGTATTATGCAGAAAGTGTGTAATTATACATCTTCAAATAAAGTGGTGAAGGGATTAAGGAATGTGTGGGAAGAGATATTTTCCCAGGTCTTCCCACATACATTGGGCCTGGGTGAGAAGTGGGTACACAATCATCCAACTTGCAGCTGCAGTAAAGTTGCCCGCTCTAAGTGAAATCCCCTTTGCAGATTTGGAGCAAAAAACAACAGTGGATTCTAATTTGCTTTAAAAAGTCATAACTTGCTGCCATTTCTATAGGGTAAATTTTCAAAAGTCTCGCTAATTCTTCTAATTTAACTACTTTTATTTAAACAGAAAAATATACTATTACGCTTGTTTGGAAGTTTAGCAACTAAGATTAAATTATTCTATTTGTTAAATATTTTTAATTTTTTGTCACTATTATGCCAAGATCTATAAGCAAATCTTTTAAACCAACTTAGACCACACTCACTTAGCAAATACGGAAAGAAAAAATACCGTACGTCAAAAAGCTAAAAATATTAGGTTCCCCAAAATACAGAATAAGTCAGAACAAAAAGTACATAAGACCCAGGTAATTAGATAAAAACAAGCATTTCTACGGTTATTGAGGTTTTACAGTTACGCTTGTTTGAGGCAATTTGGAACAAGCATTCCATAACAATAGATCCGTATGGAATGAATGAAAATAATTAAATTCAATTCCACAGAAAATAGATTTTTCAAATGCCAGGGCAAAAAAATCTCATCGGATTTCGTGTTTGGCTACTTTGGATCAACTTTTTTCCCAAGGCTGAGTAGTTTTTGATTCTGCTATCAAATAATATTTGATTCACCTATCAACTATTATCTGATTTAGGATTCAATATATTATTTGGTTTAGCTATCAAATAGTACTTTATTTAGTTTGAAATGCAAGTTTACAATGAAACCTTTCATACACCACATTTTTTTCCAAATTTTCTGATATCAAGTTCATAACATTATTCATTAAATGTATTTTGGCTTAACGCCATCTAGAACTTTAGATAGAGTGAGAACTTCAAAGCCGAGGAAGGATGAGGCAAGAAACAAAAAGAAATACAAGGGCGGGAAAAGAATGTAATCTGACATAGGGCTAAAGTTTTGGAAGTGAACAAGGGTACAATGACAAATCTAATAAACACTTGCAATATATCTTTCGAAGATACCAACAAGGCCATCTCCTGAAGAAAATTTATAATGCGAGATCTGTAGGGAAAGTAGTGTAGATAAGGAGAAGTGAAAATATGTGGTAAATATAAAGCCGCAAATCACTTTGTAAGCATTTTGGACAGAGCGCCAAGCAATTCTCCAGATGTTAACTGCAGCATGAAATCTATGCTACACTCACGCCCTTTTACTTCGTGAATACCTAAGAAATAACACATAATTTTAAGGGGAAGCCATTTCATATCATCCCACTACAACGTACGTAATGCTGTAGTATGCGGTGGGTCGAGAAAAACACTAGATTAATATAACTAGTAGTTCCAGCCTCGGATTTGGTTGAGTTAAATCCGTGAATGCTAGGTAGCACAAAATGTGTTGCAATCCTGTCCTCTCGATTGTTTCAGGACAAAATGTCTCCTCAGAAATGCTTCAGCACAAAATATGTAACAACAGATCCAGAGAATATTTGAATATTCATGGCGGTATAATTATTCTCCATTCGGTTCACCCTTTATTGTTTATATATATATATACAGATGGCTGAAGATGGCAAAATGGCAGAGGAGGTGGCTGCACTGATTCCTATCTGGGAGGTGATAGCCCAGGCAGGAATCGTTCGATCATTAGTAGGAGACGTACCCTCCTTATGGTTTTTGTATTTCTTGCTCTCATTTGGCCGTTGTTATTGTTTTATTTTTTGTCTTTTTCTCTTATTTTGTAGATAATAAAAGTCTTAGATCAAACATTGTAGAGCTGAAGGCTGAAGCGTGGTTTCAAAACTAGTCGTGTATTTGAAATAAAAAAATATAAAAAGTTGCTCTCTTATAAAAAAAAACGTTCCTATCTTTGGAACTAGCAACATGTACACTACGCAAATACCATTTTATACAAGACCACCCATCTTCTATGTCTGAGCAGCTCCTTATTTTGGTTTCTGGTTTACTTTGGTTGCATCTCAAAGTCAAAATTTGCTGATCAACAAACAGCAAACGTGAATCCCAAATCTGATTTCTCCGAGTGAAAAGGCGGCAAAACAAGAGAAAACTTTAAAGGTAAACAAGATATATACAATATTTGAGGATATCAGTGAAAATGTAAATGATTATATTTAGAGTGGCAGAAAAAATACAATTTGCTTAGAATCTGATCCCTAAAACGCTATTTTTTGCGGCTAGGCGAATGCACACACAATATCCACAAGTATAAAGCATACTTCATAGTTTTATTTATTTAAAATAATCGAACTTTTGGGAATTTATCATATTGGTCATAAATATGTATGAAAACTTTGTGTATTTTGCTATTATATTTAAATATTTGATTAATATATTGGAAATACCTATTATTTTACTAAATTGTGTGTAATTAATAATATGATATGTCTTATAAACTCAAAATTTAACTAATAATTCTTATGTTACTGCTTAAATTTATAACTGTTGTGTATTAAATATCTTCTAAATAAGAAATATGTATAAAAATAAAGAACTTAAGGATGCAGAAAGAGTACAAGTCCGACTTCTCCATAGCCAAGGGTTATCACAACTAGAAATTGTCAAAAAAATGTTCAAGCTATATTATCCAAAGCAATATAAAACGATATCAAAAGACTAAGAGCTTTGTATCCAGGAAGAGAGGCTGCAGAGCCGTCTTATAACACCTAGAGAAGTATCTATCATTCGAGCTTCAGTACAGAATCGCAGAAAAACATCTACTGAACATGCTGAGGAGTTCAATGGAGATTCATGTTCAAAAATACCACCCAGACCAATTAGAAATAATTTAAAGATCAAAGCCCTAAACTCCACAGGGATTTACCCAGTGTAACCTCTTACACTTGGTACCTAGAGGGTGCTCCACGTCATCCTGAGTACAAATGAGGGAAGTCCTGTCATTGGGTTAACTTGAACTCTCTGGTGGGGTTCCGGAAAGTTGATTGTTCGCTTTTCCTTCGCCCCCTCTCAGAACTACTTTACCTTTTTATTTTTAGTATTATCAATATTAGTTATTATTATTATAAGTACTATTATTGCTGTTATTTTGATGTATTAATATTATTATGTATTAAAATTATTGTATTATTACAGTGTATTATTTATCCTATTATTCATTATAATTATTATTATTTTGTATTAAGGCTATCACCTCAACCTTTTCTAACCACAATCTGTACCAAGGCGACCATTCCCACCTGACAGAGTTAGTTCCCGTAGCCATGGTGACTTGGTGGAAAGCATGCCATCCTGGGACCACCTAGCACCAGGGTAATTAATAGGAGATCACCTACCCTACTTCTTAGTCTAATCGGATATCTCTACTGTCCTATATTACAAGCACGCCTACTCCTTTCTAAACCTTCTATGTATACACAGAGGTTCTGGCAATCTGGCGCACTCCCGTCCTCTTATGAGACTTATTCGAGTGGCTTTTTGCCAGCGGGCCAAAAGCCCGCTGGCAAGGACAAATATTAGGTGTCGAGGTTTAGTGAGTAAGTAATCCCAATCCCACTTCCTAGGCATATATTATTATCCCGCACCAAGGTGAAGTGGAGGTGGAGTGTAGCCAATACACCTACCGTAGCCACTTCCGGTGAATAAGAATAACCCCGGTGCGTCCCTTTTGATCAAAATCAAGATAATGACCCCCTGAATGTGTTCTCACTCAGTAAAAGCCAGTCATGGGTGGACTTATGTAATATTGAGATTAAAGCCGAGTGGATTGCTTATTAATTGCCAAAGGATCGTCCAAAATAGTTAAACATACAGATACAAAAATAATCTTTAATATACATGAATTAGAAATATGAAATAGCATATATAGGTATAAATAGGATTAGTCTTTGCACTGAACAGGTAAGTCTATATATAATGTCATGGAGATTACACTTGAATTCTACGACCTAGGAGGCTTGCGTCTTAATTGCACCCGACAGAATGAATTGAATAATATTATGGAATTAAGCACTGAATTAATTACTTGAAATAATCGAGGTTAGGAGATCGGGATGAAAATTCTAGTTAATGGTTAAGCTGGTGAAGTTAGGGGAGAGGATAATTCACTTTAACGATACCTTGGAGTTCGTAAGTATTTGGAGGGTGTCGGTGAATGTCTTCTTCTTCTGACGATGTTCACACTTAGTCCGGTCGTCCGAGGTTACCGAATGTGTGGATAATCCTAGACCGGCGTCCTGATCTAATGATCCTCTGCCGGATCACGAAGGCGAGTCGAACTGTGACTCGAATCGAAATTGTTCTCCTCGAAGTGTCCTTTCCCATTATTGGCTTCTGGTTTGGGTAGCCAAAATTATTACCTAGCTGCGTCTAGGGTAATCCACAGAGGGAGGTTCTCTGTAATTTCTGACTCTGAAGGGGGGGGATGGGGCTGCGAGAAGTTTAGCACCTACAAGTACCGTGACGGCCTCAACCAATTCCCCGAAGTTTCTTTTTTGCAACGGGCGAACTGTTTCGTTTGTGGGACTAGCTCCACACACAACGTAGGTCTAAGATCTTCTGCCTGACTCCAGGGAGAATTTTCTCTTTTATTTTCCTCATGAGTTAAAATCGAGAGAGAGCACCGAATGCTCACAAAATTCTTATTACTGCGCAAAAACCATTTGTCTGCTGCCAGACATGCGACATATTTACGCCTCGCCGCGATCCGAGCTTTCCCTGTCTCGAATTGCAGGTTAATGACAACGCGAGAAGGGGTGAAGGAGATTCGAAGTGAAAAGGCAAATTTCGAATAAGCGGGGGGGGATGGGCACGCAGCTGTGTTGGTGTATTTATGTATACGCTAATGTATGGGGTATTTAGATTTCTACATTAGGTAAGGTATGTGTTAGGTTGTCGACTCTCCTCACCTTCTTGCAATACACATATAAGGTGGTTACGCAGGCACCAGCCTTTATAGCTAAAGCCCAAGGGCGAGTTCTACTGAATGGCGGGACAGTTTGGCAAAGCCCATCAACACTCGACACCTGGACCGAGTATGTGTTAAGGACTACATTATGCAATTTATGATCTTATGGAGACTTTTCTCTTAACCTCTCAAGTCACAAGGAGGTCAAAGTATTTAAGTTCCATGTGGTTTTTTTTTCTCTTTTTCACCCAACTATGGCTACAACAGAAAGTAATCGCGTGAAAGCGCATGGAGATCCGCCTCAAAGCGCAAGTCGCTCTTCCTAGGTGTTAACGACGAAGAGCAAAATCGAAGCACCCATTCAAGTACTGAAAAGGCTATCCTTGCACCATCGCCATAAAGCAAAGGGCCTTTCCCTTTGGCATCATTAGACCCACTCTCAGGCAGATCCACCTCTGAAAAGGAGGTGGCCACACTGCTTTCTCCGGGAGCCCTCCAAACTTTTTCTACCAGAGAGGAAGTTTCTACCTCTCCTATGGGTATTTGTAGGGTAGGTTCTCCTTCACTCCTTCTTTGCAAGAGCCCTCAAAAGAATCCATCTGCGCCCGTCGGTCTGTGCCCCATAAGTCTCTGCATTTTGAGCCTGCTGTGTAAGACGAAACACGAGAAGACAGTGGTCGATTGGAATCCGTGATGCCTTGGGCGAGAATGGCCGCAACGTGGAGATCCGGCACTGAGATGGACGTGGTCCCGGAGGCGACAGAGCCAAGTATGGCAGGATCTTTCATAGGGGCGAACCTGATCGAGGTACCAAACACCGAATTCGATCTGCCCATGAGAAAAATTCTCTTCGCCTGAAACGGGACCCTGAGGAATCACATGGAGAGGAGCGAACTCCTCACACGGCTAGTGTGCCTCTTTTCAGGTTAAGATCTTCTTCATCTCGAAGAAGGATCGACCTGAGTCTAGTCGCTCTGGCCTTGGGTTTACTTCTGGCGGTAGATGGAAACGGATTTATTCCTTCCCCTCCCCCCCAGCCAAAAAAAAAAAGAGAAAGAGGACTAAACGGTTCCTCCCCCTCCACTGGGGCTCCTGAAATGGACGGGTCCGCTGCCATTTCTATAAGCGACCAGGCAAAGATCGACACGTCCAGCCCTAAGACGTCCTCGGGTGGAAGAGTTCAGACTAAGAACAATGTCACATATGCGCGAAGCTGAGCATCGATTATATCAGGCTCCTAAGTCAGAGACTAACTAGCGTTTTCGAGCCCACTGGAATCAAACGATTATTGTTTTTCGCTCCACTGATGGCATCATGTTGGCTAATGGCAACATAATCCATAAGAGAAGATCATTAGTTAGCTTGATTGGTAGAGGGCCGAAAGTGGCCGTTTCTCGAAAGAGAGCCTTCTAGCTAATGAGTTGGATCCCTACGAGGCAGGCATGATTACTAATAGTGCCCTTCGGACACTTAATATCTCGCCGGTGAATATGGCGCTGAACTCTACCATGAAGTACTACATATAAGACATCTCTTAGAGCTGGTCTACCGTGTGGTGGTCAAATTCGAACATGTGATAAGAAAAGAGGTGACCCCTTTACACTTTGTTACGTCCAACGGTGACAGGCTTACCTAGTCAGTACGAACATTTTTTTTTTTTAATTTTATAGAGCTCATCTGGCATAAGTCCCCGAAAAACACGACAGCCTAGAACTAGGCTACTTTAAAATGAAAATATGAAAACATAATGATAAATATTGGAAAAACTTAATCAGGAAGCAATCTACGGGAGCGGGGGGAGGTCCCCCTCACCCCGGTGCAGGAGAGTGCAGCCTACAAACAAAACAATAACAAACGAAAAAACAGAAAAGAAGCTTGAAATAAAGGAGAGAAGCCCGGCCTCCCCCCAAAATTCAACAAGTCCACAAGTCAATGTGCACGAATCCGTCCCGAATACAAGGGACAGGCGGTAGCAACCCCCCCCCCCCCCCCTCCCGTTACCGAGAAAGGCAACGTGCGCGAAGATCACCCAGACTGGGACATTCGACAAGAATGTGCCGAACAGTCTGGGGGACGACGCAGACGTTGCAATAAAGCGCAGGCGAGCGCTCCATCAAATAGCGAAGCGTCACCCGAGTGTGTCCGATTCGGAGACGAAAGAAAGCAACCTGAAGCCGCCGCGGCATTGGTGGATAGGTCCATGGGAACAGTCGCGGCGCAATGGCACGCAACATTAAGTTCCCTTCGACCGTCTCCCATCTTCTTTGCCAAGCATTCAGAAGAGCTGCCCGTATTCCTGCCATGTAGTCGATGTGAGGAAGAACGAAACGCTGGTCAGGTCGCAGAGTCCTCGCGGACTCTTTGGCACCCTCATCGGCGCGCTAATTCCCCGCAATTCATGCATGTCCAGGAACCCAGCAGAAGATAATCTCGACATCTGCCCGGTTCGCCAAAACCGTTGCCTCACGGATATCGCGAACCAGGGGATGCGGAGATTCCAATGCCCCGAGAGCACTCAGGGCGCTTTGTGAGTCACTATAGATCACAATCTGGTCTCCGAACCGGGCACGTCGCGTAATCTTCCGTACCGAGTGGTTTATTGCCACCAGCTCGGCCGTGAAGACAGACGCAGCGCCTGGTAGAGCCCCGCTGACTTTAAACAGAGGGGATACGGCGTGAAAGCCGACCCCCTCTTGGGACTTGGAGCCATCCGTATACACTGGCACGGTTCCGGCGTGACATGATGTGTGCTCCAAAAAGGTCGAACGCAATACTCCCGGCGCCGTACAATCTTTGGGAGCAGAGGCGTGGCAAAAAATAGCAAAGTTTGGTAACCTACAGGGTGGCGTCCTGGGCAGAACCAGGAGCGCCACCGGCCCTAGAGCAATATCTAGCTCTCGAAGAAGTTTCCTGGCCCTAAACCCAAAAGGCTTAGGGTATGACTGGCGTCTCTCGGCGGCATAGGCACCATCTAGATCAGCTGCGGGTGCAGTGAGAGCTGTTGGTGACTGAGGGAGGCGCCGGACTCGCGCGTACAGGTGAGTAATGCACTGCACGCGGCGCAGAGCGAGGGGCATCTCCCCAGCAGCGACCAGCAGGCTCTCAATGGGGAAAGTGCGAAAGGCACCGGTCGCAAAACAAACGCCAGTGTGGTGGATCGAATCCACCTTCCGCAATAAACGCTGGGCTGCGGATGCATAAAACGAACAAAGGATCGATAAAAAAGTAGGGCAGTAGCTATCAGCGCCAGAAGCACTGAACGTCACGGAACGGATAATGTCCATGGCGTGGGTACAAGAAACCCTAAGACACCGAATATGAGCCTCCCAGGTGAGGCGTCGGTCGAATACAAGACCAAGGAAACTGTGCGATTCCACCACATGCAGGCGCACCTCATTAAGAAACCAATCTGGTTCGAGGTGAAGCCGTGGATGGCGGCAGAAGTGCAACACCTTAGTCTTGGCCAAAGAAAACTGAAACCTGTGCGCTTCGGCATAGCGAGAGACGCGGTTCAATGCCTGTCGGAGTCGACGCTCCAGAGTTGGCATCTTGGCCGTGCAAAAAGAGATCGAAAGGTCGTCCACGTAGAGCGTAGCGAGAACATCTGCTGGCAGCACCGAAGTGATGCCGTTGATGCTCAGGGCAAAGAGTGTCACACTGAGGACACTTTCATGCCGGACAAACTCTTCCTGCTCCTTTGGGCCACAGAGGGTTCCCCCCACGCGTACGTTGAATCGACGATCTCGCAAAAATTCAGATATAAACATTAGGAGGCCGCAAAAGGGCTCCGAATGGGCGCGCAAACAACCGTGCTCGTTGGCCTGGATGGGCCAGAAGCAGAGGGTGTCTTTCTAACCTTTGAGGCATATGACGTCCCAGACAGACCTGGGCGTGCCAGGCCAAGTCCTTCCTCTCACAGAATGAGATTCGATCCTGGGCCTGAACGGCCAGGATTTCTTTCTCGAGGAGATATGCACCACATTGCTTTGAAGGAGCGGGGTTCTGCTCTCCGCAATTGACACACTTAGTCACACACGATTTGGCCTTATCGTGTGCGACCTTGGAGCAATATACACCAACTCCGGGTAACCCCGACTTTGTACGTCTACAAGAACGATTCGTATGGCCGAAGCGGTGAGAGTAATAGCACCCATGTGGCAGTGGTACGAATGCCTTCACGCGGTAGCGGTACCAACTGGCACGCACCGACTCAAGGAACTTGTCACAGTCGAACGTGACGAAGAGTGTAGGGGTGGGTCTCGAGGCCCCTCCCTGTTTTCTCATCACACGTTCGACCTTGACCAACCTATGGTCCGCTAGCTCTAAGGTGATGTCCACTATGGAGTAGTCAACGAGTTTCCTCGCATAAACTACTCCTTTCACAAAGTTCATGGTAGAGTGCGACGTCACACTCACCGGTGTGCTATGAAGTGTCCGAAGAGCACTTATCTTGGCCGCCTCGGCAGGATTCGCCGCATTCGCCAGAAGGCTCCCGTCCGAGAAACGGGTTACCTTCGGCTCTCTACCAATTGCACTAGCTAATCCTCTCATCTGATGGACCATGTTGCCCTTGGCCAACATGCTGCCATCAGTGGAGCGAATTACGAGGAAGTGTTTGAAGCCAGTGGGCTCGAAAAAGCCAGGTAACCTCTGAATCAGGGGCCCCGATGTCATCGAGGCTCCGCCCTGTGTGCTTTTGGTCTTAGTCAGGGGCTCCGCAACCGGGGGGGCAGAGGGGCCGGATGTGCCGATCTTGGCTTGGTCGCTTGCCAGAGTGGCAGCAGGCCCATCCGTCCCCGCAGCCCCTGCGGATGGAGAGGAGCCCCGAGTCTTCTTTGTCTTTTTGGTCTTAGTCTTTTTTTTGGAGAGAAGGGCGGGGAATGAACCCGCTTCTCACCTCCGCCGGCAGATTCTCCTAGGCCAGATGGACCGGTCTCAGCCAGGTCCTTTTCCGAAATGGAGAAGGTCCTGGTGGCACAGGGACAAAGGGCGAAGGAGATCCCTCCCCTCCTTGTACTGCCTCAGAAACCCTAACCGTTTGAGGAAGACTTTGCATAGGGGCGGATTTAGGTTTGGTGTTTGGCACCAAGCCCGGATTCCCCCCCATGGAAGACCCTACCGTCTGAGGCTGGGTTTCCTCAAGGACCATGTCTATCACAGGAGGGGCCTCCAGTTGGCTATCTTCTCCCAGGACATTGCAGGTCTCCTTTGCAGTGTCGCCAGTCTTGTGTAGGAAGGCACAGGCCTTGACCCCGGCAAGGTTTAAAATTTTTGCCAGCAGGTCTTTTGAGGGAAGCGACCGAAGGGGCCTGGCTTCCCTCTCCCCCCCTAAGAGGGTTTGCCCTTCCGAGCCGCTTACACGAGGGGCGGTCGGCCATTGGTTGCCTGCTGGCTTTCTTGGCAGTCCCTTTAGAAAGAAAAGGAGAGACTACCACTGGAAATAGGGAGGTGCCCGAAAGCACCTCCAGAGAAGGGGGTAAGGGGGAGTATCCTACACCCGTAGGCGTAGAGGAGGAGTAAGCCTCCTCTCCGGTTAAAGAAGTATGGAGGGTCCCTTGCGCAAGCACAAGGGGAGGTACCTCCATTTTTTTGGTGGAGCTGCCCGAGGGCGGCTCCGTTGATGTTACAGGGAAAGTTGGGGTTTTTTTTTTATATTCATCATTGTGCATGGTGACCCTTTTTTTTACACGGGACGCAATCGCGCATCATCTCTCACAGTAGCTCACACTGCAAGAGGTGCTTGCAGGCCTGGCTGAGCCAGGCGCCACCATTTGCGTCCACCCCTCCCGCCTGGTGGCCTGGCAGTCCATCTGCATGGCGGCTCCACCTTAGACACGGCGTAAAATCAAGGATAGACAGTGAATTGAGGATGACAGGGATATGTGGAAGATATGGGTGGGGATGAAGCAGGTCGTTAAAAAACCCCATCCCAAACCGGAGCTCAGGGGTTAGGGAACATTGTCCCCTTCCCCCTCAGCCCCGATCCGGAACGGTTGGCTTGAGAAGAAGGTCAGCATCTGACCTGTGAAATTAGAGGCTGACCAGAGAAAGTTGTGGGAGAGGTTGTATGAAAAGCGACGAGGTAGGGGAGAAATACAGGCTATCTGAAGGAAAGAAGAGAGGCTAAGCTGGGGCCGGATGGACCGCTGGATCCCTTCAGCATAGCGGCAAGGATGGCAAATCGCCGCGCCCCTTACGGGGGTCAGTACGAGCGGGATGGCATCGTAACCGCTTGATTTCCGTCGTGCTACTGCCGCGGAGGTAATAATACTGCCACCGCTTTGGCCATACGAATACCTCATGTAGTCCTGCAAAGACCGGTTTATTTGAAGTCTGTCTATATTTTTTAAGGCCGTACACGATAATTCTGTATCGTATCTTTTAGGGAAGAAAATCCTGGACGTTCAGGTTATGGATCGTCCTTCATTTCGAGAGGCTAAGTACTTCATAGAGGTGCGCCCGGCGCTGAGTGGGACGTTTTATGCCTCATATTTGAAAACTGCTCCCTCTGTTCCTGGCCCATACAGGCCTACGAGCACAGTCGTTTCCGCGCGCCTATTTAGAACCATTCTATAGGTTCTCCTCGCCCAGGGAGCTTTCCTGGAAGAGCTCGTGGCACAAACGGTTCACACCTAGCCATGTCTAAAACAAAGGCTCCTTCCCATCTCCCACAGCGGGATCGTTTCTCCTGAGTCGAAACGGACGCGCGCCTCCATCTAGGTATTAGACTCACAGAAGGTAACACCATTGAAAGTGCTCGTGTGGCCATCTTCCAGTGTTCCTAAAGCTGCCCCTTCTTCCTTAAAACAGGACAGCACCCGTAATATTATGATTTTGTGGCCCTACCACCAGGAGAAAGAGAAAGCGCGATATAAAGTCGGCATGAATTGTCTCTTTTTCTCTTTTCTTTATATACTTACTTTAAGGCAGTAGCAGCTCAGATGCAAATGGATAGGTGGTGATTAGTTATTTCTGCATGTATTCCACCGTCAGACGATTTCGACGTGGGAGACTTCAAATGCAGCGTTGCACACATGCCTAAGCCTTTTCTACTGCTTGGGGATTTTAACGGTATACGATCAAATCAAGCGGTTAGGTCTTGAGCGACGAGCTGAAAATAGGTGTCCTAAATGTGGATGAGCTTACACATCACTGCCCGAGAACCGCTTCATTTTCCTGTATTGATCTATCCATGTGCTCTCCGGATGCACAGACTGATTTTGGGTCGAAGGAGGTCGATGACCTCCATGAGGTGATCATTTTCTCATTAAAATATTTCCTGGCCCGCTGCCACCTAAGTGACTCCACTGTTGGTGTTTGGTGCGGGACGGGGCGCATTGCAGGAATTGAGTGATTTCTATGTCTCAGTTGAAGAGTTTATGTCAGTTTATGTCGGTTTTACGTTGAGTTGTGTTCCGCTGTCGCTTCGTGCGCGGACACCGCACTTGGTCCGGACGATGTTCTATATGGCATCATTCGACACATATGAGCGAGGCATGGCCTTTTTGTTAGATAAGTTCAACAGGATCTGGACAGAAGGTATACCCTCAGACTCCTGTCAAATATTTACTCTGTTCGCTTTTCGCAAACTAGGAAGAAATCTATCAACCCATAAATGTTTTTGTAATTTTTTTTTTTAAAGATTTTCAGCACTTCTGGTGCTACCTTTGTGAGAGTAAGAGCTTTAAAGGCATTTTATCCTACTTGTTTGGTACTAACTCTGATGCATGAATGTGTTAATATCATGGTATAGGGATACATGTCTCCATCAGGGAAAGGGGAGGCATTTTTTTTGTTTTGTACATCTGATTGATCTGGCATGGTTTAAAAAATAGTCCTGTACTTTTAATAAAATTAACGAATAGTCAGAAAGAGAATCCAACCACACCAAGAATTTGTTTGGAGAAATGGGGCCAACACATATGGAGTGGTACCACAGAGCACAGGCTTAAATCTAATCGAACACTTGTGAGGAATGCTTGTAAAAGCAATAAGAAGTACCACAAGAACAAATAAAACAACTTTTTGAAAGGCTACAAGCTGAGTGGAAAAGATAGCGTCAGAAATTTGTGATAATTTGTTAAAATCTATGCCACTAAGAAAAATTCCTGTAATTAAAGCAAAATGTGTTCAAATAAGTATTAAATTAATCAGAAATAAATAAATATATTTAATATATATATATATATATATATATATATATATATATGTTCGTATAGTTATGAATCCTTTCGTCCTCGAACTGGAAGACTACATTTATAGGATAGCTAATCTGCCAGTCCCCAAAAAACTGGTTTCAAAGTTATCCCTTTATGTTAGACTTTTTATCTTCATAGAAAACCGTTATTATTAATATATTAACAGCGTTATCATAGCTAAAACGGTTTTCTATGACGGTAAAGAGTCTAAAATAAAGGGATTAACTTTGAAACCAGTTTTTTGAGACTGGTAGATTAGATATCCTATAAATATAGTCTTCGAGTTAAAGGACGAAAAGATTTCACGCTGGACCTGAAGTAGGGCAGTTGCCTAATAATGCCATTAAATTAACCATACCAACTTGTCTTGGATCTTTTTTCATATAATATATATATATATATATATATATATATATATATATATATATATATATATATATATATATATATATATATATATATATATATATACACTGAATATTCATTTGTCACAAATGTCTGATTACATTATATGAATAATTCTATATATGAAGGGGAGGATATTTTTGACTTAGGGTGTAATTTATCATCATTCCATTTCATGCCACTACTTGACAAAAGATTCCCACAAAAGCATTTATTCACCACAGTCCAGCGCTGGAGTTTGCACATTCTCCTATCCTCAGCTCTACAAAGAACAGATTGGACACAAACATATTATATACTCGTATGTATAATAAGCCAGAAAGGGGGGAGAATTTAGGGGGAACAGGTGATGATAAAGGAGAATAAAATCATAAATGACAGCTGAAATTAATGAACGGGTAAATTATTACGATTTTAAATGCTGGTTTGGAGCCCAATGTCAGTTGCATAAATCTTTTGAATATAAAAGTTCCTTCAGACATACTATAATTTGCTATTTCTTATATTAATATATATTCTATTAAGCGTGTTTTATAATGCTAATAAATTTGTCTGTCTACGAACATGGTATTGTTAAAATCTATTTCGTGGTTACATTTAGTCCTGAAAAAATACGCTAGAAGCCATATTCCTTCATTGTATATTCGCCCGATATTCGTGATACGTTTACTAAAATTCTCACTTTTGCCTATGTATAATTTAGAACAATTTTTACATACAATTAAATACTCCCCTGCCCTTCCGATCGTTCATTATGTATATTCCTTTATAAAATGCACTTTTCGGGGCGTGATTATATTCAAAAGCCAATATCTATATTCGTATTTGAAGTAAAGGTTTTAGGAAAAAATATTTGGAGCAAGAAGTAAGATTATGATAGATTTGCTACAATTATTACGTGAACCTTTAGTTCTAAAATAAACATATTTTTCACCTTAATGGCACATTTCAATGAACCATAACGGATACATTTATCATAAAATTACAAACAAATAAATTAAGTTTAGGGAGATATGGACTGCCAGTCTGTATAACCCTTATAATTTAAGAGAAAACAGATTTTTTTTGATGGATTAACTTTTAGGAATCCATTTTACGTTCAGCATTCCTTATACAATGGGGAAAATTCAGTATTCGTACACCTACAAAATTAAATTTTAATAGACTTCTAATCAATCCAACTTCATGAAATTTACACAAGTGATATATATTAATGTAAAATTAAAAGTTTTGTGTACAAAAAGGCGCAAAAAAAAAATTATATTCATTAAAATTGGAATTAATGAAAAGGTGAAATAAGTTTTCGTACAGAAATATAAATCTAACGGAATTCATTTTTCAAAGCACATGAGAGACATACTTTTAGCTGTTACGGTACAAAGAAGCTTCTATAGGGTTACAATAATATCTACAGCAGTCAACAAGAGCTTAGGAAAGATAAGAATGCCATTCAGCAATAGACGTTCCCGCAGTAAAGACATTATCATGGCAAAGAATAAAAAACTCTCCAATGACCAGAAAAATGCAATCTTGAAGCTCCATACTCGATGGACTTGAGCTACCGAAAGATATCCGAGCAGCTGAAAATACTTTTCGGCATCATTGGTTCCATCATTCTGAAGTGAAAAAAGGTGGGAACAATCGATAAGCTTCAACGTTCAGGTGGTCCACGGAAGATTTTTCCCAAAGTTCTCGGGTAATACTTAAGATGGTTAGAGCTGCCCCTATTACGACCGGTAAGGAAATTCAAGATGATCTATTGGCGGCAGGAACGTCGGTCACAAAGCAGACCATTAAGAATGAACTAAACCGGCATGATTTTAGGTCTCGCAGGCCTAGGAAGACACCTCTGCTGCTGAAGAGCCACATAGCTTCAAGGTTGAAGTTCATATGTGAGCATTTAAGGAAACCTACTGAGTTGTAGGATTATGTCCAGTGGTCAGATGAGACAAAAATAGAATCATTTGGCTTTAACGATGGCCGTCCTGTCTGGAGGAAATACGAAAGTGCCTACGACCCTAAGAACACCATCCCTACTATGGAGTTTGAAGGAGTGGTGTGGGGGTGTTTCTCATCTAAGGATACCGGGAATATCCCCATCATAGATTGAACCATGAATTCGGGAATCTACAGACATTTTAGAAGAACATCTGTTCGTTTACCTAGATAACTTGGACATGGAAAGGGATAGATCTTTCACACGATAATAATCCGAAATATACTGCGAAAGCTACTCGCAAATGTTTCCGTAAAAACAAAACAAATTTTCTAGAGTGGCCTAGTCAGTCGCCAGATTTGAACCCAATAGAGAACTTGTGAACAACGAACATCACAGGATTGAAGGTAATTTGCAAAGAAGAATGGGCCGAAATACCAAAGGAATGTTGCAGCGCACTGGTGAAGAACTACAGGAAATGATCGATGGCAGTGAAAGCCAACAAAGGCGAAGGTTATGCGACTAAGTATTAAATCCCCAAATATCGATTTGTACGAATACTTTTTTCACCCTTGTTTTCTCTAATTTTTAGTTTACTGAATATCATTTCTGTTTCATGCCTTTATGTGAATTGAACTTTGAACTTTATATTAATATACATTTATTGGGTATATTTTGAATGTGTACGAATACTTATTTCTTCCTACTGTATACACCATTACATCCTCTTCTCCTGGTTAGTATACATAAAATGTTTGTGTCCACCTTTTCAGTGAAAAGCTGAAGATGGTAGCATTCTTCCATTTGGCGACTGCCTTCAAAGGCAAAATTCAACGTAATTAAAATTATAGCAAGGTCCGTGATTAAGTTTTCTCTCAAAGAGTGCTATATTTTTATTAGTAGTATTACGTTATTTTAATTTTTGAGGGTTTCAGGTGCCATGCTCAGCGTTTCGAGGATGGAATAAAAAAAATGTTTATAAGAAAATTTGACCTTTAATTAAAAACATGAACCAAAATTGAAATTTAACTAACAAACTACACAGGAATGAATTAAACAAATTTAAGTAAGGCTTACTAAATTACACAATTAAATTTACAGTAATAGTTGACCCAAAGCTCACTCTAATATTGAACTCAAATTGACCTTTATGAAACGGATACTGCGATTTTAAATACCTTTCAAAACTCCCACGAGAATCGGGTTTGAGCCTGACTTTGTCCTCAATTTTTATGTCGCCTCAAGAATGTTGCTTCCGGGCCGGCGCGTGGACAGGCCGTTCCAGATGGGTTCTGAAGGGGGAATGATAAATTTAAAGCCGCAGAGGAATTCGGAGCGTGTGGTAGATGGATTTAAGCACGTATTCTTCATGAAATGATTTCACCAAGGGACAGGGAAAGTATGTTTCTTCCAATCTTCGGGTTACTATGGGAATAATTCGCACTGACGAGCGATGAGCCAAAGAGTGAATCCTTTGACGAAGGGGAGTGCTTGAGGGAGTTTACTTTGGGGTATTCCTTAATGGCGAGGATTATATCTGGGTTTTGGGATACAACAGGATAGGGGGCTTCTCTGACGAGAGTTAGGTAAACTTGCTTCTCAATCCAAATTAACTAAAAGTTCGGTGTGACCACCAGGAACTGGCTCAGGGTAAGCTTCTTCTAACTTCCTTTCGTAGGGTTGCAGGGCGCTTTGCCGGATTTAGTTGTCTTGATGACTCTCACGAGCTACCTGTAACAGAATGCTAAACTTGGTGTAACCACCAGGAACTGGCTCAGGTTGAGCTTCTTTTGTGTCCCTTTCGTTGGTTTCCGGGCCTCTAGCCTGACTTAGTTGGCTCTTGGACTAACACGATCTGCCTCGTTTTTCCAAAGTTATTGGATTATATACTTCGCCAACCCACTGGGGGTAGGGAAGGGAGGGAGATAAGGACGGCTGCATTAAGTCTCCTCCTCTAACGGTTTTTTTCTCAGAGCGTCTTTTAGCTAGCCTTAAAGTGGGCCTTCTGGCTTTAGGCCGACGCTCCTCTAATTTCGCATACGAAGTGAAATTGAATATCAATTCTTAGGGGAAATCATGCTGTTTTAACCAGCACTATGTGGTTTTGGGCGGCTTTTCTGGTTCTCGTCGAGGCGAGGGAAGAGAGTCGGGGAGGTTAAGTGGTCGGGATACGCCGCTAAAAAAATGCCAGGACGTTGTGGTTAAGAAACCGATACTCAGTTGTGAGAGTGGGGTATCGATTCCCCTACACCTAGTAATAGGCTATTCTAAAATTTCAAAAAATTGGTTTGCTAAAAATTTCGGCGGTTCTATCCTTGCTAACATTCACTATATTAATGTTTATAAAAATCCCATCCCCCCCCGCTTTTCCTCTTTTTTTTGTTTGTCTTGTGTGTCTTTCGGTCCCAATGCCATGCAATTACTAAACTTGCCTCTAATAAATCTCTTGCATTTACTTGAATAATGTTGATATAAAAGCACTTATCTATTATTTAATCAGTGAAATTTAAATTCTGTCATAAATTGAAAATGCCAACGAGATATGGAGAAAGATATTATTAATTTAACGATTAAAGTACCGTACCATTTTCATTTTGGTTAAAGATAGTACGTTTGGTTCGGTTAATTCAGATGAAGTTGGTTAGGTTTGTTGCAATCTTGCACTTGTTTCCCCAAAGGAACCTTCGTGGCCAGGGCAGATGATAGTACATTTCGATAACGAGGGTAATTATAACCACGCCTCCCTCCAACCATTATTACAGTGAGGCTAGATTTTCACACATGAGTGAGTGGATTCATACAATTTTCACTTCCACACCAAAGTTACTTCAACTACGGGATAAACCTGCCGCCATCTTCCAATCCCATCTCTCTTTTCACGCTCCCAATCATCGACAAGAGAAAGAAGAGGCATCCATTAAAATCTGCTGTATATATATTCGGATTAAAATGCCTAACACAGAGACAAACCGTCCCGCTCTCATGCTGTGAGTAAAGTTGGGTATTCCGGAGTTCTTGGTTCAAGTCCGTCTTAGTGAGACCTCACTCCTGGAAGTTATACCACCCTACATCGGGAACACTTTTTTGCGGTACCTCCGCCCTTTTTGAAGAAACCTTTTACTCCCATCCAAAGAAGAATGTGCCATCTTGGGACGCTACATCTTTAACATAGCCAAGTTGCCTGAAACGATTAATGACAGAAAGTCAAGGCAATTGTTGGAGCCATTCGCCCCTTTTTATTCTCTGCCATCTTCACGACACCACAACATTTATTCGGACTCACCCCACTCTCTTCACCTCGCTGGCGTAAGCTTATGCTCTCTCTGACGACGGGTTCTCACATAGTGTCTCCATGTTACGATTCCACCGTTGGTTTCATCTGGATTCGCCATCTTTCACTCCCCTTGAATATTTCCTCATATTACTACGACGGTCTACATAACCTTATCACAGCTGTAGTGTACATATAATGTGCGTAAATCAACCTTGGGTATTTATGTGTTCTCAACAATTACTCGCCATTCTACCTATCTTTATTTTCTCGCTCGTTGCCCGTCACCACGTTTGGTTAATACTTTTACGATCGAAAGGTCAACTTTTAATTTCTATGTTATTCATTGCATTACAGTGAAATTATGCCTATAATTGAATTTATGACTGTCATGCAATAATTAACTTTCACACATGGTCTCGTATTTCTTACAAAGAAACGAGCCTCAATATATTATAATTATTAGGAATTTACATTATTACAGGTTTTCTGAACTTTGGCTTTAAACATTTGTTACACATTCAGGTGCTAATCGGCATAAGCTGTGTCAAGTCACCTTTCAAGTCTGTCAGCACACAAAGTGACGACATCTGTGTTGCTCAGGTTGGTCAGCATAAAATGGCGTCGAACAAACTAGGTATCGTGAGCCTATTCTTCTAAATACTTCAGCATTTAGAAATTTGTATAAAAAACTGAAAAAAATATTACGTAAATATAAACGAAATTAATCTCATCTCATTCATATCCATTTAAAATTAATATTCTTCTCTTTAGTATTTACTCAAGATTTTTTATATAGAATTTGTACATGCAGCAAAAGTGTTTGCTAGCGTCGAGCTTATGGAATTTCACTTTCTTGATTCAAAATTTTGAGTTTCTCCACAAAAATCCAGATTGTGAATAAAACCCCATTTCGAAAGGAAAAATTGATAATAGAGAATAGTATTGTTACATAGAAAAAGATGTGTTTATTGTATTCGAATCTGCTAAATTAATGCCTTAGTTTCAAATCCAAACCGTCCCCTTCCTCTCAAGGATTCTCAGCACTACCAGAATAACCTTCCATATGGTTTCCTTCTCCTTTGCCTCCTCTACCAGTTTACGCATACTTTGACTCCTCGACCAGTTTTCCAATATCATCTTATAATCTATTCATTCTGTATTGAAGAAAATATCGATTACCCATTTTTATCAGCATATTCATTATTATACATACATTTCCAAATTTGAAACTAGTGTTATTTTTTAAAAATTATGCTTTGTGATTGGTCATTTCATACACTTAAGTTCAGGATATGGCTTGAAATGTGAGCTTCCAATAGTCTATGGTTACTACTTAAACCAAAGATGGAAACCAAATCCTATCGAACCATTCCTCCGAATAAATATTATAATATACTCCGTTTAAATCCACACAACCAAATAATATGATGGCTATTACTTTATGAACAACGCAAATTTAAACCTATTCGAGAGAGTAATAAGTGTGAATTTATAGTCAAATTAGGTAATTATTTTAAAAATACCAAATGAAATTTAATTGCACAAAACTACTTGGAGTAGATGGCAATGCAACGCGCTCATAGTTTATATCGTTTAATAAAAAGGTCTAGATGGATTTCTCTTCTTGGCTTGCTTAAGTCACATGGTTCACTGCTCATGTGGATGGAGAACTTCTTGGAGGTTGATGGGAAGTCTGGCACTTGCGGTTCATCTAAGGTGGCAGTGAAGGTTGTGGGTGACAATTGATTCGCTTATCACGTCCGTTCAGATTAAGTAGGCCTCGGACGGCTTGAGATTGCCAGCTCTGCCATTTTAGGGTTGCCAGCGGTCGCTGGCTGAGCCATATTGATCATTTTGGCATGTTTATTATGAATTTGTATAATTTGTTATTTTTTCAACTATTACGCTTTTCTAAATCAAACAATTCTTAGAGTTTCTTGCCCCAGCAAGAAATATATAGTTTTCAATTCTTCTGCTAACGACCAATTTTCTACTCAATTACCCATATAAAATTACCTAACCTTAGCCATATGAACTAAATATCACTGGTCTCTCTTCAAAAACAAAAAGTTAATTTAATATTTTTTAACTTATTTTCAATTATGCAAACCGAAAAAGTTAAAAACTAATCGCCAAAGCGAAAACATATTGATACTTTCAAATTGGTACGTTCAAATGACATAGTCCGCCCCCTGTTTAGAAAACTAAGACATCCCTACATACCAACAGTTAAACGGTGATTGAAGATTAATTTCATAGGGCGAGTTAAGTCAACAATACCAGTACCTAGTAATTTCCAAACATCACCTCTATCCTGCAATTGATCTTGAAAATAAAATGAAACAATCCTTTAAAAGGAAACTTTTGAAAGGCTGCAGAACCGGTTCCGTTCGCTCCAATCTTCTTTGGCCTAATCGAAACAAGACAAGGCAGCTTTCTGGCTCAGGGCTTTTGTGTATTCATGTATTGCGTTCTGATGCTGAGAGAGGGAGAGGGTGTGTTGATTTGCATTTAAGGCCAACCGGATGGGAGAAGGTTAAAAGGAAGACAATTTCCAAATTGTTTTATAAAATAACAAATGAAAATTTCCGCAGTATTTTTCTTCCATGCAAAAAACATTATAATATGAATCGCTCTTTCGCGATCATGAAAGATTTATACATATATGCTCTTTCGCGATCATGAAAGATTTATACATATATGCAAATTTTGTTGAAGAATATGGTATATTTCGCCTTAATCAATTTCCTTTGGCAACTTTCTATTCTTCTAATTGTCTTTTTTTATTCCATCTTGTAGTTGGTGATCACTTGTCCTCTATTCATCTCTCTTTTAAATGAATGGGTTTGGTAAAAACCCATTCATGGGAGGTCGAGGAGGAGGACGGCAAGCGCTTGAGGTAAATGGAAAGGCCTCTGCTGCCAAACGGCAGTGCTACCATCGCCATCTCAACGACTCTAATTTTCCTCAATAAAGCCCCCGCCCTCCGTGTTGAGGCTCGGCATCGTGGCTTCAAATGGCTAGATTATGCTGGAGGTGTGGTTTGTGGTCGGTGGAGGCTCACTGCTGCTGATTACATGGACAACTTGGCCAAGAAAATCCTTCCCTCTGTGAGAAAGATCAGGAAGGAGCCAGTCTTTCAGCAGGATGGTGCCCTCACCCACACGGCCAAGACCGGGCAAGATTGATTGGTGTCGAAGATGGACTTCTGGTCGTAGGAACGTTGCCTGCCGCAGTTGCCCGACCTCAATCCCATCAAGTACAACGTGTGGATGCTTGTCAGGGGCAAGGCCTGCAAGGTCCGCTACAGCAGGCCCGATGAGCTGAACTCCTCTTTATACCGTGTGTGGGCCACCAAGAGGAAAGGCTTCGTGCGCAACGTGTGCGCGGCTTTCAAGTCAACTAGAGCAAGTGTTTGCCGCCGATGGGGGCAAAATTAAGTAATATTACAATGTAAACACATATTTATATGTTAAAACAATAAAAAAAGTGTCTAACTGCATTAAAACTATCATTGTCCTTTGGTGAGAGCGTCGTGACGAATGTAACAGAACTTTTGCAATACCCGGTATATATATATATATATATATATATATATATATATATATATATATTCTATAGGTTTGCTTCTAAGAAGGCTTATTTTGAGGTTAAGGATAAATCCCAAAATGAGACATGTAAAATTTCTCATTTAATTAAGTACAACGTTTCGGGTATCTTACCCATCTTCTGGTCTATAAAAGAGATTTAGGTGACTAATATTTTTGTGTACCAATTAATTACCCCAATTAGTATATTTTATATTTATCCATATTTATAGCATTTACATTTAGTGTCAAGTTTTCAAATGATTTTTTCACATTTTCAATTTATTAAATAATTTATTACTATTGCTGCTTCATTTAGTGACTAATATCTGTGTCAACCAATAATTGCATCAACTTGTGTTATATTTATGCATATTTAAAGTACCCATAATTAATCCATATCTAAATTTCAATAGTTTTCAAACGATTTGCCATAATTTCAATTAACTAAATAATTTATTTTCAACCTTTGTGTACATTATAATTTTTGTAATTTTAAACGTGTTCTAAATCTCTTTTATAGACCAGAAGATGGGTAAGATACCCGAAACGTTGTACTTAATTAAATGAGAAATTTTACATGTCTCATTTTGGGATTTATCCTTAACCTCTCTCTCTCTCTCTCTCTCTCTCTCTCTCTCTCTCTCTCTCTCTCTCTCTCTCTCTATCTATATATATATATATATATATATATATATATATATATAATATATATATATATATATATATATATATATATATATATATATATATATATAGTGTGTGTGTGTTGAGGCTAAATTTGTAGATTTTTAATGTCTCTTTTTTTCACGAAAAGTCTATGTTGTTGATATCGTACAGTGTATAGTTTTAGTTGAGCAAAGGTTACTTTATAGAGAGTAATGGATGGCCTCTGAATATTGATAAAGAGTTACATGTATCATGAGTTTTCACGTCAGGTATCAAAATGACGACGTTATGACTGCTTCCCAAGGCTGCAATATGTGTAAAGTCTGTAAACCATGACAACGGAGACTGCAAAGCCTTGTCCATCAGAAAGTGACATAACATGCGTTCTCTCTGCATCCCCACCCCGGAATTCATCCAACAACCTCGAGGAAAAATGCTGGAAGATCCCTACAAGGAAATCCGTTTTTGGTGAGAGAGATGAGTGTTGTAGTCGCCTCAATCATGCTTACCTGGAATAAAGACCTTTGATTTCAGTTGTATAAGAAGTGAGAGAGACAAATTCTTACACTCATAGCCAAAGAGTAGGAGTACCGCTTTACGAAGTCAACAAGATCTTGAACAAGCTGAAGCAACCGCCTTGGGCGGAGGACAACCTGATTGTTCTCAGACGAAATTAACTGCTCCCAGAACCTGTTGCGCAAAGCCCCGAAACAACAGGTGGCTTGCCTACCATCATGCGACGTTTCCTGTATAATGAAGAACAAATTCCTACCAACTGTGATGGTCTTTGTGTGTGTGTCTAAACAAGATGACATCCTGTTGCCCCAGATCTTCTAGCTGGGTATTAGGCACAATTCAGAAGGATTTGTGGAGCTGCTGGAAACTGTAGTCATACCCGGGCTAGTGGAGGTTGCTGCAGAAGAGGTTGTTGGAGAATTTTTACAACTTCACTAGCGCCACTTTCTGGTCTCCAAATTCTCCGGATTTTACTTCTATGGATTACTATATGTGAAGGATGGTTGAGAAGGAGTCCAGCCGCTGCGCCATGCAACATCAAGAACGTGCTGGTGGCCAGGATCAAGGAAGTGTTCTAAGATCTTCCGAGGGGCACAGGGATGAAAGCATGCAACAGATTCGGATGCAGTGGAAGCTGAGATCAGCACCTTGGTGTAAACTGTTATCTTCCAACCATAAACTAGTTAATACAATTGAATTTTATAATATATTTAATTTTGGCTCAGATTAAGGGATCTTTTTTGTTTTGCAAATCGTCATATTTAGCCGAAACACCATATATATATATATATATATATATATATATATATATATATATATATATATATATATATATATATACACGTGTACGTTTTAAATCTTTTAAGGAGTGGAGATCTGAAAATTCAATTCAATGCTTTTTACTTTTACTTTTTACAAACTATCGTTATTGTTTATGACACATGGATTTCAAAGTAGCCAAAAACAGTAATTGTCAGATTAATGGAATTAATATTTAATCTTCTTGGCCGTAGGTTACTTCCCCTTCTCTCCGGAGCTTTGCCTGCTTTGGATCTCCTTGGATGTCCTGTTCTGCAGCGCCTCAATTATGCATCTGTGTACAATCTCCGTGGATAGATTCTTGTCCCTGAGGTAAGTCATACTGATACATTCTTCTCTCATCCAAGAATAGGAGAACCAAATAATATAAACTGATTGACCAAGGACTTTGTTAAGTTGTACCTCAAATCATTTTATTAGTTTGTCATAATAATAATTGTTGCAAATTTGCTGCAAGCTGCTGGGAGATAAATGGAGTAATGTCACGGGGGAGGGGGGGGGGGGCAACTCTAGTAATGTCTAGTTTTATTTAAATGTTGCAATTTCGGGACATCAGGTTAGAGATGAAGCAAAATTCACAAGTAAATGTTGTCATTCTGATAGTTTCTAGGGCACACAATTACCATTTTTGTAGCTTCAAAAAGACCTAGGCATTATCTGAATGGACATTGCTAGCTTATGAAAAAGCCGAGGCATATTATACCCTAAAAATGCCCTAGACATTAATGCAGTTATCTTTAAACATTGTATGAAATTTGGAACCATTTCATAAACCCTTAGAACATGTTTTATGTCACCTACATAAAAACGAAATTAAATTTTGACGATCTCAAATTGATATTTCGCATCTAATTTTCGATTATAATAAGGCATCAAATGCAATATAATCAATTTTACAACCGTATGACGAGGCTAGCATGGTAGAAGGGCTGTATAATTTATAAAAAGAAAAACTCAATCCCCAAAGGGTAAAAATCAGTAATAATTAATGGTAATTTGCCTAGGAATCGGGGAAAAAAGGAACATATTTTTCAAAAACTGTCAACATGGAAGTGATTTTGAGCGGCATTCTAGCTTTTTATATATTTTTTCACATGCAGTCAATAATTCGTGTAGTAAATAGTAATAGTTGTACAGTGATTCCTGCGATATAGGCGTGAAGGATCCATAGAAGGATTCAGAGAACTCCACCTAAAACTTTATCCAATATATACTTCCTAAAGTCTGTATATATATATATATATATATATATATATATATATATATATTATATATATATATATATATATATATATATATCTATATATATAAATATATATCTATATATATATATATCTATATATCTATATATATATATATATATATAATATATATATATATATATATATATATATATATATATATATATATATATATATATATATATATATATATATATATATATATATATATATATATCTATATATCTATATATATATATATATATATATATATATATATATATATATCTATATATATATATATATATATATATATATATATATATATATATATAAATATATATATATATATATATATATATATATATATATATATATATATATATATATATATATATATATATATATATATATATATAAATATATAAATATATATATATATATATATATATATATATATATATATATATATATATATATAAATATATATATATATATAAATATATATATATATATATATATATATATATATATATATATATATATATATATATATATATATATATATATATATATCTATATATATATATATATATATATCTATATATATATATATATATATATATATATCTATATATATCTATATATATATATATCTATATATATCTATATATATATATATATATATATATATATATATATATATATATATATATATATATATATATATATCTATATATCTATATATATATCTATATACCTATATATATATATATATATATATATATCTATATATATATATATATATATATATATATATATATATATATATATATATATATATATATATATGTATATATATATATATATATATATATATATATATATATATATATATATATATATATATATATATATATATATATATATATATATATATATATATATATATATATATATATATATATATATATATATATATATATATATATGACTGCCATAAAAGGCCACTTATAGCGACCGTAAAGGCCAAAAGAGATCACTCTTAAGGTAACTTGACCTGGGGAGTAACATAGACTACTCTGATTTGGCAAAAGTGGCGCTACCAGGTTGTTAGGTTTGAATTTTTACCCTTTATATTTGAGGAGGACAAGTAATTGCAGCCGTGAGTTGCTATTAAAACATATACATTGCCCGTGGAAAAATTATGGTTTGCCAGAAAAATTATGGACTGCAATGTTTAAAAAAATCACGTTAATATCCATTATCAGCTTGCCCCATATTAAAATAATTTAGATATTTAGTTAAAACTCGCGCCTATCTCTTTGAGGCACGCTATAAATTCTCTGGCTGCTACCCGCGTACTCACGTTTGTCTGCCCGCCCACCCGCTTGCTCGCCCCACCGCACTACTGTAATGTAAAAATCTTTCTCTGTTGGTCTTTCTTGATACACTACTCCATTCCTTAAAATTAAAATGAACCTTATATTTTATACCAAACCTACCAACTTTTAATTGCGTTATTTACTCAAGCAGAGAATTTTATTTGCCCGAGATAGTTTTTTTATGCCCGGACAACGCCAGATAACTTTGCTAGTGAATAAATAAGAAAGACAAGCAAAGGATATAATGGACCTAAAGTTGAAGAGAAATCCAATAGTAAATTTATTTTCTAAAATTATTTTAGGTTCAAATGGGGATACAATTTCTTTGAAACTCCGGGAAAAGAAACAGATTTTGTCAATTTAGTTAAGATAATAGTGTAAAAGGGGCTAAATTGGTGGTGCGGAAGATTCTAATAATATATTTTTATATGGGCAAAGGTAGTAATAAATTCAATCCAAGTTAAATATACCCTTTACTTGTTCTTATTTATTCCGGAAAAAAATCAAAATGTGAATAGGAGTAATTTGACGTAAAATTAATGTTACAACGCTGTTGACCTTGAATATGAAGTTTGAAACCTTAAGGCAGGGGCAGGCAACCTCCGGCCCGCGAAGGCCGACCATCTGGCCTGCCCTTTTTCTCGGCATTAATATTGCTTTCCAGCCTGCGAACCCCCCTTCCCCCATAAAAAATCTGCCAAACAACATCTGTCTCAGTAGACTTGTAGAGGGAGAGGGGAATGAGTCTTACGTCTCGCAGGGAAAATAAGTAAAAAATGAGACAAAAATGCATTACCATCACAGGTACGAAGAACTTCATAGAGATCAAAGTTGTAGAGGATAATTCTAAAAAGAAAATGCTTGTGACTTCTTCATAGCAAGCAACACCATCCATCTAACTGATCTGTATGTTTTTCAATAAAATTCTTGTAGAATGTATTCTAATATATATATATGTAGGGAAATCGTCACTTCCCCCTCCCCGTTCATTCGTGGTGCAGTCACAAGGCGGTTACCGCAAAGACATCCGGCCGAAGGCCTAGGCGGGCCAAACGCGTGACCGCAGCGCTGCACCACGCGGCGCCATGAAAGACCAATGCAAGATCTCTCTTAGGAGAGTGAGATCCAGTGTCACGTCAAATAAGAAATTGGAGACGTGTTTCTTCCAAGCTCGAAGGCTAACGAGGAGCCGATGTAAGACTCGGTGGGAAAAACCGTTGGGCATAAGAACTCTCCTGGGGCCGACCTCAAGCCCCTCCCCCCCTTACCACTTCCCTAGTGGGGTGACAAGGTATAAATGAGGAACACTGAGGAAAATCGGGGTAGTATACGTCAGTCTCTAGGTGACGAAGTCCTCGGATCAAAATCGAGATACCGAGACTGGAGAGGTAGTTTATTTGGGTCGCCAGACCAAGAAGTACCCTGCAAGAGAGGCAGGGCTACCTACCTTAAGGAGCTAAGAAGAAGCTTATCCTCGAGCTAGTCCCTGATTATCAAACCAAACGATAAGTTAACTTTGTTAAGTTCAACTTACTCTCGTCAGAGAGACTCCTTATATCCTGGTGCACCTTAAACACCAGGGGTATTCCTCGTCCTTGAGGAATTAAGAAAAGAAGAAGGAAAAGGCTCCCCCTCGAGCCCGTTACTCGGTGGTCACACCGAACTCATAAGTTAACTTGGTTGAGTAACCAAGTTCAACTTATTCTCGTCAGAGAAACCCCCCTCCATTATACTCGCCCTTGAAGAAGACTGGAACTAAGAAGAAGCTCATCCTCTAGCTAGTTCCTGGTTACCAAACCGAACTTTAAGCAACTTATTCTCGTCAGAGAAATCCCCCTCATCGATCGTCGCCCTTGACGAAGACCCTCCCTGAGTTCAGTCCTCGTCCATGAGGAATTAAGTAACGAAGGAGAAAAGCTCCCCCTCGAGCTCGTTACTCGGTGGTCACACCGCACTCCAAGTTAACTTGATTTAAGAACCAAGTTCGACTTACTCTCGCCAGAGAGACCACAACTACTTTGGTGCCGCATAAAGCACCGTATTTGTTCTCGTCCTTCAAGACCCTCCCCCCCCGGAATACCGTGTAGACCCCCCAGCTGCTACCCTCGCCAAAACGACCGTGTGATCTCGCCCATCTATATCTGGCCAGACGGCACGCGTCGTGAGTCAATAACATTCCTGAGGCCTTTTAAACTCCAGATAAGTCTGTAAGCCTAATTCTTATATTATTGTTGTGTGTAGAGAAATTAACCAATTTTTGAGGGTCAAACTAATTTAATTAATTCTTGTTTATGATAATATTCAGAGTATTGCTGTAGTTAATGTTTAGGTGTTGTGTATTCAATGGTTAAAGTTAAAATATAAGTTTATTTTGGGATTATTGTGTGTTTCTCTTATATCCTTACGTGTTTCGGAACGGCTCTGTTCGTTAAGATATTCAGATATCAATATATTAGCACTCTTAGAACAAAAAGGGGGGGCATTCTACGACAATATATATATATATATATAGTCACTTTGGGCATTTCGACTGTCACTCAGGCCCGTGGCCTGCTCCCAAGACTCATCTGGCTCTCACCCTGAAAAGGTTGCCCGCCCCTGCCTTAAGATATTAATTGAAAGACCCTTAAAAAGTGATTTACCAAAAACTAAGGATAAAAAGTAATCATTGGTAGCTAACCAAATGACGTCCAACAAAAAAATTTGGGGGGAATAACCGATTGTGTATTTACGAGTATCTCTCTTTCGAGAATAAAATATGTAGTAAATCAAAAAATATCTCACCTTGATTAAATTCTTAGCATTTTGTTTGTGTAACAAGATATTTAAAATAAAATTTTGAAGTATTAATAAATATATTTTATACACTATTATAAACTCTGGAGACCTCGCATCTTAATTTTGTGAACGGTACGTCGTGGTACTACTTGACAATGAGTAAAATCAAGCCTTATGGAAAATTTTTAAACTGGCTTTTAGCCAAACCTGTATATATGCAAAGTATAAAGTACCCTGTAAAATCATTCACATAATGTAATTATACATTTATGGTAAATGAATTATATATATATATATATATATATATATATATATATATGAATACAATGGCCCGCAGGAAAAATGAAAAGGTGCTTCCAATTACTTTCGAACTTTATTCAGTTCATTCTCAAGGATAACTACAATAGAAAATAATATAATAAGGGTATATATATATAAGCTAGTAAAAGATAAAGGACCGCCTCTAAGACAAGAAATCACCAATGAGGAAGTAGGAGAGGGACGGGTAAATTCGCATTAAGATTTAGCTATAACAGGTAGCAAGGTCAAACTGAAAGGCAGAAAGAGTCAAGAACAGAGCCAAAAGGGTTAAAACGATTAGCGGATAAAGCGATAGTCTAAAGAGGGAGATTAGACGAGAAAGAGAAGTAAGCATATACGTAGGGGAGAGGGGCAAGGAGAGAGGAAGAGAAATAAAATAATGTTAAAACAAAATCAATGAAATAATTAAATTGACAAATCGGATGCCCATAAAAATGAAAATTGCCAAAAAATTAGGAACATAAGTAAAAACTAATTTCTTTAAGAATAATTTTTTTTTCATAACAGCATCAATTTTAAAAAGGCCAAGGGAAATGTCATATTTATTGAATCTGCTGATACATGAACATTCAACAAGGTGTCTTTTAATTGAGCGAAAAATAAATTTTGCTGAATTCCAATTAATTAAGTGGTTATTTTCGGACATATGCACAAAAAACGCACTATTATTTACAGCTCTCCTAATATGTATTTATGCTGATTAATACAGACAGATAATTGCTTTACTATTTATCCAAATTATTTACTTGGACAAACAGAACATTCAACCGAATAGACTCCCCCAATATTATTACAATTATTATGAACTAGAATGTTTTTTTATAGTTGACTCGCATTTGAAAGCAACTGAAATTCTTAAAGTTTTTTAAAAGACGGGGAAGGTCAATAAAATATACAGAGAAGGGTAAAACCAAAATGTTTTTAACATTTAAAGAGATAGCAAGAGTTGTATTATAGAACGTCTTTTTTGCAGAGGAAAGACAGTTTAGAAGAAAGATAAGGGTAACATAATTTATGGCCAATTTCAAAGATATTGGAGAATTCAGAATCCATATATTCAAGACTAACAACTCGTAAAGCCAGTAAAAACAGAGGAAAAAACGGATTGTTTGATTTTGGAACTATGCGCAAAGTAAAAATTAATATAAAAGTTTGAATTAGTAGGTTTTCGATAGATGGAGTATTTCAAACCAGTCGATGTTTTATGAATAAGAAGATCGAGAAAGGGAAGGGTTCTATTATTTTCATCCTCATTGGTAAATTTAATGAAAGGGACGAGTGAATTAAATTCCTTCCTTAATGATAATTTGTAAAATAATGCTCTTCCCGTATCCTCTACTATTTTTATGAAACTCATTTCACTTTGTACCCCAAATTGTAAGTTTTCGTTCGATGGCAAATATTTTCTTCAACAGTTTGGATTAGCCATGGATAATTGCCTTTCACCTGTTCCCTCTAACTTATATATGAAGTTCTTTGAAACAAGACTCCTCCCTACTATCCTTGACTTTTCTATTGTTTAGTGCAGGTATATTGATGATGTCATTCTAAAGATGTTAATAGCTTTTTTACCAAACTTAATTCCCGTTTCCCTCACATGTTGTTAACCTTTGGCTCTTTCTTCCTCAATATGAGTTAATATGGTGTGTATAAATGCAAGTATGTAGCGTAACAAAGTGAAAAGAGTGGTTGGAGGTTCTGTGCTGCTAATTTGGATTATATCGGCCAGATTTGGTGGCCCGCCATTCATGCCTATAGATAATTAATATAATTGTTCCATCTCCCAGCAGGGTTTCGATTATTGGTGTTTCTTGGTCTCAGTGTTCAACTACTTCCATATACCCATATGACGGTGAATAACTAGTATCTACTTGTTCAAACACCCAAACTTGACTTGTAAGGCTCCAAACTCGATGGTATTTTGGTTGTTTTAACTATACATGGGCTACCAACCTAATCTAACCTAACCCAACCCAACCTAACCTAACTTAACCTTACTGTGTGTGGCTATAAAAAAGTCCTTAAAGACTTCGAAAAGAATAGCGCTCCTTGGTTTCCCATTCGCTTGTCAAGAATGGCATCCCCCGACATTCTCTTGTCAAGAACAGCAACCCTTGCAGTTATTGGGTCCCTTATACATGACATGTTCCGAATTTTATTTAAGCTCGTTAATATAGAGCTTTGGCCAAAATTATGGGGCAGGTATGAAAAAGTGAAGAATATGATTGAAATTCATTTATTTGATTCTTGACATAATACAAATAAACATTTTTGTGTATATTCTATCAATAATTAATATTTGATGTGTCCTCCTTTTGTTTTAATAACCGCTTTTATGCCTTTTCACATACTTGAGACTATGTTGGCGCTGGTGGTTGACTCAATTTTAAGCCACTCTTTATGAATTTTGGCTGTTAATTCACATTTTGAGGAACATTTGTGCACCCTCACTCTTGTACCCAAGTATGATCACAAATGTTCAATAGAGTTGAGGTTTAGAGATTGAGGGGGGCATTCCACAAACGTCACCCATTTATTTTCAAACCAACCCTTTCAGACTAGATGGGTTGCATGGAGCATTGACTAGTTGTAAGATTACATCATCTGGTATGTCATCATTGAAAATTTGACCTAGGAAAGGTTGATAAAGCTGGTCTCAAATGCTAGAGTAAGTTTTGGAATTTATTCTGCTCACACAGGTGAACAACCTGACGACGACATGCAGTCCCAAACCATTACACTGCAATTTCCAAATTTGACTGTTGGGACAATACATCTCGGATCAAAAGTTTCCCCAACGAATTAATGAACATAAACATCTCCAGGGGTTCCAAAGATCTGAAGATCTGAGGAGAAATACAAATTTTACTGAGCACTTTTGGTATCGAATAAAAATGTGTACAAGTGTAATAAATTGGTGGAAACTAATGTGGAGAACCTACATCAAAGTTGCTTTCATCAGACTAAACAACATTAGGCTAATCATCATCTGTCCAAATTTCATGCTCTTTTGCCCAAGACAATCATTTATTTTTATTCACCTGAGACAGCACCGGTTGCTTTCTAGCCTTACATCCTTTGAGCCCAGCTTTTAATAACCTTCTCACTGTGCGCCTTGAGATCTCTTTGTTTGTTGCTGCCCGAAACTCTTCACTACATCAGAAGAGCTTTTTTTTCCTATTGGCAGGAGATGTCCTTTTCAGCAATCTCTCTTCCCTTGGAGTTGTACACCTTTTTCGACCTTGACCATCACGGTTTTTGAAAGAATTGGTCTCATTGTTCCTTTTAATTGTTGTTTGAGCTCTTTGAGCTTCAGGAATCTGTTTATTCGGAGATATTTTTAACAAAAAATACCACTTGTAGTTAACAATCAGAAAATCACTGAAAAAGATAGGAATAAAGGTTATTATAAAACATTGAATGGTAGAAGGTTGCCTCAAACACTTATACACAATAAGCGGTTATAAAAGCAAAAGGAAAACATATAAAATACTAATTATAGGTGGGATATACTCGACCTGCCTATTCACTATCTTTTCATACTTGCCCCATCAATTGGGCCCAGGTTGTATGGTGCCAACTTAACCAACCGAGTATATAGGGGAAAATTCGCTGATTACTTAGCAAAAATAAAATAGAGCAAGATACAACGAGGGTGCATTATGCAAAACATCTGTAAGGAGAGATAAATAAAGAAAGTGGTGAATATAGAAGAAGTGAAAATGTGTGTAAGATATATAGCCGCCTCCTTCTGGACCATTGAGGTCAGACGAGCAAGAAACTGCCAGGAAACATTTGGGTAGGCAGGGAACACAATTATCCAGATTTAAGCTGCAGCATGCTGCCCATGCTATACCTGCCACCATCTCACTGGCTTAATGGTTAAAGGGGACTCCTTTCTGCAGTGTAAGTTAAATACAGCCGAGACAACTGAGAGAGCCCTTCAAAATATCAAGCTGGTAAATTTGGCTCTATACTTGTTCAGGAAGAAAGTGGAGAAATTTGAAAATCTTTTCTAAACAAAAGTTTGAATGACAGAAAAAAATAAGTAGTGGAAGAGAAACGTGTATGAAAAGTTCAACTAAGAAATCTCAGTTTGAAGAAAAATTGAGCGATACCTTTAATTTTCATTGACAAAACTTTTAATTCAGAGAAACAATATTTAAAAACAACTTCCATTAGACGAAGCCCCTCTATGTATAGCAAAATATAAAGAAAAAAACTGAAACCTTGCTTTGTTACTTAACAAATAATATGAATTCGATAGAAGGGATTAGGCAGATACTACGGAGAGGTCCAAGATGGCGTACAGCTCTGCCGTGTAGATTTCCACCCGGTAGGAAGGGAAAAACCAAAAGGGCACTGAGGCATTGTCTCTACCCAACATAAGAAGAGGCGCTATTGAATAAACGGGAGCCAGTGGATAGACGCATGACTGGGAAATTGTAATAATGGAACCGTAGCCGGTTTCACAGACGTGTTTCGTTCCAAGAGGTTGTTAAGGTTCTTACTTGAGAGATCACCCTGGGAGAAAACCCCGTTAAGAAAATCTTATAAAATACACTGGCCTGCGCTTCAAAACTTTCTTTTTCAAAGTCATTGGTTTTCCAACTGATTTAAAATCATTTTTGCAAACTGAATTTAAGAATATAATTAGTTTTCTTTGGTCAGGTCTCGTTTCTAAAATATGCTCGATTTATATTAAAACATATTCCAAAATAGCGCTATTATCCATCCGTTTATTACTTCGGTTTTGTCACATCTTGTGATGAGTAGATATAAATAACCTTCTCGTAGAATGACCGGTGGTATATATATATATATATATATATATATATATATATATATATATATATATATATATATATAACTGAAATCAAATGACACGTGATATAATAGATGCATTTATAGTCCTAAAGAAATGAAAATCGGTATCACAACACTAGGGAAGGTAAGTATTGAAAGCTTAAGAAAGAAAATTTGAGATATAGAGACGGAGAAAATCGTGAAAACGAACCGTTATATGAAAAATGAATATAGGAGTTGGATTCGAACCTGTGTCCTCAAGCGCTCATCGCTCATTCGATGAGTTTCGTGGTCATAAGAGCGATGAGCGCTTGAGGACACAGGTTCGAATCCAACTCCTATATTCATTTTTCATATAACGGTTAAAATTAGTTTTCACGATTTTCTCCGTCTTTATATCTCAAATTTTCTTTCTTAAGTTTTAAATGGTTACCTTCCCTTGTGTTGTGATACCAATTTTTATTTCTTTAGGACTATAAATCCATATATATATATATATATATATATATATATATATATATATATATATATATATATATTTACTGTATATCCAACAAACCGCAACCGCAAGAAACAGAAAACAGGGAAAAAATTTCTTCGGAAATATTATTTCCGAATTCGCCAAAATTCCGTACAGGGTTGGGATTCGAACCATGCACACTGAGGTAACGAACATCCCTTTGATCTCAATTAAATCATCTCTTAGGCTACTTGGCTACGCGGAAGACCTAAAAATCTTCCGAATAAACAAGCTTTTAAGCTACGATTCGCAAGGTCGATCGGGACTATGTTTTATCACAGGAAGTAGCTCGATTCTCTCACGGTATGGCTCGGCGTTCCTCGACTTCGTGGGGCTTCTTGTTCTTCGTGACGATTTTACTCTCTCTTTTTGACATTTTCTTCCTTCCTAAGATGGAACTTCCTGGATGTGACATCAGACAAATGACGAATAAGCTTTATGCATCCCAATTTTTCTCGACCTCAGAAGGGTGGGGGGGCAAACAATGCAGAATACTTGATATCAGTTCGAAGCAAACTCCAGTACTTAACAAATTCAAATTTGAATAGCCATATATCAATAATTATACAAAAGAAATTGATACAAAACAAAAGAACATTAACTTACAATCACCACAGTGGTTTGAATTTTAATTTTAAATAGAGGCTCGATCACCTCAGGTTAATAGCGACCTGGAGCTATACAACAGACGAGACAAGAATCAATAAAAAAAGGAAATATATATTACAAAAGAAAATCAAATACACCAGACAAAACAATAGGGTACAGAATCTTTGAGCTTGCGAGCAAAAAGGAATTACGAAGTATATAGACAAAATCATACAAAAAAAATCAATCAGAAAATTTTAGACAATTGTCAGCAGATTAACTTGGGGAGGAGTCTAGAGGGTTCCTACTCAGGCTATCTGCGATACAGTTTTCAGATCCTTTAATATACAATATTCTAAATTGGGACTCTCGAAGGCACAAAATTCATCTCAAAATTCTCCTTTTCTTGTTTTTTACATTACGCAAGTACGAGATCGGTTTGTCATCCGTCTAAATGATGAACTCTTTGCTTACAAGAAACATCTTCATATATTGTATTCCTCAAATTATGGCGAGGGCTTCTCGCTCAATTACTGAATAATTCTTTTCTTGGGAGAGTAACTTACGATTTGCGTACGCAATAGGAAAACTTTCGTCATTGTCTCCATATTAAATTAGGACGCATCCTATCCATTCGTTGCGAGCATCGGTCCTAATAACGAACGGCTTTTTAGGGTTGGGTAACCGCAGAATAGGGCGGCAGGCTAATTTTTCCTTAAGTTGATTAAATTGAGCGACTGACAGTGGAGTCCAGACAAGGTGCTCGGGGGCGTTCTTTTTTAGCAAGTCGCATAAGGGAGCAGAGAGGGAGGCAAAATTTGGATAAGCCGACGGTAAAATGAAGCAGAGCCCATGAATGACCTTAACTGTTTCTTAGTGGTATGCAGTGGCATGTCTTCCTGATGTGAAATCGGAAATATTTTATAGTGCCGAAGGCGAAGTGGCACTTGCTGAGGCCGATCGTGTGGTTGTGTTCGCGTAGTCGATGCAGCAGCGCTTGGAGGGCAATCAGGTATTGGTCCCAATCCTGTGTTGCAACATAGATATTATCGAAGTAAAAGGTTACGTTCGATAATCCATCCAATATTCGTCGCATCATACGGTTGTAGGTTACTACAAGCCGTCTCTAGGCTAAAGGGAAGCCGGCGGATCAACCCTTTGCCAGTTGGAAAAGCCATGTACCTGTTCACTTCTTCTTTTAGGGGGATAGGAGGCCTTACATAGGTCTAATTTTGTAATTAATTCAGCTTCTTCAAGGTGGGGGAGATTTTGGTCGAAAAGGGTTGTTGGCTCGGCATCGAACACTGTAACGGTATTTAGTTTTCAGAAATCAACGCACATACGGTATGATCCATCTGTCTTTTTAACTATGAGACTGGGGGACCAGTGACTGGATTTGGAGGGTTCTAAAATATTTAGTTTTAAGAGATTATCGACCTCGGCGTTAAAAGCTTCTTTTAAATGGATGGGCAGGGGGTACGGCTTGGATCGTATGGGTTCCTGAGTTGTCAAAAGGATGTTATGCTCTAACCTTGCAGCACAGCCAGGAATTTTGGGGATCACGTCTTTAAAATGACTCAGTAGCGACTGCAGATGACTTTTCTAAATGGTCGAAAGCTTGTCTCTAATCTTATATTCGGATGAAAGGGAATCGGTGGCGCCGTCAAAGTGGGCAAGGGATACTCCTTATCCTGTTCCACACAGGCAACTTGCACTACGTTTAGGGATTCAGGGGGTAGCTTGATTCCATGGTTGCCTCTTTATCAATTGCCAAAATATTGTTGGCACAGGCACGGCGTTGGTACCTCTTCAGCTTGTTCACATGAAATAGCTTTCTCCCTGACGATGTTTGGATTAAATAATCAATGGGGCCACGTTTTTCAGTCACTTGGAATGGACCTTTCCATTGACTTAAGAGTTTATTATTATCCGTAGGGAGTAATAATAACACCTATTCACCGGGCTTGAATTTTCGCTCCTTGGATTTACAGTCGAAATACTTCTTATATTTGTTCAGGTTGGTATCAGCGTTCTTAAACTCAATTTCTGCACACTTTCCTAACATTGGTCGTATATCCAGAAAATAGGCATAGAAAGATTGTATTTCATGGTCCAAATCCTGGTTCGAAACGAGTTCCTAGAATATTCGCATAGAGCCTCAAACGGGGCAAGTCCTAGGGTGCGGTGCGGGATCTCCCTGTGCTGCTCTGCGCACATCTTCCTAAGAATTGACTTGCGAGTACCGTTGAGCCTCTCACAAATCCCGTTTCCGGCGGGGTGAAATGGGGTGGTAAATAAAGGTTTCACCATTAATAGTTTGCCAACATACTACATTAGATCGGGGGTGAATTATCGGCCACGATCGGATAATACCTCCTTGGGCAATCCGACTTGAGAAGAGAGAGACAAGTGCCTCAGCACAGCAGATGCTGTCTATCTTTTTCAGAGGCACTGAGTCAGGGAACCGGGTGGCAAAACAACGAGAATAAATACGTAGCTATGGCCCTCACTGGATGTGGGAGGATAGGGCCAATCAGATCGATTGCCACTCGGTAGAATGGTTCTGAAATGAGGGGTCTTTTCTGCAACGGCGCGGGCTTAACTCGTCCTTTGGCGGATGTCTTCTGACAGATGTCGCGTAATCGCCAGTACCTCAGGATTTAATCTGTCTCACCGGGCCAATAAATATATTTGTAAATCCTATGAGCAGCTTAGTGTGACCAAAATGAACCGAAAAAAACTGTCATGGGTGGTCTTCAAAATGAGCGGGACATAGGAGCGAAAGAGACACAGTGCTCGGGCCTCAGAATTATTGCTTTCGGAGCACGCACGGTACAAAAGGTCATCTTTAACGACGTACGAGATTACTTTATTTCCAAGGATGGGTTTTTGCACCTTATTCTGTGCTTTTGTCCAAAAGAGGCTAAACAAATCACATTTTTTTTGGTTCCTTGCGAATTCTTCATTCATTACGTTGTTAAATTGTGAAAGGCAGGGGATTTCAAGTGGAGCGGTCGTCTCTGATTCCTTCTTCCTCTAGGAACGCGTAATCACGGGTTCAGCCACAGGGGTGGTGGATACCCGAGGGCAATGACTAATCAAGACAGCGCAGAATATAATAAGGGCTGCTATGGCCTCAGCCCATCCCGTAAAGTACGTGCACTCAATAGAACACTTCACAATGGGCAACTTGTTCGCACGCTCCAGGTAGTCGTGTAATACCGCAAATTTGTAGTGATTCGGGGCTACCGGTGGGAGTTGCTTATCCAACACCATGATACTCGTACAGCCTGTATCTCGGCCGAGGGTGGAGAGTCGGCAGCCGTTCACGGCTCCGTTCTCAAACTTAAGACCTCCAGGAGAGCTCTTCTCAAATTAAATGTTTAAGCGGTGGCCAGCGGAGCTCGATGCAATCGAAGGCAGGAAAACGTTCTGTTTGCGACGCTGGTGGCGCGGGGGTGGCAATAATTTGGTGCACCTGGTGGAGAGAGCTGCTACGCAGTTGAGGCTTCTGAGGGCAGTTTGTCCTTACATAACCCTCAACACCGCCTTCTGGAGAATGATGACGCAGAGTAATTGGATGAGAAAGGTTTACTGTCCTGATCTTCCGATGAGAAGAATTTTGGGGTTTCGAGGGGCCAGTGTCCTTTACTAACTTGGTTCCAATATGGGGAGGAAATTTTTGCTTGCCACTTTTTGAATTTTGGGATGAAGGTTCGGTCTTCTCCCCTTTCTTAGGGTAGCAATTATGGCTTGCTGTAAAGACATCGGCTTCTTCGATACACTCTTTGAAGGTGTAAGACCTTTGATCCTTCAAAAAAGATCTTATTTCAGATGGGAGCGATGCCAATACTTGGTCTTTTAGAACTAAGTCGACTAGGACTTAATAATCGTGGAGAACTTTAGCTGAATCAAACCAGAAATTAAAACGTCTTCGAAGCGTATACCCAAACTGACGATAAGTTTGATTGGGTTGTATACGGCGAGTAGTTCAGATTCCAACCTCGAATAGTCAATCGTTGCCTCTGACGGATGGAAAATGAAAATACCTCGAAGCTGGGTGCTTAGCACCGGCAAGAGTTTGGCTACACCGTCAGCCTCAAGGTCCAAGTTGCTGACCTCAAAAATCTTCTCAAAATGGGTTAAATAGGATCCAAAGTCCTCACCTTACTTGAACACTTGGAGCTTCACAGTCCTAGTTTGCGGGATTTCGTTCTGGAAGTTGATGGAGAATGTCTCATTCTCTCTCTTTCCTCTCTCTTCTTCTCTTCTATTTCCCTTCTTTCCACTCTCTCTCTGCTCTCTCCTACTCTTGGATTTAGGCCATAAGCTCCTTGTCTGTAAGTACAAGAGATTCTCTTTGCGACTTGGAAATGCCCCAGATTACTCTCGCCGAGATCATAGACTAGTTAATTCCTCAAAGCAGCCTACCCTTTCCCCTGTATCCAGGCGCTAAATCTTAACTTTCGAGTATGCCATGATATACTTTTAACTCTGAGATCATTAGATTTATTCCATCTTCCTATCAACCTAGTTGTCAGAAGAAAGGTAAAAATAACGGGAATTCTACGCATCAATTAAAGCAGATTAGCTAATTTAATACAGCAGTCGGCCAGAATTCGAGTTAAAAATATGCTAATGAGATCGGCTTCTTTTTAAGATACTTAACTTCTGTTCGAATAAGACGTTCCATATAGCGTGACTAATTGTAAAAATGGGAGGTTCCGCGAGATGTCGTGAACTGTCTAAAATTCACTTCCGGCGGCTCTGTATAAATAGTAAAGCATCGGCCTGGGCAAAATTAGTATTTTTCCAAGAGGTCACGACGCATAAGTTTCTTTCTCTCGGCTTCCCATACCACAAGAACCCGAAGACAAGAAAAAAAAAGAGAAAAAAAATTCTTGATGTAAGCTTCCTAGAGAGGAGGGAAACTTCTACACTGCCATATTCTAGCCCTGTTTCGTCCCCGGCCAAATATTCCCTCGATGCTACTTTCGAGGCTGGCAGTGGTTAATGGAAGACGGTTTGTATCCTCCGTCATAATTTCGAACAGGCCGAACACTAATCGGCCCTAAGTGCAAACTCAACCAGTGCTGTTGGAAAATAATCGAGCTTTGAGGCTTATACCACGTCTCCTTTCGAGATGCAAAATCTCTGGGTAGCAGATCCCGCGGAATTGGAGTCTCTTTTGTCGGTCGAGGGCTGCCGCTTGTGAAGACTCACGGCTCTCATCTGGAGCCAACAATCTAAACCTATTCGCCCAGTTATTCCTTTGCATTTATCTTTCATGTCCATTATTTTATTTTTGTTTGTACAGTAGTAATGATTATTTTGTTTCGCCCAGTTTAATATCCAGAACATCGTAGATAGTTGATTTAATTCTGCCAAGTGTAGCTTGGTCATAAGGCAACTAGTCATTTCTACGAGATTTATTGCAACCCAATGTTAAATTACACCATTCGGGGCAAGGCCAAATTGCAGAGTTGCCCTGCTTGCTATCCGCTATACTTTCCGGGACACGGAAAGCAAATGGAGGTCAAGAGATCTAACTTGACCTTCAATATAGAATAATACTAATATATATATATATATATATATATATATATATATATATATATATATATGAGGAATCAAACCACTTTCTCCGAAGACAATTTAATTCCGAACAGTTTCGGTGTATCTCATACCCTTTTTCAACTGACACTGGATAGAAAATATAAGAGAAGTGCATATAAGCATAACACAAGGTCAGAACGTGAAAGATCCCCTCTTTTTTCCCCAATCCCCTACTTGTGGCTAACCCAGATTAGCCACTAGTATGGGATTGGGGAAAAAAGAGGGGATCTTTCACGATCTGACCTTGTGTTATGCTTATATGCACTTTTCTTATATTTTCTATCCAGTGTCAGTTGAAAAAGGGTATGAGATACACCGAAACTGTTCTGAATTAAATTGTCTTCGGAGAATGTGGTTTAATTCCTCATCTTTTCTTGCGATATTGCATTAATTTTCATATATATATATATATATATATATATATATATATATATATACCGTTATTATTGCAATTAAATTTGGCTTACATTATTTAATAGACTTTTTTAATTTATTTTTTTATAAGTTTTAAAGAATTTTTATTTTTGTTTGTGACTGTGTTTCACTAATTTCCCCCAGCGGAATTTCTGTTTCTTTCAGGTTCCATATACCCTGCGATATTTGAAAGATTCAGTAAGAATTGTATTATTTATTTTTTTTTGTTCTTTTATTTTATTTGGCGTACTTGAGGGGTAACGCCAGGCCATCGTTTCAAACACAGTAAGGGGATTTTGCTAAAATCGCGACTCCAGAAATTATTTCGCCTGAGGAATGGGATAAAATTCGAATCGTGCGAAATAATTATTTGTATTTTTTTATGGTGTTTTTTATTTTCGTTCATTTCATTTTTTGGGTTAAGCAAAACCCATTTGAACTTCCTTTAGTGCTTCTAAGTAAAATTAATTTAGTGAATTACGATTAAATCAGGTTCGACAACACCGCAACTTCTTTTGTTGGGTATTTTTTTATAATTTTGAGTAAGGGTTTGGTGAACACGACCGCATGTCGTCTTTCGAAGATTTAAAGCACAAGGCGAGTCTCTTAGACTAAATGGGAAGAATATAATGGCGTACATCCGAAAGGAAGAGAGAGCAGCAAGACCAAGAAGAAGGGAAAGAGAAGAGAATAAACGTAAAGAAAAAGGAGAAGAGAAAAACGTAAAGAAGAAAGAGATGAAAGAGAGAAAATTTGTTTACATTAACTGCAAATAACCAGGGCCAGAAACAAAGCTATTTCAATTAAGTCGAGGACTGAATTTCAAGGAAGGACAATATTTCAGGCCGTACCTTAATCACTTCGATAAATTTTTAAGGTGAATCAGTGGGATATTGAAAGAGACGGGATAGCCAAGTTGTTGCCTTTACCTAGTACCCAGCTCAGGGATATTTCCATCTCGTTCCCATCGGAGGCGACCAGTGATTATTCCACCTTAAAAGTGGAATTGTTTGCTGCCTATAACATGACTCCAGACTTTTACCGTGCAAAGTTCCGGCACTGTCGGGTCCAGGCCAATCAAACATTCGGTCAATTTGTATGTTCCCTGCAGCGTAATTTTAATTTCTGCCTAGACGCGTCAAAAGTTCCCCAGGAATACGATGCTTTGGTTGACTTCGTCTTCAATGACCAACTCTTGGCGTCACTTTCGTCAGAAATCAGATCCATCGTTAAAAACCGCAAGTGCCGACATTTAAAGAGTGTATCGCGAAAACGGTTTTATATGCAGCTAGTCATAATTGCTATCCACAGAAATGGAGAAAACGAAACCTCACTCACCCAAAGCAAAGGCTCCTAAAACCAAATTCGTTCTCCACAATAGGGATAAGTTCATCAAGATGACTGGAGCGTCTAAGCCTAAGCCATTCTCATTGCCAGACAAACGTGAGATCAACCCTTCTCCTCTAATCCTCCTGCTTCGTAGTTTCCCAGGAGAACTATCGTTTTTTACTCCTGTGGAGTAGAGGGTCATGTAAAGACTAATTGCCCTCAGAATTCTCAATTTAGAGGTGGCCATCCCCATCAGGTGGACAATATAAGTGCCACGCCTCCTCAACCGTCGTCGTAACTAGAAGCATCTCTCCCTTCAAGCGAACCAGGTCTCGCCGGCCACCAGGTGAAGTTTCTGTTTGATTAAACCACTCCTTGATGTATCCAATTCGAAACTGGAGCGGTGGACGGTTGCCGGATCTCAACTCTCGTGCACGACACAGGGTGCACGTGCATCGTGATATCTGATAAATTACTTCCACCTGTAGATCCGGATCATGACAATTTGCAACAGTGCACGATTACTTGGGGCGCGCTAACAGATTCCCCATTGTGAGATTCTACATCAAGTGCACTTACTTCACTGACCTGGCTCAGGTCGTCGCACACAGCGCCCATCAAGTTCTCTCCTGCTTTAATTGGCCAGAGTCCGATGGCATTCGCCCCCCCATTGCTCAACCTGTGACGACCCGATCTCAAGCGGTTAAAGAATCGGAAGCGCCCGCACCTCTATAAGCCCCCGGCGCTTCAGATTGCCCAAATGTCCTGAACGAAGACTTTATTAAAAATTAGAATGAGTGCGAATCTCTTCTCCACCTATGGATAAAGGCTCAAAACAAGCCGCAAGAATCCATTAGGCACAACAAGATAATCACTTTCATGATTACGGATGATCTCCTTTACCGCGTGTACTCACAGACAATAGAACAGAGTCCCAAGTATTATGTGTCCCCCGCTTTCATGTCAAATTCATCCTTCAAACCCCCGTACGTAGTCTTTTCTCGGGTCATTTTAGCCATTTTAAGACAGCACAATGGGTCTTTAAATATTTCTATTGTCCAGGTGCATCGGGCAAAATCCTGCGTTACTGCTGTTCGTTCGACATCTGCCAAAAGACCGCGATTTGAGGGCGAATCAAGCCTGCACCCTTATAGAAGAGCCCAATAATCTCCGAGCCTTTTTTCTGAGTGGCGATTGACTTGATCAGGCCGATTCACCTACCTTCAAGTGAGAGCCATATTTATGTTTTAACTCTAGTCGATTTTCCCACCAGATTCCCCTGGTTGTGACACTTAAATAAATTGACAACCTCTCTTGTGCCGAAACACTCAGCACGATTTTCTCCAGTGTTGGGCTGCCGAAAGAGATATTGTCGGATTTCGGCCGCCAATTTACTTCTCAATTGATGGAATATGTGGGCAAGCTGCTTATGCTAAAATAGCTGTTTACGACTCCGTTCCATCCATCTGGAAGTGGGATGTGCGAAAGGTTAAATGGCAGTCTTAAATCCATTCTGAAGAAATTATGTGCCGAGCAGCCAAGAGAATGACATATATATCTTCCAGCAGATCTCTTTGCGTATAGAGAAATTCCCTATCACACCTTGGGTTTCGCTCCGTTTGAATTACTATACGAAGAAATTTCCTAGGAGCCTTGAGCATTTTGAAGGAACTATTTACAAATTAAAAACTGGATCAGGAAAGCCAATCTTCGTACTCATATCTGCTCAAATTATGACAAAGGGTGGAGAAATACGCCGAAATAGTGTATTAAAATGAGGATGTTAACCTGGATAAATATAAAACGTACTTCGAATACAAATCTAGAGATAGAATATTTAAGCCAGGTGAGGAAGTTTTGTTGCTCCCAACTGATAACAACAAATTACTGAGCGAATGGAAGGGCCTCTATCAAGTAATCGAGAAACGTGACCCCGTCGATTATTGGATTGAAACGTCAACAGAAAGGAAGCTTTTCCATGTAAATCTTCTCAAGAAGTATCACCGACGCGCATGGGCTAACCAGATTGTAGCTATAGATGAGGAATGGCCTATGGAGGCTAATTATCATATGAACCCCCTAAGTGTAGTACAAGTTGCCTAAATAGAGCAAGACAGTGCATACCCACAACACGCCTTGCCAGACGCAACTGAATCCTCGTCGGCCGAAAAAAAAGTGAGCATCCAGCTGTTGCCCCTTCAGAAAACCCGTCTAACAAGCGCTCCTGAAGCAATTCGGCGAGGTTCTCGGAAATTCCTGGTTGTGCAGCCCAATTTGAACACAACATCTAATTCACAACCCAAGAACCTATCTGATCTAAGCCGTATCCACTGCCCATACATCTGAGAGAAGCATTTAATGCTGATGTTGACAAGCTACTAAATTTGAAAATAATAGAACCGTCGAAATTAGATTATTGCTATTCAGTTGTTATGGTTAAGAAGCCAGATTGATCATTTCGGATGTGCATCGATTTTAGGAAATTAAATTGTTACTGTATTCGATGCAGAACTGATCACCCTTATTGACCAGAATCTCTATCTTTTTGAGAAAGCCAAATTCATAACCAAGCTGGATTTGTGCAAGGCTTATTCTCAAATTCCGTTAGGAGAAGAGGTCAAGAAATACACAGCTTCCCAACTGAAAAGGAGATCATGCAATTTCGACGACTCTATTTTTGTCTCGACACTGCATGCAATAATTATAATAGGATGATGAGAAGGATATTAAATGGATTACCAAATATATAATTGTATTATGATAATATTTATGTGGCTACGAATGAATGGAATCAGCACCTGTCTGGTCTACAAGCACTTTTACTAAGACTTCGGGAGCATAATCTAATTAATGGGCCCAGTAAGTGTCATTTCGCCTCCAACACAATTAACTATTTAGGCTTCCGTATTGGAAATAACGGGATAGCTCCCCAGGAGGATAAAATTCGAGCCATTATTGAAATGCCTCTGCCCGCGACCAAGAAGCAATTAAGATACATTATGGGTTATGCGTCCTTTTACAGACACTTTATTTAGAATTTCGCCTCACTCTCCGCTCCCTTGTGTGAACCTATTATAAAAAAGGCCTCGAGTGCCTCGTATGGAACCTGCTGTCTGTTAAGAGTTTTGATCAATTTAAGGGAAAACTCGCGTCGGCGCCCATATTACGTTTGCCCAATCACGATGAGCTGTTTGGCATTCGAACAGATGCAAAACGAGTGAATAGGCTGTGTTCTATTCCAGTACTGGAGAAATGATGAGAAATTTCCCATCCCATATGCAAGTCGGAAATTGCTATCCCGAAAAAGGAACTACGCTGTGATTTCAAAAGTTTAAAATGTTTTTGGTAGGGAAAGAGTTTCTAATAGAAACTGAACATAAACCCTTTCCGACCTCCGAAATAGAAAAATACCATAATGGTCGTTTACTGCGCAAGAGTTTGTGTTACAAGAATTTCAATTTAGGTTCCTGTATATTATAGGCTCCGTTATCTGTATGGGCGATAGCTTAATCAGGAATTTATTGGATTCCTCTTCGAACTGATCCTGATTGATAGTAAATTTTCCTACTTTTTAAGCTTCATTATGATTTTTTACATATGCTTAGCAATTATTTTATTTTGTAAGAGCTCATCTGGCGACTACCTACTTAAGCATTAGTTGCCGTATTAAAAAGATGCCTAGTACTAGGCTACTTTAAAATAAAATTTAAAAACACACAAAAAACAAAAAAAAACAATACCAAAAATAAAAAAAGGGAAAAGGCAACGAGCAGAAAGCAAGCTTCTGTGTCGGAGGGGAGGTCCCCTGGCGCAGGAACGTGCAAACTATAAGGAAAAAAACCCAAAACAAAACAAAAAAATGGTTAAATAAAAGATAACAGGCAGGCATTTCCCCAAAAGTGTCAAGTCCACTAGTCAATATGCACGCACTCGTCCCGAGTACAAGGGACAGGTGGTAGCGACCCCGCCCATCACGGTACCAGGACAGGTAACGTTCGCGAAAATCACCCAGACTGAGACATTAAAAAAAATGTGCCGAACAGTCTGTGGGACCACGCAGTCTTCACGGTAAGGCACTGGAGAGCGCTACATTAAATGGCTGTGCGTTCCGTGAGTGTGCCCAGTACGAAGACGACAAAAAAGCAATCTAAAATATTAGCGGCATTCGAGGGTAGGTCCATGGAGCAGTCGCGACTCAATGACACGCAACTCTAAGTTTCCTTCAACAGTCTTCCCTCCTCTTAGCCAAGTACCCCGCAGAGCTGCCTCTATTCCTGCCATATGGTCGGTGTGAGGAAGAGCGAAACGCAGGTCCGGTCGCAGAGTCCTCGTGGACTCTTTGGCGTGCTCATCTTCGCGCTCATTCCCCGCAATTCCTACATGTCCAGTAACCCAGCAGAAGATAATCTCGACATCCGCGCGGATAGCCAAAACCGTGGCATCACTGATATCGCGAACCAGGGGATGCGGAGAGTCAAATGCCCAAGAGCACTCAGGGCGCTTTGTGTGTCGCTATAGATCACAATCCCATCTCCGAACCAGGCAAGTCGCGTAATCTCCCGTACCGAGTGGTGTATTGCCACCAGCTCGGCCGTGAAGACAGACAAGCGCCTGGAAGAGCTCCGCTGACTTCAAACAGAGAAGATACGTCGTGGAGGCCGAGTCCATCTTCGGACTTGAAGGCATCCGTATACAATGGCACGGTTTCAGAGTGACACAAGGTGTGCTTCAAAAAGTTTGAACGCAATATTCCCAGCGCTGTACAAGCTTTGGAAGCAGAGGCGTGGCGACAAATAGCGAAATGTGGCAACCTCCATGGTGGCATCCTGGGCAGAACCAGGGGCACCACCGGCCTGAGTTTTTTTTTTTTTTCTTTAAAGAGCTTATCTGGCGACTGCCTAGTTGGGCATTAGTCGACGTATTAAAAACTAGCCTATGTCTAGGCTACTTTAAGATAAAATTCGGATAAAACACAACCCCCCCACCCCCCACTTCCCCTAAAAAGGGAAAAGAAAATGGGCAGTAAGCAAGGTACTGCGTTGGGGAAAGGTCCCCCTGGCGCAGGAGCGTGGGACAAATAAGAGGGAAAAAAACAAAAGCACAAAAACAACAAAAAAACAACAAAACCCTCCCCAAAAAACCTGCTTAAATAATAGGGAGAAGGCCGGCCTCCGGCTAAAAGTCAACAAGTCCACCAGTGAATGTGCACGCACTCGTCCCGAGTACAAAGGACAAGCGGTAGCGACCCCACCCATTCCGGTACCGGGACAGGTAACGTGCGTTAAGATCACCCAGAATGAGACATTCGACAAGAATGTGCCGAACAGTCTGGGGGACGACGCAGTCGTCACAATAGGGCGCAGGCGAGCGCTCCATCAAGTAGCGATGCGTCACACGAGTGTGTCAAATTCGGAGACGACAGAAAGCGAACTGAAGCCGTCTTGGCATTGGGAGATAGGTCCATGGGAACAGTCGCGGCGTAATGGCACGCAACTTTAAGTTCCCTTCGACCGTCTCCCATCTTCTTTGCCAAGCAGTCTGAAGAGCTGCCAGTATTCCTGCCATGTATTCAGTGTGAGGAAGAGCGAAACGCTGGTCCGGTCGCAGAGTCCTCGCGGACTCTTTGGCGCATTCAACGGCGCGCTCATTCCCCGCAATTCATACATGTCCAGGAACCCAGCAGAAGATAATCTCGACATCTGCCCGGCTCACCAAAACCGTGGCGTCACGGATATCGCAAACCAGAGGATGCGGAGATTCCAATGCCCCGAAAGCACTCAGGACGCTTTGTGAGTCGCTCTAAATCACAATCCGGTCTACGAACCGGGAACGTCACGTAATCTCCCGTACCGAGTGGTGTATTGCCACCGGTTCGGCCGTGAAGACAGACGCAGTACCTGGCAGAGCACCACTGACTTCAAACAGACGTGTTTTTTTTAAACCAAAAGCGCTCATCTGGCGACTACCTACTTGGGCATTAATTGTCGTATTAAAAACTGCCTAGACGGAGGCTACCTTTAAATTTAGTGCAATAACACACACACACCCAAAACAACCCAAACACCAACATAAACTAAAAAAAAAGGAAAGAAAACGAGTAGTAAAAAAAGCTCCTGCGTCGGGAAAAGCGCCCTCGGGCGCAGATGCGTGCAACCTATAGGGGAAAAAAACAACAAAACAAAACAAAAAACATGCTTAAATAATAGGGACAATGCCGGCCTCCACCAAAAAGTCAACAAGTCCAACAGTCAAAGTGCACGCACTCGTTCTGCGTACAAGGGACAGGCGGTAGCGACCCCGCCCATCCCGGTACCCGGACAGGTAACGTGCGCGAAGTTTCCTCAGAATCGGACATTCGACAAGAATGTGCCGAACAGTCTGGGGGACGACGCAGTCGTCACAATAGGGCGCAGGCGAGCGCTACATCAAATAGCGATGCGTCATACGAGTGTGTCCGATTCGGAGACGACAGAAAGTGACCTAAAGACGTCGCAGCATTGGAAAATAGGTCCATGGGAACAGTCGCGGCGCAATGGCACGCAACTTTAAGTTCCCCTCCACCGTCTCCCATCTTCTTTGCCAAGCAGTCCAAAGAGCTGCCCGAATTCATGCCATGTAGTCGGTGTGAGGAAGAGCAAAACGTTGGTCTGGTCGCAGAGTCCTCGCGGACTCTTTGGCGCCATCATCGGCGCGCTCAATCCCCACCATTCCTAATTGTCCAGAAACCCAGCAGAAGATAATCTCGACATCCGCCCGGCTCGCCCAAACCGTGGCGTCACGAATATCGCGAACCAAGGGATGCGGAGAAACCAATGCCCCGAGAGCACTCAGGGCGCTTTGTGAGTCGCTATAGATAACTATCCGGTTTCCGAACCGAGCACGTCGCATAATCTCCGTACTGAGTGGTTAGTATTGCCATTAGTTCGGTCGTGAAAACAGACGCAGCGTTTGGCAGAGCCACCTTTACTTCAAACAGAGGGGACACGGCGTGGAAGCAGACCTCCTCTTGGAGATTGGAGCCATCCGTATACACTAGTACGGTTCAAGCGTGACACGAGGCGTGCACCTAAAAGGTCGAACGCAATACTCCCGGCGCCATACAAGCTTTGGGAGCAGACGCGTGGCGTCCTGGGCAGAACCAGGGGCGCCACCAGCCCGAAAGCTATATCTAGCTCTCGAAGAAGTTTCCTGGACCTAAACCCAAAGGGCTTAGGGTATGACTCGTGTCACTCAGCGGCATAGGCACCGGCGAGATCAGCTGCGGATGCATTGAGAGCTCTTAACAACTGAGGGAGGCGCCGGGCTCGCGCGTACAGGCTGGTGATGCACTGCACGCGGCGCAGAGCGAGTGGCATCTTCCCAGCATCGACCAACAAGCTCTCAATGAGGAAAGTGCGAAAGGCACCGGTCACAAGGCGAAGGCCGGTGTGGTGGATTGAATCCACCTTCCGCATTAAACGCTCGGCTGCGGATGCATAAAACTCTCATCCGTAGTCGAGCTTCAAACGAACAAAGGATCGATAAAAAAGTCGGGCAGTAGTCCTATCAGCGTCCCAAGTGCTGAACGTCACGGAACGGAGAATGTCCATGGCGCGGGTAGAGGAGACCCTAAAGCTGAGAATTTGAGCCTCTCAGGTAAGGCGTCGGTCGAATACAAGACCAAGGAAACGGTGTGACTCAACCACATCTAGGCGCACCCCATAAAGAAATAAATGTGGGTCGGGGTGAAGCCGTGGATGGCGGCAGAAGTGCAGAACCTTAGTCTTGGCCAAAGAAAACCGAAACCTGTGCGCTTCGTCATAGCGAGAGACGCGGTTTAATGCCTGTTGGAGTCGACGCTCCAGAGTTGGCATCTGTGCCGCGCCAAAGGAGATCGAAAGGTCGTCCACGTAGAGCGTAGCGATAGCGAAATACCCTCTTCCTGCTCCTTTGGGCCGGAAAGGGCTCCCCCACCCGTACGCGGAATCTACAAACTCGCAAAAATTCAAATATAAACATATGGAGGCGTCCCCTCGCCCCCATCGAATGAGAGTCTCCATGATACCATATCGCCATGTGGTATCATAGGCCTTTTTCAGATTGGAAAACACCGTGGCGTAGTGCTGTCTACGAAGGAAAGCCTCGCAGACGGCATTTTCCAGTCGGAGCAGAGCATCCTACGTGGAGTGGAACTTGCGGAAGCCACACTGTACGGAAGACAGATGGCCTCCGCTGTCCAAGAAATAGGCTAATCTAATATTTACCAATTTCTCCATCAACTTGCACACGCAAGAGGTTAGAGAGATTGGGCGGAAACCGGTCGGAGTAGAGTTATCTTTCTCCGGTTTGCGAAAGGCGAGCACAGTAGCGATTCGCTAGGAGTCTGGTAGAAGACCTTCCACCCAGATCCTGTTGAACAAATCTAACAGAAAGGCAATGCCTAGCTCACCCAGGTGTCGAAGCATGGCGTACGGGACATCGTCCGGACCATGGGCGGTGTCCGCGCACGAAGCGAGAGCGGAATGCAACTCACTCATAGTAAACATGTCGTTGAAGAAATCTACGCCTCTGGAGGAAAAGTCCAGCCGGTGGCCTTTCGCGACATCACGACGTGCATTGAATGCTGGCGGAGCAGCATCACGGCTAGAGAATGCGGAAAAAGCGGTCGCTAAGGATTCCGCTACGGACGCGGGGCCGAGATTGCGGTCCCATTCTCTTGGAGAACGGGAGGGGGGTCCTGCGAGAACTTGCTTCGAATCCTTTTGAATCGCTTCCAACCCTCAACTTAAGGGGTCTTCCCGTTAAGTGAAGACACGTATGCCTGCCAAGAAGAGCGGCGGGCGTGCTTCGAAATATACCGGAACCTAGCCCTAGCCTGACGAAATTCAACGACAGTGAAATCGGTCGGCGGCGCTTATAGCGCATGTAGGCATAACGCTTCTGTTTGAGGGCCGTCTCACACTCAGGCGACCACAATGGGAGTAGTCGGCGTGCAAAACGGCCAGACGTCCCAGGAATATTAGTCAGGCCCACGGCGATGAGGTTGCCGGAGAAGAACTCAACGGCCTCATCTACCGACCTAAACTCCTGTATTGAGATAGAGAATTCAGTCATTTCCTAAAATGCAGGCCAACGCGCCCGCGCCAAGCACAACCGAGGTGGTCTCTCTGGCGGCAGTTGCCCTGAAAATGATATTTGAATAGGGAAGTGATCACTACCATGGAGGTCATCGACCACCCCCCAATCAAAATCAGGCTGTGCATCCGAAGAGCAAAAAGATTGGTCAAGGCCAGAAAATGAAGCGGTTCTCGAACAGTGATGCGTAAACTCATCCATGTTTAGGACACCCATCTCAAGCTTTTCGATCAGATCGGCAAGGACTTGTCCCCTGGGATTAATGGAGTAATCTCCCCAGAGAGGATGCCTGCCATTTAGATCTCCAAGCAAGAGATAGGGCTTCAGCATCCGTGCCACGACGCAGCGGAAGTCCCCCGCTTTGAAGTCAGCTGATGGTGGAATGTACACAGAAATAATAGTATACCTCCTATCCAGGTGCAGCTGCACAGCCACTGCCTGAAAGGAGGTATCTAAAGAGAAAGGAAGAACGGAGACATCGTGCCGGGTGTAAACCGCGCATCCCCCAGCCCGGCCATCCCTCGGTGGTAGGGTCGCAAGAGCCTTATACCCCGGGAGGGCGCGCAGAGGGCACGCGCCTAGCATGGTCGCCTGCAAAAAAGATAGGTAACAGGGAATGGGACGAGACGAGCCCCTGCAGCTCCACCCAGTTGGCCCGGAGTCCACGGCAATTCCATTGAAGGAATATGCCCTCCAGGCCTAGCCTGGAGGAGACGCGGGGGCCCTCCTCAAACTGAAGACTCTCTCGGGAATGGCCATACACTTCCCGGGGGCAGAACCCCTGGCGCTGTTGGCTGGACAAAGCGCTGAAGGCGCTATCGCCTTCGAGGACTTATTAGGGGAGGCTGCGCTCGCCATTCGAGTCTTTTCCTTCCTCCGCCTCAAAACCTTAGGTGGGCGTTGCAGCTTCCGATGCGAGGTGCCCTTTTTTTGAGGAACCACCGTTCCCGAGCCACTCGCTCCACCTCGGAGCGTGGGCGAAGGAGCCGAAGCTCCTTTGTTGCTGTTCTCCTTACGGGGGACAACTTTAGGAACCTCGCAAGATTTCCTAGCGACCATCTTCTGGCGTGTTGCCTCCTGTGAGTCTAACGACTCAGTGGAGGTGCGTGGCCGTTTTGCCTTACAGGAAACGGTTACGCTGGGGGATGATGCGGGAGCCCTGGTTTTAGCCGGGGCTTGGTATGAACCCTTTTTGCCGCTATTTTTACCAGGGAAGCGCCTGTGTTGTGTAAAGCCCGCAGAAGGGCTCCGAATGGGCGCGAAAACAACCGTGCTCGTTGGCCTGGATAAGCCAGGAGCAGAGGCTGCCTTTCTAACTATTGAGGCATATGACGTCCCAGGCAGAGCCAGCGCTCCAGGACTAAGTCTTTAGCCTCGCGGAATGAGAGTCGATCCTGGGCCTGAACGGCCAGTATTTCCTTTTCAAGGAGATATGCACCACATTGCTTTGAAGGAGCAGGGTGCAGTTCAGTGATTAAGCGTATTAATAATAAAACATTTAATAAACAGTGATTAATAATGAATATTTAGTAGCAAGCACAAGGATTTCGTTAAATATGTACATAAGACAACAATATATTAAAAAAAATGTAGTTTTTAGATTTAATTCTCTGTCATGGAAAAATTTCCCGATTGTAAAATTTCAAAAAGTTGACCTCCAGTTTGTCCTTTAGAATTTAACTCAATTCATTATGAAAGATTAAAATAACTTTGTATAAATATCAAAAATATGACCTCCGGTTGTAACTGGAGAAACAATTTCTTTTCATATTGTTATTTATAACTTTCTCTTCTCTGCTCAACTTTTTTCCCCCATTATTAACTATTTTGTAACACTAATTTGTACTATTATTTTTTCTTTCAAATATATCATTTTTTTCGAATGACTGCTAAAATTTTCGTGTTATGATTATTTCCCTCGTACATTGTATTCGCAAAAGGAGGTAAAATAAAGCGTAAAATGATAAACCCTCCCCGAAGATTTTGAGCGAACCACTTAAATCTTTCATTCGAATGTTTTACTTGGTTCGACCACCACAGTACTACGGCTCGAGAAAACGGAGTATTTAATAGATAATTCACATCTACGCCTTACAATTATAAACATATATATATATATATATATATATATATATATATATATATATATATATATATATATATATATATATAATATGCTATGGTTTCCTGTGAACCAATTATAGAATTTCCTAAGACTTCAAAATGCTCATCTTCGAGGTATTTTTTATTCATATTCGATTCTATAATGTGGTTCCAGCACCACAGGAGTTCGCCGCGAGAACGTCGAGTGTGTTAACATATTAGGAATAAACATAGAGGTAATTTAAATAAATTCGGAAGTAATTTAGAGCGTTCGAACCCAGGAACTACAGCACTTATGTGCGTACAAAATTATGCTTGCGTGCGTGTGCGCGCGCCACAACTTTATTATGCCTTTCCTTTACTTCTATCATTTGCTGTAGTATAAGTTAATTATATTTCTAAGCATACCTACAGCTTTATGCGCGCACCTACAGCATTATATACTTTCGTATTTCATTTGTTATCCTTAACTGCATAACCTAGATTTCAGAGGGGTCAGTTGTGCTGAGATTCTTTCTAACGAGTGGCCCAAAAGTTACTTCCCATTTAAAAAAATTAATAACACAAAAACTACTTACGTTATAAAAGTGGGTGATATATAAAATGGAAGAGGAGATCTTGGAGTTTTATTGTGGTACAAAAGTTACTTCACATTTTTATTGTGTATCTATAATACGTATATAAAGTATATAATACACAATAATACCCGACTAATTATTTACCCAGAATAGCAAGATAAGGCAAAAAACAGCGAGCAATAATTGTGACTACCTATTTAAAACATAATGGATCAATTGTTACTATGCAGAGGAACTTTAGAACAGCATTTAATCAAAGAAAAAGTTCCTCGAGGCATTGCATTCTTGCTATGGTTTCAAGGTTTAGAGAATCCGGGTCTACAGGGGATAAAGAACGCTCTGGTAGACCGAGATCTGTGCGAAATGCAGGTGTCATTCTGCGTGTGTTAACCAGTGTTCAACAATAGCCACAAGCGTCAACTAGGATACGTTCCAGTCAACTAAGGATTTTTCGAACATGATTGCAACGCATCCTAACAAAAGAATTGAAACTTCATCCATACCAAATTCAAATAACTCAACAATTAAATATTGCAGACCATCAAAAAAGAATATACTTTGCACGCGCATTTTTGAAACTAACAAATGATCCGACTTTGGTAATACTTCAGATTCAGGGCGCACGGTAGGTGGCGCTGTTAGTAGGCTACAATTTTGGGCTACAATATATCTCATATGACGTCAGACAGTAGCTTCAGATGTGACCAAACACGGCGTTATATTTTTTTGTTATTTTGGGGACTTATAACTTTTAGTCTATTATTTACTAAATATCAGCGCTTCTGCTCGTTTATAGTTCATTTATAAGTTAGGTAAGGTTTATTGATGTCTTTTATTGTTTTGTTTTCGTATTTTTTGTTTGTTGCGAACGATAACAGCTTCTTACTGTCAACGTCATAGCTTATAAATAGGACCCGTTCTGCAAATGTTTTTCTTTCGTTATTGTCTCTTTGTGCTCTCCATGTGCTTCTTCGTTATTCGAATTCGGCTTTACTTTGTATGATCGCGAAAAACTTTTAGATTATCTAGAGGCACCTAAACTAATCAAGAAACCTATAAAAGTAAGAATTGTTTGTTATTAGGTTAGGTTTTTCTACCAGTAAAAAGCTGTGGGGGAAAGGAACCCCAATAAATTCAAGGGTACTGCTGGTGGGAGGGAACCCCAATAAATTCAAGGGGACTGCTCGTGGGGGGAATATCACTGCTGGGATACCAACCTGCGATGATTCTGAGTTTCAATCAATGGGGTGGGGGGGTGAAGGGCACAGCCCCCAAGTATATACTCATATACAAAAAAATATAACGCCGTAATTGTTCACATCTGACGCTACCGTCTGACGTCATAAGACATATATTGTAGCCCAAAATTGTAGCCTATAAACAGAGCCACCTATCGTGCGCTCCCAAACTGAAGTGTTACCCCGACTTTTACCTCGCACCTAATCATGTCCGATGAAGCCGATTTTTACATTACTGGATACGTTAATAAACAAAATTGCAGATTCTGGTGTGCTGAAAACCCCATGATAATTCACGAGCAGCCTCTTCATGCACATGAAGTTACGGTCTGGTGCAGCATAACCAGGTTGAGAATCATTGGTCCCTCCTTCTTCGAGGATGCTCACGACAAAAATAGTGACAGTAACAGGGAACACTTACAGAGAAATGATACAAGATTATTTATTGCCAGAACTGGAAGATTTGGATATGCAAGATATGTGGTTTTAACAAGATGGGGCTACACCGCACAGCGAGAGAAACCATGGCAACACTAAGAGCAGCCTTCCCTGGTCTGTTAATTTCACGTTTAGGTGACGTTTCTTGGCCATCACGATCACCTGATTTTACCTCTTCAGATTTTTTCCTTTGGATATAGCTTAAAGAAAAGGTATATGTAAATAAAGCTAATAATCTTCAAGAATTGAAACAAAACATCATTGAAGAAATCGACAAAATCACTCCTTATGTTTTGGAAAATGTCCTAGAAAATATGGTTCAAAGAATCCGCCTTTGTTTTAACAATAATAGAGAACATTTGAAGGATATTATATTTAAATAATCAAAATCCAAGATCTCCTCTTTCATTTTTTATATCACCCACTTTTATAACTTAATTATTTTCTGTGTTATTAATTTTTAAAAATGTAAAGTAACTTTTGGGCCACCCGTTTTAACTTATGTTTTTCAAAGCGATTTAACAACATTGATTAAAGCGTTCCGCATAAAGCAGCTGCAATTTCAGGTCGCGAACCAAGCCTGTTTTATGTATGTTACTTTGTGTGTAGGCACCACACCACTTTCCCTAAATAAAAAGAATTAACCTTATATTGATGTCTACACGAATTTTTTTTTCACACCCAAAATTACTATATTATTCTCATTACTGGACCCTTGATTTTTCACAATTTACACTTTTCATTTTTAAAACTAAATAGGCACTGAATATACACTATTAAACTTATCTACACTGTTTTTTTTTACAATATTATGGTATTATTAATTTTTTAAACACTCTGCACTTCTGTCCGAAGGAGAGAGTAGTCCTCCGATGAAAGGACCGCAGCTTGAAGCAGATCAACTGTCTTGGGAGGTAATGCAGCACAGAGATAGTAGAATTTTGTGTCCTCTCGAATTATCCTTGAGATGTGGAATTGCGCTTCCACAATTTTAAATCACGCCACCGCTGCTTCGTTGAAGAGAGGAGGTCTGATTGTGATTGAGTTGGCACGCTCCACTTCATGGTGTATAAAATGAGCAGCTTGTTGATGGCTTGATGCGTTGCCTAGAGAATCCATTTTGTCGTATGATCACGTTTCGTTCGAGGAAAAGGGGTCACCAGTTATAGGGTCTGTGTGGGTAACGAATTCTCTCTCGTAGTTTCGTAGGCTGGGTTATGTGATCAGCGAGTTTCCTTGCCGCTCTCCCTTGTACGCGAGAATGACTACACTACACGATAATAACAAATTAGCACCCCTCAACACATGCACTCACACTAGACTCACAAAACCACTCAGGCAACTCGCCAGAGACCCCATATACACTGCATTACACGCAAGACGGTATATTGCGATGACACTGCGATGCCCTGCAGTCCATGACCACCCGAAACCCATACCGTTCTAGGCATAAGTTAAGAGCATCACGAATAACCAGTTTCCGACTAAGCAGACACAATCTCCTTTCTGACTATCCCTCTACCGTCGTCCAGTCACGAACACCCCAAGACTCACCCAACCACACCACGCAAATTATCAACTCTTCCTATCCCCTCTCAAGTTATTTCCGTGCCCTTTTCTTCTACGACTACCTTTTGCCTGTATTACATAGTAATCTCTCTCTCCTTGCTATATACATCATTCCTTTCACTTCCGAAAGGACTGGGACGCAAACACAATCTGCGTGGGAATAAAAAAAAAAATTCCACAAATGTGACTTCGACGCTCAATGCGACGAAGAATCGGTTGAGGAGGCCTTGTACAACTAGAACGTCGCCTTCTACCGGGAAACATTTGTACTCTCCCCAGCAGAGTACAAAAAGAAGAGGAAAGGGAAACGTAAATTAACTATTCGCAAGCAATGAGGCACACAAAAAGCTAGGACAGAAAATGGAAAATCCGAATAATAGGTTAAGGATATTGACGCTCAACTTGAATGTATGGGAGGGAAAAGCCGTGGCATACGGAAGCATATTCCGCGAGTTTGACCACGACATCATACTAATCACAGAGCATGGTATCCATACTACTACCAGTCAACTAAAGATACCGGGCTACAGAGTAGTTACAAAAAAAAATTCTCAGGAGGGGTTCGGCGGGTAGGCCCTCGGATTCGCATGCCTTCCCTTTCTCATCATAGTTTATGGTGTTTATCGCAGGTCAACCCATTTCGAGGCTACCATTTTTGACCTAAACTTCTGAAACCTAACAGTCTAATTTGCGCATGATAAGCGACTCATCCCTCCCCCCCCCCTTTGTGCTTCACTTCTCTTTTTCCCTCTTCAAACTGAAAGGATATATACAGGGCCGTGAGCCCCTTTTAAGTTATTCTCTTGTGAGGATTCTGCCTGATTGCTCCTCTGAATCGTTGTCCGTCACGTACCTTGACGTTATTAGCCATCTTGGCCGCTGTGCTGACGGGACTCAGCACCCCGTCCGGCCCCAGCTTAGCCTCTCTTCCTTCCTTCAAAACACTTGTTTCCGCTCTTTTCACACAACCTCTCCCACAACTTTCTCTGGTCAGCCCTAATTTCACAGGGTAGATGCTGACCTTCCTTTCAGCTAAACTTCCCGCATCGGGGCTGAGGGGGTAGGGGACAATGTTCCCTAACCCCGGAGCTCCGGTCTGGGGTGGCTGGTTTTTAACAACCTGCTTCATCCCCACCCATACCTTCTTCACATCCCTTTTCCTCTCCTCTTCACAATCTATATATTTTACGCCGTGTCTAAGGTGGAGCCGCCATGCCGATGTACTGCCAGGCCACCAGGCGGGAGGGGTGGTCCCAAATGGCGGCGCCTGGCTCTGCCAAGCTTGTAAGCACCTCTCGCAGTGCGGGCTACTGCGAGAGGTGTGCGCGATTGCATCCCGTATAGAAAAAAGGGGTCACCATGCCCAATGATGAAGATAAAAAAAAAACTCAACCCCCAACTTCCCCTTGTAGATCGACGGAGTCGCCCTCGGGCAGCTCCAGCCAAATAAATGGAGGTCCCTCCCTCCTGTGCTTGCGCAGGGGACCATCCATATTTCTCGAACCGGAGAGGAGGCTTAATCCTCTCCTGCGCCTACAGGTGCAGGGGACTCCCCCTCACCCCCTTCTCTGGAGGTGCTTTCAGGCACCTCCCTTTTTCCAGCGGCAGTCCCCTCTTTTCTTTCCAAGGGGACTGCCAAGAAAGCCAGCAGGCAGCCCTTAGCCAGCCGCTCCCCATCGAAGCGCCTTGGTAGGGCAAACTCTCTTAGGGGAGAGAGAGAATCCAGGCCCCTTCGGTCGCTTCCCACAATAGACCTGCTGGCAAGAATATTACACCTTGCCGGGGTTAAGGCCTGTTCCTCCCCACAAAAGACTCTTGACGCTGCCAAGGAGACCTGCAATGTCCTGGGAGGGGATGGCCAACTGAAGGCTCCTCCTGTGATAGACAAGGCCCTTGAGGAGAACCAGCCTCAGACGGTAGGGCCTTCCATGAGGGGGAAATCCGCGCTCGGCGCCAAGCACCGAATCCGAATCCGCCCCTATGTAGGGTGCTCCTCAAACGGCTGAGGGCTCCGAGGCAGTACAAGAAGGAAAGGGATCTCCTCCGACAGGTGCCCCTACCACCACCAGGACCTTCTCCATTTCGGAGAGGGACCTGGCTGAGGCTGGCCCATCTGGCATGGGGGCTTCTGCCGGCGGAGGTGAGAAGCGGGTTCATTCCCCGCCCTCCTCTCCAAGAAAAAAAAGACTAAAAAGACGAAGAAGACTCGGGGCTCCTCTCCATCCGCAAGGGTGGCGGGGACGGATAGTTTTGCTGCCACTCTGGCAAGCGACCCAGCCAAGATCGGCACATCCACACCATCTGCCCCCCCGGTTACGGAGCCCCTGACTAAGACTAATACCAAGAGTGCACAGGGCGGAGCCTCCATGACATCGGGGCCCCTCATTCAGAGGTTACCTGGCATTTTTGAGCCCCTGGCTTCAAACGCTTCCTCGGAATTTGCTCCACTGATGGCTCTATGTTATCCAAGGGCAACATGATCCATCAGAGAAGAGGATTAGCTAGTGCAATTGGTAGAAAGCCAAAGGTGACCAATTTCTCGGACGGGAACCTTCTGGCGAATGCGGTGAATCCCGCCGAGGCGGCCAAGATAAGTGCTCTTCGGACACTTCATGGCACCCCGGTGAGTGTGACGCCGCACTCTACCATGAACTTTGTGAAAGGACTAGTTTATGCGAGGGAACTCGTTGACTACTCCATTAAGGACATCACCCTAGAACTGGCCGACCATGGGGCGGTCAAAGTCAAATGTGTGATAAGAAAACAGGGAGATGCCTCGAGACCCACCCCTACACTCTTCGTCACGTTCGACTGTGACAAGCTCCCTGAGTCGGTGCGTGCTGGTCGGTACCGCTACCGTGTGAAGGCATTCATGCCACTGCCGCGGCGGTGCTATTACTGTCACCGCTTCGGCCATACGAATCGCTCATGTAGACGTGCAAAGTCGGGGTCACCCGAAGTCTGTGTAAATTGCTCCAAGGTCGCACACGATAAGTCCAAATCGTGTCTGGTCAAGTGTGTCAATTGCAGAGAGCCGCACCCTGCTTCTTCTAAGCAATGTGGTGCATATTTCCTTGAGAAAGAAATCCTGGCCGTTCAGGCCCAGGATAGACTCTCATTCCGCGAGGCTAAGGACTTGGTCCTGGCGCGCCTGGCTCTGCCTGGGATGTCATATGCCTCAGTAGTTAGAAAGGCACCCTCTGCTGCTCCCACATCCAGGACAACGAGCACGGTTGTTTCTGCGCCTATTCAGAGCCCTTTTGCGGGCTCTACCCAACCCAGGCGCTCCCCTGGTAAAGCTGGCGGCAAAAAAGGTTCATACCCAGCCCCAGCTAAAACCAGGGCTCCCCCCTTTTTCCCCAGCGTGACCGTTTCCCGCAAGGCGAAACGGCCACGCACCTCCACCGAGTCGTTAGATTCACAGGAGGCAACACCCCTGAAGTAGGTCACTAGGCCATCTTCGGGGGTTCCTAAAGCTGTCCCCCGAAATGAGGACAGCAACAAAGGAGCTTCGGCTCCTTCGCCGACGCCTTGAGGTGGAGCGAGTGGCTCGGAGACGGTGGTTCCTCGAAAAGAGGGCCCCCGCCTCCAAAGCCACAACGCCCGCCTAAGGTTTCGGGGCGGAGGGAGGAAAAGACTCGCATGGCGAACCCAACCTCCCCTAATAAGTCCTCGAAGGCGACAGCGCTTTCAGCGCTTTGTCCGGCCAACAGCGCATGGAGTTCTGCCCCCAAGAAGCGTACGGCCATTCCCGTGAGGGTCTTTAGTTCGAGGAGCGTCTCCTCTGAGCTAGGCCTGGAGGGCATATTCCTTCAATGGAATTGCCGTGGACTCCGGGCCAACTGGGTGGAGCTGCGGAGGCTCATCTCGTCCCATTTCCCGTTAGCTATCTTTTTGCAGGAGACCATGCTCGGCGCGTGCCCCCTGCCTGCCCTCCCGGGAAATAAGGGTCTTGCGACCCCACCCCTGCGGGATGGATGGGTTTAGGGATGCGCGGTTTACACCTGGCATGATTTCTCCTTTCTTCCTTTCTCTTTAGATACCTCCTTTCAGGCATTGGCTGTGCAGCTGCACCTAGATAGGAGGTATATAATCATTTCTGCGTTCATTCCACCTTCAGCTGACTTCGACGCGGGGGACCTGCGTCGCGTCGTGGCACGGTTGCCGAGGCCTTATCTCTTGCTTAGAGATCTGAACGGCAGGCATCCTCTCTGGGGAGATTACTCCATAAATCACAGGGGACAATTCCTTGCTGATCTGATTGAAGAGCTTGAGATGGGTGTCCTAATCGTGGATGAGTTTACGCAACACTGTCCGAAACCGCTTCATTTTCTGGCCTTGACCTCTCTTTGTGCTCTTCGGATGCACAGCCTGATTTTGATTGGGGGGTGGTCGATGACCTCCATTGTAGTGATCACTTTCCTATTCAAATATCATTTTCAGGGCAACTGCCGCCTGAGAGACCACCTCGGTTGTGCTTGGTGCGGGCGCGGTGGCCCTCATTTCAGAAAAATTACTGAATTCTCTATCTCAGTCGAAGAGTTTAGGTCAGTAGATGAGGCCGTTGAGTTCTTCTCCGGCAACCTCATCGCCGTGGGCCTGACTACTATTCATATGACGTCTGGCCGTTTTGCACGCCGACCACTCCCATGGTGGTCGCCTGAGTGTGCGACGGCCCTCAAACAGAAGCGTTATGCCTACATGCGCTATGAGCGCCACCCGAACGATTTTACTGTCGTTGAATTTCGTCAGGGTAGGGCTAGGTTCCGGTATATTTCGAAGCACGCCCGCCGCTCTTTTTGGCGGGCATACGTGTCTTTACTTAACGGGAAGACCCCTTTAGTTGAGGGTTAGAAGCGATTCAAACGGATTCGGGGCAAGTTCTCGCAGGACCCCCCTCCCGTTCTCCAGGAGAATGGGACCGCAATCTCGGACCCCGCGTCCGTAGCGGAATCCTTAGCGACCGCTTTTTCCGCATTCTCTAGCCGTGATGCTGCTCCGCCAGCATTCAATGCACGTTGTGATGTCACGGAAGGCCGCCGGCTGGACTTTCCCTTCAGAGGCGGAGAACCCTTCAACGACAAGTTTACTGTGAGTGAGTTGCGTTCCGCTCTCGCTTCGTGCGCGGACACCGCCCATGGTCCGGACGATGTCCTGTACGCCATGCTTCGACACCTGAGTGAGCGAGGCATGGCCTTTCTGTTAGAATTTCTTAACAGGATCTGGGTGGAAGGTCATGTCCCAGACTCCTGGCGAATCGCTACTGTGCTCGCCTTTCGCAAACCGGGGAAAGATCACTCTACTCCGACCGGTTTACGCCCTATCTCTCTAACCTCCTGAGTGTGCAAGTTGATGGAGAAATTGGTAAATGTTAGACTAGCCTTTTGCTTGGACAGCGGAGGCCATCTGTCTTCCGTACAGTGCGGCTTCCGCAAGTTCCACTCCACGTAGGATGCTCTGCTCCGACTGGAAAATGCCGTCTGCGAGGCTTTCCTTCGTAGACAGCACTACACCACGGCGTTTTTCGATCTGAAAAAGGCCTATGATACCACATGGCGATATGGTATCATGGAGACTCTCACACGATGGGGGCGATGGGACGCCTACCAATGTTTATATCTGAATTTTTGCGAGTTTGTAGATTCCGCGTACGGGTGGGGGGAGCCCTTTCCGGCCCAAAAGAGCAGGAAGAGGGTGTTTCGCAGGGAAGTGTCCTCAGTGTCACACTCTTTGCCCTGAGCATCAACGGCATCACCTCGGTGTTGCCGGAAGATGTTCTCGCTACCATCTACTTGGACGACCTTTCGATCTCCTTTGCGCGGCCCAGATGCCAACTCTGGAGCGTCGACTCCAACAGGCATTGAACCGCGTCTCTCGCTATGCCGAAGCGCACAGGTTTCGGTTTTCTTTGGCCAAGACTAAGGTGGTGCACTTCTGCCACCATCCACGGCTTCACCCTCACCTAGATTTGTTTCTAAATGGGGTGCGCTTATATGTGGTTGAGCCGCACCGTTTCCTTGGTCTTGTATTCGACCGACGCCTCACCTGGGAGGCTCATATTAGCAGCCTTAGGGTCTCTTATACCCGCGCCATACACATTCTCCGTTTCGTGACGTTCAGCGCTTGGGGCGCTGATAGGCCTACTGCCTTACTTTTTTATCGATCCTTTGTTCGCTCAAAGCTCGACTACGGATGCCAGTTTTATGCACACGCAGCCGAGCGTTAAATGCGGAAGGTGGATTCGATCCACGACACCGGCCTTCGCCTTGCGACCGGTGCCTTCCGCACTTCTCCCATTGAGAGCCTGTTGTTCGATGCTGGGGAGATTCCACTCGCTCTGCGCCACGTGCAGTGCATCACTCACCTGTACGCGCGAGCCCGGCGCCTCCCTCAGTCGCCAACAGCTCTCACTGCATCCGCAGCTGATCTCGATGGTGCCTATGCCGCCGAGAGACGCCAGTCATACCCTAAGCTCTTTGGGTTTAGGGCCAGGAAACTCCTTCGAGAGGAAGATATAGCTCTCGTGCCGGTGGTGCCCCTGTTTCTGTTTAGGACGCCAGCCTGGAGGGTACCACATTTGGCTATTTGTCGCCACGCCTCTCCTCCCAAAGCTTGTACTGCGCCGGGAGTATTGCGTTCGGCCTTTTTGGAGCACACATCGTGTCACGCTGGAACCGTGTCAGTGTATACGGATGGCTCCAAGTCCCAAGAGGGGGTCGGCTTCCACGCCGTATCCCCTCTATTTGAAGTCAGTGTAAATCTGCCAGGCGCTGCGTCTGTCTTCACGGCCGAGCTGGTGGCAATACACCACTCGGAACGGGAGATTACGTGACATGCCCGGTTCAGAGACCGGTTTTTGATCTATAGCGACTCACAAAGCGCCCTGAGTGCTCTCGGGGCATTGGAATCTCCGCATCCCCTGGTTCGCGAAATCCGTGACGCCACGGTTTTGGCGAGCCGGGCAGATGTCGAGATTATCTTCTGCTGGGTTCCTGGACATGTATGAATTGCGGGGAATGAGTGCGCCGTTGAATGCGCCAAAGAGTCCGCGAGGACTCTGCGACCGGACCAGCGTTTCGCTCTTCCTCACACTGAATACATGGCAGGAATACTGGCAGCTCTTCAGACTGCTTGGCAAAGAAGATGGGAGTCGGTCAAAGGGACCTTAAAGTGGCGTGCCATTGCGCCGTGACTGTTCTCATGGACTTATCCCCCAATGCCGCGGTGGCTTCAGGTTGCTTTCTGTCTTCTCCGAATCGGGCACACTCGTGTGACGCGTCGCTATTTGATGGAGCGCTCGTCTGCGCCCTATTGTAACGACTGCGTCGTCCTCCAGACTGTTCGGCACATTCTTGTGGAATGTCCCAGTCTGGGTGATCTTCGCGCACGACACCTGTCCCAGTACCGGGATGGGTGGGGTCGCTACCGCCTGTCCCTTGTACTCGGGACGAGTGCGTGCACTTTGACTGGTGGACTTGTTGACTTTTGGGGGGAGGCCGGCCTTCTCCCTATTATTTAAGCAAGGTTTGTTTTTTGTTTTGTTTTGTTTTTTGCTTTTGTTTTTTTTTTGTTTTTTTCCTTTAGTTGCACGCTCCTGCGCCGGGGGGGACCTCTCCCCGCACACCAGCTTGCTTCCTTTGCCCCTTTTTGCGGTGTTTTTTTTTCTCTTTAATTTTATTTTAAAGTAGCCTAGAATTAGGCCAGTTTTAATACGGTGACTAATGCCCATGTAGGCAGTCGCCAGATGAGCTCTTAAAAAAAAGTGTTTAACCTGTTTTTTACTATTTTTGGTTCCTTTTATTTATCATTCTTTTGTCTGCTTAGTTAGCTTTCTTAGGTCATTTTATTGTGCGTTTGCTATTCATAACCCTCGTATTTTCTTCTTTGCAGAGTTTACCTGCTCACTTATTTTGGGGTTTGTAACCTATTCGTATAACTCTCATTATCAACTTAACTCTTTTTCTGATTCGCGTTTGCTGTTATTATGTCCCACATTAAAGAACTAAAAGGACCAGGCAGTGGAGCTGGACTTTACTGGGAATGAAATTGCTCAGTATGTCCTCCAACAACAAGCGTTTGAACGTGAGAAACGTGAAAAGGACCGCCAAGCAAAAAGGGTAAAACGTAAAGTCCAGAGGGAGCAAGAAAACAGGAAGGCAAAAAAAGAGAAAGATTAATCTTCAGCTGGCCTAAATCCAAGTAGAAGCAGATAAGACTAAGATCGAAGCAGAGAATGAGATTGAATTAGCTCGAATGTCTGCCTCTAAAGCCTGCTCCTGTTGAGTTTATTGAACCGGTGAGTCGACCTAAACTTTCTCTATTACAGGAAAGAGAGGATATCACTTCCTATCTCAAGCGCTTTGATAGGGTTGCTGAATTGCTCGAAGTGAACCACTAGAGCTACGCCCTAAGGTTAGGAATTTCACTCACCAGTAAGGCGGCTGAATTATATACCTCTCTGCCAATGAATGTTACCAGGGACTACAACCATTTGAAGAGAGCCCTTCTTACCGATTTCAATAAAACTCCGGACGGCTACCTTATCGAGTTTCGTAGCGCTAAGGTTTCTCCGGGGCGAAGGGAACCTTTCAGCAATTTTTATTTCACCTCACCCGATCATTTCAAGCATAGCTCGAAGCCTGCGGCGTCGGTAACACTTTCGATGGGATCAAGGAATTTATGATCTTAAACCAATTTCTCTCTTCCCTCCATTCTGACCTGCCCGCCTTCATCAAAGAACGACGACCCTCTACTTTATCGGAAGCAATCCAGCTGGCGGATAATTGGACTACTGCTCACCCCAGTCTTTTTAGAACTTCTAACTCTAATCCCAAGAAGTTCATGCGCCCGTCCAACCCATCTTAGAAATGGAAGACGACTTTGTCCACCGCTAAGAGAACCTCACAGAATTCTTCCTCCACCCTGACGTGTCATGGCTGCGGTCAGGTTGGCCACATTCGTCCGCAGTTCCACAAAAATCCTCGTGCCTTCAAAGATGGCTCGTCTTCGCCGAAACCCTTTAAGGTGGGATTCTGTCTTCGGACTAAAGCGTCCCTCACTTCCAGGATTCTGGTACTATTAACAGGGCCTGGGTTTCGACCATTATAAGGGACACTAGTTGCTCTTGCGTAGTCGTCTCTGAGGATGTCCTTCCAGATACAGACATCACCACCTGCAAGAAAGAATTCGTGGCCGACTACTTGGGACGAGTTTACCCATTCAGACATGTCTCCTGCTACCTTCGTTGCCCTTACTTCAAAGGATGGACAGACGTCATTAGAGCACCAATTAAATTCGCTAGTGTACTAGTTGGAAACATTCCGGAGGTTAGGGACCTTGATGCTTCTAAATCTTTACCTTCACAAGCTCCACATCAGTCATATGCCACCCTTACTCCACCTAGAACTTCTTTCACTATCACCGGAACTCCCTCAGCATCTAAACTCAACCATGTTCGTGTTTTCGAGACCAGGGCACGGAAGATAAAACGAATTCACCACTTAGCTCTGCTTACTCCCCAGCCCCTTTCTGTGACGCCTGACGCCTTTTGTTGCCTGCAAACTTCCTGTGGCACCATCTCTGCTGTTCAAGCTAAAGCTGTCTCAAAAGAGATCAAGATTTAGCAACGAGGCTATTGACCAGTTCCTCAAGGTTGACGGCCTCCTTTATCGGAAGTGCTTAATATGTGACCATCCCAATAAGTTAGGCAAGTTGACTTTGGTTACTTCCCTTGAGTGTCGCCCGGTCATCCTTTCAGTTGCTCATGAGAGCCAGTCGGCTGGCTATTTTCCCACAAGAAAACCGAATTGAAGGTCACAAATCAATTCCATTGGCCTGTAATGGGGTCTGACATTCGTGTTTTCTGCCGTTCCTGTGATAAGTGCCAACGCTTCTCGACCAAAGGACGTGTGCAACCGGTACCTCTTCAGCCAATGCCCATCGTGACGGAGCTTTTATCCAGAATCGCCATTGATTTTGTGGGACCTCTTTCTCCCCCATCTTCTGACGGTTTCAGGTTCATCCTTACCCTAATTTATTTTTCCACAGGGTTTTCAGAGGCTGTGCCCTTAAAGGATATTGATTATGTGTCCGTCGTAGAAGCCTTACTTACCATCTTTTCTCGAGTGGGAATCCCTCAGGAAATTCTATCCAACAGTGGGACTCAATTTACATCTAACCTTATAAAAGAACTTCACAAACTGCTGGGTGTCCTATCTATCTTCACTACACCTTTCCACCCCAATGGAAACGGAAGGATTGAGAGATTTCATGCCCCTTTGAAGGCTATTTTCCGTAAGCTGTGTTCGGAGAAGCCTCAAGAATGCCACAGGTACCTCATTCCAACCCTATTTGCCCTCAGGGAACTTCCAAGTGACCTAACTGTGGTTTCGGCCTTTGAGTCGTTATATGGCTCCTCAGTCCGTGGCCCACTAACCGTTCTCCGAGATCTGTGGGAAGGGCTAACCTTCCAAGACGACGACCGTACCAGCTTTCAACACGTCATCGAGCTGCAGAAAAAGTTGGCCGAATGTTCTAAAATTGCTGCCCAACATGCCGAAGTCAGCAGTTCCCGGTACAAGACTTATTTCGACCTTAAGTCAGAGGACCGGCAATTCAAACCCTGCGATGAAGCTCTGGTGTTCCTGCCTAGTGACACCAGTAAACTTCTCGTAGCTTGGAATAGCCCGTATAAGGTACTTGAGAGGCGGGGTAAGATAGATTATCTCATTGAGGTTCCTCGTGGACCCCGTGTCTACCATGCCAACCTTTTAAAAAAATATCATCGCAGGGCCTAGGTGCAGCGAGTGGAAGTTCTGGACAAAACGTCCACCCTGAAGGAACTTATGTGCCCTAGAAAGGAAGGACTAAGCATCGTCGAGGAAGAAAACTCGGACAACTTCCTTCTACCTTAGACACCCGATGGTAGTATTGATTCTCCTTCGTCTGAACACCCCGAGTTTGGAACACTGCAACAGGATCAGCTATCCTAACTCCAGGAACTCATGGGTGGGTACCGGGTTTTTCTCTCTAATGAACTCGGTTGTACCTCCACCCTCTCCCATAACATTAATTTGACAACCACCGATCGTATACAGGTAAAAAGGTATTCAGTACCCGTTCACCTTAAGCCTGCCTTTGAGAAGGAGGTAGAGATCCTCTTCCAGCAAGGGATCATTTAGCGCTCCCCCTCCTCGTACTGTTATACTGTTGTTATGGTGAGAAAATCCGATGGTTCCTTTAGGATGGCCATCGACTTTTGTCAGCTAAATTCGGTTACAGTGTTCCACGCCAAACCTCCTGCAACATGGAAAATGATTTCCATAAGTTTTCTGGTGCGAAATACTTTAGCGAACTTGATCTGTGTAAGGCTTACTATCAAGTTCCGCTGTTTGAAAACGCCTGAACTTTAACAGCTTTTTCGACTCATCTAGGCCTCATAGAGTTCTGTCTAATGCCCTTCGGATTGGTCACAGCTTGTGCGACCTACATCCGACTGATGAGGCTTGTGCTGGCTGGTCTTTCAAACGCATGTTTTTACTTCGACATTATCTTGGTATATTCTACGCGCTAGGACGAACATGTTGAAGCCCTCATTCGCATGATCGGACGTCTGAAGGAACACGGTTTGAACGTCAAACTTTTCAAATCTCGATTTGGGGCAAGCTCCATTCAGTACTTAGGTTTCATGCTTGGTGGAGAATCCCTTAGACTCCAGCATGATAAGGTCGACGCTATAAATAACATACCTCCTCCCCCCAATAAGAAGTTATTAAGGTCATTCCTGGGTTTAGGCTCCTTCTATAAATATATTATCCCTAGAGCTTCAGACTTCACCGGTCTACTGTCAGACGTTCTAAGGAAGTCCAGCCCCGAACCTTTACCTTGGAGCGAGAATCACCTGGAACGCTTCGGCCATCTAAAGGCTTCAATCTCTTCAGAACCGGTTTAAGGCTGCCGAATCCACAGGTGACCTTCGTTCTGAGGACCGATGCCTCTTTTCATGGACTGGGAGCGCTACTTCTACCGTACCAAGACGAATGTCCTCATCCTTTTGCCTATGCTAGCAGGAAGCTCCTGGACCGGGAAAAGAGGTATTCGACCATCGAGATAGTGTCTGGCCATAGTATTCGGCATTACCAGGTTTGACTTCTATCTTCAGAAAAAGAGGCTGTTTTGGAGGTCAACCACATGCTTCTCCTATCTCTCAACATTCAAGGGCAAGAACGACAGACTACATCGGTGGGCTCTAGCCCTACAGGCCTATAAGTTTAGGGTTGTCCAAATCGCTGGAAAGGACAACTTAGTGGCTGGCCTTTTAAGTAGGTCCCCTATGTAATTATTGTATAATTTTCACCTTGTATATACTTTACCCTTCTTTTTGTTTTTTTATATACTCTTCAGTAGATTCTTGTCCTGGGGGTGGTGTAAAGAGTAGGCGCTCGAATTCCCATGCTTTTCCTTTCTCACGATAGTTTATGGTGTTTATCGCAGGTCGACCCGTTTCGAGGCTACCATCTTTGGCCTTAACTTTTGCAACCTACCAGTCTAATTTGCGTAGGGGAAGCGACTTATCCCTCCTCCTTTGTGCACCACTTCCCTATTCCCCCTTTGAACTGAAGGATATAAACGGGGCCGTGAGCCCTTTTAAGTTATTCTCTTATGAGGATTCTGCCTGATTGCTCCGCTGAATCGTTGTACGTCATGTACCTTGACGTTATTGATTTTTTGGAGACCCCTACTGGATTCCTTCGTGCAGCGAGGATTTTGCGCCATTGATTCCTGCTAACAATTTTGCTTCCCATCTGTCAGCTGTATCAAATTGTGCTCTCCCAGTTGCGTTTGCAAGTGTTCTCCTTGTGAAGCCTGGGTACGTGAAAGTTCTCCCCTAGTCACCTCGCCATCTCCTCCTTGGGAAATTCTGTCATCTTGAATTCCTTCTCTCGGATCGTTGGGCTTTCGAATCATCGTTTGCCGTGGTCCCGACGCCTTTCGCCATGATATCGCCGTCTGTAGGTTTCTCCTCACCGAAGACTGCCATCGCATTCACCCCTGTCGACTTGGGTCGAATTCCCTCATCGTCACTAAGCCTCTTTCGCCTGGGTTCCCGACTTGGGTTATTGCTTCACTGCTTTGGTATCAAGTATTTTGGAGTATCTCTTTCTTCTTACGTCCCTTTAAATTAATTAGGCGTTATAAGTGTTATTCATGTAAGTTTAGGCTTTAGGTTATTTAGGGGCCATGTTTTACTCGCATATTATCTTTATTTGACGTCGTCTCATATTGCTTACATCTTGATTTTCTTTTTCCCACACTTGCAGGTTGTCTTGTTTTCAAATCTTCTTCTATTTCTTTGAGCTGGCCCTTCTTCAGATTTTATTTGCTTCCGTATTGTGGTTGAGTTGGTCCTTCAGACGCTTTCTTCCGTAGTTCCTTGGCCTCCATATTGTGTTTGAGTTAGTCCTTCAAGCGTCCTCGTTTTCTTCCTTAGCGATTTTTATAAAATTTATTTGGATTTGCTGAGATTCGAACGAGGTACCTCTTGATTCCGTTACCGAAGTTTATGCCACACGACTGGCTAGTCCGTTCTTTTTAACTGGGTAGAATTTCTCTTATACATTCTGCACAACTACACAGGTCTCTTTCTAGAAAGCGGAGTGAATTTGAGGATTAGGGAGAGACTAGTCTTGGATATATCTTAATTGAGGAGTAGTAGCTCTCCCTCCCTGGCCTCAAAGTCTGCGGCATTAGTGGAGCGAATGTGAGGGATTGAGGAGAGCGAACGAAGTCTTTGTAAATTATTAATCCCTGTTTCTCCGAAGTTCACCCCAGCACTTTTGTACAGTTGATCAGGAAATTGTTCAGCCGAAGAAGGTCACCATTTTTGGGGGGGAGGAGCCTTTTTATTATATCTTTATCAATTTGTGCTCGTCTCATATTGCTTTCTACTTTATGTTTCTTGTCTACATTTGCAGGTTCTCTTGCTGGTTTCTTTGAGAGTTGGCCCTTCAAACGTTTTCTTCCGTGGTGACTTGGCTTCTGTCTTCTTGTTGGGTTAGTCCTTAAAGCTTCTTCGTTTACTTCCTTGAGAGATTTTCATAAAAGTAATTTGGACTTGCGTGAGATTCGAACGAGGTACCTCTTGATTCCGTTTCCGATGTTTATGCCACACGACTGCCTAGTCCGTTCTTTTGAATGGGTAAGTTTTTCTGCTCTTATACATTCCGTACCCCTACAGGGTAAGGGACTTAAGACAGGGAGGTTATTCCGGGAACATCTGTCACTAGAGTAGCAAAGCCTATTTTCATCTTCAACGGTGTGTGTCGTTTCAGCTTTTAACAATTTATCCATAGAACCCATTTTTTATTTGCGAATTTCTTTTTGGTTAAAACGACTTCTGGTCTTCGATGGTGTTAAGTATTTTTGGCTTTTCTTATTGTTTGATTACCCCCGTATTAAGTTATTTAAAGTTAAATTATTTCATTTTAATTTTGCTGTAAGTAATACTGTAATTACCTTTTGTGTGTGTATTTATTTAAACTCTTGCCGATACCTCATAATTTAGCCCCCTCCTGATTAATTATGGTTATTTTCTGGTAGGCTTTTTGTTCCCTGGTCTTCTATAAATTTTATGTGTGTATTTTCATTGGGCCGTGTGAACCGGGTTCTGCGATAGCCTTTACAGACCCCTACCAGACTGGACGAGTCCTTTGCGGCGGAAGAGTTGCACACACTAGTGGGCAATCTCTTAATCGCGGCACCATACCAACCACCTCGACAAACGTACCTTCCCCTCACAAACTTCTACACCTCGTTCGGCCAGGGCGGAATGGCATTCCTTGGGAGTGACTTCAATGCCAGATGCAGAATGGCTGGCTATGTGGAAACGAATAACAGAGGCCACAACTTGGTAATGATTATGCGTCGAAAAAACATCCAGTGGATAGGACCGGACTTTCCGACCTATATCACCTCTTGGGCAGCAACAAAGCCTGACATATCATGACAAGTGACGGCTTCCCCTTCAATTACCCAAGCGAGCCAGGCCAACCACCCAGCAACCACATAGCGAGCTTGACGACCATTACACTCGCGCCGATCCAGCTTCCGATCCCCATTCGCAAAAGTTAAGCTTCTGCCAACTGGGATCGCTAAAGGAAAATCCTTGCCAGATACGAACCAGTCGACCTAAGCAAAGCAATACTAGAGGAGATCGACTTGGGACTAGAGAAGATAACTGCTCACATCTTCGAAGTGGATCGTGAGTGTGTACCAATGTAAAGGTATAAAACTCTTCCACAACCCAGATGGACTGAGGAAATGAGTGATATCGCTAGGATGCAGAGAGAGGGGTACGAAGAAACCATAAGAGAATGTACAAATAGGGAAAGAAGCTCGCTGTTACGTCGCCTGGGTGAAGAGCTCAAGCAGGCCATAAACCAGCAACAGGCTGTGATCTGGGACAGCTTAATTTAACAAGTAGACAGCTAGGTGAGACCCGACAAGTTTTGGCGACTAGAGAGAAAATTAAAAGGTCTACCAAGTAGTGAAAAGACCTGCATTAAGGCCAGCAATGACTACTTGGGAGATCCGGTGGTCTTGAAAGAGAGATTTCGCATGCTCTGGAAAGAATTTTTACGATTACACCTGAGGACAATGCGGAATTTCATCAGGAATTCAAAGGCCAGCTGATTCAAAATCTTAATCAAAGAATACATCGAAACGCACTCACAGGCCTATATCGACGAAGAGAGGGTGATGGAAGACCATGGGGGACCAATTACAACAGAAGAGGTAAAAAAACCTGTGAAAACCTTTCAACAGAAGGCACCAGGATGGACGATAATCACCAAAAACAACTTGGTACATGCCCCCCGACAGATAATTCGGGAATCGCGAATATCTATTACGCTTCTCTGAATATGGGTTACTTACCCGATGGTCTAAAAGTGGCAAAATCATTTTTATACCCAAAGGGAAGAATCTCAGCCGATCAACTGGTAGCTAACAGGCCAATATCCTTTCTCAAATTCACAGGAAAAACCGACGAGAAGCTTCTAGCTAATAGGCTACAAGGCCAGCTTATAGAGCTAGAAGCTCACAACCCTTACCAGCACGAGGTCCGTAGGGTAAGGGAGACTGATACAGCTCTTGCTCTCTTAGGCATCCAGTTTAACCCGATCCTGGAGAGGATCCTCTGTTACTACGTCTTGGAAAGGAAAGCCATAATCTCGATTGAGGGCTCCAATGGAGCCGAATTCGAACGTGAGGTGGGTGTTCCACAATGTAGCTATTTAAGTCTACTGCTGTACCTCGTGTACACATTGGACCTACCTGCTCCAGTAGGGGAGGATGTGATGTATCTGCAGTTTGCGAATGACATCATCCAAATCATCCCTACTACCCACAAAAATGCTGGAGTTCAAACAAGGCACCGAAATCGACAACATCTATCGATACGAAAGAAAGTGCAAGATCAAGGCCAACCGCCGAAAGTTCCAAATTCGTCCAATAAACCACCGGAAAATTGACGATGTCTTAGTGAACGACGCAGTGTACCCATATACCAACGAAGGCAAAGTCCTAGGTCAGCGCTTCACCTCAAGGGTTCAGAGCGCATATAAAGAACAAAATCTTCCTAGCCAAAACACAGCTGCGAAAACGATATAGATTCCGAAGCCTCAGCTCCAAGAGTCTCAAGAAGCTATACACTGCTATGGTACGCTCGACATTAGTGTACTCGGCAGTGGTCGTGCAGCTTGCGAGTTCTACTACTATCAGGCAAATGTAGAGTGTGTAGAACAAAGCAGCCCTGCTGATAGCGGAAGCGCGCAGGACGGACCGTATTCGGCAGACAGATCTGCACACAAGAGCAGGTCTGAAGCCATTGAATATGGAACTCTAGAGGCTAAGGAGTAAGACCTGGCACAAAATCGAGGAAGTAACAATTCCAAATATGGAAATTGACTTGACATTCCGAGAGCGGATAGGAGACGCACCACTAGGCGAGCCCTATTCCCAAGTGGAAGAATCTGCTCTCTAGAGAACCTAATTGGACTCTTCACGTGGATATGACAACCTAATAAGAAGAAAAAGAGGCAAAGTGAAATGAAATGAACAAAAAAGGCGAAATGCCAACATACCGGTAATACAATAATAAATTATCAGAAAAATTAAAAGATTTAAAAAAATAAAATTGCAAATATAACACTTGAAAGGCCAGAATGATGTGACAGAGGAAATAGAGTTTATTTCTATTTATTATTTATATATATTTAAATGATAATAAAGAAAGAAATAATAAATAAAGTCCAAAGGAAAAGGAGGCAGGCAAAGTCTTAAGAAAAGTTCGCAATGCGGCCAAAAAAGCACCAGAAGTAACCACTGAGGGTGCACAGGAAGAGGCAAATGAGACAATATAAGAAAAAAGAAGTACTTTGGAGATGCATTCTACACCAGGGCAAAAACTCATTACCTATTTCCCTATATTTATCTTCTACACTTTTTTACTCATTATATATCAAACAATCAATAAATTTTCCGAATGACTGCTAAAATTTTCATGTTATGATTATTTCTCTTGTACATTGTATTTGCAAAACTAGATAAAGTCAAGCGAAAAATGATAAACGGTCCCCGAAGATTTTGTGTGAACCGCTTAAATCTTTCATTCAAATGTTTCACTCGGTTCGACCCCCACAGTATATCCCAACCTTAGATATGCTATTCGGCCTATACCTCGCTCAAAAGACATTCCAGTACCTGAACCACCTGCAGAAATCGTTTTGTCTAACTATGATGAATCAGATAGGGAATCATGTGAACCAGAAACTGAAATTTATGTTTCTGAAACTGTTGATACCACTCCCAAACCTTTCTCACAACTTGATCTAGATGATCTTGTAAGAGATCTAAACTTAACAAAGCAACAGAGTGAATTACTGGCCTCGGGACTGAAAGAAAGAAATTTAGTAGCAGAAGATGTTCGAATTCTAAGTTTCGCATTCGATCAAACAATTTACAAGACAAATTTCCATTTGACAACAATTTATGCTACGGTAATAATACTCCACGTCTCTTTGAAGAATTAGATATACATTATGAACCGAGTCAATAGAGGCTCTTCATTGACGCTTCTTTATATAGTAGTAAAGCCGTGCTTCTGTATAATGGAAATAAACTACCATCAATACCAGTAGCTCACTCTGTTGCTTTGAAAGAAACTTAGGAGAATTTAGATTTTATTTTAAAAAACATTAAATACAGTGAATATAGGGGGGTGGTCAATATGTTTTGCGAATCAGTAGGGCAAAACAGAGGAAGGGGGATGGCTGTTTGTGGGGATGTTAGGACAAGTTATGACAAGTCCGGACCTGCAGCCGCACGCTCCTGCCTCGTCTATTTAAGAAGCAGTAGCTGATCGCAGATCGTCAGTCACAAATTTTCCAAAAATGGAGAAGGTTGAGCACCGCGCAGTGATCAAATTTTTGACCAAGGAAGGCGAGAATGCAAAAGAGATCAATGAACGCCTGGTTGCAGTGTACACCGACACCGCTCCTTCCTATGCAACCATTGCTCGCTGGAATAGGGATTTCCGCCATGGTCGTGAGTCCCTTGAAAATGACCCCCGTCCAGGACGCCTGTGAGACGTGACCAACGAGGACAATGTGGCCAGTGTGGAGAGGATCATCCTCGAAAATCGACGGGTGAAGGTCAAAGAAATCGAGCAAGAACTTGGAATATCACATGGAAGTGTCATCAACATCATCCACGACAATATGGCCATGACCAAGGTCTCTGCCCGTTGAGTCCCTAGAAACCTCACACCCCATGATCGACTTCAACGTCGTCAAAGTCCACAAGGCCAGAGTTGCACAAGCTGCTATGCGTGACTGCAGATTCGAGGAGCTCACAACCCCCCTACAGTCCAGATCTGGCCCCTAGCGACTACTTTTTATTCCGCCAGCTCAAGGCTGCACTGCGTGGACGCCGGTTTTGACGATGATTAATTTGTCTAGTTCGCCGTCCAGGAGTGGATTGAACAGCAGTCGGGAATTCGAAGCCTCAACGACAAGTGGCGCAAGTGCATTGAAGTCGAGGGTAGTTATATTGAAAAATAATAAAACACTTTTCCTCATATCTCGTTTCCTTATATCCGAATTGCAAAACTTATTGACCGCCCCTCGTAAATGGTTGATTTGTGGTAACCTTAAGGGAGTAGCCATTTTAAATGGCTTGCAGTCATGCTACACAAAATTCATGTTGTTTTGTGCCAATGGTGCAGGAGAGCTAGAGGAGAACATTACATACGCTCAGAATGGCCTTTAAGGGAAGAGACAAAAGTAGGTTGTAATAATGTCATACGTGAACCATTGGTTCCTAAGGAAAACAATTTTGCCACCTATTCATATAAAATGAGGTTTAATGAAACAATTTGCGAAAGCCTTAAAGCATGACCAGCCATCCTTTTTATATTTAAAAACAAAATTTCTAAAGATTAGCGATGCTAAAATCAAAGAAGGAATCTTTGTTGGGCTTCAGATTCGACAACTTATGGTGGATGTGAGTTTGAGGCAAAATTGAGCAAGCGAGAATTTGAGGCCTTGTATAGTTTCAAAGGTGTATGTAATGGTCTCCTTCGAAGGCACAAATCAGAAAAATACCACATTCTTCTTCAGAATTTGATTAGGTCTTATAGTGAGTTGGGATGTAGTGTGTCACTAAAGGTGCATATTTTGCATTTCCATCTGTCTTTCTTTCCAGAGAATCCAGCAGAAGTCATGGATGAGCAGGGTGAAAGATTCCACCAAGATATTGCTACTATAGAAAATAGTTATAAAGGAAAATGGAGTCCTATAATGTTTAATTACTTCTGCTGAACCCTACACAGAGACAGAAAAGATGTTATACATAAAAAGAAGCCTAAATATTCTAAAAAAATATGACTATTGTATAGATTTCAGCAATTTTGAAAAAATCTTAAATTTTCTTTATTTTTTGTATATATATTTTATAATACCACACTCTGAAATGTATTAAAAAGACATTAATTTCTTTTGATGAATAAGCTTTTTCTTTCCACTTATCTTTGTACTTTTTGTCAAATAAATTAAAAATAATAAATATTTCATACCTCTATATACTGAATAATCTAATATTAATAAAAAATTAAATGTGAAGATTACAAAAAATTGAAGTCATTTAATGAAAAACAAAGGTCATTTTCATAATCTTCAAAAAGATGTACAATAGAAAACTAGTCTCTGATTTCTGTAGCAAAATCATTGTTGGAAAGTGTAATTACCATTAGTGAATTAAGTAAAAATATGGAGAATTTTTAATTTATAAAAAATAGACTGCTAAAATCATTAAGCCTTATTTTCCACTCAGCTCGAAAAGATTTTATATCCTATGAAAATATTTTCTTCGTGTGCAATCTCAAGCCGCTAATAACATTGGAAAAAGATTTTTCATTTAATCAATTTGAAAAATAGAAACGGAAAAGAAATTTTCTCCAATATTTTTCGACTCGACACATTCAAATGAATTAAGATCTTATCGAATCTGAATAAATGTGATGATGTTTTAAAAACTATTGGAAACCTGAACTTTACACGATTGATCTGTATTTTATCAAAAGTTTTTTTTAATTGTTATTCATATTTTTTATCAAACAAAGATGAGTGTTTCTAAAGCTTTTAAATAGCCCATTAGTCACTAAAGAAAATTTCTCTATAATATTGCTTCAAAATAGGCTGCACATTACTGTAAACATTTACAGTCAACGATGGCAGTTTAGTGCTTTTTTACTGTAAATCCTCTGCCTAGATATGGATACGAAATTTTTAGGAAACACTACCACTACTGCGAATAAAATGCATGTATGCTTTAGCTTTGTTTCAAGTATGAAACCGACGAGGGCATTGAGTGATAGGGGGAATTTTGAGGACGTTTAATGTATAATGCTATTTACTTTGGGAGGCTGCAAGGAAAGGGATTGGATTCCTGCTTTATTACAAAAGTGATTAATTTGACAATATTAATTAATATGCGAAATATTTTAGTTAAACAAAATTTTGAATTATTTACTTCAGTGCGATTTCTACAGAGGATTAAATCGCGTCTAATGTAGTGAATTCATTTGCTTTACTGCATTGTGAAAACACCCTGATTATATGAAAATTAATAATTAAGATCTGTACCGTATGTTGAAGTTTGTAAAAGCGAATTGAATTAATGGTATAAATGTAAGTTGATTGAATCTACACGAAGGAAAAACTTACAAGAGAAAAAAGAAGTAGGTTTAATGTGGAGTAGCTCGATGATGAGGTATGAAAAAATTAGTGTCGACTTTAAAAAAGAGAAAGAAAGTGGTTAGCAGCAGACAACTACCATTGTTGCTAACGGAAGAGGAAGAAAGCGTCTTGGATGCAGGCTAGTCTTCCCTTGCGTACTGGATGAGTGAACTTTGACTGCTGTTCTGATATCTGTGCTTCTTGAGAAACCCGTTTGATTCCTTCCAGCATCGAGTGGGTTTAGCATATACCCTATTTTGAGAAGAATCTAATTCCTAAGCAACCATACTTCCAGTGGAAAGAGCTGAAAACTCGCCCGGAAGGCGTGCTGGAAAGCCATGGGTCGGCGTCTCCCACAAACACGTGGATTTCTGTGGTTTTAACAAGAAAACCAGTTTGTCACCGGATGGAGTCGCATTGGATCGACTTTCCGTTGTAACTTGAGGTTTGGATTTCAGGTTAAACCCCGGAGTTGACCTGTCAGTATCACTTCTCGCTGGATTACAAACGCCATAAACCCGATTCAAAGTGCGGCATAGCCACGTGAACGACCTTTTGATAAATTAAAGGGATTTTGAAGTTTATATAACTAAAAAAATATGGTGGTTTAATTATTCACAATACTTAGAAGGGGTTACTAATTTTTTGTTTTGTTAGGCCAGCATTAGGTCACTAACTTAAAATGTAGACCAAGCTCCTAAGAGATTTTTGACATTTTTCATTTGTCTACTTTATAATACTGGTTGCAACAGAGAAGAACAAATATAAATATACTTTGATTTGATTCTAATTGTATCGATGTACTCGTATCATATATTTATATTTTAGGATGACGTTGTAGTGTGTTTGAAATTGTTGAATGAGTGCAGCGTGGGATTGCCAGATAAATTTTCAATCCTCTTGAATATAAAAAGGTAGACTAGATAGAAAATAAAATGGTTCTTTTCTTACTAGTAAAGTATTTAGGGAAAATTCCTTAAGTTGGAGTCACCGCCCTGCAACAAATATTTTCCGAGTTCTCTTTCATCATCATTTTATTAGCGTTTGTTATGTTATTTTAGCACATTTTAAATATATTTAGAAAAACAGGTATATAATATGATTTGAGGAAGCAGTCATTTGCTTGGAATTTAGTCCATATTCGTCGGTTTCTAAGCATTTGGATTGTCTGTGAGATTGTCTGTGGTTTTATCATCCTTTAAATTATACTTCAACAAGTTAGACTAAATAGCCAAAACATATAGTTTGTGTGAGGTAAGGGGAACCTGGTATTGATGAGCAGTAATTTATTCTTAGTAATTAAATTGCAAATGTATAGAGTGACCTTCACTGATGTTTTAATGCACACTTTAAAAGCATTTCAGAAATATTGTATTTTCTACATGTAAATAATCTGTTGCGAGAAAAGATCAGGCATGGTTAAAACGAGCTCAGTAGGCTCTGGTAGACCTATTTACACCTTTTTTTTCTGTCTTAGATTTGAAATAATAAAGTAAAAAAGGTTACTTCAAACGTCACTAAAACTCTTAGTAAAATAGTGATTAGAAACATTATACTAAATTATATCTATACCATATAGAAAGGATCTAATAAATGATCAAGTAGAAACCAATAAATCCAATAATTAGTACGCTATAATTGTAAAATAGGTATTGTAGAAAATTTAATAATATCACTTCTCATTGGTTTATGATGCGTTAGAAAAAGAAAAGTCTCGTTTTTGAGGTTTTGATATTTAAATGTTGGATGATACAAAGCCATAACGGCCTGTAAGCGATCATCACCAAACCTGTCAGCTAGCTGTTCATCACACACCTAGTCATAAACACAATATCCTCAGTCTGTAGCCCGTTTCAGTTAAAAAAACTAGGTTAACCATGCCAAGTACCATAATAGCACGTCAAATTCAAATACTATCATAAAGCATGCAATAAAAGTGTACCGATGAAATAAGAATATTTATAAGCAATTTTCTGACTCTCCGAAGTTTTGTCATAAGTGCTTTTAAACTAGTATTCATTCAGGTAAATTATTTCAAAACTCTACAACCTGAACACTAAAGAAATATTTGTGCAAATACTATTATAGTATTGTGTTCTGATGTTTACACCAGTTATAAGTAGTGCTTCGTCTTTTTTACTTGTGAGACGATATTCCCGGTCTCGTAGACCGAGTATCGTTGTTGTCTTTCTCGGTGACCAGTGAGAGGTTCTGGTTCTTCTGGTGTCGACTGATTCTTTTCTTTTGGTAGTGCCTTCTGCGTGAGGATAAGTAAAGGATGAGTAAAGTTAATCAGGGCTTCTCATTTATGGGTAAAAGAAATATTAGGCAGTGGATTCAGGATTCTTTATCGGCAGGATCTTGGAAAGTCTTCTAATGTCACGTTCTCAATCAATAGACACTTTCCATCTCCTTTCCTACGCATATTTCCAACACATCTCGTTGAACATAATTTCAAACAAAATTTAGTTGGTAGATTCAGCTTACATGTATTTTATTTAAAGAGTCTTCCAATAATAATATAAACAATGCTATTTTAAAAATTTTCTTTCATAACAGAAATATTGATATTTGAATGTTACAAATTATCTATTGAGAATTAAATATATACGAATAATGTAATGCAAATATCTCGGATCAGTCTGGGAGAAGTGCCAGTGGTCACTATTGTGGCCTGCTTGTTCTTTATCAGATCGTCTATTTTTATTTACTTGAACATAATGTACAGGGAGTAATGTATTACAATCAATATATATATATATTATATACATATCGATATTTTAAAATTAAGAAAACTAAAAAAGGTAAAGATACGTAGTAACACATTTTCGCAAATGAATTTAAAAATGTGTTATTATTATGCAGTTTTATGTGTACTTTACAGATCTGACACTCGTTTTTTTCTGGAAATTTCTACCTTTTCCATAATCGACCGAAGTCCACATAAAACTACATAAGAAAAACATTATCAAAATCATTTAAAAGACCTAGAACCAGACCGGACCTAACCTGGTAATTTCAGACGATAGCACCGCAAAATTTAGGCTATTTCCGCAAAAAAATAACATTTTAGGTACTTTCGAAATGGGGGCTTCGCTCCTATACCCCCACACCCGCAACTTTATAAAAATTCGTAATATTCCTAATTCGAAAGCCTACCTTAGATATGAATGCAAAAAATTGATTGTAAAATGTCGTTAGTCCTCTAATTTGAATCAAAGCTTTGCGCAGGAAAAACTTCATAAATAAATGGCTAGCACTTGTTTAGAATACGGGTATCAGAAAGCCATGTTACCCTTAGACGCAATAACGGAAAATTGCACTGTTTTTTCACCCTTTCGAATCCTTTAATCCCGGCCTACCACAGCCGCTGCACGCCATAATACCATATAAACTAAGAAAAAAATACATCCGTAAATCGTTCGAAATACACTGGAATGTAACACGAAATGATATTGGTTCATTGGAAAAAGACGCATGCTCAAAGCGCCTGCAGATCTAAAATAAAATTATAATGGTTAAATATCGCCAAAAGACGCATGTGTAAATCGCCTCTAGATCTCAAAAGCCCAGATCTAGTGCGATTGAATCAAGGTAATAGTCCAACGAGCAAGGTCGAGACTGACCGAGAAAGTTTTGAAGTTAGCAAAATAGCAATATAATTTAGATAAAATTAACTACGTTATTATTAAGTTCTGTAAGTTAAAAATGGCATTGGTTAGCATCATTGTAAATATTAAAAACGTTTATGTCTTTGAAAAGTACAAAATCGTAAACGTGTCAAAACGAAACTTTACCCTAAAAAATATTCCATCCTTAGGTTTCTTTTCCTATGAATAGATATGAAAGGTTTACTTGAGTTTACGGGTATATATAAAAAATTAAATAGTTATGGAGCAAATAATAAACAACCTGCAAAATAGCATTGAATTGGTTAAATATGAATGAGGCTTTCAGTCTTCTACTTTAACAAAATAGTATATTTATTGCTCTCGTATTAATTATTTTGCCCGCAAGGATAAAAGATATCTAATTCTTCTAGGTAGAAGGATTTAGTAATTTCAAGCCACTTATAAGACATTCCTCTCTTAAAAGGAAAAAGAATAAGAAAAGGACAAAGAAGACTCGGGGCTACTCTTCTTCCGCGGGGGCCGCTGCCGTTTTGGTAAGCAACCAAGCCAAGATCGGCACGGCTGACCCCGTTGCTACCCCGTGTGGGGAGTCCCAGACAAAGCCCATAAGTGCGCAGAGCGGAGCCTCGATTAGGTCGGGGCCTCTCATTCTGAGGCTACTTGGCATTTTTAAGCTCGCAGGTCTCAAGCGTTTCCTGGTTATTCTCTCCACTGATAGCAGCATGTTGGCTAAGGGCAACATGATCCATCAGAGGAATGCTCTAAATAGTGTGATTGTAGAGAACCGAAGGTGACCCATTTCTCGGACGAGAGACTTTTGGAGAATGCGGCAAATCCCTCTGAGGCAGCAGTGATTAGTGCCCTTCGGACACTTGAGTGTAACGCCACACTCTACCATGAACTTTGTGAAAGGACTATTTTTTGCGAGGGAACTCTTGGACTACTCCATAGATGACATCACCCTGGAGCTGGTCGACCATGGGGGTGGTCAAGGTCGAGCATGTGATGAGAAAATAGATAGAGGAGGGCGGGAAATGAGCCCGCTTCTCCCCTCCTCAGGCAGGAGCCTCCAGGCCAGATGGACCGTTCTCAGCTATATTCTTCTCCGAAATGGAAAAGGTCTTGGCTTCCCAGGGGCATCAGGCGGAGGATGAAATCCCTCATCTACTTATACAGCCTTGGAGACTAGAGCCGTCTAAGGAAGACATTGCAGAGAGGCGGACTCAGGTTCGGTGCCCGGCACCGAGCCCAGGTTCATCCTAGTAGAAGGTCCTACCTTCTGGAGCTGGGTTGTCTCAGGGAACATGTCCATCTCAGGGGGGCTTCTAAGTGCCCCCCCCCCAGGACATCACTGGTTCAATTGGTATGAGCGTCTTTTAGCGGGGAGGAGAAGGGGGGCGTATGTTGAACTCCCTCTAAGCTCAATATGCAAACTCGCAGGTCTTTCGAAGGGAGAGGCGGACAGGGTCTGTCTTACCTCCTTCCCTTTAAGCGGTATGGTCCTATCGTGCCGGTCCGACCGACAGCAGTCGATTATCGGCCGTTTGACTTTCTTGGCAGTCCCCTTAGAAAGTAAAGGGAGGACTGCCGCTGAAAAGAGAAATGCACCCGAGGGCATCTACAGAGAAGAGAGTGAGGGGAAGTCATCTACACCCGTAGGCAAAAGAGAGGAGTAAGCCACCTCTCCGGGTAAAGACTTTTGGAGGGTCCCCTTTACTTTTTTTTCGGTGGAGCTGCCCCAGGCCGGCTCCGATCGTGGTCAAGGGTATGGTAAGAGAGCACTTTTTCAATTTCATCATTGGGTATGGGGACCCTGTTTTAAATACGGGATGCAAACGCTAATCACACCCACGCAGTAGCCCGCTCTGCAAGGGATGATTAGGGGACCGGCAGAGCCAGCTCCCGCTATTTGGGGCCACTCCTCCAGCCTAGTGGTCAGGCAGCCAAGCGGCATGACAGCTCCATATTGGGCACGACGTAAAATGTATAGAAATTGAAATCAGAAAGAAAGAGGAATTGAGGAAGATGTGGATGGGGATAAAGGAGCTTGTTAAAAACCCACAACCCGAAACCGGAGCTGAGGGGTAAGAGGTTATTGTCTCTTCCCCTTTCAGCCCCGATTAAGGATATTTGAGTCAGAGGAAGCTGGTCGGCCTCTACCCTGAGAAATAAGAGGCTAAACACCAGAGATATTTGATGGAGAGGACGTTGTAGATAAATTGAGGAGGTGGGGTAGATACGCAGGCTGTAAGAAAGAAAGAGAAGATGCTAAGCTGTGGCCTGACGGGGCGTTGAGTCCCGTCAGCATGGTGGCCAGGAAGAAAAATTGCCGTGCCCCTTACGGGGTCATGTAGTGGTCTGCTGAGTGTGAGACAAGCCTAAAACAAAAGTGTTATGCGTACATGCGTTATAAGCGCCGCCCGAAAGATTTCCCCGTCGGTGAATTTCGTGGGGCTAAGGCTAGGTTCCGGAATATTTCAAAACCGCCTGCTACTCTTCTTGGCGGGCATTGGTGTCTGCACTTAACGGGAAAACCTCTTTAGCAGAGGTGTTGAAGAGAGTCAAAAGGATTCGGGGTAAGTTCTCAATTCTCGCAGGAAAACTCCCCCCCCCCTCCACTCCCGTTCTCTAGGAGTATGGGACCACAATCTCAAAACACGCGTTCTTGGTGGATTTTTTTTTTATAAGAGCTCATCTGGCGACTACTTACTTGGGCATTAGTAGCCGTATTAAAAATCTGCCTAGTACTAGGCTACTTTAAAATCAGATTCAAAAACAAAAAAAACAAACCCAACTCTAAAAAAATTTAAAAAGAAAAAAATGGAAATGACATCGAACATAAAGCAAGCTCCTGCATCTGGGGAGGTCACACCGGCGCAGGAACGTGCGACCTATAAGGGGAAAAAAAAACAAAGAAAAAAACTGGTTAAATAAAAGGGAGAAGGCCGGTTTCCCCCCAAAAGTCTTGAAGTCCACCAGTCAATGTGCACGACTTGTCCCGAGTACAAGGGACAGGCGGTAGCGAGCCCGCCCTATCGATACCAGGAAAGGTAACGTACGCGAATATCGTTCAGACTAAGACATTCGACAAGAATGTGCCGAACAGTCTGGGGGACCAAGCAGTCTCCACAGAAGGGCGCTCGTGAGCAGTCCATCAAATAGCGGTGCATCTCACGAGTGTGCCCAATTCGAAGACGACAGAAAGCAACTTGAATCCTTTGTGGCATTGGACACGCAACTTTAAGTTCCCTTCGACCTTCTCTCATCTGCTTTGCCAAGCAGCCCGAAGAGCTGCCCGTATTCCTACCATATAGTCGGTGTCAGGAAAAAAGAAACGCTGGTCCGGTCGCAGAGATCCTCGCGGACTCTTTGGCGCCCTCATCGGCGCACTCCTTCCCCTCAATTCGTGCATGTTTAGGAACCTAGAAGAAGATAAGCTCGTCATCTGCCCGGCTCGCCAAAACTGTGGTGTTACGGATATCGTGAACCAGGGGATGCGGAGATTAGAATGCTCTGAAAGCATCTAGGGCGTTTTGTGAGTCGCTATAGATTACAATCCGATCACCGAACCGGGCAGGTCGAGTAAACTCCCAAACCGAGTGGTGTATTGCCACAAGCTAGGCCATGAAGACAGATGCAGCGCCTGGCAGAGCCCCGCTGACTTCAAACAGAATGAATACGGCGTGGAAGCAGACCCCCTCTTAGGAATTGGAGCCATCCGTATACACTGGCACGGTTCCAGCGTGACACGAGGTTTGCTCCAAAAATATCGAAAGCAATACTGACAGCGCTGTACAAGCTTTGGGAGCAGAGGTGTGGCGACAAATAGCCAAATGTGGTACCCTGTAGGGTGGCGTCCTGGGCCGAACAAGGGACGCCACCAGCCCGAGAGCCATACCTAGCTCTCGATGCTCAGTGCAAAGAGTGTGACACTGAGGACACTTCCCAGCAGGACACTCTCTTACTGCTCCATTGGGAAGGAGAGGGCTCCTCTCACCCTTACGCGGAATCGACGATCTCGGAAAAATTTAGATATAAACATTGGGAGGCGTCCCCTTGCCCCCATAGCGTGGAGAGTCTCCATGATACCGTATCGCCATGTGGTATCATAAGACTTCTTAAGATTTAAAAACAGCGTGACGTAATGCTGTCTACGAAGGAAGGCCTCGCAGACGAAATTTTCCAGTGGGATCAGAGCATCCGACGTGTAGTGGAACTTGCCAAAGCCGCACTGTGCAGAAGAGAGATGGCCTCCGCTATCCAAAAAAAGGCTACTCTAACATTTATCAATTTCTCCATCAATTTGCACACTCTAGAGTGATCTCTCCCCGGTTTTCGAAAGGCGAGCACAGTAGCAATTCAAAAGCAATCTGGGAGGAAACCATTAACCCAGATCCTGTTAAACAAATCTACCAGAAAGGCCATGCCTCACACACCCAGGTGTCGAAGCATGGCGGACGGGACATCGTCCGGACCATAAGCGGTGTTCGCACACGAAGCAAGAGCGGAACGCAACTCATTCACAGTAAACCTGTGGTTGAAGGGTTCTCCACCTCTGGAGAGAAATTCCAGCCGGCCACCTTCCGCAACATCCGATGTTCATTAAATGCTGCCGGAGCAGCATCCCGGTTAGAGAATGCGGAGAAAGCGGTCGTGGGTTCCGAGATTGCGGTCAGATTCTCTTAGAGAACGGGAGTGGAGTCCTGCGATATCTTGCCTGGAATCCATTCGACTCGCTTCCACAACCGTGCTAGAGGGATATTCAGGTCAAGTGAAGACACCTATGACCCCTCAAGAATTGCGACGTGCGTGCTTCGAAACATACCGGAACCTAGACCTAGCTGGACGAAATTTACCGACAGTGAAGTCGTTCGGGTGGCGCTTATAGCGCATGTAGGCATAAAGCTTCTGTTTGAGGGCCGTCTCACACTCGGCCGACCACCATGGGAGTGGTCGGCGTGCAAAACAGCCAGACGTTCTAGAAATAGTAGTCAGCCCCGCGGCGATGAGGTTGTCTGAGAAGAATTTAACAGTTTCATCTAAACTCCTCGACTGAGATAGAGAATTCAGTCATTTACTGAAATGCAGGCCACCGCGCCCGCACCGAGCAGAAGCGAGGTGGGCTCTCAGGCATCAGCTGCCCTGAAAACGATATTTGAATGGGAAAGTGATCACTACCATGGAGGTCATCGACCACCCCGCAATCAAAATTAGGCTGTGCATCCGGAGAGCACAGAGATAGATCAAGGCAAGAAAATGAAGGGGTTCTCTGACAGTGATGCGTAAACTCATCCACATTTAAGACACGATCTCAAGCTCTTCGATCAGATCGGCAAGGACTTGTCCCCTGGGATTTATTGATTAGTCTCTCCAGAAAGGATTTCTGCCGGTCAGATATCCAAGCAAGAGAAAGGGCCTCAGTAACCATGCCACAACCCGGCGGAAGTCCCCACGTTGAAGTCAGCTGACGGTGAAATGTACGCAGAAATAACATTATACCTCCCATCCAGGTGAAGCTGCACAGCCACCGCCTGAAAAGAGGTATCTAAAGTGAAAAGAGGAACGGATACCTCATGCCAGGTGTAAACCGCGCATCCCCCTGCTCGGCCCCCATCTCGTGGTGGTTGGGTCGCAAAACCCTTATACACCGGGAGGGTGGGCAGAGGGCAGGTTCCTAGCATGGTCTCCTGCAAAAAGATAGCTAACGGGGAACGGGACGAGACGAGCGTCCGTAGCTCCTCCCAGTTGGCCCTATATCCACGTCAATTCCATTGAAGGAATATGCCCTCCAGGCCTAGCTCGGAGGAGACGCGAGGGCCCTTTTCGAACAGAAGACCCTCACGAAAATGGCAGAACGCTTCCAGGAGGCAGAACACCGAGCGCTCTGTCCCAGACAATGCGCTGAAGGCGCTGTCGCCATCTAAAACTTCTTGGGAGAGGTTAAGCTCACCATGTGAGTCTTTTCCTCCCTCTTCCTCAAAACCTTAGGTGGGCATTTTGGCTTCGGAGGTGGATGGGGCCCCTCCTTTAGAGGATGCGCCGTCTCCGAGCCACTTTGCCTTCCAAGAGGCGTGGGCGATGGAGCCGACGCTACTTTGTTGCTGTACTTTTTTCGGGTGACACCTTAGGAACCCCTGAAGATGGCCTGGCGACGAACATCAGGGTTGTCGCCTCCTGTAAATCTAACGATAGGTGGAGGCGCGTGGCTATTTTGCCTTGCAGGAAACATTCACGCTTGGGTTAAGGAGGACAGCCATGGTTTTAGCGGGGCTGGGTATGAAACCTTTGTGCCGCTAGCTTTACCAGGTGAGCATCCCAGTTGAGTAGAGCCCGCAGAAGGGCTTCGAATGGGCGCGGAAACAACCGAGCTCGTTGGCCTGGATGGGCCAGGCGCAGAGGGTGTCTTTTTAACCATTAATCCGTATGATTTCCCAGGCAGAGCCGGGCGCGCCAGGACCAAGTCCTTAGCCTCGCGGAATGAGAGTCGATCCTGGGCCTAAATGGCCAGGAGTTCTTTATCAAGGAGATATGCAATACATTGCTTTGGAGAAGCAGGGTGCGTCTCTCCGCAATTGACACACTTGGCCACGCACGATTTGGACTTATCATGTGCGCCCTTGGAGCAATTAACATAGACTTCGGGTGACCCCGACTTAGCACGTCTACATGATCGATTCGTATGGCCGAATAGGTGACAGTAATAGCACCACCGCGGCAGTGGCACGAATTCCTTCACGCGGTAGCGTCACCAACCGGCACGCACCGACTCAGGAAGCCTGTCACAGTCGAACGTGACGAAGAGTGTAGGGGTGGGTCTCGAGGCATCTCCCTGTTTTCTCATCACACGTTCGACCTTGACTGTCTATGGTCGGCAAGCTCTAAGTTTATGTCCGCTATGGAGTAGTCCACGAGTTCTCTCGCATAAACTACTCCTTTCACAAAGTTCCTGGTAGAGTGAGGCGTTACACTCACCGTGGTGCAATCAAGTGTCCGAAGAGCACTTATCTTGACCTCCTCGGAGGCCCCCGCCGCATTCGCCAGGAGGCTCCCGTCCGAGAAACGGGTCACCTTCAGGTTTCTAGCAAATACACTAGCTAAAGCTCTCCTGTGATGGATCATGTAGCCCTTGGCTAACATGGTGCCATCAGTGGAGCAAATAACTAAGAAGCGTTTGAAGCCAGCGGGTTTGAAAACGCCAGTTATCTTCTGGATGATGGGCCCCGATGTTTTCAAGGCTCCGCCCCGCGCACTTTTAGTCTTAGTCATGGCTCCTCACCCATGGGGCCAGAGTGCACGGATGTGCTGATATTGGCTTGGTCGCTTACCGAAGTAGCAGCAGTGTATACCGTGATGTCTCTAGTTTCACCTGAGACCGAAAGCCCGCTGCCTATGAAAAGTATTAGTTACTGTCTGTGCTTGTCGTGCGAATCTGCTTACCTTCCTCCAGTGCACATATAAGGTGGCTACGCCGTCACTATCATTTATGGTGAAGCTCGAAGGCAATGGCACCTGAATGGCGGGCATGGTTGGCAATGCCAATCAACACTGGACCAGGACTGATTCTATGTAAACGACACATCCGGAAAGTTCTGATCCTATGGAGACCTTTCTCTTAACCTTTTAACTCACAGGGAGGTCACAGTATCTATTTTTCATGTGGCCCTATTGCCTTTTTAACTCCGATCATGGTAATAATAAGGAAAAGTGGAAAGCGCATGAAGATCTGGCAACAAACGCGGCCTAGCCCTCCCTACGTCTGGTTGAGAATGAGAAATAACGAAACATCCAATTTGACAAGTAGAAGGGCTCCAATTTACCATCGCGATGAGGCAAAGGAGCTTCCACTTTGCCATCTTTGAAGCTGATCTGGCTTACTCCTCTCTTAGGCCTAAAAGAGTGGGAATCAGACGAATCCATCTTTAAACAAATTGCAATTCCCCTATTCTATCATAGGAGAATTCAAAGAGTAGGCGGTCGGCCTAAAATCAACTTTCCTGGTTGGAGCGACTCGATAGGCCCAACCAACTTTGGGGCGCAAAGAAGAGTGAGGCACGTCGAGCCGTGATCCATGAAATCATGTATTTGAAACACAGGGGGAGGTCAGGGTGATTAAACCCTTTTTCTCCAATGGAGAAAAAAACTAGGACAGAGAGCCAAATCTCTCGATAAGTCCTCTAAAGCGACAGCACCTCTACCGCATTGTTCTGCCCCCGGGAAGCTTCCGGCTATCTAGGTCAGGGTTTTCTCTTCAAAGAAGGCTCAGCCATCTCCCTTGAGCTAGGTCTGGTGGGTATATTCCTTCAATGGATATGACGCGGACTCAGGGCCAAGTGAGAGAGGCTGCGGAGGCTCGTCTTCTCCCATTTCCAGTTAGTTATTTTTTTTGGTAGGAGACCATGCTGGGCGCTTGCGCCTACGCTCCTGGGGTATAAGGGTTTGGTGACCGGACCAACAAGCTATAAGATGTGCCCTCTTGCCCGGAAAGATGCGTCTGTTCTTCTCGTTGCTTGAGATATCCTTCTTCAGGTAGTAGTAGTGCAGTTGCACCTGGGGAGGGACCATACTGTTTTTTCCTGAGTACATTTCACCGTCAGCAAACTTCGACGCGTGGAACTCCCACCCCTCCCTGACACAGTTTCCAAAGTATTTTCTTTGTTAGGTGACTTGAACCTTAGATTCCACCTCTGGGGAGACTACTCGATCAATTTGAGGGGTCAGTATCTTGCCAACCTGTTTGACGAGCTGAAATGGGAGTCTTAAATCTGGACGAGTTTACGCAACGCTGCGCGAGAACTACTTCGTTTTCCTGAGTTGATCTATCATTATTTTCTCCAAATGCACAGACAGATGCTGAGTGGGAGGTGGTTAATGACCTTCCCAGTAGGTGATCAGTTTCCCATTCAAATATGATATTCTGGACAGCTGCTAACTGAGAGAACCACAGGAGGTGCTTGGCGCGGTGGTCCACATGCCAGAAAATGACTGATTTCTCTGTCCCTGTCGAAGAGTTTAGGTCGATAGATGAGGTCATTGAGTTCGTCTCGGGCAACCTTATCACTGTGGGCCAAACTACTATTCCAAGGATCTCTGGCAGTTTTGCACACTCAGTGGGAGACGGCCTGCAAACAGAAGCGTAAAACCTACATGCGGTATAAGCGTCTCCCGAACGTGTTAACTGTTGGTGAATTTCGTCGAGATAGGGATAGGTTCTGTTCTCTTATGTTTTAAAACCTGCCACTCTTCTTGTCTGGTATACGCGTCTTGATTTGACGGGAAAACTATTCTAGCAGATGTGTGGAATAGAGTCAAAAAGACACGGGGCAAGGTTTTGCAAGACCCTCTACCCGTCCAGTAGGAGAATGTGACCGCCTCGGACTCTGCTTCCTTGGCGGAGTCCTTCGCCACCACTTCTAGGCATTATTCAGCAAAGATAGGGCTCCGCCAGCATTCAATGCATGTCGTGAATTCACCAAAGGCCGGCATCTAGACTTTACCTCCAGACGCGGAGAACCTTTTAACGACAGGTTTACATTGAGGGAGTTTCGTTCCGCTTTCGCTTAGTACGCGGACACATCTTATTGTCCAGACGATGTTCCACTGCATTGCCTTTCTACACCTAGGTGAACGAGGCAATGCTGGCGAATGGCTACTGCGTTCGCATTTCACAAACCGGGGAGAGATCATTCTACCCCGTTCGGGTTCCGTCCACTTTGTATAGCCCTCTGCTTGAGCAGGTTGATAAAAAATTTGTAAATGTTATACTAGCCTTTTTTAGATAGCGTAGGTACCCCCTGTATTCTGCCCAACGATGATTCCATATGTTTCACTCTATCTCCAATGCTTTCCTCCGACGAGAAAATACCTTGTGTGAGACCTTCCTTCGTAAACAGCAATACGGCACGGTGTTTTTCATTATGGAGAAGGCTTGTGATACTGCATGGCAATACGAATTCATAGAGACTCTCTGACAGATGAGTGCAAGGGAATACCTCTTAATGTTTATTTCTGAGTTTTGCGAGATAGAAGATTTCCCGTATGGTTATGGGAGCCCTCTCCGGCCCAATGGAGCAGGGACACGAAGTACCGCAGGAAAGTATTCTCAGTGTCACAATCTTTGCCCTGAGAATCCTCGCTATTACCTCGGTGCTGCCTGATGATGTTCCATTACGTTCTGCAGACGACCTATCGATATCATTTGGTGTGGCCTAGATGCCAATTCTGGATCATCCATTCCAAAAGGCATTGAACCGCATCTCTTGCTATGCCAAGGCGAACAGGTTTCGGTTTTACTTAGGCAAGACTAAGGTGATGCACTTCCGATGCCTTCCACGCCTCAACCCGACCCGGATTTGTTCCTATAACGGGGTTCGCCTGGAAGAGGTAGATTCGCACAGTTTTGATGTCTTAGGGTCTCATGTTCTGAAGCCATAGATATTCTTTGGTCTGTGACGTTCAGCACCTGAGGTCTTGATATGGTTACTGCCTTACCTTTCTCTGACATTTTTTCGTTTGTAGCTTGACTATGGATGAGAGTTTTTATGCATACGCAGCCGAGCGTGTATTGCTGAAGAGGGACTCTATCCACATCACCAGTCTCCACCTGGTGACCTTCCCTTCCACACGTGCCACATTAAGAGCCTACTGGTCGATGCTGGGAAGATGTCAGTCGCTTTGCGCGGTACACAGTGCATCATGCGCGTGTAGGCGCAAGCCTGGCTCTTCCTTCAGACACCGTAGGCTAGGTTTTGAACTAAGAAACTCCTTCGAAATCTCGGTGTTTCACTAAGGCCGGTTGCGCTTCTGTTTCTGCCCAGGACGTTACCCTATATCGTACAACATTTGACTATTAGTCCTACACCTGTGCTCTCAAAGCTTCCAAAGCGCCTCAAGTATTGCGTTCGACTTTTTTGGAGCAGACTTCTGGTTACACTGGATCCGCTATACTTGTGTGTACGTTTAACACTAGGTCCTAGGGAGTTGGCGGTTGCCATATCAATTCCCCTCTATTTAAAGTCAGCAGTGCTATACCAGGCGTACGTTTATCTCCAAGGGAGATATGGTTGCAATACATCGCTCTGCATGGGAGATAACTCATCGTGCCAGGTTTAGAGACCGGAATGTGATTTATAGGGACTCACAAACCGCCCTGAGTGCTATCGGCACATTGGATTCTCCTCTAACTTCGGTTGTTAGTATTGTGATGCCACTGTTGTTTTGGGCCATGGAGATGTCGATAAAATCCTCTGTATTGCTAAACATGTGAAATTTGCTGGGAATGAGTACGCCGATGATGGGGCCAAAGATTCTGCGAGAACTGAGCGACCAGACCTATGTTTCTCCATTCCTCACACCAACTACAGGGCCTTAATTAGGGCAAGCCTCCAGGTTACGTGGCAGTTTGCCTTGACTGTTCCCATAGACAAACCTCCCCAATGCTTCGACGGCTTCAGTTCGCTGTCTTCCGCCTTTGAATTGGGCGCACACGCGTGATGCACAACCATTTGAAAAAGTGTGCACTTTATTGAAACCACTGCGTTTTCCCTCGAACTGTTCAGGATTTTCTCGTTGAATATCCCAATTGGGTGATCTTTATCCTTGTTACCTGTCCCGGTGGATAGGAGGAAATATGAAAAGTTACGGAAAATAAAAATGAGGTGGAAAAGGACTAAAAAAACATAGCACCAGTTTTACGTGGGGCGTTGGGAACTGAAGGGCACCAATCTTGTTACCTATTGCAGATGGTTAATTTTATCATAGGTTGAGTTTGTTTTTTTATTCTCATCCACTCCTCTAGAATGTCAGGTCGAGTTTTGTTTCATGAAAGAAAGGGCTGACGGACCTTCTAATACCCCAATAAGCTCACTTCCTGAAAGTCTCGGAGTTTGTTAGTCAAAGTCAGGAAAGGGGCAATTCTCAGATTTTTAATCATTATTTTTATTTTAACTCTGAGCGTAAGCCATAATCTCTTATCCTTGGAAATCGAAAATGTTCTTCTACTCTTTACCCATCACCTCTTTAAAATTGTATGTCTATTCTATTTTAAAATTGCCGTCTCACACACTCACGAAAATCAATAAACAATCAATTTATAAAATATCTTATATATCTGTAGAGGTATAATAAGGGTTTAGTATATATATATATATATATATATATATATATATATATATATATATATATATATATATATATATATATATAAATATATATCGAGGCAAAGGAAATAATAACAAAAGACATCTGGGTTTAGCTTTGCCCCTCCGATGTTCTCCGGTAACATAGGAGAACGGGGAAAAAGGTAAATGTTACGAGACAGATTCCTGACCTCAGCTCAAAAGGCAGGCCCTTCGTGGGTGTACTTATAAACAATCCATTCAAAGTGCAAACTGCTGATCTCGTATTACCCTCTCTCAGAGCTACAAGACGCCAAGCACGGGAGACCAACCTGAGGTCTCACCTTGCGAGTCCCGCCTCCACCTCCCCATTACCCCGCGGGAGTAAATTGCGTATATATCAGGTTGACCCGAGGAAACGTGACTTTTTGTCTGCTCTAACGGTAGAGACAGGAAAGTCACCGGTTGAGAGATTTTTAGAGTTCGAGAAGCAAACAGAAAAGTCACCGGTAGAAAGTTTTCTGCAAGTTAAGGAGAACTTGCAGTACTTGTACAAAACCAGATTGTGCCAAGGAAGCTCGACGGCATTCGAGCCATCAGATTATTGAGTATCAAGCTATCCAGTTTGAGGACTCAAAATCTTACTCTATCTGAGTTGGAAAAACCCCAACTAGATAAAGAAAAAAAGAAGACAACGATTTCATCTCGTCCGGAAGAAAACGAGATCAAGGTTTAGAAAAAGTAGAAGGACTAAGCTTTCGCTTGAGCATCCACCCAATCCAGATCCCTCGTGACGTCATCCGTCAAATCAACAGGCAGGTCGATGAACGCCATCTATTGAGCAAACAACCATCTACTCGAGCTACGCCTCTCCGAAACAAAATCTCCGAAGATAGTCTAACTGGTCGCGAGTATTTAATCTCCATTACCTTATGTAAGTAGAGAATAATCCTGTTGTTTATGTCCCAGGCGTAATAATTAGTTTATTGGATGTCTGGCCAAGAACAAAGATATTAACTTAAAAATTGTGCCCTCCCCCGTAAAATGCTATCTCGTATCGAGCCTTGAGAGCTCACCCAGTAATCCCATTTTCTTTTTTTTAAGTGTATCACATTTGTATTTGTTTTATGTTATTTAGTGAGAGGGTTTATGTTCATTAAAGTCTATTTTTTTAGTAAAAGTACTGTTTTAATTATCCTCGAACCAGTTAAAGTGGCATTAATTGTTAAAGTCAAGAAAGAAACCCCTTTTATTCATTTACGAGAATAAAAATAAAGTTTAGCACTCTTAGAGAACGATCCTCAAGCGATCACCGAGGCACGAACCTACGCCTCAAGTCAAAGTTTATTTGGTTTATTAAAAATTAATAAAACAAAAAAATAAATATATATATATATATATATATATATATATATATATATATATATATATATATATATATATATATATATATATATATAATCTCGGCTAACTTACGACAATATCTAATTTTCCGTTTGATGTCGCTGATCTTATTTCCGATGTCACCTTTTTTACAGGCACCAAATTTGTTTGTTTTGGTTTCATATTAGTTTATTTAATGAGGTAAAAACAGTTATAACGTTATGGCAAAGTTCAACTACTTCCCTTAAAAACCGAGAAGGCTAACGTCCCTAGAACTCCCTACTCTGTCGATGGTAACCTTTATAAAGGTCCGCTGCTAACTGTCTTCTTACTGGATATCAAGGGCGCCGCTAATGACTTCAATTACTGATAGTCGAGTTACTCTACATCTAACCTACTAACTCCATTGCCCAGCATTTTTACACTTGCGTTTCCATTAACTTTACCAAAATCAAAGACTCTTTAATTCATTCTGAGCGTTCACAAATTTAACATGGAATGAAAAGAATAATTATCATTTCACATATAACTACGAGGGGTGGTCAATAACTTTTCAAATTCGGATATAAAGAACCAAGATATGAGGAAGGGTGTTTTATTATTTTTTTAATATAACTACCCTCAACTTCAATTCACTTGCGCCACTTGTCCCTGAGGCTGCGAATTCCACTCCTGGTCGTAGTCGCTAGGGGCCAGATCTGGACTGTAAGGAGGGATGATTTAGCTCCTCGAATCCGCAGTCGCGCAGAGCAACTTGTGCAACTCTGGCCTTGTGGACTTTGACCACGTCGAAGTCGATCATGGGGCGTGAGGTTTCTAGGGACCCAACGGGCCGAGACCTTGTTCATGGCCAAATTTCTTCGACCTTCGCCCCTCGATTTTCGAGGATCATCCTCCCAACACGGGCCACATTGTTCTCGTTGGTCACGTCTGACGGGCGTCCTAGACCGGGTCATCTTCAAGGAACTCACGACCATGGCGGAACTCCCTATTCCAGCGAGCAGTGGTTGCATAGGAACGGTCGATGTCGGTGTACACTGCAACCATGCGTTCATGGATCTCTTTTGCATTCTTGCCTTCCTTGGTCAAAGTTTGATCACTGCGCGGTGCTCAACCTTCTCCATTGTTGAAATATTTGTGACTGACGATCTGCGATCAGCAACTGCTTCTTAAATAGACGAGGCAGGAGCGTGCGGCTGCAGGTCCTGACTTGTCATAACTTGTCCTAACACCCCCACCAACAGCCATCCCCCTTCCTCTGTTTTGCCCTACCGATTCGAAAAACTTATTAACCGCCCCTCGTAGTGTTCTCACATAGCCTATTAGCACTTAGCATATTATTTCTTATTGGAAATTACCTTTAATGGACAATTCCATCCTTTTATGCGTCAATAAAATATTTTGCATATATTATTAATATAGTTAATTTAATTATTTATCTAATAAAGCCCAAAATGAAATCCATGCAACTTTCCAGAATAAAACGTATACATTAAACGGTCTTCAAATTCACCTTGAGCACTAAATGCTTTCGTTGGTTTAAGAGGTGAATCAAATCAAAATCAAATAAGTAATAGTGGCATAATATTTAGTGCCAGCACTGCCAATTGCGCCTTCAAATTTATTGTCCAATACTGGTTACAGAACAAATCTTACATGGCTTGAATTTTTCAAGCCAAGCGTTAGTAAATGGGATGCCTGCATCTACTACAGGCTCGCTAGTGGCTGACGATGATGATGCGGAACAGGCAAAGTTCTTTCTCCACTTCCTTTGTCCTTATGACCCGGCCAGTGTGTGTTGTCAAAAAAAGCCTAATGAACAGTGTTTCTCCAAGTTTCACGGTCACAAGCCAGAGCAGACCATTGGTGATGATTGCTAGTCGTAGTCGTACACAATGGAGTTTAAGAATGGCACTGTAAATGTTTTAATTATAAATGCATATGTAGGTTACATGTATTTAGAAGGAAATTACATGTTGTATCTCCACAGTCCTCAAATATTTTAAGTAGGCCCGATAACAGGGACCTTTTAAACTTCGAAAAACCCATCTTGACTGTCCTCTATATTACCAAGTCACGATTCTGTTAACTACTCCAGAAGACTTAATCTAGCAATTTTCCCTAAAATAGAAGCTTGTTTACTCTTGTATATTAAATATGGTCATGGCAAAACCCGAGTATCAGAAATTAATACTCGAGGATTAGACTTTGTGGTGAATATTAAGAAGAGTTCCGCATATTTTCTCGTTAATACAATAATCAGCCCCATTATATTAAGTCTGAATCGATTGTAGGATTTAAATTTAAATTGTTTTATTACAACAAAATAGAGTTACTAGATTGAAGATTATGTAAACGTTTTAGTATTATATATAGTTATCTTAAATTACACTGGTTTAAAAAGAAATTGAGGAAACCACAAAAATAGTTGTTCTAGCCTAATTTTGGGGTGCTGATTTCAGAAACGAAACCCGTTTTTACTCATCACCTTTAGTTTGTGTGGAATACATGTATTAGAAATTTTTTGGAATTGTGTTCTTAAAAACCTTAAGCTACCAATGGGATAATACATCCCAGAAGTTTTAAAAAATACCTGTGTGCAGAATTCAGCTTAAATTAGTGTATATTTTTGTCCCAATAGTAGTTTTAATATATTAGCATATTATTTAATATCTGGCAACTCTTTATTATTCCTCAGTTGTTTTTGATAACCAGTGAAGTGAACACGTGCTGAAAGGTTAGCATTTGTTTTATTAATTTTTAAAGATCTAATTGATTAATTAGTTCTCAGGTATATTAGAAAAAAATATTATAGGTAAATATGTAGATTATCGGCGCGAACGATGGGACGTACTCTTTCGTCCGTGTTCCAAAATGTTTCACGTTTTTGGAGTACATTTAAGTTGACGGCTCGTGTGGGGGTAAACACAATGGGGAGACTACACTACGATGATCCTGAGTTTCATAAAATTGAAGGGGGGGTCTGGGGGGCACAGCCCTCCAGTATATAATCCTAATTGTTTATAGAATAATAATTCGAAAAGGACTCAAACGCGCATGAATATTCCGACACGAGTGAACGATAATATTTACACACAAATTTTTTTTTCGGCCGGGCCGCTAATCTACATATTTACCAAATTATATATATATATATATATATATATATATATATATATATATATATATATATATATATATATATATATATTTATATATTAGAAAATATCTATCTTTCACTAATTATATTTATGCTCTCTCCTTAATATAATATATCTACATGGCTAAATTCAAGCAAACAGGCTGCCCAAAGTTTCAACACCCCTCTAACTAAACTTTAAATTTTATAACATTATTTGGAATAAAAAATATTCTGGTCAGTGAAAGGGTTAAAAAAATTAAATGTCTCATTCTTAGATTGTGAGGTTAGGGCTGCTCGACAAACATGTTACGCAACCATTGTATATGTTGCACACATGTCTATTTTATGATGTTAAAACCATATGTATTTTGTAACTATATATGATTAATGTTTATTTTATTTTTCATATTTTTTTAAGTTGACACATATATCTACAATGGCTTCAGGCACTTCAAAACACCGAGGATGCATCAACAAGTCAAATTCATTCTGTTACGTGTATGGGGATTTCATTATTTTCACTGTAAAATCAGAGATCAGGACAAATCCTGAGCCCCAAACATGTGTTGTAAACTCTGTTACAATGGACAAACTGCATGGTCTAATGGCAATAAAACAGCTTCCAACTTTGCTGTCCCGATGGTCTGGAGAGAGCCAAAAAGCCATGCAGATGATTGTTATTTTTGTCTGACAAATATAACTGGTTTCAATGGTTCTTCTAGAAAAAAGATAAAATATCCCAACCTTCCCTCAGCTATAAGGCTGGTTCCCCACTCAGATGATCTTCCTGTCCCTACACTCCCAGCAAATAAAGATCTTCTTCCATCATCAGATGAAGAAATGCCTTCAGGGAAATATTCTTCCAATTCGATCTCTTCTGAAGACAATGTCTCTGTTAATTCAAGATCAAGTAGCAATGAGCCCCATTGGTTCACGCAGGAAGACCTGAATGACCTTGCCCGTGATTTGTATTTATCTAAGCAGTAGGCAGAGCTCCTGGCATTCCGGCTTAAGCAGTGGAACCGGGTCAAGGCAGATGTAAGGATCACCAGTTTCAGAACAAGAAACAAAGACTTCACTTCATTGGGCATGAAAAATAGGTTGGGCTAATGTAAAAATGTCTCTGGCTTGTTCACTTTACTTTGTTTCCAACAAAATCATTCAAATTGGCGTCTTTTCATGGACACTTCCAAGCGAAGTCTGAAGGCTGTGCACCTGTACAATGGGAATAAATAGTTAGCATTCACATTGCCCATTCAGTCGATCTGAAGGAGTCGCATGACAATATTAAGCTCCATTTGGAAGCTGACGAAGTAAAACCAGTACCAGTAGACCCTCTGCGGGGACCTCAATTTAATTGGGCTCCTTATGGGTATTCAAGCGCATTCACAAAATACTGTTGCTTTCTCTGTCTCTCGAAGAGTCGAGCTGTGTCTAAGAACTATAAGCAGAAGGACTCCTTATTCTAAACAGTAGGGCGCAGGCGAGCGCTCTATCAAATAGCGGTGCGTCCCACGAGTGTGTCCAATTAGGAGATGGCAGAAAGCAACCTGAAACCTTCGCGGCAATGGGAGATAGATCCATGGGAACTGTTGCGGCGCAATGGACCGCAAATTTAAGTTACCTTCGACCGTCTCCCATCTTCTTTGCTAAGCAGCCCGGAGAGCTGCCGTATTCTTGCCATGTAGTTGGTGTGAGGAACATCGAAACGCTGGTCCAGTCACCCCGTTCTCGCGCTCATTCCCCGCAATTCCTACATGTCCAGTAACCCAGCAAAAGATAATCTCGACATCCGCCCGGCCTGCCAAAACCGTGGCGTCACGGATATCGCGAACCAGGGGATGCGAAGATTCCAATGCCTCTAGAGCACTCAGGGTTCTTTGTGATTCGCTATAAATCACACCGTAGCGTAGTGCTGTCTACGAAGGAAGGCCTCGCCGAGTGCATTTTCCGCCCGGAGCAGAGCATCTGACGTGGAGTGAACATTGCAGAAGCCGCACTGTGCAGAAGACATGTCCTTCGCTGTCCAAATAAAGGCTAATCTAAAATTTACCAATTTATCCATCAACTTACATACGTAAGAGGATAAAGAGATTGTGTGCAATGTAGCCGGGGTAGAGAGATCTCTCCCCAGTTCGCGAAAAGCAAGCACAGTAGCGATTTACCAGGAATCTTGGAGGAGAGCCTCTACCCCGAAACAGTTGAACAAATCTGACAGGAAGGCCATACCTTGCTCAACTAGGTCTCGAAACATGGCAGACGGGACATCCCGGACCATGGGTGGTGTCTGCACACGAAGCAAGAGCGGAACGCAACTCACTCATAGTAAACCTGTCGTTGAAGGGTTCTCCGCCTCTGGAGGTAAAGTCCAGCCGGTGTTCTTCTGCGACATCACGACACGCATTAAATGCTGGCGGAATAGCATCCCGGCTAGAAAATGCGAAGAAAGCGGTCGCGAAAGATTACGCCACGGACGAGGGGACCTAGATTGCGGTCTCATTCTCCTAAAGAAATGGAGGGGAGTCTTGCGAGAACTTGCCCCAAATTATTTTTACTCGCTACCACCTCTCACAGTTGCCCGCACTGCAAGAGGTGCTTGCAGGCCCTGCAGAGCCAGGCGCCGCCATTTGGGACCACCCCTCCCGCCTGGTGGCTTGGCAGTCCATCGGCATGGCGGCTCCACCTTAGACATGGCGTAAAAATGATAGATTTTGAAGACGAGAGAAAAAGGGATGTAAGGAAGGTATGGGTGGGGATAAAGCAGGTAGTTAAAAACCAGCCACCCCAGACCGGAGCTCAGGGGTTAGGGAACATTGTCCCCTACCCCCTTAGCCCCGATGCGGGACGGTTGGCTGAAAGGAAGGTCAGCATCTACCCTGTGAAATTAGAGGCTGACCAGAGAAAGTTGTGGGAGAGGTTGTGTGAAAAGAGAGGAAACAAGTGTTTTGAAGGAAGGAAGAGAGGCTAAGCTGGGGCCGGACGGGGTGCTGAGTCCCGTCAGCACGGCGGCCAGGATGGCAAATCGCTGCGCCCCTTACGGGGTTGTCACAGTCGAACGTGAAAGAGAGTGTAGGGGTGGGTCCCGAAGCCCCTCCATGCTTTCTCATCACACGTTCGACCTTGACCGCCCTATGGTCGGTTAGCTCTAGGGTGATGTCCTCAATGGAGTAGTCAACGAGTTCCCTCGCTTCTACTACTACTTTCACAAAGTTCATGGTAGAGTACGGCGTCACACTCACCAGGGTGCCATGAAGTGTCCGAAGAGCACTTATCTTGGCCACCTCGGCGGGATTCGCCGCATTCGCCAGAAGGCTCCCGTCCGAGAAACGGGTCACTTTCGGCTCTCTACCAGTTGCACTAGCTAATCCTTCCCTCTGATGGGTCATGTTGCCCTTGGACAACATGGTGCCATCAGTGGAGCGAATAACGAGGAAGCGTTTGAAGCCAGCGGGCTCGAAAATGCCAGGTAACCTCTGAATGAGGGGCCTCGATGTCATCGAGGCTCTGCCCTGTGCACTTTTGGTCTTAGCCAGGGGCTCCGCATCTGGGGAAGCAGAGGGGTCGGATGTGATGATCTTGGCTTGGTCGCTTGCCAGAGTGGCAGCAGACCCATCCGTCCCCGCAGCCATCGTTGATGGAGAAGAGCCCCGAATCTTCTTTGTCTTTTTGGTCTTTGTCTTTTTCTTCTTTTGAAAGGAGGGCGGAAAATGAACCCGCTTCTGACCCTCCGCCGGTAGAAGCCCCTAGGCCAGATGTACCGGCCTCAGCCAGGTCCTTCTCCAAAATGAAGAAGGTCCTGGTGTCGCAGGGGCATCATCCGGAGAAGATTCCTCCCTTTCTTGTACTGCCTGAGAATCCCCAGCCGTTTGAAGAGGACCTTGCATAGGGGCGGATTCGGGTTTGGTGCTCGGCGCCGATCCTGGATTCCCCCTCCATGAAAGGCCCTACCGTCTGAGGCTGGTTTTCCTCAAAGACCATGTCTATTAAGGAGGGGCCTCCAGCTGGCTATCCCCTCCCAGGACATCGCAGGTCCCCTGGCAGCCTCATGAGTCTTTAGTGGGGAGGCACAGGCCTTGACCCCGGCAAGGTTTAATATTCTTGCCAGCAGGTCTTTTGAGGGAAGTGACTGAAGGGGCCTGGCCTTCCTCTTCCCCCTGAGGGGGGTTTGCCCTACCGAGCCGCTTACACGAGGGGCGGTCAGCAGTGGGCTGCCTGCTGGCTTTCTTGGCAGTCTTCTTGGAAAGAAAAGAGGGGACTGCCACTGGAAAAGGGGAGGTGCCCAAGAGCACCTTCAGAGAAAGGGGGGGAGGGGGAGTCCCCTGCACCCGTAGGCGAAGGAGAGGAGTAAGCCCCCTCTCCGGTTAGAGAAATATGGAGGGTCCCCTTCGAAAGCACAAGGGGGGGGGGCCCTCCATCTTTTTTGTGGAGCTGCACGAGGGCGGCTCCGTTGTTGTTATAGGTGGAATTAAGGGGAGATGGGTTTTTTTTTGCATCATTGGGCATGGTGACCCTCTTTGTTTTTTCGGGACGCAATCGCTCACCACCTCTTGCAGTAGCCCGCACTGCAAGAGGTGCTTACAGACCCAGCAGAGCCAAGCGCCGCCATTTGGGACCACCCCTCCCGCCTGGTGGCCTGGCAGTCCTTCGGCATGGCGGCTCCACCTTGAACACGGCGTAAAAAAGATAGATTTTGAAGACAAGAGGAAAAGCGATGTGAGGAAGGTATGGGTGGGGATGAAGCAGGTTGTTAACAGCCAACCACCCCAGACCGGAGCTCAGAGGTTAGGGGACATTGTCCCCTCCCCCCTTATCCCCGATCCGTGACGATTGTCTGAGAAGGTCATCTTCTACCCTGTGAAATTAGAGGCTGACCAGCAAATGTTGTGGGAGAGTTATGAAAAGCGACGAGGTAGGATAGGAATACAGGCTATCTGAAGGAAGAAAGAGGGGCTAAGCTTGGGCCGGACGGGGCGCTGGATCCCGTCAGCACGGTGGCCAGGTTTGCAAATCGCCGCGCCCCTTACGGGGGGTCAAAATATTAGATGGTGAAGTGAGAAGGAAAGGGGATGTGAGAAAGGTATGGGTGGGGATTATGCAGGTTGTTAAAAAGCTACCACCCCAGACCGGAGCTCAGGGGTGAGGGAAAATTATCCCCTCCCCCCTCAGCCCCGACCGGGATAGTTGGCTGAGAAGGAGGTCAGCGTCTTCCCTGAGAAAATAGACACCGACCAGAGAAAGTTAGGGGAGAGGTTGTAGGGGAAGTGAGGAAGTACGTGAGAAATACAGGCTGTCTGAATGAAGGAGAAGAGGCTAAGCTGGGTTCGGACGCGGTGCTGAGTCTCGTCTGCATGGCGTCCAGGATGGCAAATCGCCGCGCCTCTTACGGGGTAAAGAGGCGAAAATCTCAAATATTCAATCTGAGATTCTCTACCACAGAGGTCAGAGTATTTCCAGCAAATAAAACGAAGGAAATTATCCAACAGCTAAAAATGGTTATTACAAGTACAAAATTCCAAGATCTATATATATAGATGCGGAATTAGACAAGTTATTAACAGAGGACATCTAAATATAGCTATAGAATTGTGTTATTCAGTGAAAAAGGAGGAATTCAAAAAGAAAAGATGCGGCAAAACTAAATCACTAAGCGAGTGAGGGTCATTTATAGCGAAAATAAAAACAACAAAAGAGCATTACAACGATTCAGAAAGAACGAAATAAGGAGAATAAAAATATTCTTCCAAAGCGTAGCATGATGGGACGCGAAAAAACTCTTATCCTGTAATACCCAGCTAAAAGATGACCCAGAAGTGATAGGACAGTTCTAAGTGAAATAAAAATAAACCCAGATAGAAACCCCGCAAAAATATTTAATTCCACAGTAATAACTACGACCACATGGGACATAGATTTTGACGGAATAGCGGTGGCCATGAGAAATGACATCGAATTAAGTAGGCTACAAACCTCAATGAGTCGTACCTAGCAGTCACAATTGAGATCTCGTCAGGCAACCTAATCATATTGACTAGGTACCACCCTATAAGGAGAGACTTCCTAAAACTCCCCAACTTCATTGAAGTCTTTGTACTCAGGTTAAAAGCAATATTATTAGGAGATCTAAATGTCCGAAATGGGGCATCATGATGCACTGTTAACTTTACAAACATAAGACGAAACCTGGACATACCCGTGGAAAGGGGTATACCAGAAAGAATTGGTCCAGACACACTTCCCAAGATTCTTTGTTCAAAGGCAGTAACGCCCGAGCTTTGCTCTATTAGCCTAGCAGAAAGGGAACCGCCCTCCAGATATTGACGATCTTTATGGACCCAAGAACGCAGATTGGATCGGATACGCCAAAGAAATGGCAAACTTCCAACAAACCGACCTAAGCGAAGCAACTATTGAAGAGAGAAAGAAACGCATAACATAATGAAAGCGTTAGTGTAAGAGGACAAAAATCATATCCTAATAAGAGCTAACAGAACATTGCCACACCTCCATCGCGCGGCACAAAATATGGCTCTTAAGGATGAATATAAACAATTAAAAGATCAACGAACACAATAGACACCATAGATGCTATAGAGATCGATTAATTAGTCTCACTAACGGCATTGGGAGACCAAGACGTCGAACTGGTCAATTTCAGGGAGCTAAAAGAAACGCTCTTGGGGACCAAACAAAAAAACCCTCAAGAATCAGTTTTGAGAAGGAAAAATCTGATGAGAGTGCCGGACAGCTTCTTAAATAAAATAATCCAGCTGTTTAACTCATCAATTAGTGCGGACTCCTTCCCTGATGTGCTCAAGAACTGAAAGCTTATAATTTTGCTCAAGCCAGGTACTCGTAAGTCCCCAAATATGCCAAGTATTTCAAGTCGATCACGTTGCTAGAAACAATGACCTAACTCTTGAAAAGAATAATTAACATGATATTAAACATGCTCCGAAAATAAATCACCTTAATACCACAACTTGAGTATGAGTTTAAAAAAAGTAGAGGTAACCAGATAGCACTAGCAATCCTTGTAGACATATTGGCAAAATGGAAGAACGACAGGAACCATACTGAACTGGTATTAAGAGATATTCAAAAAGCGTTCGATAAGGTTTTGAAAATAGGACTAAAATACAAAATGCTGAGACTCCCTATGCTATTTTTCCTAAATGCGTGTGTGACTATATTATGGAAAGCACAGCACATACTCGTATATCTGTTGAAGGATTCAATAGACTGAGGTTAGAAATTCCCTATGGTATTCCCAGGAGGACTAAATTAGTCCTACTATGTATAGCATTTTCACTAGAGACATACCAAACCCGGTCTATTATTCAACAACATATATAGAATTCCGTAATGATGTCACAGTAATCTCAAACAGCACATATAGCACGCATCTACTATAGTGAGAGTAGCGGCAGCGGAGATAGAAAACAAATATCTCTGAACGAAAATGGAAAATCCGCACGAATGGTGGAGAGCGACGTATGTCGCTACCATAACGAATTTAGAGTCCTCGGGCTGACAGTTACAAGGCACGGCTTTTGCGAGAACGTAACTGAAAATAATTAAAATGGTCAAGACCAACTTATTCAAAATGTTCCATCTCTGAGGCCTGAAAAGAGAGAACAAACTAAAGATATGTATATAAGCGGTATATCTACCTATACCGCTTAACAAACTGAACAAGACGTAACACCTGGAAATTACAAAGAGTGCACAACAGTGGCGTCCTAATAGTGATTAATACTAGAAGAAGAGAAAGCCTAAGACAAAGAGATCCACATCGGTAAATATGCTTCGAGACGGTAAAAATTGAATTACACAAGACGGCTTGCAAGATATGAGTTAGACTGGAAACAATGCTCAGTGAAAAGGAAAAATGGAACACTGGACATACCCCAGATTTATAGAGGAACAAACAGAGGAAAAAATATGAGTGAGAAACCACTTACGAGAATAAACCCGGAACCTCAATGGAAACTGCTGAAGAAAGAAAAGACTACAAGCACAACTAAGAGAAAACAACTGCAAAACAAACAATAAAGAATAAAATGCATATTAGACGAATAATAGAGCGCGAGATCATTTTAGAAACATAAACTTAAATATGTGACTGCAAATCGCATTTAAAAACCCGAGAAATGGTTGGTCGCCCAGCAACTACTGAAATTCAACCCATTTCCTTTCGCCACCTAATAACCACTCTCCACTCTACTCTTATTATGTACCAGTTTACTTTCAAACCTTTTCAAGACTCGAGACATGTTTGCTCATGTGTCTTTATTTTGTCTGGGTTTCTGACGGGTCGAGGCTCTTAGAGGTGCAAGAAGATGATAGAATCGAGACGCTGTCTGGCGTTAATAAGTTTAACAGATTATGTATTTGCCTGAGGCGGTGGGGCAAATGTTTTTGTTTTTTTTTAAGAGCTCATCTGGCGACTGCCTACTTGGGCATTAGTCGCCGTATTAAAACTGGCCTAGTTCTAGGCTACTTTAAAATAAAATTTAAAGAGAGAAAAAAACAACAACACCCGAAAAGGGGGAAAGGAAGCAAGCTGGTGCGTCGGGGAGAGGTCCCCCCGGCGCAGGAGCGTGCAACTAAAGGAAAAAAACAAACAAAAACAACAAAAAAAAAAAAAATGCAAAAAAACCACAAAACAAAACAAAAAAACAAACAAACCTTGCTTAAATAATAGGGAGAAGGCCGGCCTCCCCAAAGAAGTCAACAAGTCCACAAGTCAATGTGCACGAATCTGTCCCGAGCACAAGGGACAGGCGGTAGCGGTGGGGCAAATGAAAATGTTCTTAAAGTGTGATCTGAAATAGGATGAACGACTCACTACTTTACAACCAGCCTCTGGAGGTAGTCAAATAACAATCTTGAGGAAGACAAAACCACACTTTTCTTAATGAATTAGATTCATGGGGATGGTTATTGGCAAAGGTCTTAACGATCAATAGCAACGATTACGTTTGATAAACATACGCATATGAAAGGGATTTTTTTACAATTCACAATGTTATACAGGGTGGGGTAGAAAGGTTGCCCCGATTTCAAATGTTAATAAAAACAAACACATGATCATACGAGAATAAACTTTGTATTTATAATAAGTACATTAAATGCCATTGTGATTCAAGTGGTTTTTAAAATTGTATCACTTAAGTGACAACCGCCAATGTTGATGCAGCTTTGAAGTTTCTCTCGAAAGTTCACCATATCCCTTTAAACCATGTCCCATGGAATTGCGTTGATTTCCTGAGTTATTGGTGCCTTTAGATTTTCTACAGTTGCTGGCCAGTGCTGGTACACTCGTAATTTGAGGTGTCCCCATAGAAAAACAAATCATAAGGAGCTAAATCCAAGGCACGTGGGGGCCACCCAATATCGCCTCGCAGAGAAACAATAAGACCCGGAAACATTTCACGGAGGACGAAGCGCAAATTGTCTTCGGAAGGAAGGTTGCGTCGTTGCGACGGACTTACGAAACTTCCAAAACAAATGCACGATGCTCTCCACTCCAGACCATGGTGAGTACTACCTGAAACAAAAAATAAATGGCATTTAATATGTTCCATAGAGATACGAAGTTTTTTCTTGTATCTTCATACGTTTGGTTTTTATTAACCTTTCTGCCCCACCCTGTACAATGGAAAAGTCGATAAAATAATTGATGTTAATATTTAAATTACAATGTGACTGATTTATTTTGTATGCAATTGATGCACTATAGTATAAATTATCTTGCATTGAAAAGTATCGGAGAGAAAAATCCTCATATGATCTTTTTCTTTAAAAAATGGATTAATAAAAATAGTGAAATCGCTTCGTCTTTTTTTTTTCATATCATATTATCGCTACTTTGGAAGGAGAGAATTTCCATCACGATTAAGGTGTAATGCTGAATTAGCATGTAGGCTGTTCCGTCTGACCTTAATTTCCATATCGGGATATTTAAGGCCACGATGTAGGAAGTAGGAGGTCACTTGTGGCATCACATGATTGGTTAGTAGTGTACAAGGCTCTAGCATTTGACGTATGCTCTCATTTTACCCTTCTTTCTTCGTAGGAAGGACTTAGGTTCCTTCCGATGATTAAGGTTCTATAGGCCTACCTATATAGGTTGTGAAGAAACTGGCACGTATTCGTGTCTCTAAAAAGGATATGTTACAAATCTCGAGGTCATTTGAGATGAATGATTCCTGGTACGTCATGTTTCGGGATATTAGGGACGTGACCGAGTTCATCCCGTCTTACAAGTCTAAAGCAAACTGGTTCTTCGGGAGGGTCACCTGGAAGACTTAGAATTCAACCATAAGACATATGAATTGGGCAAAATTGCCCTCCGTTTTTTACTTTTGTTAGTCTCATACAGTTTTCCTATTCGCTTTTATGTGAAGAAATGAACAAAATAAATGAAGAGTCAGAAGCATGATTCTTATTTAGAGATCTTAATTTAGGGATTTTTAGTATTATTCGGGACTTCCACGTTGTGTTGAGATGAGACCAACTGTACCTTTTCTGATAAGCTTGAGCGGGTTTGTGGAATATTTGGGGACGCAATAAAAATAATTTGTTCCTCTGCATTACAAACTTCTTTCTACTCTCAATATATAAAAATGAGAGTATTTAAAAACTTTTATGTTTTCATTAAACAAGTTATAGAAGGGATTATGCCATACAAGTGTATATTTACTTTTATCTTAGGGACATTGGCAAGTTGTGTATCATACCTTCTTTACCGCAATTTCTATATCGCTCAATTTCCAAATTATGGATACGAATCTCGCATTACCAAATTCATTTTGTGATTGTTAAATATTTTAATTTCCAAATCTCTGATATTTGTTGATAAAAGTGATGAAATATAAGCAATTAAAAGTAAATTTGATAAACCGCTGGGCTAAAGCCTCTTTCCTGCTATTTATCCCCCCAAAAACGGCGCGGTTTTAGATCCAGTCAATCTTTGCTATTATTGCCCAATGGCGTGTGCCAGGAATTCAGAGTGGAGTCAAATCATATTTGTAATATACGAGTATGTCACGTAATAATTGCCCACACCCGTTAACATATTTAACCAACACAGTCTGGATCATGCTGAAGTTCGACACGATTAACTACCCACTACGATACAAATTTCTTTCATAGCATACATTCAGACGCTTCAAAAAATACTGCATACATTTGTTTCGTGACAAGGAATCACTGCTCTGGGAAACAGCCTACAGGAAACTTATTTCCCATCACACATTAACGAACGGCGTAGATACGCGCCAATCCAACCATTTCGGAAGATTAATGATGTTAATGATGTTTTCTACGTAAAATATTGCTAAATTTAACTTATTTTCTTGGTTTCGTTATAAAGAAATTATAACATTGACCATCGAATGTTTTCTTTTCCCTTCAAGCTGTTTCTGGCTCCGTGACTCGTCTTTCCACGGAACATGCGTGTAGCAACTGTAAGAATATTAATCATAAACATTAAGTCCGTCTCAAAAGGTTATACATAATATAAGAGGTGTGTGTCTTGAATGGACAAATGGTAATTGTTCACTCCTTTGCTTCCTATATTAATATATTAATAAAACGAGATTCCCAAGAAGTATGTATATGGTCAGCTGCTCTAGATACAGACGTAAAAATGATCTCTCTTTGACAGGTTTTGGGGATCGTCTTCTTCACCTTCGTTATTTTGTGGGCACCCTTCTTCATCATCAATATCGTCGTGGGGGCATGCCCATCCTGCATGCACCACATAGGCGATGACGTTATTAACTTCGTGACGTGGCTTGGGTACGTCTCATCAACGGTGAATCCATTTTTCTATACGTTCTTCAACAAGACGTTTAGAGAAGCTTTTGCGAAAATTCTCAAATGTAGTTTACGAACCAAAAAGAAATATAATTTCTAACTTAATCATTCCACTTTGAATATTGTATTAAACCCCTAGGACAATAAAGTACTCTCTAATAAAAGTTATGAAAATGAAAGTTTTAAAGAATTTAAACGAGCGATAGCCTGAAGGAAGCTCATTATAAAGTAGCTCATCTTCTTGCTTCTGAATATTTCCTTTGCTTATATACTGACAATAGAAGTTAAGGTTGAATTCATAAACAAAGACCTATGTTATAATTTCTCCTATCTTAAAGATTTGTTCCAAAAAGTAAACTTATAAAATGATATACAAAAATTCATCTAATCTAGAACTAATATAAAACAAATATAAAATATAAAAATAATATAAATTAAACTAATATAAAACTCGTTGAATACGGAATATGTTGGATTATTTAAAAAATAAAGTTTTGGCTACTTTGTCACCATCATTTGATTGACAAATGGTATATATATTTTTTTAATTTAAGATTTCACTTACATGCGTAGTTTAGCTCCAACTTTATGTGATGTACGATTACAAAGAATCCAATCCTTGTAATACAACAGAAATACTTTAGTTGTATAGCGTAGAATGCAGACCATCAAAGACTCATTGCTCTATTCCTAGTCGTACGAGTATAAACGAAAAGCGTTATTAGTATAGATGAGACTCGAGTTCTCTTTGGACGCTTAAATACGAAATCAAACGGAAGCTTATATGTCCAAAAAGTATGAATGCTAAAAATGGAAGAGATGGGTCGACTCGTCACTAGAGTACCTAAATCAAAGTATTATAATGTTAACATTATTACGAATCAACCCTCTTATTGTGATAGGGGTGTTAAAAATGGATAGAAGCTTTAATATTAAAATTGCTATTCAGTGCAAGGTAGAGGGTATATGACATTAATAATTGGTAATACTTCAGGTTCGGGGCGCACGGTAGGTGGCGCTGTTAGTAGGCTACAATTTTGGGCAACAATATATCTCTTATGACGTCAGAGGGTAGCTTCAGATGTGACCAATCACGGCGTTATAATTTTTTGTTTTTGGGGGGCTTTGCAACTTTTAGTCTGTATTATTTACTAAAAATCTGTGCCTCTGCTCGTTTATAGTTTTTTTAAGTTAGGTAAGGTTTCTTGATGTCTTATATTGTTTTTTTTGTTTTGTTTTCGTATTTTTTTTTTTGCTGCGAACGATAACAGCTTCTTACTGGCATCGTCGTAGCTTATAAATAGAGCGCGCTTAGCATTTATTTATGATTCGTTGAGGCTTTTTTGTGCTTTAGTTGTGCTTCTTCGTTATTCGAATTCGGCTTTAGTTTGTATAATCGCGAAAAACTTTTAGATTATCTAGAGGCTCATAAACTAGTCAAGAAACCTATAAAAGTAAGAATTGTTTGTTATTAGGTTAGGTTTTTCTGCCAGTAAAAAACTGTTGGAAAAAAAAAGCCCAGTAAATTCAAGGGGACTGCTCGTGGGGGAAATATCAATGCGGAGGGAGCACCCTGCGATGATCCTGAATTTCAATCAACTGGGGGGGTTTGGGGGGCGCAGCCCCCCAGTATATACTCATACAAAAAAAAACCGCCGTAATTGTTCACATCTGACGCTACCATCTGACGTCATAAGACATATATTGTAGACCAAAATTGTAGCCTATATACAGCGCCACCTACCGTGCGGCCCGAAACTGAAGTGTTACCTAATAATTTACCTTTAAATATACATATGTAGAAATATATATATATATATATATATATATATATATATATATATATATATATATATATATAGTGTGTGTGTGTGTGAATATTTTTAGGACATCACTTTGAATAGCTCTATTTTTAAAATTTATTTTTATATTAATAATTAATGACATAAGAGTGATTAAGCAAATGAAAAAGGCGTGCTGTAATCGTTGCCATAAAAACGCATAATAATACAGATATCGCTCGCTTTTTGAAAGTTGCCCGATCCTTCGTTGCCAAAGTTAGAAAAGACCTTGAAGCTACTGATAGGGATCCAACATTAGCAGCAAAACGCAAAACACATGCAAATGGTTTTAATGTCATTAGAACCTTAGAATTTGTTCAGAAAGTACAGGAAAAATAAAATAAAACAGCGGAAATTCGATCGAAGCCCTTGCAAAGGACTTCAAGGTTTCAGAATGCACCATCAGAAGAGTCGTGCATGAATATTTCCGTTACAAGTCGTATGCGATGCAGAGAGGTAAGTCCACAGGTAATACAAAAGAGAATCCTTTAAGACGTTGCTCTCCATTTCGAAATATTAAGAAGCTGGGATGCTTTGGTTTATCTCCGGTGAGAAAAACTTCGACCAGGGCCAAATGGTAAACTCAAGGGATGACATTGTTATGCAGAGTGCTTAGCGAAGTTCCACCTCTATTCCCTACTAAGTTTCTTGCAAAAGTGATGGTTTTAGGAATCGTTAGCAGTGTGCGAGATGTCATGCACCTTCAATTTTTACAGGCCTTGGATAGACAAAGTACGCAATGGTCGACATTGCATCTTCCAAAAAGACTGCACCATCTCATAAGGCTAGAACAACCCAGGCTTGGATGCGTGCCAATTTTCTTGACCAGATTATCCTAGACACTTGGCCTCCTATCTCACATGACCTCATCCACTAAACTATTATAACAAAGATTATGTCCAAAATTCAAAAAGACCATCTGATTCTGGAATTAAACACCTATTTGGATCAGTCATTGAGGCTAATGGCGGATTCATTGAATATGCCTGTTATAAGGATTCTCAGGATTATTTGAAAAGATTTAACTTTAAATACACCTTTTCTTTGATCTGCTATGAGTCTTTTCTATATTCCTACAAATGACATGAAAATTTTGACCCCCCTGAGTATATATATATATATATATATATATATATATATATATATATATATATATATATATATATATATATATATATATATATATATATATATATATATATATATATATAATTGTGTGCTGAGTTACTTTTCTATAAAATAATATATTTCATTCACATCACTCATTATACAGGAGAATTACCTTGTAAATATTTATATTACGAAGAAAATCTCGTATGTATAGTAATGTCAATTATTTGTTTCAAATTTCTTATTTATTGACGTAAATTTCCAACTCTGCGGTTTTTGGGCCTTGATATTAAATTCTTTAACTAAAAATCCTCCTTTCCTCTAAAACCTAAAATTAAGTTGCCAACAAGTTGGTTCCAGTAACCACACTTTCTAGCGAAAAACTGCAAGAGAGTGGTGTAATTTTGTTATTTGAATAATAAATGATAGAAGATTATGAAGGATGAGAAAACAACGAGGGCAAGTATTTTCAATACCAACTCACCCTTATATTATTTTTGAGGTTCATATGTCAATTGGTTCTATGGCTTTCGAAGAAGAAACTAGACTGTGTCTGTAGTTCTTTAAATAAATCCTCCCAGTAGGATAGTATGTTAAACAATGCCTCCCAATATACTCATTGATTAAACAAAATATTAACTGTCGTGTCCTGGTGTTTCATAGAGTATCATTTTTATTTCGAGAGAGAAAAGGAGGAGTTTGTGTACGGTAGGCTCTCAGCTTTTTCACTGAAATAGGCTCCTTGATTCACAATAATGCTGGTGATTAGTCATGGCTTCGGACATCAAGTTCTCGCTTTGGTTCACCTAACCATGTGACCTAAGGGATTATTGAAATATATTATATATATATATATATATATATATATATATATATATATATATATATATATATATATATATATATATATATATATATATATATATATATACAAGAGTATTTGTTTCTTCCAATCATAGCAAGCAGCCCTGCCCTTGTCCCACCTTTATAGAAAAAGCAAAAGTCTTGGGAAAAGTCGACGGGACTCGCAATTTATTAGTCAAACTCGTTCTCCAGCAGTTTATGACATTTTATCTACTTACGAGGGAAACTTACCTAATCAGTAAGCGTAACAATCAAAATAAGCAACATTTTTCCCTGCTTTGTTTACTGGCGTTTTTCTGAGGAGAAGAATGAAGTTTCAGAAGACAACTTGATGTCCTTCTTATGTCCAACTTAAGTGTGAGGAGATTTGTAAGTGGTCATTCCATAAGATAGAAAAAATACAAATTACTTTTTTCTGAATTTAATACTCATGCACACTTGCGTCTCCTCACAAGTATCCCAGTTACCTGGATTAAGATTTTGGGGGTAAAATAATCTCTTGAATTGGAATCACCCGCTTTATTTTGGTCGGCTCAGCAGAGCCCAAAAAGTAACTGGAGTCTCGATGAAAAAATTAAGAGTGGAGGAAACCAAACACGAAACCAGCCATTTTCGTCTCTATTTAATATCGATATTAGTTATATTTATTATGATAATAGTATGATGAATGATACACAAAATATATGCTATATGTTTAAAAATATGTAAAATGTTGTTCAAAATAATAAACTAAGTAATGTGTAAATTGTTTTCTTATGTCAGACAAAAACACTAATAAATGTTATATTTAGAAATGCAATTTAATTGCTCTCTCAATCAAAACACTTATCAGCATGTGAAGTACGAGTTGAAGTGCATGAGTCTCTAATGGCAAATTTTAGAGTCACTATATTGATAGAAGAGGAATTTCCTGGACTACTATAACTACAACCGGTTAACAGAAAATAGATTAGATAATTAGTGCATTGGTTTAGCCCCCATCTCGTTATTGGATAGCTCTACGCGTCCTCCTTTCGTGAATAGGCGCCTCTCGTAGGCGGCAATTAATCCCGGATAGGAACAGTGTTGACAGATCAATATTGTGAAAATTAGCGCAAAAGTTTGAAAAGGTAGCAGATTTTCGTGGAAAGTAGCGCAATAAAGAATTTAATTTTCAGAAACCCATAAAACAGAAAACAATTATTTTTATAGCAAGGTAAAAGCACCCCTTACCTTTAAAATTTTATCAGCGCAGTACAGTTTGTTCTATCTAATTTCAAATCAAATGAATGGGATCATGATGGCATTTCTCGCTTAATTAATTCTCCTTAATGATCGATACTATAAATACTTGCATAGTAAGAATTGGTATTATATTACCAAAATCGGTATTTTTCTTAAAGCATAAATTTTGATAATTTTGTTACAACGTTGGTATAATTTGGTGCTAATTTTGAAATTTATGCTGAATTTCTAAATTAATATATACCTTTCAAACTAAAAATTTCAACGTATCAAGTATTTCTTTCTCTTTCTCACTTAATTCGTTCTCATATATACTTGAATTGAGGTTCAACATAGCTTCACGTCTTAATATTGAAGAAAAGATGCAACCACATTCTATTTCGTAACTTAGTTGTTGTAGATGTTATCCTTGAGAATACTCTCTTAACAGTGGCATTGCTCATTGGTAAGCAGCATACAATAAGTGCAAACTTTGACAATTCAGGAAATAGAGATTCTTCGACTGCATTTTTAAGTTTTGCTACCTTACACCAAAATTCCGACGCGTCAGTAGGGATTTGTTCAGAAAGATTCTTTGCTAATCTTGACTTAATAATTTGAGCCACTGGTTCTCTATTTCTACGACCCGAAATTGATTGGCCAGTGCTAGTGGAGTGGGAAAGTTGAAAATGTTGGGCTAAACTGACTTAAACAAACACTCGGAGATAAACCTTGAACATTTTTAAGGACTTCAATGGTTTTAGGGATACGTGTCAAAACTCTTCTGTTTTCTCTTTTCCAAAAAAATAAAACACCTGATTTACATAGTCTTTCCCTGTTCTGGAGAAATTTCATTAGATGCAATTTTACTCAACAGAAGATTAGTAAATTCATATCCAAAATCTATTTTTTCATGGGGACAAGTATTATGACTCAATATCTCAGTTTGGTGAAGATTAACAAATTGAGGATGCAAGATTCTTCTTAACATAGACAATGTAAAACTGCATAATTCATCATAACCAGAAGAAGCATGATCTACCATTTCTTTTTGAAAAAGCAAATTAATCTTTCAAACTCACTTAACACAGCTCTTAGTAATGTAGTATAAAGTTTCATAATTGCATCTGAATACATTGCAAACAATTCTCTGCATAATATTTGTCACAATTTCAAGAAACCATCTGAAAATGCAATTTTAAACAATCCAACTAGATAAGAATCCTTTTAACACAGATACTCTTTGCTAGCCACCGTGTGTCTACAAGGGGAATCATTTTTATGGGATCCTCACCATCATTTAGCAATCTATATAATTCCATGTAAGACTCGCCTCTAAGAGCTGATCTTATAGTTTAAGTAGGTTGGGTAGGCTCTTAAAGAATGGTATGATTACCAATGGTGATTTTTCACCGATATTTGGGACCACTCTTTGGGCAGCTAAATGAGTTTCTTGATTCTGCTTGGCAGCTGCCGGTTTGCTTCTACTGTGAATGCCTGGTATTCACAAGGCACTGACTCCAAAAGAGTATAAATCTCTCTTATTGCTTGATTATAGGCTGGGTAAAGGTGATCAGAGAATCTTCCTCAAAGGTAAAGGGAATCTTGGAGCTGGATTCAATATTCTTTATTCGGCGGGAACTTGGAAGGTCTTAAGATGTCTTTCTTGATAAGAAGAATTTATCTTTATGCGACTTCCAGCCCTCGTTTCACATATACAGCCGAATACATTCATGCCGTATTTTAACATTCACTTATAATTAATTTATATATTTGATTAGTTTGTAGTGCCACATTACAAGGCAAAATAGGATTAACAATGAAGCCTTGCAGATGAGTGTCATATAAATCATATGAAGGCTTGTAATGGGCACGCACATAATTATGCGTATGCAAGTAATCCAAAAATCTATAACATTTTGTAAAAAAAAATATAGATAACATTGTGTCAGAGGGTTTCGAGTAGTAATATACATCGTTTGATCATGTAAACACTAATATGTACTATTCTCATAAAGGGGTACAGGCAAAACGAATTTTCACACGTATACACGCTCACACACCTCTAGACTCACATGTGTATACACGCTCACACACTTCCAGACTCACATGTATATACATCTACACACATCACACGATGACTAAGGTTCTGTGAAATGCCACAGCTGTAACAGCAAACGTCAAAACAGGTGTAATAATTGACACCGAGCTTAAGACAGGAAAAATGTGGACTTTACTGACAGGAGGCTGCGAAACGCAAAATTGTACTCACAAAATTAGAGATAAAGCTTCTCTCTATCCCGATGCACACACAAATAAACATCCTGTATAGTAAGCTCCGCCCAAACCATGTCATTGGTCGTCAGCGGGCCACACCCACGGGTTTTTAACATATTATCTACATATCTGGGTAGAACCTAGAGGCAGTAAGGGAGTAGAGTCAAGTGAATCAAGAGTCAATGAGAGAAAAGATATTCAGTCGTGCACATAACCAACACAGGTTTAATTAAATTCTTTCTGCCTAAGCCTACCGAGTCCTCCGCCCCAATAAAGAGTATTTTGAATCCACCTTCCGAAAGTACTTTTCATGAGACTAATCCAACCAGTCCTCTTATCCAGCCTACGTCACTAAAACCGAGTAAGCGGATTATCTCCCTCACAATTGGAGTCAGCCTAAGGTCAGTACCCGGTATCCGAATACACAATAGCGCTACGTGAGGTGTTAAGCAACATCGGTGAAGGTTAGTACTTGGATGGCAAACGCCTTACCCCTTACCTATAACTCGGTAACCAGTTAATAGGCTACAACAAAATATCCTATAAATCTGCTATAAGTTCCAAAAACATTAAATTTATTCTTTTTACTTACAACAACTTATTTTACAAGTTCTTACACTATTATGAAGTATTTTAATTGTTATTCAATACTATCCATGTAACTAATAAGAGATTGTCTTTTAATATTAATCTTGTATCCTAAAGTCATCATCCCTTGTATGTTTGCCAAATATCACAATTTCTCTTATTTCAATGCTCTAAAACAAATACATCTTTATCATCAATTAAACTCGATTTATATTAAATATATATAGAAGAAATAAGATTGTAATCATTATCTATAGATTTTTACACTATAGTTACTATGCAATTAACTAATAATACATTTTCTTTTAATATTAATATTGTTTAATATTGTATCCTAAACTTATACCTTGTATGATGGCAAACGTCACAATTTGTCTTATTCCAATGCTCTAAAACAAATACTTTTTCTGGTCAATTAAACTTGATTTTTATTAAATATATATAGAAGAAATAAGATCCTAATTATTATCTATAGACTTCACACTAATTTTATATTTACTACCCCAAAATTACTATATTCCAGTCTTTTGTTTCTTTTTTTAAGGTCGTTTAAAGTTTCTTTAAATCAGGAAAATAAATAAATTATTTAGTTACTCGTAAAGTTAGGAAGTTATTGAGGGAATGACAATAATTTGGAGAAATATGACAGCTGTTTAATCTAGATTATAATGCAAACGAGAGGTATTTACGATCGATTTGGGAAGAGTGCTCTTTCTAAAGAACTTGATCATTCGGATTCTCATTCTTCGAATGTTATTTTTTGTTTAACGTGAATTAATTCTTAAAAAATTACAAAATTTCAAAGTGCTCATTTCTGGGATATCTTTGAGTTAAATTCCATACTACAATGTTGTTCTAACACTACAATCTATTGTACCAGTTATAAGTTTCTGTCCTCGTGTTATCGATGTTTGAAGGCAATTCCTTTGCTGTATGTGAACAGCAAACTTTGAATTGAAAAGCAAATTTAAAGAAACTGAAGTACAAAGTTTGGGATTATCTTAAGCGAAGAATTTCGAGAAATTTCGTTTCGAGCTTTGAAAGTTTCAACTAGATTTCCGACGACATATTTGTGCAGGAAAACGTTCTCATTGTATGTAGCAACGAAAATTAAATACAGAAACCGTCTAAATGTAGAAGATGATATAATCTTTCAAGTTACTCCAATTAATCCCGAATTTGAAACATCTTTAAGTACAAAACAGCAGATGCATCCCAGTCATTAAATAAATAACAATCTTAGTTACTCAAGAACTAATTGGTAGGTGTTAATGTTATTTTTTTCTTAATTCTTCATAAATTTATTGTGGATGCTCCGCGAAGAATGTTAACCTTCTTAAGTGTTCCAGAGCACCAAAAGTTTGAGAACTCCTGAAATAGGAGACTAGTTCACAAATTAAAAATACATGCGATATGTGGTATAAAGTCTTGAATTGGATAGCTGAATGGCTGAAAGACATAAAACAGAGTGTTGTACTGAGTGGGGTGAGGTAACAGTGGAGGGATGTTATCAGTGGCGTGTCTCAGGGAACAGTTCTAGGCCCTTTATTATTTATAGTTTATATAAATGTTCCTGGGGAGGCTGTAAATAGCAAAGTTTCAATTTTTTTTCACGAGACTAAATTGGCAGAGTTAGTCAGAGAAGTGAGGTTTAGCTTTAGAGTGCAGAGTGACTTAAATAAGTTCCCCTTTTGGCTTGGGTAATACTTCAGATTCGGGGCGCACGGTAGATGGCGCTGTTAGTCGGCTACAATTTTGGGCTACAGCATATCTCTTATGACGTCAGACGGTAGCGTCAGATGTGACCAATCATGCGTTATATTTTTTTGTTGTTTTGGGGATTTGTAAATTTTAGTCTATTATTTACTAAATATCTGCGCTCTGCTCGGTTATAGTTTTTTTCTAAGTTAGGTAAGGTTTCTTGATGTCTTTTATTGATTTTGTTTTGTTTTCGTATTTTTTGTTTGCTGCGAATGATAACGGCTCCTTACTGGCAACATCGTAGCAAATGTTTTGCAAATGTTTTTCTTTCGTTATTGTGTTTTCGTGCTCTCCATGTGCTTCTTTGTTATTCGAATTCGGCTTCACTTTGTATAATCGCGAAAACTTTTAGATTATCTAGAGGCGCATAAACTAATCAAGAAACCTATATAAGTAAGAATTGTTTGTTATTAGGTTGTTTTTATGGCAGTAAAAAGCTGGTGGAGAAAAAAACCCTCAGTAAATTCAAGTGGACTGCTTGTTGGTTAGATATCACTGCAGGGGGACCACCCTACGATGATCCTGAGTTTCAATCAATTGAGGGGGGTTGCCGGGGGGCGCAGCCCCCCAGTATATACTTACACTAAAAAATATTACGCCGTGATTGTTCACATCTGACGCTACCGTCTGACGTCATAAGAGATATTGTAGCCAAAAATTGTAGCCGACTAACAGCGCCATCTACCGTGTGCCCCGAATCTGAAGTGGTACCTTGGCTTGGGCTCAGAAGTGGCAGATGACATTTAATCTTAAAAAAATGCAAAGTTATTAACATGGGAAGAGATAATAGGGAATTTAGCTATGAAATGGATGGGCATTGGCTGAATTCATTTGAGAATGAGAAGAACCTAGGCATATTAGTAGATAGCTCACTTAAGTTCTCGAAGCAGTGTATTAACACAACAAAATAAAGCAAATAGAGTGCTAGGATACATTAAAGGGAATGTTAGCTACAAAAGTAAGGAGGTTATACTTAAACTCTACAACTTTTATGTCAGGCCACATTTAGCGTTCTGTATACAAGCATGGTCACCATATTTTAAACATGATATCAACCTGCTAGAATCAGTACAATAGAGGGCAACAAAAATAATACCACACCTGAAACACCTTGAATATGAAGATAGACTGAGGGTACTAAATAGGCTCTTATTTGAAAGAAGTCTTTGAAGGGAGATATGAATGAGCTATTTAGAATCTGTTCTTAGATAGATACGTTGATTTTAGCAAGTTATTTGAGTTAGAGGGTAGTAATAGGACTAGGGGTCACCACTTAAAAATTAAAAAACAGGGATGCAGGTTGGATGTTAGAAAATATTTTTTCACCAATAAAGTGGAATATTACTCGAAAAATTTTCCATCTGAGACGGTAGACAGTCCAAACCTGAATGTTTTTAAATGTAGATTAGATGATTATATGAGGTAGGACGGTTTACAGTTTTATTTGGGGGGGGGGGCATTCTGGACTCATTCCTGTGGATGCAGTATTTTATTATTGTATTTTCTGGGTGATTTGGATTTTGACGAGCGTCGATCATAATAATTTTTGTTTTTGACGCATTCCTCCGGATGATTTATATTTTATATGCCTACCTACCTACCTTCTACCTTCGCTGATTTTGATGAAAGGCCCTCTGGTCAACTTCCCGTAAAGGAGGATGATCTAGTCAGCATTCTTTTAAGTTCGATTGATTAACTTTTTCAATATTATATTTGAATCATAATATAATCTTACTACAATTTATATTTCAAACTCTGGTCTGATAGTCTGAGTACCCCCTAAGGGGCGCGGCGATTTGCCATCCTGGCTACCGTGCTGAAGGGATCCAGCGCTCCGTCCGGCCCCAGCTTAGCCTCTCTTCCTTACTTCAGATAGACTGTATTTACCCCATTCTTCGTCGCTTTTCAAACAACCTCTCCCACAGCTTTCTCTGGCCAGCCTCTAACTTCACAGGGTAGATGCTGACCTCCTTCTCAGCCAACCGTTTCGGATCGGGGCTGAGGGGGGAGGGGACAATGTTCCCTAACCCCTGAGCTCCGGTATGGGGTGGTTGGTTTTTAACAACCTGCTTCATCCTCATCCATACCTTCCTCACATCCCTTTTCCTCTCCTCTTCACAATCTATCTTTTTTACGTCGTGACCAAGGTGGAGCCGCCATGCCGATGGACTGCTAGGCCACCAGGCGGGATGGGTGGTCCCAAATAGCGGCGCCTGGCTCTGCCAGGCCTGTAAGCACCTCTTGCAGTGCGGGCTACTGCGAGAGGTGAGGCGCGATTGCGTCCCGTGATACAAATAGGGTCACCATGCCCAATGATGAAAATAAAAAAAAACCCAACCCTCAACTTCCCCTCAATCATCAACGGAGCCGCCTTCGGGCAGAACCACCGAAAAAAAGGAGGTCCCCCCTCCCTTCGCTGTCGAAGGGGACCCTTCATTTCTTTAACCGGAGAGGAGGCTTACTCCTCTCCTACGCCTACGGGTGTAGGGGACTCGCCCTCACACCCTTCTCTGGAGGTGGTTTCGGGCCTCTCCCTTATTCCAGGGGCAGTGCCTCCTTTTCTTCCCAAGGTAATTGCCAAGAAAGCCAGCAAGCAGCCCTTAGCCAGCCGCTTCAAATCGGAGCGGCGCGGTAGGGCAAACCCCCTTAGGGGGAAGAGGGAGACTAGGCCCCTTTAGTCGCTACCAGCAAAAGACCTACTGGCAAGAATATTGAAGCTTGCCGGGGTCAAGGCCTGTGCCTCCCCACACAAGACTATGGACGATACTGCCAATGGGACCTGCGATGTTTTGGGGTTTTTTTTGGGGGGGTGGCCAACTGGAAGCCCCCCTGAGGTAGATATGGTCCTTGAGGCAACCCAGCCTCAGACGGTTAGGCCTTCCATGGGAGGGAATCCGAGCTTGGTGCCAAGCACCAAACCCGAATCCGCCCCTATGGAAAGTCCTCCTCAAACGGCTAGGGTTTCTGAGGCAGTGCAAGAAGGGGAGTAATCTCCTACAACCAGTGCCCCTACAACTACCAGGACCTTCTCTATTTCGGAGAAGGACATGGCTGAGGCCAGTCTATCTGGCCTTGGGGCTCCTAAAGCGGAGGTGAGAAGCATGTTCATTCCCCGGCCTCCTCTCAAAAAAAGAAAAAGACTAAAAAGACAAAGAAGAATCGGGGCTTCTCTCCACCCGCGGGGGCTACGGGGACCGATACGTCTGTTGCCAATTTGGCAGCAGTGGCTGTGCAGCTGCACCTGGATAGGAGGTATAATATCATTTCTGCGTACATTCCACCGTCAGCTGACTTCGACGCGGGGGACTTCCGCCGCGTCGTGGCACGGTTGCGAAGGCTCTCTCTCTTGCTTATAATCTGAACGGCAGGCTTCCTACCTGGGAGATTACTCCATAAATTCCAGGGGATAAGTCCTTGCCGACCTGATCGAAGAGCTTGAAATGGGTGTCCTAAACGTGGATGAGTTTACGCATCACTGTCCGAGAACCGCATGATTTTCTTGCCTTGACCTATCTTTGTGCTCTTCGGATGCACAGCCTGATTTTGATTTGGGGGGGGGGGGTCAATGCCCTTCATCGTAGTGATTACTTTCAGATTCAAATATCATTTTCAGGGCAACTACCGCCTGAGAGACTACCTCGGTGGAGCTTGGCACGGGCGCGGTGGCCTGCATTTCAGGAAATGACTGAATTCTCTATCTCAGTCGAGGAGTTTAGGTCAGTAGATGAGGCCGTTGAGTTCTTCTCCGGCAAACTCATCGCCGTGGGCCTAACTACTATTCCTAGGACGTCTGGCCGTTTTGCCTGCCTACTCCCATAGTGGTCGGCCAAGTGTGGGAACGCCCTCAAACAGAAACGTTATGACTACATGCGCTATAAGCGCCGCCCGAACGATTTCACTGTCGCTGAATTTTGTCGGGCTAGGGATAGGTTCCGGGTGATTTTGAAGCACGCCCGCCGCTTTACTTGGCGGGCATACGGGTCTTCACTTAACGGGAAGACCCCTTTAGCTGAGGTGTGAAAGCGACTCAAAAGGATTCGGGGCAAGTTTTCGCAGGACCCCCCTCCCGTTCTCCAGGAGAATGGGACCGCAATCACGGACCCCGCGTCCGTGGCGAAATCCTTAGCGACCGCTTTTTCCGCATTCTCTAGCCAGGATGCTGCTCCGCCAGCATTCAATGCACGTCGTGATGTCGCGGGAGGCCGCTGGCTGAAATTTACCTCCAGAGGCGGAGAACCCTTTAACGACAAGTTTACTGTGAGTGAGTTGCGTTCGGCTCTCGCTTCGTGCGCGGACACCGCCCATGGTCCGGAAGATGTCCCGTACGCCATGCTTCGACATCTGGGTCAACAAGGCATGGCCTTTCTCTTAGATTTGTTTAACAGGATCTGGGTGGAAGGTGTTCTCCCAGACTCCTGGCGAATCGCTACTGTGCTCGCCTTTCGCACACCGGGGAGAGATCACTCTACTCCGACCGGTTTCCGCCCATTCTCTCTAACCTCTTGCGTGTGCAAGTTGATGGAGAAATTTGTAAATGTTAGATTAGCCTTTTTCCTGGACAGCGGAGGCCATCTTTCTTCCGCAAAGTGCGTCTCCCACAAGTTCCACTCCACTTCAGATGCTCTGCTTCGATTGGAAAATGCCGTCTGCGAGGCTTTCCTTCGTAGACACACTAAGCCACGATCTTTTTCGATCTGGAGAAGGCCTATTATACTGCATGGCGATACGGTATCATGGAGATTCTCCACACACTGAGGCCGAGGGGACGCCTCCCAATGTTTATATCTAAATTTTTGCGAGATCATCGATTCCGCGTACGGGTGGGGAGAGCCCTCTCCGGCCCAAAGGAGAAGGAAGAGGGTGTTCCGCAGGGAAGTGTCCTCAGTGTCACACTTTTTGCCCTGAGTATTAACGGCATCACCTCGATGCTGTCGGAAGATGTTCTCGCTACGCACTATGTGGACAAACTTTCCATCTCTTTTGGCGTGGCCCAGATGCCATCTCTGGAGCGTTGACTCCAACAGGCATTGAACTGCGTCTCTCGCTATGCCGAAGCGCACAGGTTTCGGTTTTCTTTGGCCAAGAATAAGGTGGTGCACTTCTGCCACCATCCACGGCTTACCCCCTAACCAGGTATTTTTCCTAATAGGGTGCGCCTGGATGTGGTTGAGTCGCACCGTTTCCTTGGTCTTGTATTCGACCAACGCCTCACCTGGCAGGCTCATATTCGCAGCCTTGGGGTCTCTTGTACACGCGCCATACACATTCTCCGTTCCTTGACGTTCAGCGCTTGGGGCACTGATAGGGCTACTGCCTTACTTTTTTATTGATCCTTTGTTCGCTCGAAGCTAGCCTACGGATGAGAGTTTTATGCATCTGCAGCCGAGCGTTTATTGCGGAAGGTGGATTCGATCCACCAAACCGGCCTTCGTCTTGCGACCGGTGCCTTCCACACATCCCCCGTTGAGACCTGTTAGTCGATGCTGGGGAGATGCCACTCGCTCTGCGCCGCGTGGAGTGCATCACTCGCCTGTACGCGCGAACCCGGCGCCTCCCTCAGTCACCAACAGCTCTCACTGCATCCGCAGCTGGGTTCGATGGTGCCTATGCCGCCGAGAGACGCCAGTCATACCCTAAGCCCTTTGGGTTTAGGGCCAGGAAACTCCTTCGAGAGGTAGATATAGCTATCGGGCCGGTGGCGCCCCTGGTTCTGCCCAGGACGCCACCCTGGAAGGTACCACATTTGGCTATTTGTCGCCACGCCTCTGCTCCCAAAGATTGTACTGCACCCATCCCAGTATCGGGAAAGGTATCGTGCCCGAAGATCACGCAGACGGACATTTTTCAAGAATGTGTCACGAACAGTCTGGGGGACGACATTGCAATAGGGCGCCGGCAAGCGCTCCATAAGATAGGGATTCGTCACACTAGCGTGCCCGATTCGAAGACGACAGAAAGCAACCTAAAGCCGCCGTGGCATTGGGGGATAGGTCCATGGGAACAGTCGCGGCGCACTGGATCGCAACTTTAAGTTCCATTTGACCGTCTCCAATCTTCTTTGCCAAGCAGTCCGAAGAGCTGCTTGTATTTCTACCATGTAGTCAGTGTGAGAAAGAGCCGACTCTTGGCGCAATACTCTCGGTGCCTTACAAGCTTTGGGAGCAGAGGTGTGGCGACAAATAGCCAAATGTGGTACCCTCTAGGGTGGCCTCCTGGGCAGAACCAGGGACGACTTCGGGCCAAGAGCTATACCTAGCTCTCTAAGGAGTTTCTTGGCCCTAAATCCAAAGGGCTTAGGGTATGGCTAGCGTTTCTCGCCGGCGTAGGCACCATCGAGATCAGCTGCGAATGCAGTGAGAGCCGTTGACGACTGAGCGAGGCGCCGGGCTCGCGCGTACAGGCGAGTGATGCACTGCACGCGGCACAGAGCGAGTAGCATCTCCCCAGCATCGACCGACAAGCTCTCAATGGGGGAAGTGGGGAAGGCACCGGTCGCATCGCAAGGGCCGGTGTGGTGGATCGAATCCACCTTCCGCAATGAACGCTTGGCTGCGGAGGCATAAAACTCGCATCCGTAGTCGAGCTTCGAACGAACAAGGGATCGATAAAAAAGTAGGGCAGTAGCCCTATCAGCGCCATAAGCGCTGAACGTCACGGAACGGAGAATATCCATGGTGCGGGTACAAAGTACCCTAAGGCTGCAAATATGAACCTCCCAGGTGAGGCTACGTTTAAATACAAGACCAAGGAAAAGGTGCGACTCAACTCCATCCTGGCGCACCCCATTAAGAAATAAATCTGGGTCAGGGTGGAGCCGTAGATGGCGGCAGAAGTGCACCACCTTAGTCTTGACCAAACAAAACCAAAACCTGTGCGCTTCGGCATAGCGAGAGACGCGGTTCAATGCCTGTTGGAGTCGACGCTCTAGAGTTGGCATCTGGGCCGCGTGAAAAGAGATCGAAAGTTCGTCCACATAGAGCGTAGCGAGAACATCTTTCTGCAGCACTGAGGTGATGCCGTTAATACTCAAGGCAAAGAGTGTGACACTGAGGACACTACCCTGCGAAACACCCTCTTCCTGCTCTTTTGTGCCGGAGAGGGCTCCCCCCACCCGTACGCGGAATCGACGATCTCACAAAAATTCAGATATAAACATTGGGAGGCGTCCCCTCGCCTCCTTTGTGTGAAGAGTCTCCATTATACCGTATCGCCTTGCGGTATCATAGGCCTTCTCCAGATCGAAAAAGACCGTGGCGTAGTGCTGTCTACGAAGAACAGCCTCGCAGACGGCATTTTCCAGTCGGAGCAGAGCATTCGACGTGGAGTGGAACTTGCGGAAGAAATATGGCCTCCGCTGAGCAGGAAAAAGGCTAATCTAACATTTACCAATTTCTCCATTAACTTGCACACGGTAGAGGTTAGAGAGATTGGGCGGAAACCGGTCAGAGTCGAGTGATCTCTCCCCGGTTTGCGAAAGGCGAGCACAGTTGCTATTCACCAGGAGTCTGAGAGAAGACCTTCCACCCAGATCCTGTTGAACAAATCTAAGAGAAAGGCCATGCCTCGCTCACCCAGGTGTCGAAGCATGGCGTACGGGACATCGTCCGGACCATGAGCGGTGTCTGCGCACGAAGCGAGAGCGGAACACAACTCACTTACAGTAAACTTGTCGTTAAAGGGTTCTCCGCCTCTAGAGGTAAAGTCCAGCAGGCGGCCTTCCGCGACATTACGACGTGCATTGAATGCTGTCGGAGCAGCATCACGGCTAGAGATTGCGGAAAAAGCGTTCGCTAAGGATTCTGCCACGGCCGCGGGGTCCGAGATTGCAGGCCCATTCTCCTGGAGAACGGGAGGTGGAGTCCTGCGAGAACTTGCCCCGAATCCTTTTGACTCGCTTCCACACCTCAGCTAAAGGGTTGTTCCCGTTAAGTGAAGACACGTATGCCCGCTAAGAAGAGCGGCGGGCGTGCTCCGAAATATTCCAGAACTTAGCCCTAGCCCGACGAAATTCAGCTACAGTTAAATCGTTTGAGCGGCGCTTATAGTGCATGTAGGCATAACGCTTTTGTTAGCGGGCCGTCTCACACTCGGCCGACCACCATGTGAGTGGTCTGCGTGCAAAACGGCTAGACGTCCTAGGAATAGTAGTCAGGCTCACGGCGATGATGTTGCCGGAGAAGAACTCAACGGCCTCATCTACTGACCTAAACTCCTCGACTGAGATAGAGAATTCAGTCATTTCATGAAACGGAGGCCACTACGCCCGCACCAAGCACCACCGAAGTGGGCTCTCAGGCGGCAGTTGCCCTGAAAATGATATTTGAATTCGAAAGTGATCACTACCATGGAGGTTATCCACCACCCTCCAATCAAAATCAGGCTGTGTATCCGAGGAGCACAAAGATAGGTCAAGGCCAGGAAATGAAGCGGTTCTCGGACAGTGATGCGTAAACTCATCCACGTTTAGCACACCCATTTCAAGCTCTTCGATCAGATCGGCTAGGACTTGTCTCCTGGAATTTATGGAGTAATCTCCCCTGAGAGGATGCGTGCCGTTTAGATCTCTAAGCAAGAGATAAGCCTCAGCAACCGTTCCACGACGCGGTGGAAGTCCCCTGCGTCGAAGCCAGCTGACGGTGGAATTTACGCAGAAATCAGAGTATACCTCCTATCCAGGTGAAGCTGCACAGCCACTGCCTGAAAGGAGGTATCTAGAGAGAAAGGAAGAACGAAGACATCATGTTATGTGTAAACCGCGCATCCCATAGCCCAGGGGCGCAAGATCCTTGTACCCTGAGAGGGCGGTCAGGGGGCACGCGCCTAGCATGGTCTCCTTCAAAAAGATAGCTAACGGGAAACGGGACGAAACGAGCATCCGTAGCTCCTCCAAGTTGGCCCGGAGTCCATGGCAATTCCATTAAAGAAATATGCCCTCCAGGCCTAGCTCGGACAAGACGCCGGGGCCCTTCTTGAAATAAAGACCCTCACGGGAATGGCTGTACGCTTCCCGGCGGAAAACCCCGGAGGCTGTTAGCCGGACAAAGCGCTGAAGGCGCTCTCACCTTCGAGGACTTTTGGGGGGAAGTTGGGCTCGCCATGTGAGTCTTTTCCTCTCTCCGCTTCGAAACCTTAGCCGGGCGTTGTTGCTTAGAAGGCGGGGGGCCCTCTTTTCGAGGAATTAACGTCTCCGAGCCACTCGCTTCACCTCGGGGCGTGGGAGAAGGAGCCGAAGCTCCTTTGTTGCTGTCTACCTTTCGCGAAACAGCTTTAGGAACCCCGGAAGATGGCCTAGCGACTATCTTCAGGAATTTTTCCTCCTGTGAGTCTTACGACTCGGTGGAGGCGCGTAGCCGTTTCGCCTTACGAGAAAACGGTTACGCTGGGGGAAGAGGGGGGAGCCCTGGTTTTAGCCGGGGCTGGGTATGAACCCTTTTTGCCACCAGTTTGACCAGGGGAGCGCTCTGGTTTGGTAGAGCCTGCAAAGAGCTCCGATTTGGCGCGGAAACAACCGTGCTTGTTGGCCTGGATGGGCCAGGAGCAGAGGGTGCCTTTCTAACTATTGAGGCATATGACGTCCCAGGCAGATCCGGGCTTTCACGACCAAGTCCTTAGCCTCACGAAATGAGAGTCGATCCTGGACCTGAACGGCCAGCATTTCTTTCTTAAGGAGATATGAACCACATTGCTTCGAAGAAGCAGGGTGCGGCTCTCCGCAATTGACACACTTGGCCACACACGATTTGGACTTATCGTGTGCGACTTTGAAGCAATTTACACATCCTCCGGGTGACCCCGACTTTGCACGTCTACATGAGTGATTCGTATGGCCGAATCGGTGACAGTAATAGCACCGCCGCGGCAGTGGCACGAATGCCTTCACGCGATAGCAGTACCACCTGGCACGCACCGACTCAGGGAGCTTGTCACAGTCGAACGTGACGAAGAGTATAGGGGTGGGTTTCGAGGACCCTTCCCGTTCTCTCATCACACGTTCGACCTTGACCGCCCCATGGTCGGCCAGCTCTAGGGTAATATCCTGAATGCAGTAGTCAACGAGTTTCCTCTCATAAACTACTCTTTTCACAAAGTTAATGGTAGAGTGCGGCGTCACACTAACTGGGGTGCCATGAAGTGTCCGAAGAGCACTTATCTTGGCCGCCTCGGCAGGATTCGCCGCTTTCGCCAGAAAGCTCCCGTCCGAGAAACGGGTCTCTTTCGGCTCTCTATCAATTGCACTAGCTAATCCTTTCCTCTAATGGATCATGTTACCCTTGGACAACATGGTGCCATCAGTAGAGCGAATAACGAGGAAGAGTTTGAAGCCGACAGGCTCGAAAACACCAGGTGACCTCTGAATGAGGGGCCCCGATGTCATCGAGGCTCCACCCTGTGCATTTTTGGTCTTAGTCAGGGGCTCCGCAACTGGGGGGGGCAGAGGGGCCGGATGTGCTGATCTTGGCTTGGTCGCTTGCCAGAGTAGCAGCAGACCCATCTGTCCCTGCAGCCCCCGCGGTTTGAGAGGAGCCCCGAGTCTTCTTCGTCTTTTTGGTCTTGGTCTTGGTCTTTTTCTTTTTTGGAGAGGAGGGCGGGGAATGAACCCGCTTGTCACCCTCACGTGTAGAAGCCCCCAGGCCAGATGGACCGGCCTCAGCCAGATCATTCTTCGAAATGGAGAAGTTCCTGTTAGTCGTGGGGGCACTGTTGGGAGGAGATCCCTCCTTTCCTTGTACTGCTTTGGAAACCACAGCCGTTTGAGGAGGACCTTGCATCGGGGCGGATTCTTTTCGGTGCTTGGCGCCGAGCCTGGATTACCCCCCATGGAAGGCCCTACCGTCTGAGGCTGGGCTTCCTTAAGGACCATGGCTATTTCAGGGGGGCCTCCAGTTGGCCATCCCCCCCAAGACATCACAGGTCACGTTGGCAGTATCCACACTAGTCTTGTGTGGGGAGGCATGGGCCTTGACCCCGGCAAGGTTCCATATTCTTACCAGCAGGTCTTTTGAGAAAAGCAACCGAAGGGGCCTGGCTTCCCTCTCATCCCTAAGGGGGTTTGCTCTACCGAGCCGCTTAAATGTAGATGGGCTGGCTAAGGGCTGCCTGCTGGCTTTCTTGGCAGTCCCCTTGGAAAGAACAGAGGGGACTGCCGCTGGTAAAAGGGAGGTGCCTGAAAGCACCTCCAGAGAAGGGGGTGAGGGGGAGTCCCCTTGACCCGTAGGTGAAGGAGAGGAGTTAGCCTCTTCTTCGGTTGAAGAGATATGGAGGGTCCCCTGCGCAAGCACAGGGGGAGGGACCTCCATTTTTTTGCTGAAGCTGCCCGAGGCCATCTCCATCGCTGTTTCAGGGGAAGTTTAGGCTTGTTTTTTTTTGTTTTTCATACATGGGCATGATGACCCTCTGTTTTATACAGGACGCAATAGCTCATCACCTCTTGCAGTTGACCGCACTGCAAGGTGCTTACAGGCCTGGCAGAGCCAGGCACCTCCATTTCGGACTACCCCTCCCACCTGCTGGCCTGGAGGCCTGGCAGTCCATCAGAAGGGCGGCTCCACCTTGAACACGGCGTAAAATTAATAGAATGTGAAGAGGAGAGGAAAAGGGATGTGAGGAAGGTATGGGTGGGGATGAAGCAGGTTGTTAAAAAACAGCCACCCCAGACGTGAGCTCAGGTGTTAGGGAACGTTATCCCCTCCCCCCTCAGCCCCGATGCGGAACGGTTGGCCGAGAAGAAGGTCAGCATCTACCCTGTGAAATTAGAGGCTGACCAGAAAAAGTTGTGGGAGAGGTTGTATGAAAAGAGCGGAAACAAGTGTTTTGAAGGACGGAAGAGAGGCTAAGCTGGGGCTGGACGGGGTGCTGAGTCACGTCAGGACGGCGGCCAGGATGGTAAATCTCTGCGCCCCTTACGGGGAGGGGGTTAGGGGAGGCCCTGCACTCGTATGTATAGGAGAGAATTAAACCTACCTTCCGGTTGTAGAGGTTTAGATGGTTCCCTGTGAAAGCACAGGTGGTGGAGACTCATTTTTCGGTGGAGTTTGCTGAAGGTGATTTCGTCGATGGTCGAGCGGAAGGTAGACGGGAGGTATTTTTTTTTTAATAAATTCATCATTGGACATGGTGATCCTATAATAATCACGGGACGTCAATCGCTCATCACCCCCACGCAGTATCCCGCTGAGCAAGGGGTGAACATGGGGCCGGTAAAACCAGCTGCCGCCTTTTGAGGCCATTCCACCCGCCTAGTGACCTGGCAACAAATCGGCATGGCTGCTCCACCTTGGGCACGGCGTAAAATTGATAGACAGGGAAAGGAGGAAGAAAGGGTATGTAAGGAAGGTGTGAATGGGGATGAAGTAGGTTGCTAAAAGTCCACCACCTCAAGATCGAGCTCAAGGGTAAGGGAACGTTGTCGTCTCCCACATCAGCCCCTATCCGGGATAGTTAAGTGAGATGAAGCTGGTCGGCGTCTACCCTATGAAATTAGAGGCCGACCAGACAAAGTTGTGGAAGAGGTTAAAGGCCAAAAACACAGGCTGTCAGAAAGAAGGAGAAGAGGCTAAGCTGGAGCCGGATGGGGCCCTGAGTCCTATCAACACGGCGTCCAGGATAGCAAGTCGCCGTGCCCCTTACGGGATGTCCAAAGCGCACTGTTCCTTGCCGCCTCGGAAGGATCAGACGAATTCGCCAGAAAGCTCCTGGCCGAGAAACGGGTCACCTTCGAGTCTCTACCAATCAGGCTAGCTAGTTCTCTTCACTGATGGCTCATGTTGCCCTTGGTCGACAGGCTGCCATCATTGTAGCGAATAACCAGAAAGCGTTCGAAGCCAGCGAGCTCGAAAACTCCAGGTAGTCTCTGAATGAGGGGACAGGACGTAATCCTGGCTTCTCTCGGTGCACTTTTGACTTGTGTCTTAGTCTGGGGCCCTGCCTCCGGGAGGGTATCGGGGTTAGACCTGCCGATCTTGAACTGGTCTCTCGCCGAAACCGTAGCGGACCCATTCGCCTACGGACTCATCTTTTCCTTATCTTTTTTTTCGGGAGGGGGGGAGATGAAGCCCTTCTCCCTACCGCCGGTAGGAGACCTTTGTTGAGATGTACCGTATTCAGCAAGATCCTTATCTGAAAGGGAGAGGTTTCTTGTTGTCAAAGGGGCACCAGTTGGGGGAGGAGGTCTCTTCTATCCTTATGAGGTTTCGGAGAGCCGATCCGTCTGAGGACAAGCTTGCACAGGGACGGACTCGGGTTCTGTCCTTGGCACCGAGCCTAGATTTTACTCTAAGGAAGATCTTACCTCAAGGGCTGGGTCACCTCAGGGACCATGTCTATTTTATGGGTGGGCGCTCCCTGTGGATATCCCCCCCGACTTACAAAGTCGATTAAAAAGCAATAGGAAAGAAACAGCCTGCACCTTATTTGTGCTTGCGAGAAATAGCTATGACTGATGACGTAATAGCCAGGCCTTTATTAGAGCCAATCAGGATTTATCATTCATACAGCTGATGACCAATGAATATTCGTTGTTTGTCACTTATCGTCGTGCAGCCAGTCACTTAATGGAATTTCAAATTTATCGTTGAAGTGTGGTAGGTTGTAGAAATATTATTTAAGTTGTTTTGAATCTTTTCCATCACGTAATGATGCAAACAATTTTTCTCCAAGTTAAACATACGAGGGGCGGTCAATAAGTTTTGCAATTCGGATATAAGGAAACGAGATATGAGGAAAAGTGTTTTATTATTTTTCAATATAACTACCCTCGACTTCAATGCACTTGCGCCAATTGTCCCTGAGGCTTCGAATTCCCGACAACCAGAAATCTCCCGACTGCTGTTCAATCCACTCCGGGACGGCGAGCTGGACATCGTCATCGTCCCCAAACCACGGTCTACTCAGTGCAGCATTGAGCTGGCAGAATAAAAGGTAGTCGCTAGGGGATCCCAGTACTGGACCCACGTTTCATCACCTGTCACTATGCGTGACTCGAATCCCGCTGGGTCTAGGTTGTACAGAAGCAGCAGCTCCTCCGAACTTTAATGACGTTGAAGTCGATCATGGGGCGTGAGGTTTTGTGAGGTTTCTAGCGACCCAACGGGCAAAGCCTTGGGCATGGCCAAATTGTCGTGGATGATGTTGATAACACTTCCATGTGATATTTAAAGTTCTCACTCGATTTCTTTGACCTTCACCTGTCGATTTTCGAGGATCTTCCTCTCCACACGGGCCACTTTGTCCTCATTGGTCACGTCTGACGGGCGTCCTGGACGGGGTGGTCATCTTCACAGGACTCACGACCATGGCGGAACTCCCTATTCCAGCGAGCAATAGTTGCATATGAAGGAGCGGTGTCGGTGTACACTGAAACCATACGTTCATGGATCTCTTTTGCATTCTTGCCTTCCTTGGTCAAAAATTTGATCACTGCGCGGTGCTCAACCTTCTCCATTGTTGAAAAATTTGTGACTAACGATCTGCGATCAGCTACTGCTTCTTAAATAGGCAAGGCAGGAGCGTGCGGCTGCAGGTCCTGACTTGTCATAACTTGTCCTAACACCTCCACATACAGCCATCCCCCTTCCTCGCTTTTGCCCTACCTATTCGCAAAACTTATTGACCACCCCTAGTAGCTAAGAATCACTTGCATGCTAGGCTTACAGGCGATAAATAATCTTGAAAATCAACTCAAAATTGCTTCATCTGCAGTAGCACCTAACATCTCTGAGTTTTGCAAAGCGAAACAGAACAAACTCTCCCCATTAAAATCCGTGAGAAAATTGAACTAAATTTAGAATCTTGGGGGGGGGTCTTTGATGATTTTTTTTGGTAATAGAAACTCTTATAAATATCAGGTTAGTTACCTTTATTAAATTATATTTTAATTGTGGTCAATTAGTTTAAGGGAGTACATACCTATAAATTTGAAATAGTGAAGGTTCATTAGTTATGGCCTCACAAGATTTTAGGCACATGCAATTCGCCCTTGCTACTGAAAAAATACCCCACCCCTGGTTTAAGTCAGAACATTTCTAGCCTATTATATATCAACTGGCTTCACTTCAAAATTCACAAACATTGATCTATTCATTGCCTAAATTGATGAAATCTATACGAGTGGTTATTGACTGCCACTGAACCGAGAGGAATCACGAGATTAATTGAAACTTGGATAAGGATGGCAAGTTCTTAGTTATTTGGAAAGTGAAGGTAAAATAGGGAAATGACCGAATATTCTGTCCTTATGAGAGTACTAACTCACGCTGATATAAGAGCTGAAGATGTTATTCATTATTTTTCTTAATAAAGGAATGAATGGTTGCCTTATATTGCTGCTAAGGATATCATAACAAAGAGATTAAAGGGCAAATATTAGTTACGGATACTTCTTCTAGAGGTTGATGTTCTAAACCTCATCCATAGTTAAATAAAATGCGGACATAACGATATATATATATATATATATATATATATATATATATATATATATATATATATATATATATATATATATATATATATATATATGAAAAACCGACTTTTTTGCCATTTTATAGAATGTTTGGTTTTAGATTTATAAACAATACTTATCATGAATTACTGAAGTGACCAAGATGAGAGCAAAATTTCGGCATCTCTAAGTTGCAATTTATGACATTTTGTTAATTAGCAATGAGAAAATACATTAATTACGTTCAATAGTAGCAGTTCTTAGGTATTTTCGACAATATTTGACCAATGCAGATCACTCTAAAACAGATAAGCTTCAAAATGCATAACGGCAATTAGGAAAGCCACAACCACAGTAAATTTTGTTACGAGTGAGTCGCCTCTAAGATTATAAGCTGTAACAAAGCTACACAAATCGTACAAAAATACGTACAAGATTTGATGACATCGGTGCTCTCAGTACGCAAATCACAGGGAAGAAATGATTTTCAACTGAAACGTGTCACTTGAAGATACACCTCTTACAGAATAACTGGAAAGCAATCGTAGCGATGAATAGAAACGTAAATAATAAGATTCATTCAAGGTTGTCATATAATTTCTTTAGGGCTTAAGACAAGCTTAAGAAACCTTAACTCGGTTATTCTACACATGAGGCAAATATACTCCCCATCATTCACAAATTTATTAAATCAACTAAATTTTGACCATTAAACATTGAAGTAATGAAAAGGACATTTTTGTCCATGCTTGAAGAAAAATTTAAAGGACAATATTGACCATAAAAAACATATGTCGGCCTACGGATATCAATATGTAAATTGCCTTTATAGAATATTGGTTACCTATAATAAAGGAACGGTCTATGTGTGTATTATTCATTGGATCTTACAAACAAAACCTCTGATTAAAATTTGTATCTGTAACAATAAATGAGGCTAAATCTCATCCATTTATTTTTCGTTGGCTTTTGCAATTGAAAAAGAGAGATGATGGAACACTAATTTTAGGTTAAGAAAATATATTAATTTATCAATTATAAAAAGCGGAAGCTTCAAAGCCAAAATAGAGCAAACACACTTTTAGTAAGAGAAGGAGGGAGAAACGAAGGAGGAGAAAGAACAGGAAATAAACGAATATTGAAAAGTCAAACCTGAGGGAAATTGCCAAATTATAGGTACTCGTATATGTCTACAAGAGAGATTGGCTTCTGCATACAACATCCGATGACTAATCCTGCCCCAAATGGGTCTTATCTTTATTCAAGTAGGAAGCGGTATTTCTACTCGGCAATGAAGTTGTTGTTTATGGTTTGGGGCAGGGATGGGGAACCTGGGGCCTCCGGTAGCTTATCGAAATAAATCTTAATTTATATAAAAAACGTAAAGTCCAAGCAGTTATATTATATAACAGAATATAGCCACTAAACTCTTACAAGATAGGTACTAGCTAATGCTAAAGCTAATGCTAGGCCAATATTAAAGCAATCACAAAGAAGTCATTAAATTATTAAAAGGTAAGTGAATCCATTATTTCTCTTAAAATGCATTTATACTACAACATAAGTATTAATTTAAATATTAATAAATGCTTTAAAATTACATTAAAAATAGTCACACTTATTGACTGCGGCCTCAGTGCGAACGGCAAATTTCAATGTGGCCTCCACACATGAAAAGGTTCTCCATCCCTGGTTTGGGGTGTTGATTGGAACTGCGGTTGATTAAAGTCTCTCATAGATTTGATTGGTTTGCAAACACTTGTCGAGTTGTACGAGTGATTTTTTTTATTATTATTAATCTGGTGACTACCTAGTAGAACACAGGTCTCCGTAATCATCCATATTTAATCCGAGGCTAGAATAAAAAAATTGCAAAAGACGGAAAAAAAGAAACAAAAAAGCAAGAAGAAGGAAGCACGCTTCGGCGTCGGGGCTAGGCCTGCCTCCCTCACCGCATTATAAAGCCACTAACAACAAAGAAAGTCAAATAAAATTGCGGAGGCTAACCTCCTCCAAAAAGTCAGATAGTCCACGAGTGTTTGCACGAATTCGTGCCAAGTACGAGAGTTAAAAGGTAGCGAACCCGCTAATCCAGGAACCGGGACAAAGTAACTTGAGGAAAGTCACTGTTCTCTATAACACCAGAGGAGAACGAAGAATTCAATTATGATAGAGAAGAAAGTGTCTATACTTAGGTAAATATAACGTGGGAGAAATAAAACCAACACAATTAGTAATGCGAAAAGGGAAGAAATTCAGGGCCTGGGCACCATAACAACAGAAGAAATAAAAGGCGCAAGGACCCACAGTAATCTCCAGAATTCACACAGCCTAGACACCAGACAACATCGTCGAAATAATGAACATCTACAACGCGTGCGTAAACACCAGATGAATGTAAGTTAGCGAAGATGATCTTTGTCCCCAAATCAGGAGAAGCAACAGATCACCTCAAGAGTTAAGAGGCCGATGTCGCTATTGAATTTCCTGAGGAACATTTTCGAAAATATTTCCACATGAAAATTTAAAGAAAACTTCGAAGAAAATAACCTTTATAATACCATTTCGGATTTAGAAAAAGAAGAGACACCACGATGGCACTTTAGAACTATAAAAGAAAAAATGGCCAAGGCAAAAACAGAAAAGTGCATCGAATTGGTGCTTCGAGATGTAGAGATACATACCCTTTGACAAAGTCTGGGTCAAGAGCGTCCAATATAAAATCTTAGATCTTCAGATTACATGAGAGACAGAAAAGCAAACACGCCGATATATTTTTCTCAGCGCCCATCTGGCGACTGCTTACGAGGTCATAAGTCGCTGTAATCATATTAGAGCCTAAATCTAGGTTAAAGTAAAAACCAAACAAAAAAACACCCAAAACAAAGAAACACAAAAGCAAAAGCAAAAACAGCAAACAAAACAACCGTGAAAAAGGCGAAAGCCCGCTTCGGCGTCAGGGGTGGCTTGCCTCTTCCCGGCGCGTGAGCAAGCGACCAACACCAAAGAGAGTCGAACGAAATGGAGGAGGCCAGCCTCATCCAAAATGCCTAATAGTCCACAAATCTGTGTGTACGAACCTACAGAGTATAGTGAACAAGCGGTAGCAACAGGAAACGTGAGCAAAGATCACCATGACTGGGACATTCAACAAGAATTTGCTGAACAGTCCGGGAGAAAATGCAGTCGTCGTAGTAAGGTGCAGAGGAGGTCTCCATCAAATGGCGGTGCGTCCCGCGAGTCTCCCAAATTCCTAGACGAAGGAAAGCGATCTGAAGCCGTCGCGGCATTAAGAGGGTATAAGTCGGAAGGAATAGTCGGGCGCAATGAGAGGAAATTTAAGTTCACCTCGACCGTCTCCCATCTTCTCCCTTCTTCTCAATCCTATTACCAAATGCAGATAGATAAAAGGGTTGAGTGGAAAAATAGCGTTGAGAGGGAGCGAGGCGGAATCGCACCAAAATATTTTACAGGTCATATCAGAGAGTTCATGTAAACTCTGACATAACTTCCCTAGTTTGTATTGAGGCAGGAAGGACGTGCAGCTCTTCCGGATACCAAATGTAACACGTTATACAGAGTACCCCCTGCGGGAATCCGCCAGGATAAACGTTTAAAAGATACCCAATACAATTAAGGGCTGTACTCCCACAAGGGGGCATCCTCAGCCCCACGCTGTATTCAAGATATACAACGGACCTACTAACACCAGTAATGCCTAAATGCTTAAATATACAATTTGCGGAAGGCCAGATCTTAATCAGCGCATAGAGAAATGAGCGTTTCAGCTATAGAAATCAACAACTACAAAAGGGCCTGGAAAATAAGAACCAACAAAAGATAATTCACGATATTCTCAATATCCAGCAGCAAGGTAGCAGTTGTCCAAGGAGAAGATCGAATCTAAATGTAGCATTCGGAAGGTAAAGTATTAGGATTAAAAATAACATTAAAAAGCTATAAAAATTACATAGCTGAAAGGAAAAACAAGGAAACACCGAGCTAAATTTACTATACAACCTAAGTGTGTTAAGCATGAAAAATAAGGAGAAAATTTACATGGCATTAGGAAGATAAAAATGAACTCCAAATGATCTAAAATAAAGGTCTATACATCATAATCATCTCAAGAAAAGGGGATCATAGACATTATAGAAGTTTACACCAAGAAGCTATCATGGAACCGCCAATATTAATATAAAGTACAGGGCGTAGAAAATTAGGTAAAAATAAACTTTCTTCCTCCGGTATTTGCAGAGCATACTACATCAGAGCAGAAACCCCTTTCAAAACTCAATCCCCAATCGTTATACAGTACACCATTTTTAGTCCCGCGCGAGTCGGTACGCGAGCCACTTTACATCTCACTATGTCATTTTGTCAGTCTGTCGGTCTGTGTCCGTTTTGCTTTTCTTTTGTTTTTTCAATAACATTGTAACTATTAGGCTGATTCTAACGAAAATTAAAAAACTGATGTTTTACATTCTCTTTCAAATGCTATAATTGCCATTCCTATGAAGGTTATACCGGGAATTATTTTGTTTTGGCAATAACATCATAACTTTTCGGCAGATACTCTGCTAGACTAAACTAGGCTATAATATGGTATACTCTGCTAGGCAAGCCTAGAATAGGCTATGCTATGCTATTCTAGGCTATGCTAAGATATAATGTACAAAGGTAAGATTTTCTATGCTAATTTAGGCTATAATATGCTAGGCTAGGATAGAATAGAGTATGTTAGACTAGACAATAATAAGCTATGCTTGACTAGGGTATAATAGTTTAGTATAGGCTATATATGCCTAGGATAGTTAATGCTAGACTAGGCTAAGCTATACTAGACTAGGAAGGGCATGAAAGGCTATACTAGGCTAGGCTACGCTATGTATGCTAGGTTAGGCTATGATATACTAAACTATGCTACCTATGCTAGTCTTCGCTATACCAGGCTAGGATAAGCGAGGTTTTGCTAGAGTATGCTAGGCTATGTTATGCATGCTACGCAAGCGTAGGCTAATATCTAATAGTCTAGACTAGACTAGGCAATACTATGATATACTATACTAACTAGTGTATGGTAAGTTAGGGTAAGCTATTATATTCTATTCTAGGCTATGCTAGTCTAGAATATGCTAGCTAGGTTAGGATAGGATCGAATATACTAGGCTCCAGTGAACTATGCTAAGCTAGGCTATACTAAGATAGGCTCTACTAGACTAGAGTAAGCTAACTTAGGCTAGACTAATTTTTAATATGCAATTGTAGGCTGCCCTAAGCTAAGTTAGGTTATACTCTGCTAGGTAGGCAAGGCTATACTTTGATAAGCTAGGCTAGGCCACGCTAGGATACACTGTGATAGGCTCAGGTATACTATGCTAAGATAGGTTATTATAATATATACTATGCTAGGCTATATATGCAAGTATATACTAAGCTACTCTAGGGTATACTATGCTATTCTAGGTCATTCTATGCTATGATATACTAGGCTGGGCTATACAAGGGTATACTAGGCTAGACTATGGTTGGGTGTGCTATGCGAAGATATACCATGGTAGAATAGGATAGTATATATTATGATAAGCTAGGCTATACTATGATAGACTAGTTTATACTATGCTAGAAAAGGATATACTATGCTTATACTATATTATACTAAACTAGATTAAGGTAAGGTAGGCTATCGTAGATAGACTATACTATGCTAGGCTTTACAAGGCTAGGCTAGCCTAGGCTATAAGATGATAGGCTAGGCAATACTATGATAAGCTATACTATGGTAAGCTTTACTATCATAATTATGCTAGGCTGTACTAGGCTATGTTAGGCTAAGCTTTACTATGCTTTCTAAGCTAAGATAGGCCATACTATACATTATCTGCTAGGCTAGTCTAGTCTAAGGAATACTATGTCAGGTTAAGCTATACTATGTAAGGCTAAGCTATACTATGCTAGCTACGCTAGAGTATGGTATGGTAAGTTCTACTATTATAGGGAATCATAGGCTAGACATAGTTATACTAAACTAGGCTAGGCTAGACTAGTCTATCTGAAGCTAGGCTAGGCTTTACTACGTATGCTATGCTATGACATGACATAATATACTCTGTTATACTATATTATGATATACTATGCTAGGCTAGGCAAGATTTACTATGTTAGGCAATCTAGGCTACTCTATACTATGCTAGGTTTTATTATGCTACGGTAAGCTAGGTTTTGTCAGGCTACTATTCGAGAATATACTAGGCTATGCTATAAAATATTATACATTTCTAGACAATACTGGGCTATACTATGCTAAGGGATACTATACTACATATACTATACAATATTATACTTTACTATAATATGTTTTGCTATGCTATACTATACTATGTTATGCTATAATATACTATGCCATGTTATACTATGCTATAATATGATAATCACCACTATGCAATAATATGCTGTTATACTATGTTATAATGTGCTATTCAAGACTATGCAATTAGGGTGTGACCAGTTTTTCGCCTTTCCAATTCCATAAATGAGGTGTGACAAAAAGCTTAGGCCCGCCATTTTAATTAAAAAATATATATATTTTAATATAATTTAGTTCTGCTTTTTAATAAGCTTTTAGAAAGTGCGACTTTTTAGTCGCGGGCACTCTACATCTTACTATGTCCGTAACAATTCAGCCAATTCTAACAAAATATCACACCATTATGTTGTTTTACATTCTCTTTCAAATGATATAATTGCCAAAGTAATCCAATGTTAGCCAGAGAATTAATATTTGGCAATAACATCATATCTATTCGTCCGATTCTAACGAGATTTGAAACCCTTAAGTTGTTTACATTTTCTTTCAAATGGTAGAATTTCCAAGGTCCTCCCAAGATTACTCCAGGAATTACTAAAAGTTTTCAAAGTAGTAAAGACATAAATCAGAATAAGTGAGGGCACGCGACTTTTTGGTTAGTAGACCTTGTTTTAGCCCATCTGGCCTTTTAAGGCATAAGTCGCAGAAATTAAAATTTTAGCCCGCTACTATAAAAAGTCCGGAACTAATAAAACAAACAAAAAGAAAAAAAGAAGCAAACAAACAGGAGGAAGAAGTACGATCCAGCGTCGTGGGAAGGGCGGCATCTCCACGGCGCAGGAACATGTGACTTAAGCAAATAGAATAAAACAATGTATGCCAGCCTCCTCCATGATAGTCTGGTTGCCCAGTTCTCGTGGACTCATGAGCGCCCGCATCGGTGCGCTAATTCCTCGCCTCCGAGGGATTCGACCCAGTCAACAGAAGGCTTCTTTCGAGAAACGGACCACCTTCAGCTCTCTACAACCAAGCTTTCTTCTTACTTCTTTCGTTTTGGATTAGGAGGATGGGGAATGAAACCGCTTCACTCCACTCCCAGAAGAGCCCCTAGCCAGGATTGACCGGTCTCAGTAAGATCATTCTTCGAAATGGACACTGTATTAGCTGCTGTCAAATTGGCACCAGGTGGGGGAGGAGATACCTCATCGTGTGAGTCATTGGGGGCCCGAGCCGTCTGAGGAGAAGCTTGCACAGGAGCGGAATCAGGTTAGATATTTTGCACCGAGTCCGCCTCAACCCCATGCAAGATCTTGCAATCTGGGGCTGGGCCACATTCGAGATCATATACATTTCAGGGGGAGGGGGGAGGGCTCATTGTGGCCATTCCCTTTCCCCACCCAACTGCATCTCGGATCTCATTAGAGGCATCTTCCTTCGGAGTCAAATCTGGTTGGTGAACCAAAATCCACCGGAGAAGAGAAGTGGGCAGTCACGCCGACCGACCAGTGTGCCAAAATCTAGATTTCAGGACTGCCGTGGGCACAGCTTTGCGCACCCCGGTTTCCTTTGCCCACTAAGAACGTTGGCTTATCGAGTCGCTCCCACCAGTCAATTTTGGTCCGCCTGCCTACTTTCCTGTGATATAATAAGGGGGACTGCAATAGATCGAAAGATGTAGTTTTCCATGGTTGACACCACAAAAGAGATTGAGCTGAAAACCATAGGCCTAGGCCTATGAGAAGAGTAAGACCCCTCTCCGGTAGGAGAGAGTTTGAAAGAAAGACCAACGCCAAGGATGCCCACCTCCTTTTCAGAGTTGGAGCTACCCAAGAGCGGCTGCTAAGATGGCAAAGGGGAAGCCCTTTTGACCTAAGGTGATGGTGATAGGGAAGCAGCTAAACCGGTACAAGGAGTGCATTGATTGTCCTCATCCTCCCCGACACCTATGGCGGGCGAGGCCGCGGATCTCCAGGTGCCTTCCCTCTATTACCTTCTGTTTTCACCAACATCGGAGCAAAAAGGAAAATAGGCCCACATGGAAAGTAGATACTATGGCCTCCCTATGAGTTGACAGGTTAAGAGAAAAGTATTGTCATTATCGTCGTCACCGTCATCATCGTCATCACCACCACGATCAATACCATCACCACCACCATCACCATTAGATTATATACCATTATATGCCATTATATTTTCTATTCTAACATATCTTATCTCATCTCATATAATATATATATATATATATATATATATATATATATATATATATATATATATATATATATATGTATATTATTCTATATATAGATAGGATAGGAATAGTTGGAAGTAAATTCGAGACTATTTAGTCGTGAGGGTGTTGACACACATTGTGTTGAGTGATTTAAAACCCTCGCCACACATTTTGTGCTTCGCCTCACTTTTGAAGTTAAAGTTAACTATCCTGAACCAGCTCCTTTTGTTTCACCTCACTTCACCCTATCGAAATCTGGTGGATGGGGTTACAAGGTGGTTCACACTCTGACACAAAATGTTCCCTACCCGCTGGATGGAGGCAAAGCCTAATAAGACCTCCCTCTCCTTCCACCAAACAGTTACACCTCTGTTTTTAACTTGACTCATGACTTCATTGACGTTTTTGTTAATTATAAACTCATTTCGCGATCCACTTCATCCTAAAAAAATAAACCCATCAAACAATACAATTCGATGCTTTTGTTGACCCCATTACATTAACCTTCCTATCTCTCTCCATCTTCTCATCCACTGTTCGCTAGACTTTAAAAATCAAAACGCGCCCCAAGAGATCAGATTTTATGGACTAAATAAATAAGCTCATTTATTTTATGGGTTTTCCGGAAATTTACACACTACTCCAAGCCTCTTCTCCCACACATCTACTATTACTCTTGCCAACCTTTCATTTTGAAGGCTTATATCATTTAATTTATGGGATATATTTTTATGCAGATAATCTATGAACGCACACTCACTCTCTCTCACACACGCACACTCACTCTCCCACACACGTGCGCATTCACTCTCCTACACTCAGTCTCTCGCACACTCTTCTGCACACATTCCTACAGACACACTATTTCCCCCCCACTGACTTCCCCCCCCCCCTGTCTCCCAGTCTCCCCCTCTCCTCTCTCTCTCTCTCCTCTACAACCCGCAGGGAGGTAGCCTGTGTATGTAACCTGACACACTTGATACCCTTCGGATACCCAGTGAGTTGATTTAAACACTGATGGGGCCTGGGGAAGTTGTTGATGTGCTTTCCCCATTGCCTACTCTCCGCACTACATTATCTTTATTTATTAGTAGTATTTCTCCTAGTATTTTAAGAGTATGATTATTATTATTAGTATTTTATGAGTTATTATTATTTTTATTTTATGAGTATTATTAGGACTAGTAGCATTTTCTGAGTATTTTATTAATAGTAGTCGTATTTACGAATATTATATTTATTACTAATATTCTATGAGTATTATTATAGTATAGTAATATTTATTATTATTACAGCTATTACAACGTTTTATACCCGCACTCTGTACTAGAAGGACGATTTACACCTTGAGAGAGTTCGGTCTGGTAGCCACGGTGGCTTGTTGGATTGCATGCAATCCTGGGATCACCTTGCACCGGGGTATAATAATAATAATACTTCTTAGTGGACCCGCCTAGCTCTACTTCTCTTTATTACATACCCGCCTACCCGCTTCCAAACTTGCTCTTCTAACCACAAAGGTTCTGTCTGTCCGGCGCACTTTCATCCTCTGAGGGGTTCTAGGTCAAGTTGGAGTGTCTACCATCAGGTTCTCTACCTACTGCGAGGGCCGAAAGCCCGCCGGCTAGGGCAAGTCTGAAGAACGGGGTATTCTGGACTGTTGAATCTGCTCACCTTTCTCAAGTACACATATAAGATGGCTGCGCCGGAACCATCCTCTAAGGTTAAGGCTCAAGTATAATTTCGTCTGAAAGGCGGGACGGATTAGCAAAGCCCATTAACCTTGGACCAAGACAAACCATGTGTAAATGATGACATTCTGGAATTTCTGATCGTATGAAAACTTTTCTCTTAACATCAAGGCATTGTAGGTCATAGTATCTACTTAACATTCATTTTTTTACTAATTTGGCTATTATTATGGCGAAAAATGTAAGAGATTATGGGAGATCTCAGACTCATGGAGATCCGCCTTTAAGCATGACCTCGTCCTCCCAAGATCGGCCCGCTCATTTCCCGCAATTCTTACATGTCTAGGAATCCAGCGAAGATAATCTCGACATCTGCCAGACTTGCCAAAACCGTCGCGTCACGGATTTTGCGAACCAGAGGATGCAGAAATTCCAATGTCCCGAGAACACTCAGGGCGCTTTGTGAGTCGCTATAGATCACAATCCGGTCTCCGAACCGGGCACGTCGCGTAATCTCCCGTACCGAGCGGTGTATTGCCACCAGTTCTGCCGTGAAGACAGATGCAGTGCTGGCAGAGCCCCGCTGGCTTCAAATAGAGGGGATACGGCGTGGAAGCCGACCCACTCTTGGGACTTGCAGCCATCCGTATACATTGGCACGGTTCCAGTGTAACATGAGGTGTGAACCAAAAAGGTCGAACCCATTACTCCCGGCACTGTACAAGCTTTGGGAGTAGAGGCATGGCGACAAATAGCCAAATGTGGTACCCTCCAAGGTGGCGTCCTGGGCAGAACCAAGGTCTCCACAAGCCCCAAAGCTATACCTAGTTATCAAAAGAGTTTCCTAGCCTTAAACCCAAAGGGATTAGGGTATGACTGAAGTCTCTCGGAGGCGTAGGCACCGTTGAAATCAGCTGCGGATGCAGTAAGAGCTGTTGGCGAATAAGGAAGGCACCGAGCTCACGTGTAGAAAGAGTAACATCTCTCCAGCATCGACTTGTAGGATCTCAATGGGGAAAGTGCGTAAGGCACCGGTTGCCAGGCGAAGGCCGGTGTGGTGGATCGAGTACACTTTCCACAATACACGCTCAGCTCTGGATGCATAAAACTGGCATCCGTAGTCAAGCTTCGAACGGACAAAGGATCGATATAAAAGTAAGGCAGTAGCCCTATCAGCGCCCCAAGCGCTGAAGGTCACGGAACGGAGAATATCTATGGCGTGGTCACAAGAGACCCTAATGCTGCGGATATTTCCCAAGTGAGGCGTCGGTCAAATACAAGACCAAGTAAACAGTGCGATTCAACCACTTCCAGACGTATCCCATTAAGAAACAAGTCTGGGCCAGGATGGAGCCGTGGATAGCGGCAGAAGTGCACCACCTTAGTGTTGGCCAAAGAAAACCGAAATATGTGCGCTTCGGCATAGCGAGAGACGCGGTTTAGTGCCTGTTGGATTCGACGCTCCAGAGTTGGCATCTGGGCCGCGCCAAAAGAGATCGAAAGATCGTCCATGTAGAGCGTAGCGAGAAAATCTTCCGAACGGACCGAGGTAATGCCGTTGATGTTCCGGGCAAAGAGTGTGACACTGAGGACAATTACCTGTGGGACAGCTTTTTCATGCTCTATTGGGTCGGAGAGGGCTCCCGCCCCCCACCCGGACGCGTAATCACTGATCTCGCAAAAATTAAGTTATAATGATTGAAAGGAGGCGTCCCATCGTGTGAGGAGCCTTCATGATACCTTATCGCCATGAGGTATCATAGGCTTCTTCCAGATCGAATAACACCATGGCATCGTGCTGTCTACGTAGGAAGGCCTCGCAGACAGAATTATCCAGTCGGAGCAGAAAATACGACTTAGAGTGGGACTTGTGGAGGCCGCACTGTGCAAAAGACAGATAGCCTCCACTGTCCAGAAAAAAGGCTAATCTAACATTTACCAATTTCTCCCTCAACTTGCATACGCAAGAGGTTAGAGAGATTGGGCGGAAATCGGCCGGAGTAGAGTGATCTTTTCCCAGTAGCAATTCGCCAGGAATCCGGGAGGAGACCCTTCGCCAGATCCTGTTAAACAAACAAACTCCTCGACCGAGATATAGAATTCAGTAATTTCCTGAATTGCAGACCACCGTGCCCGTGCCAAGTACCACCGGGACGGGCTCTTGGGCGACGCCGGCCCAGAAAATAAAATTTGAATGGAAAAGTGATCACCATATCATGGAGGTCATCGAACACCCCCCAATCAAAATCAGGATGTGCATCTGAAGAGCACAAAGATAGATCGAGCCATGAAAATGAAGCGGCCTCGGGCAGTGATGCGTAAACACATCCATATTTAGGACACCCATCTCAAGCTCGTCGATCAGTTCGGCAAGGACTTGACTGCGGAGATTAATAGAGTAGTCTCCCAAGAGGGGGTGTCTACCGTTTAGATCTCCGAGCAAGAGAAAGGGCCTCGGCAACCGTGCCACTACGTGGCCGAAGTTTCCCGCGTAGAAGTCGGCTGACGGTGGAATGTACGTGGAAATAACAGTATACTTCCTATCAAGCTGCAGTTGCACAGCTACTGCCTGAAAGGAGGTATCTAAAGCGAAGAGAATAACGGAGACATCATTCCAGGTGCAAATTGCACATCCTTCTTCCTGGCCCACATCCCGTGGTGGTGGGGTCGAAAAACTCTTATACCTTGGTAGGGTTGGCAGGGAACATGCGCCAGCATGGTCTCCTGAAAAAAAGATGGCAAACGGGAATAGATTCAGGGAAAATGAGGGACTCCCTTCGAAGAGAAGACCTTCACGAGAATGGCCGTACGCCTCCCGGAGGCAGAACTTCGGGCGCTGTTGCCTTCTAGGACTTATTGGGGGAGGTTGGGCTCACTAAGCGACTCTTTTCCTCCCTCCTTCTTGAAACCTTAGGCGGGCGGGGCGGCTTCAGAGTTGGGGGCCACTCTTTTCGAGGATCTACCGTCTTCAAGCCAACCAACCCACCACTAGGCACGGGCGATGGAGCCGAAGCTTCCTTGTTTAGGAACCCTGGAAGATGGCCTAGCGACCAACTTCAGGTGTATTGCTTCCTGTGAGTCTTACGACTCGGTGGAGACGCATGGCAGTTTGCCCTTACGGGAAACGGTCACGCTTAGGGAAAGGGAAACCCCGGTTTTAGTCGGGGTCGGGTGTAGACCATTTCTGCCGCCAGCTTTACCAGGGGAGCGCCCGGGGTGGGTAGAACCCGCAGATTGGTTCCGTATAGGCGCGGAAACGACCGTACTCGTAGGCCTGGAGGGGCCAGGAGCAGAGGATGTCTTTTAAAACATTGAGGCATAAGACGTCCTGGGAAGAGCCGGGCCCACCAGGATTACGCCCATAGCTTCGCGAAATGAGAGACAATCTTGAGCCTGAACAGCCAGGATTTCCGTCTCAAGGAGATACGAACCACATTGCTTAGAAGAAGCGGGGTGTAGCTCTTGGTAATTGACACTTGGCCACACACAATTTGGACTTATCGTTTGCAGTCTTGGAGCAACTTACACACGTTTTGGGTAACCTTAACTTTGCACATCGACAGGGCCCGTGAGTATTGCCAAACGGCAGGGATGCCTTCACATGGTAGCGATACCAACGTGCACTCACCGACTCAGGGAGCTTGTCACAGTAGAACATGACGAAGAGTTTAGGGGTGGGTCTAACTAGAGGTTCCTCCTTGTTTTCTCATCACACGTTCGACCTCAACCACCCTTGGGTCGGTCAGCTCTAACGTTATGGTCTCTATGGAGTAGTCCACGAGTTCTCTCGCATAAACTACTCCTTTCACGAAGTTGATGGTAGAGTGCGGCGTCACACCCACAGGCGTGCTATCAAGTGTCCGAAGGGCACTAATCATGGCCGTGCCAGAGGGATTCGACGCATTCGACAAAAGCATCCCTTCCGAGAAACGGGTCACCTTTGGCTCTTTACCAATGACACTAGCTAAAGCTCTCCTCTCATGGATCATGTTGCCCTTAGACAACCTGCTGCCATCAGTTGAGTGAATAACAAGGAAGCGTTTAAAGCCAGTGGGCTCGAAAACACCAGGTAGTCGTCTCTGAATGAGGGGCCCCGATGTAATTGAAGCTCCGCTCTGCGCACTAGCCTGTTTGGTCTTAGTCAGGGGCTCAGCATCCAGAGGGGAAAAGGGGCCGGATGTGCCCAGCTTGGCTTGGTCGCTTACCGAAGTGGCCGCAGACCTATCCGTCCCCGCAGTCACCGCGGGCGGAGAGGAGCCCCGAATCGTTTTAGTCTTTTTCTCTCTAGGAAAAGAGGGTGGAGAATAAACCCACACTTCACCCCTGCGCCTGAAGGAGCCCCCAGGTCGGATGGACCGGCCTCTGCTAGGTCCTTCTGCGAGATGGAGAAAGTCCTGGTGGTCGCAAGGACACAAGTTGGATGAAGAAATCCCTCCGCACCTTGTAATGCCGTAGAGACCCGGGCCGTTTCAGGAGGACCTTGCATAGGGGCGGACGCGAGTTCGGTGCTTGGCGCCGAGCCCTGATTCGCCCCCATGGAAGGCTCTACCGTCTGATGGTGGTTTGCTTCAAGGACCATGTCTATCTCGTGAGGGAGGGGGGGGGGAACTACATTTGACCATCCTAACACCGGGACATTACAGGTCCCATTGGCAGCAGTTCTACTAATCGAATATGTAGAGGCACAAGCCTTGACCCCCGCTGTTTAAGATTCGAGCCAGCAGGTCTTTTGAGGGAAGCGCCTAATGAGGCCTGGCTTCCCTCTCCCCTCTAATGGAGTTTGCCCTAACGAGCCACTTCAATGGGGAGCGGTCTGCTATGGGCTGCCTGCTGGCTTTTCTGCCAGGCCCCTTGGAAAGTAAAGGGGGACTGCTGCTGGAAAGAGGGAGGCGCCCAGAGGCACGTCCAGACAAGGGGGTGAGGGGGAGTCCCCTACACCAGTAGGCGAAGAAGAGGAGTAAGCCTCCTCCCCCGTTAAAGAGATTTAGAGGGTCCCCTGCGAGAGCAAAGGGGAGAGACCTCCATTTTTTCAGTCAAACTGCTCGAAGGCGGCTCCGTCGATCGTGAGGGTGAAATGGAAAGAATTGTATTTTGGGGTTTTACATCATCGGGCATGGGACTATTCTTTCTGCGGGAAGCAAACGCTAATCACTCCTCGCAGGGGCCCGCTCTGCAAGGGGTGCGTACGGGGCTGGCAGAGTCATGTGCCACGATTTGAGACCATCCCTCCCACCTGGTGACCTGGCAGCCCTTTAGCCTGGCGGGTCCATTTTGGGCACGGCGTAAAATTGATAGAGTGTGAAGTGAGAAGGAAAGGGGATGTGAGGAAGGTGTGGGTGAAGATAAACCAGTTTGTTTAAAACCTACCATCCCAAACTGGAGCTCAGGGGTTAGGGATCCTTGTCCCCAACCCCCTCAGCCCCGACCCGGGTTAGTTGGCTGAGAAGAAGCTCAGCATCTACCCTGTGAAAATAGAGGCCGACCAGAGAAAGTTATGGGAGAGGTTGTAAGGGAATTGACGAAGTAGGAGAGAAATACACGCTGTCTGGAAGAAGAAGAAGAGGCTAAACTGGGGCCGGAGGGGGCACTGAGTCCCGTCAGCACGGCGGCCAGGAAGGCAAGTCGCCGCGCCCCTTACGGGGGATGTTCGATACAATGGACAACCGCGAATGGCCGAAAGGAAAGAATCACCGCTTACCAACAGCAATAGATATAGGGACCAGCAGCGACCCTAAAGTCCACTCGAGCTAAGATCATAAAAGCAACAAAGAGACGTGTGAGGATCATACTTGGTGAAATAAAGGTAGAAATAGAGTACAAGTTATGCATATTTTAGATGCTTAATACGTTTATATGTTGAAATAATATCGAATCTATTCCTAAATATGTAGACTAAGGTGCTTTCAACTACTTGCACAGATAATGTATTACATATTTGACTAACCTTTTCCTCAAAAAAGTTCTGTGCCTTCGTAGTATTAAATCTCTTCTCAACAAGTTTGAATTTAATATTTATATTGGCTGCTCATCTATCTAACTAAAAAAACAACAGTGTATAAGTTAAATCATAAAGTATTTTAAAAACTTCAATTAGTTTTCTGCGAATTCGACTATTTTTGCGTGAAAGCAGATTAAGTTCCAGTGGTTCGTGTCTCTATGATTATTTACATACATATTTCTAAGCTCGGGAATTCATTTTGTTGTTCTCTTCTGAAAAGGACCACGGTTGCTATGTCCTTTTACATATGAGACGGACAGATTTGAGATGAATATGTAATATAAATGACGTCTAACATCATTTTATGTAATGAAACAATAATATCTTTTGATTTAAATACAAATGCCATTAGCTATGTGCCAAGAATTTTACTCTTTTTTTCTCATCATACCATAATTACTTAGAAGATTTGAGGTCACTTGATATTTGGGATCTCAAATTATTTTCAATAGTGACATTTAGATTATGATCACAAATGATGTGTGTAAACCTGGTGGTATTTTTGGTTCTTCCCGTATGGTGACCCTGTTATACTTGGAGAGGCCACACGTCCTCTCGGATACACACCTCCTGGTAATTTCAAACTAGATGAAAATTACCCGGGTTGTTTTCGTTCTAGGCCTCTTCATTTTACCTTCTTTCCCCAATTTACTAACAAACCCCTTCTCTATCATTCTCCCGCAATTGAATTTCAGCAGGCACCGAGAAGACCCACCTGCCATCCTGTCTCCAACGCCTTCAAGGACGGCATTATCCACTGAGTAAACTTGGAAGTCTTTGGCCAGAACCGAGAAGGCTGATGCGTTTCCCTAGTCCATTTATTCCCAATTTTAACTACTTTTGCCCAGATCTCTATCGTTTTAATGGCGACTTCTCTTTCTGACTCTATCCCACAAGATTTTTCCTTTGCAAAGTAATATACATTGCATCTGAAGGTCTGGCAGTCCTTCCATGCCAGAGGGCTTCCAAGGTTAGGTAATACTTCTTAGTAGACCCGCCTATTCTTATTCTTCCGTATTATTTAACCTACTCTACATATCCCTAAATTTTCTCTCTATATAATGAAGTTCTAGTGCCTGGGTACAATTACAGCCTTATATTTGAACCAAGTCAAATGGTGGGAGGCACCGTGATTTTTTTTTTTTATTAAGGGGCTATCTGGCGACTGCCGACTTAGGCATAAGTTGCCGTAAACAAACAGCCTAGTTCTAGGCTACTTCAAAATAATTCAACAGGAAACAACAATAAAAAGAAATAACAATAACAAAGCAATAACAAAAACGATAACAAAAACAACAACAACAATAAAACCGGGTTAAATGAAAGGGAGAAGGCTGGCCTCCCCCCAAAAGTCAATAAGTCCACCAGTCATGGTGCACGCACTCGTCCCGAGTACAAGGGACAGGCGGTAGCGACCCCGCCCATCCCGGTACCGAGACAGGTATGGTGCGCGAAGATCACCCAGACTGGGACATTCGACAAGAATATGCCGAACAGTCTGGGCGACGACGCAGTCGTTGCAATAGGGCGCATGCGAGCGCTCCATCAAGTAGCGATGCGTCACACGAGTGTGTCCGATTCGAAGACGACAGAAAGCAACCTGAAGCCGCCGCGGCATTGGGGGATAGATCCATGGGAACAGTCGCGGCGCAATGGCACGCAACTTTAAGTTCCCTTCGACCGTCTCCCATCTTCTTTGCCAAGCAGTCCGAAGAGCTGCCCGTATTCCTGCCATGTATTCAGTGTGAGGAAGAGCGAAACGCTGGTCCGGTCGCAGAGTACACGCGGACTCTTTGGCGCATTCAACGGCGCGCTCATTCCCCGCAATTCCTACATGTCCAGGAACCCAGCGGAAGATAATTTCGACATCTGCCCGGCTCGCCAAAACCGTAGCGTCACGGATTTCGCGAACCAGGGAATGCGGAGATTTCAATGCCCCGAGAGCACTCAGGGCGCTTTGTGAGTCGCTATAGATCACAATCCGGTCTCCGAACCGGGCACGTCGCGTAATCTCCCGTACTGAGTGGTGTATTGCCACCAGCTCGGCCGTGAAGACAGACGCAGCGCCTGGTAGAGCCCCGCTGACTTCAAACAGAGGGGATACGGCGTGGAAGCCGACCCCCTCTTGGGACTTGGAGCCATCCGTATACACTGGCACGGTTCCAGCGTGACACGATGTGTGCTCCAAAGAGGTCGAACGCAATACTCCCGGCGCAGTACAAGCTTTGGGAGCAGAGGCGTGGCGACAAATAGCCAAATGTGGTACCCTCCAGGGTGGCGTCCTGGGCAAAACCAGGGGCGCCACCGGCCCGAGAGCGATATCTACCTCAAGAAGGAGTTTCCTGGCCCTAAACCCAAGGAGGCACCGTGAGGTCACTACCTACTCCGATTAGCGAAATCCCGATGACTGGTGGATTTATGCGGTGCATGATGATGTACGAGGTGCATTAGTCTGCTATTCTCTCTACCGTCTCTTGCCATTTCCTCCTCCAAGTTCAGCGAAAGGTGGAGGAGCGGAGCCGCCTCATTCTCTGCTAAGTGTTCATTTAGGGAGGAAGGGTAACCCACCTGGTCCCTCGTCGACTTATCGCGGAAGGAGGAGAATTCCTTCTTCCCTTTAATTGATGAGGAGCTCCTATCACCTACGAAGACTTTGCCACAAAGCAGAGTTAGGCATCGGGTATTATTACACGCAGAACCAGTGTTCCATCCCAAGGAATCCTCTACGGTCTCGGATGGGGGAGCCTCAGATTTCCCGCTCGATGATGAGGGTTTCCTTCCGTCCAAACCCATAAGGTGTCAGGCATCACGACCAAAACCTCAATTCTCCTGTAACCTGCCTCTTGTCTGCAACCCATAAAGAGAGGGGGAAGGGATGAGGCACATCGGCTTCTAACGAGAAGATTCAGGGAAACGGCACGATGGCCAAAAAGCCACTCATCATCGGATTAAAGAATGAAACCAGACCCCAATGGACTCTGTCGCGCATGATCTCCCTCGGAGAGGAGGCTCTATAAGAGAACTGCTGCTGACCAGGTTTTGGGTTGTTTTTTTCAAGCTCCCATCTGGCGATTGCCACAATTGTACACCCCGCCAAAATTTTCTTACGGCCTAATGATAGGTTAAATTAAATCAAACAAACATAAATCAAACGAAAAACATACATAACCAGAGGGAAAAAAAGAAACAAAAGTCAAGGAGAAGGAAACACGCTCCCGCGTGGGTGGGAGGTCTGCCACCCTCGTAGCAGTTATATGCGACCAACACCAAAGAGAGTCAAACTAAATGTAGGAGACCAGTCTGCTCCAAAAAAGATAGTCCAGAGGTATTTGTGCATGAACTCGTCCAAAATACGAAGGCAAATCCCTATCAACCCCGCTCCTCCTAAAGCCAGGACAGGTAACGTGTGCGAATACAACCCAGACTGGGATATTCGACAAGAAAGTGCCGAACAGTCTGGAGCACAACGCACTCGAGGTAGTAAGTTTGCAGGGTAGCGCTCCATCAAACAACGGTGGTCCCCGCGAGTGCGCCGTATTCGAAGAAGACAAATCACCCTGAAGTGATTGTGGTATTAAGGGAGAGGCCCATGAGAGCAGTCATGGCGCGATAGCAAGCAAATTCAATTTCCCTTTAGGTATCTCCAAACATCTTTTTACAGAGCCCCGAGGGCTGGCTTGACCCCTGCCGTGTAGGTAGTGTGAAGAATAGCGAAATACTGGTCTGGAGGCTCATTTCTGGTACCCTTTGGCAGCCTTGTCGGCAGGCTCATTAGCAATGTCAACATGTCCAGGAACCCACCAAAATATAATCTCAACATCCGTCCTGCTTGCGGCCAGAGTCGTTATACAATTACCACAAAACAGGTGGCGCGGAAATTCAAATACCCCGAGTGCACTCAAAGCCCTTCATGAGTCGTTAAAGGTCACAATCTGTTCTCCGAATCATGCACGACGCATTATCCTTCCGCAACGAACGATGTATTACAATCGGCTCAGCCAGGAAGACAGACGCAGCGTCCGGTAAATCTCCCAAGATTTAAAACAGCCCCCCCTACTGAGAGAGGGAGCCCCTTGCTTGGCACTACTACGGATCCAGCGTAACAAGAAATATGTTCTAAAGGAGGTTGAACGCAATACTCTCGTCGCTGTGAAAGCTTTTGGAGCAAAGCTGTGACTAAAAATAATAAACGAAGTACTGTCCAGGGTGGCTTACTGGACAAAACCTTAGGAGCTATCGGTCTAAGAGCTATACCGACTTCTTGCATGAGTTTTCTAGCTCTAAATTCAAAGAGCTTAGGGTATGAATCAAATCTCTCGGTGGCTTAGTCGCCGTTAAGATAGACCAAAATTGCAGTGAAAGACATTGGTGATTAAAGAAGAAAATGCCCCTTCCCCCATAAAAGCGCATAATGCAGTTAGTTCACTGAAAAACAAGTGTCATCTCTTCGGCATTGACAAGTAGGATCCCAATGTGAAAGTACGGAAAGCACCGGTCGCCAAAAAAAGAGCAGTGTGGTGAATTGAGTCCGCCTTCCGCAATATCTGCTCGGTTTCTGATCCCCTTAAAATCACATCCCCAGGTGAGATTCGAACAAACAAAGAGTCTGTGAAAAAGTAAAACGGTATCCCTATCAGCACTGAGTACTGAACGTCACGGAACAAAGAACGTCCAGGCTGGGATACAAGAGTCCTTAAGGGTGGTTATATGGGACACTCATGTGAGGCTTCGATGGAAAACAAGACCATGAAAACAGTGCGAATTCACCACTTCCAGGCGAGGGCCGTTACTGAAAATGTTCTGGTCTAGGTGAAGCCGTGGAAAGCAGCAGAAGTGCATCACCTTAGTCTTGGACAAGTAACCCCGAAACTTCTGCCCTTCGACATAGTGATAGATGTGATTCAATGCCCGTTTGAAATGAAGATCCAGATTGGGCATCTAGACCGCACCAAAAGAGATCTAAAGGTCATCGACGTAAAGGGGAACGAGAAAATCTTCCGGAAGCACCAAATGATACTTTTGATTCTATGGGCAAAAAGTATGACACTAAGGACACTTATCTGCGGAGTCAACTCTTCCTGGTCAAGTGAACAAGATAGCCCCCTCCCCCTTTACAATACACACTCATGCGCGGAATCGACGACCTTGTATCAATTCAGAGATAAAAATTATGAGTCGTTCCCCTGAACCTTTTATATGAAGATTCTCCATTCTACCATATGGTTTTGCGATATCTTATGCCTTCTCCAGATCGAAAAATACTGTGGCGTTGAGTATTTCTGTCTACGAAAGAAAGTTTTGCAGAAGCATTTTCTATTCGAAGGTGAGTATCCAATGTGAAATGGAATTTGCGAAAGTATTCTCTAACTTATATTAATTTCTCTCTTAACTTGCATTCCTCCGAAGTTAGAGGAATTAGACGAAAACCAGCCGGGATACAGTGATATCTCCCCGGTTTGCGAAAAGCAAGCATAGTAGCCAGAGTATACCTCTGCCCAGATCCTGTTAAACATATGTAACAGAAATTTTATACCTTACTTACTTAGCTTTTGAAGCATGACGTAAGGGACATCGTCAGGACAAGGGGTAATTTCCGCGCATGGTGCGAGAGAGGAACGCAATTGACTCAACGTAACTTGCTGTTGAAAATTTCTCCAACTCTAGAGATAAAGTATACTCAGTGGCCTTCAGCGAAATTAGGTCATGCGATAAATGCCTAGGGAGCAGCATCTCCTCTAGATAATGTGGAGAAAGTGGTCGCGAAAGACTACTAAGGAAGCGGGGTCCAATATTGCGGTACCGTTTTTCTAAAGATAGGGAAGGGGTCCTGCAAGAACTTGCTTCAAATCCTTTTTACTCTCTTACACATCTCTGCAAAAAAGATCTTCCGGTTAAGTGAAGACACGCATGCCTTCCAAGAAGAGCCTCCGATCTATTTCGTATTATATAGGAACCTATCTATAGCTTGACAAAATTCAGCGACTTTGAAATCGTTCTGTCGGCTTTTTTAGCGCGTGGCGGAATATCGTTTTTGTCTGAAAGCCTCTCTCATTTGGCCCACACCAAGGTAGCAGAGGTATGCAAGAAAAAAAACGTTCTAAGATTAGTAGTTAGGCACGCGGCAATGAGTTTGCCGACCTAAAATACTCCACTAGGTTATAGAATACCAGTTATAGGCAGTGGTAGACGAGACCTACCTCCACTCACCTGAGTGTCGTTTTCGCCCCATCTGCGCACCAAGATAGCGGGAGCCCGCACTTAAAGACAGTCTCTTCTGAGCGTTTAATTCCATCTCCTTCAATTTTGGCTATAATAAAGTGAAAATGCAAAAAAATGTGCATGAAACATGGGTACTAGAGCTTCCCAATGCCTTGAAAATATAGATAAGTGCCCATACTCTCAAAAACATTTATAAATAGGTTCATTTACACATATATGCCTCTGTTTTAAGCTGTAATGGACCCTGAAGAACCAAGAGAATGAAGCCGGCCGAGCCAAATTATATGTGGACTGAAAGCAATGAAGAGAATCGGCAGCTATATACACTGCCAGGACCCTTCACAACTGGTCTCTTGCAACCTGCTCGCGTTGTTTATAGAGGTTTCAAAGCCTCTGTTCTAACTCAGCATCAGGTAGCTGGTCAGGCTACCTGAGGTTTTAAAAAGGGGAAGGTGGAACCCGTAAGGCAGCACCTATTGTTTTAGGTAGTGAATAAATGGGTAACAGTTCCCATAACCGTTTTCACCTTCCTTACGAGTAATGAAGATTACATCTTCTGGAGCACTGGGGCCTGGAAAAGGGTGCCGCTCGTCCAAATTCTCGGTGTAACAGTCCATGGACGTGGTTACATTTCTTACTGATATTATTGCCGACAGCCTCCACCACGATGTAGTCAGGTATGGATGAAAGTGAACCTTGTTATAAATCTACATTTTGGTGTTAGGGAGATTTTTCTCAATATTTTGGTGTAGCAAAACAAACAAAGGTGGCAGAGTATCGAAAGAGCAGAGTACATAAAAAGGTCAGATAAAATGGTTAATTAACGACACATCCTCTAAACCTTCCTCTTTTCTTCCCTCAGTAGTCCATTAATATAAACATAGGAGGGTGTGAGAGCCTTTAGAAGGGAAATCTTGCTGCATAAGGTTTCGTCAGCAGGAAATCTAGGTACAGGCTCACTCTGCCCTCCGATTGTTTATGTAAATTTTTCGCCAAATAGACGAAATCTCACCTTCCCCGTGCGTAAGCCTGAACGAGAGAAGTGTCACAATGTTGAAAATTTATGCCCTAGGAGAAGGACTTAACTGTGGGCTAGTGAAGCTTTGCTCATCCTAAACTCCCTCATCTGCCCTTTCCCCAGGGGATAATGGACGTATATATAGTTTGATCTTGAGAAATTTAAAGAAGAATCCGTGTAGCCAGCGAAAGAAGAAGACAAGTTCCTGAGGCAAACAGGGAATAGAGAAGATAGTTGGAACCAAGCGGGACTTACCCTCCCGAGGCTGCTCCTTTGGTCGCTTAGAAGAGCAGACCAGTGGTATCGAGACCAACTTTCCTACCATTCACTTCCATAGAAAATCACGTATCTCAGTTTGCTGAAAAAGCAGAGAAACCCCTCACCATTAATGAAGGCCAAAGTGAATTCCCATTCGAGAAGAGATTTACAACTTGGTTAAGTCTCAGCATCGAGAAGCCAGAATTGGTAACACAGGGATCAGGATAACTTCCATTTATCCAAAATCCCTCACTTACACCTTCAAGTCGAGAAAAGCATAGTCACTCGATCCAACTATCCACGGGATAAGCATCAGGTCTTTTCCAGAATCACCTCACCACGCTCGCCTTACCTCAGCGAGGACGTTTCCAGTCCAACTCGCCCCAAACCAACTCTGCGAGGAGGCTCACTTTCAAGGTCACCCGACTGTCGACACACCCCCATTTAAAGGTAAAACGAATACAAAAACATTACTCATTTTGTTATTTCCAATTCCGTGCGAAAGTATATTCGTAACAAAACCATTCCAAGCTGGTAGTCGTAACCAAACTATTTCAATTTCAAATGACTTATGAATTCTCCTTAATTGAGTTTACATCGCGTGTATTAGAAGTGATTTTTACGTTAACCATCTCGTATTACTCATTTGTAGTGTTAATTTTTATTATACCCTCTTACTATAGAATTAGTGTATTTAAAGATTTAATATTTCATTCTTTTATGTAATTAAAAGTATATTTTGTCGGAGTTGTTTAATTAGATCATCGAACGAAGCACTGGCATTAGATATGTCATAATACGAAACCTCCCTGGTTAAAGAATTAAATTAGAGCACTCCTAGGGAAAAATGGAACGGATTAATTCATGTACGAATCAAACGTACATACGTACTCGGCCGTAAACCATGATACACATGATTCGTTATAATTACTCTGGAAGAAATTCAGTTTCCATCCTGGTATGTTTTTAATTTTGCTTTATCTCTTCCAAAATGATTCATTCTGTTGAGTACCAACGCCTGTCTGTGGATTAACGAAGTGCAAAGAGTGGTTGATGGTTCTTTGCTGGTAAGTTAGATTATTGGCTCGATTTCGGTCTTCAACTACTTTCATGGTCCCGATTGGTGTTGAGTAACATTTATCTACCAGCGAAACATCTAAACTTCTCTTCTTGGGGCCCGGCCTTGATGATGTTTTAGTTGATAAAAGTAGAATTAATCAATTTAGAATAGCGAACCCAATTTTACCATGTCAAGCAGAGTGACCAAATAAATTCCCTTTCAAGAATAGCGTCCCCTTCATTTATTATATTCCTTATTCTTGACATGACCCGAAGTACTAACGGTCACAGAGGAAGGAGCATATATAAATTAAAACTGGTGGAATCAAATGAATCAATTCGATTTCCATGAGTAAGCATACGTTCCGTGTGGGAGATAATGAAGAATCAAAAAATATTTAAAATAACGAGATTTGTAAACTTAAGAATTATTCCCGAATTGGAATTGATGGGGATAAATAATAGTAATCCCGATCGCGCTATTATTCTCGCGTCCCCATTTCCAAAGAGAGAGGTGAAATTTTAGTCTTAAATTCACCCTCACCCCTTTAATTCACATTTAATTAAAATTAACCATTACGAAATAAGTGTGAGTAAATATATACTATAAGTTTCAACACTTACCACTACCCAAAATATCTGGTAATAAGCGTCATTGTGTTTTATTCAAATCTGATCTTTGTTGTTTATATGAGCCATATAAGAACTATTTTGGATCTTGGTAAGAGTAAAAACCTATATTTTAATCCGGGCCCCTCACTTGATTCTGCAAACATACAGAACTTTGCATGACCATTAGTGGCACTACAGGAGATTACCATACCCTTCAGACTAATTAATGGGTTCCCCGAAACCATAAGATCTGGATCGGCTGTAATGGGCCAACTAAAATATAAGACTCAAAACTCGTAGCTAATTCGTGTAAATTGAAAAGGATAGAGTGAGTATGTACAAGGCACCAACACTTTATGCACATTATTGCTACTAAATAATGCGTTCTGTAGGGTAAACCTTCTAAATGAGAAAGAAATACCCAAAGCAGCACAAAAGAGCATGCAAATGCAGTAACATTAAAACTCTATTAATAAATAGACCATCTCTTCCTCACATAAGAGACCATCCTCTACTCTATCTAAACTGGAACCGATTTCAGCTGAAACTGCTAGGCCTTACGAACTCCACTTAAGAAGGGAGTTGCCAACCTACCATGCTCCAATAACGATGGTAGTAGAGAAAGCCGATATTGGTTTAATGGACGACTTGACGGGCGACACACTTACCAGAATCAGTGAGGAAACCCCTAAGTAAATCCGGAGTTACCAGAGTAGAAAAATGACATTGCTCTTCAATAGGACCAGCGACCAAAACTTAAGTTCATTGTAGGGAGTTACTAAATAGTAATTAAACACACGCGAAACGTGAACACTACAAATTAAACTACTGCACACAATATCGGTACTCGTAAAAGTACAATGTCATGCTGACCGAGAAACGCACAACCAGGCGAGACTGAATGAAAAAGACGACTGCAGGACAGTGGAAGTATCTTGAAAACATTACTACTTAATGAATATATATATATATATATATATATATATATATATATATATATATATATATATATATATATATATATATATATGGTAATAATAAAGAATGGGACCATATTCGTTTCGCTTTCACAGAAAATATCTTTCTCGTATTATATAAGTTTCAGAAATGAATTTGACCTATATTTTCTTCGGAAATGATTTGTTATCGAAATAGACCCAACCTAACTTAAAGAAAGAAAAAACTAATGAAAGTACCTAAATATGCAGAAACATATCTAATTATCCTTGATCTACAAAATTAGATAATGTCCGTTTCAGTAGACGGAACTTGAAAGCTAGGCATTTTTCTTTATGGTAAGTAAACTCAGTCTCGATTACAATTCTGACAAAAAACCCTCTTCAGTAACGATGCATTCGCTCCTAAACAAAAAAACATTATTCTCGTCCTCTTAAAACAGTAAAAAAAATGCGAGCGTGCGCTACACGATAAATGAAAAGGACAGGCAGCTCGAATCAGTGTTGGTTGTTAAATTTTGCTATATACTAACCACACCAATTGTTTGGAACTTTCCCATCTGTTAAAAAAAATATTAATCAAAGACACCTATGGAAATAATTATGAAGATTACCATTTTATGAGACAGCAGATGTATGGCTAATAAGAGCTAAGTGAGAAAATTTCTTTGGGGATTGTTAGAGAAGCTTTTGAAACCTAGCCTTACCTTTAGAGGACCATGCTTTTTCCCCACAGCGCTTAAAGAGGTCTTGATTGTTAAATTTTTCAGAGTGAGCTTACCTCTGTTGTTAGTTTATTGGCCCAAAATCGCCCACTTAGAGTAGGCAGCTCGAAAGTTGGCTCTTAGACGAGGAAAACAATGCAAGTAAGATGGAATTATATTCGGATTTAGAATCAGTACACTTGGGTATCGCCAACAGATTTTAGAGAAGAAAGGATAACAGCTCAAAGTTTAGCCTTAATAAGCAGACTAAAACGCCTGAGTACAAAATATAAGGCGATAGTATATCCTACGCTGATACAATCCGTCCTCACGTACCAATTCAAACTTGTTATCAAAACATAACTGATAAAACTTTAGGCTCTATACTGGATCCCAACACGAGGCAGAGAGAAAACTTAAGACGATCAGATCACTTCGTGAAGAGACGGGGATGAAACCTTTGAAAAAGTTACTGATAAAGCAACCCTTACCACTCTTACCTCCTGAAAATTGAAAGAAGGTATCAGGCAAAGACCAGAGAACTATTTAGCAATACAGAACTAAGATAAACCGAAACCTGACATGTTTTACGAGCAGCAAGAATTAGTTGAAAACTGAGAACCAAACAATTGCCTCTACAGACCTACAAAAAACAAAATATCAAACAAAAATTACAAATTAAGGTGAGCTAAAGATTCATGAACATAGAATTGCACGAAATCCAGAAGATGTCCTCAGAAATAACAAGGAATAATTAATTACAAGATGATAACTGAAACAACACTGATGGAGGCTATTGCATACTTCTGTTAGAATTACTATGAAATAAACAAATAGGCACCTTTACTGGTAGAGAATGAGAAATCCTTAGTATGAGACCTCATCGAATCTAACACAAAGATATGCCGTAAAAACTAGAAGCGGAAAAGATCGGTCTCTCCTTTGGTAATCGTAGAACCTATACCTTTTGGCTTGTCTCGTCAGACGCTTTAAAGTAAACAGATACCAAAAAGAAAATAGGCTTTCAATTCTCACGACAAATGAATGTCCCAGATGAACATAAAGCAAACGAGTGGAGACGAGGATGAATAAAAAGGTAAACAATACTAAGAGAGTAACAGAGAGTATTGTTAGATTATAAATCAATCCGTCCGTGAGAGAGACTGGCCTCTAGGCCTCTCCCTTCCCACCTGCCGCTCTTGGGCAGACAAATTATGGTCAGCTATAACTCTCCTACCCCTTTGTTATTTTCACTCTCTCCTCGAACTCTCCCTAAAATCTCCCGCTACTGGCTGTATGTACCCTTCTTCCATTGACTTGCTGGGGCCGTTGAACAGCGAAAAGGAAAGATAAAGATTAGGGGTCGTCCTAGGAACCCCCCTGCCCTCCCAGGCCAGATAGGACATAGACGGGCAAAGAGAGGCTCACAAATACTGTTCTGTTTCTTGTCATATAAAAAATAATTGGTTTATTCTTGGATAAGATTCCTTCAAATAATCGCCTCTGAGAAAGGAGTTTAGGTTGAGTTCGAAAACTCAGAAGGAAGAATAAAACTATCATCGGTTCATTTGTCTTTAATTTACTACATAATTTATCCTGAACTAAAACTTTTTTAAAGTGTATAGTTATAATTACTTGATATCATACCAGCTCCTTAACTATTATCTCAAAATACTTTAACCATAAAGAAAAAATGTAGGCAAATATTTTTGTGTTAAATCAGCCGTTTGACAATGATTACTGAGTTAATTATTTTTATAATTTTAATTTCATCGCGATTTAATTCACTATTTTTTTTAAAGAAATGTCGCATGAATAAAAATTATACCAGTATTTTACGCTTAGATGCCTTTATTTCTTGACCAATGAGACCACGTTCATGTTCTTGACCAACCTAAAATCACCACCTAAATTTGTGCTGTTGTACGACACTCTCAAGATATTTTTTTATGTGAAGGATGCAGCGAAAATTGTTTTTGGCATCATAAAACACTCTGAAGAAAATAAAAACTACTTGGGATTTGATTATTTTTGTGAAGGGTGCAGCGAAAATTGTTTTGGCATCATAAAACACCGGAGAAAATAAAATTCCTTGAGATTTGTGTGCGAGAACACTACGTTTTCCGGCAAATACAGTAACTTGTACGGTTGTTGTAATTTGCCGTGTTCTTACGGTGAGAACCCCAGCAATGCTATTAATTCGGGCTCTTTATATCGTTAAATCATTTTCTACTAGTGTGACCATATAGTCAGTTTCCCTAATTAAAAAAAATGTATATATTTACTTATATGCCTAAAAAATATATGGCCAAAAAAATACCTAAGATTTTTGTACAACAAAATTTTCCCTATTTTCGTAAATACTTCTTAAAGATTTCCCTATTGGCTATTACTTAATAAATTTATGATACACGAAGGTAGGTTTTTATATAGACAACACATATTTTCCCTGTGACCATAACGTGACACTTATAACATCTGAATGCATTTGCTTGTCATCACTGAGGAAAGACTTACAGATACGATGGATGTGCGGTTTAAACGAGAGTTGCTGGCCGAAAATAACACCAAGATTACTGACGGTATCAGAGAAGGCGACATTGGTTTCCCCAAGGTCAAGGGAGGTGAATAGAGTTTTAGATTTCTCCACCTTCGAAGCGGTACCAACAAGGAGAACTTCAGTTTTATCGTGGTTAAGTTTGAGAAAGTTGGCTGACAGCCATTCGTTTATGAAGGTGTAGGCTGAAAGGAGTTTGGTAATTAATTGAGAGAAGGACACAGGGTGATGATGAAAGGTATATATATGTGTCATCAGCATAGAAGTGGAAGGCCAGGCCCAAATCGCGAAGAAGGGAGCCAAGAGGAGGGGACTAAGGACTGAGCCCTGAGGAGAGGTTATCGAGCGCTACCGACTGAGTGCGGGAGGAGAGGTATGAGTGGAACCAATCAAGTGCAGTGCTCGAGACCGAGGAAAGTGTGAAGATAATCAAGGAGGACAGTGTGGTCGATGGTGTCGAAAGCAGCTGAGAGGTCTAGGATGACTAGAATAGACATGCAACCGCTATCGGCTGCTCTACGTAAACCATCTGAAACATTATGAAGAGCGGTTTCCGGAGAGTGCTTCGCTTTGAACCTCGATTGGTACATTTCAGCGATATTGCAGTTAGAAATAGAGTCATTAAGGCAAGAGAAAACCACTCTCTCGAATGGAAACTGTGAGATAGAGCGATAGCTAGGTGGTTCAGAAGGGTTAAGGTGTGTTTTTTTAAGTATTAAAGAGATGAAGAATCAGTGGGGGAACAGCAGGGAGAATTTGGTGTGGAGTTTACGTGGAAAGACTTCATTAGGGGATCCAGATTTTTTAGAGCGTGAGATCAGGGCAGTTACTTCATCAGAGGACGCCTGAGTGAGAACGTTAAGCGGCAAAGGAATATGGTCAGGGAGAACAGCATGGGCTTGCTTAGACTATTGGGGTAGTATGGCGCGAAGGTTAATAACTTTATCACAGAAGAATTTAGAAAAAATAGAGGCGTTGATGGGGGAAGAGGTGGGGGAAATGGGGCTAGGCGATGAAAGACGAAAGAGGAGACGAAAGATAGTCCGAGGGTCATTCTTGCTCTCAGACAAAGGTTTGCGTGAATGAGCCTCGCGCGCTGATTTTAATTTGGAAGAATAAGTCGAGGTAGCAAGGCGATACGCAAGTGAGGGGAATGTCGTGTCCTGCCTACGGGAGCGTGCTTTACGATGGGCACGTTCATGTGAACGTAAGGACCTCCTTGAACGAAGGAATTCCATGGTGAACCAAGGGGCGCGGTGATGGCGGTTTGAAGAAGAAGTGATAAAGGGGCGTGCACGTCAAGGCAGGCAAATAATGATTGATGAAGAGAGTTTAAGGTTTGGTTAGGTGAAGCAGTAGTATCAATAAGAGGTAGGGTAGAAACAACGACGTCAAAGAGAGAATTAGTATTAATTGACGATAGTAGCCGGAAAGGAGTAGGATCTTTGGAGGAGATATAGAATTTAAAATAGATGTATATAAAAAAACTTACAATAAATTGAGTCACATTTGGAATTCTGTTCTACATCGACTTCAGCACAAAGACTCTAGAATATTGTCTTTTAATTTTGAACAAAAATACATCAAATATAAAGAAATAGAGTTTAAAATAAATATTACATGCGTCGAGGCCATAATTTTCGAAATTACACTTCATTGTAAGTCTGCATTTTACCAAAATGACGTGAAAAATACGCTTGTACTTTGGCGTTTAAGGATGTCACTATCAAATTCTTAAGATATTTTAATTCCTGTCATTCAAATAAAAAAAATAAAATACATGGTGATAAGAATTGTTCAATTTTCAATTTTGAACGTTAATGTTAATAGATTAGATCATAAATTTCTCACGTTAATTTACAGATGCGGAAGTTTTCTGCTATGCCTCCATTATTTGCTTTCGTTCACGAAGCATTTTGACATTATTAAACTGTGCATATAATATATGTTCTAAGTGAGACTTATTAAATTTATGAACCGTGCTTATAATTTGTTATAATTACGACCTATTTATTTCCAATATAAACCACGTTAATAATCTGTTATAATTACGACCTAGGATCTTTATGAAGCATGTTAAAAATTTATGCTATAATTCTGACTAAGCACTGTTATCTCTATGAACAGTGTTTATAGTTTATGTCATATTTACGATCTATTTATTACCTTTTTAAACCGGACTTATAGTTTGGTATAATTATGACCTATTACTTTTATGAATCTTGATTATAATTCGTTATAATTACTATTTATTACCTTTATAAACCGTGCTTATAATTTATGTTATATACTACCGTACCGAGCAAATTAAGAGAACAATTTTCCTTTATTAAAATATTTTTAAAAATATGATGAGTAGGTAAATGAGATTTCAAAAGTGCATAAAGGCATTACATTTAATATATTTTATGAAAATTTACTATGATATAATCTTATATTCAATGCATTTATATTAAAAAAAATAACAAAATCAAATATTGACGAGTGCAAAATAAGAGAATGCTCATTCGCAGACTTGCTCTCCAAGCAAACACAGGAGCTCACCAGTTTGTTTCAAAATTTTGGGGGTATTTTGTTCCATTTTGGCTCAGTTTTTCATCCATAAACCCACTATAGTTGAAGGCTGATCATCTCTAACTTTGTATCTAATTTTATTCCAAAGGTTCTCAATTAGGTTCAGGTCTGGGCTCTGAGCAGGCCACTCCAATCCTTTATATCACTTTGTTCGAAGTAGTACTTTACTCGCTTTGCTGTATGACATGGCGCTATATCCTTCATAAATACTGCTGGCTGGTTCAGAGATGCTCGGAGTGAAGGTATAAAATATTGTTCTATGTAGTTTAAGTACACATTGGCATTTATCGTTCCAATTATTCGCAACAGCGGAACAACTCCTTTAGTCGAAAACATTTCATTACTATGACGCTGTCTTCTCTATGTTTGTCAGAAATTTTTAACACATGTAGGGTTCAGTCTGACACCTGAAGCGAGTCTAACTAAACGTCTTCACTCAGATCCAACTAAATTAAATTTACATTCGTCACTGAAATGAATTCTCTCCGAATCTTTATCTCTCCAAATAACATGAGCTTCTACATATTCAAGTCTCGTCTTCTAGTTCTTTTTACAGGTTTGGTTGCTGGAAAACGAACTTTGAAAACAAATGCACTGAGACGACGAGACACTGCGCAATAGTTCATTTCAGTGCAAATATTGGTCTTAATTTTTCGAGAAATTCCTGCTTCAATCTCGAAGGGATCGTTCCTAGAGAAGCGGCTCTGTCTTCTTGGAAATTGGTTATGCGAGGTCGACCGACTTTTGCAAGGGATTTAGAGGTTTAGTTTTCATTGTATAACTTCCGAACGCGACAACTCACATTCTAGGACCTTCTTAACTCTCTAGAAATTGCAGAAAGAGTCTTCACCTTAGTCTTCACCTGAACAATTTTCTGACAGAGCTCAGGAGTCAATTTCACGCTTGCTGGCATTTGTGCAGATTGAGTACCACAACAATGGTGGTTGTGCAGTCCATACCTTCTGAGCAAAGTGTTGGCAGATGATTTAAAGAAACTTTCTGAAAATATCCTTATCTTAATTTAGGCGGTGATATATATATATATATATATATATATATATATATATATATATATATATATATATATATATATATATATGGAGAGTATATTTTCATTATAGCATGTTTTATTAATAATTCTTTTTTCAATCTTCTCGATTTGTCATATATCTGCCTTTTTTTCATTGTTTAACCTGTGGATAAGCGTACCGAAGTTCATCGGAGACTGATGTTTGTTATTTTGCCAAAGGTAGAAGTAAATTAATGTAATTTAGCCCTTTCTTTAATTTAACTGACGCGTTTCGATACATTGAGTATCATCTTCAGAGTTATAATGGGGAATTATTACAAAGTATTCAGTTTATATATGTTACAAAATGTATTAACAAAATTACGAACAAAGCTATACACGTATAGGCAGGTTGGATCCAGGTGATAAAAGGGCGGAGAAGTAGGTAGCCAGAAAGGGGGGAGGAGATTAATCTGCTTGCCAGAGGAGATTAGTGGCTAGGGGCAGCTCTGAGTACACCTGTCCCTCTGTTTGCTTTTCTTGCGCTGGGCAGGATTTCATTGGAGTTAGAATGAATGTATGTTTAAATTCGGTTGTTACACTTTGTTATATATATAGCTTCAAGTAAGAGCAGTTAGCTCTTCCCCGTCACGTGCTATTGTCATTACCCTCTCCTATCTATAAAAAAAACAACTAACACCCTTCGAGTGGCTTGAAGGGGAGGCGGGGAACGAACATCTTCCTCGCCAAAGAAGGTAAGATTGAATCACTCATTCCTCTTAAGAATGCCTGTGAAGTCCTTTGAAACAGAGAGCTTGAAATACTTTTGCTTGGTAAATTTTGATATATACTAACCGCACAATATAGTTATTAACATCGATCCGAAACTAAGATTAGAATTTTCCCCCAAATTGTCCCTTAGTTTTTCTTAATGGATAGAGGGAAGAATATGGGTTTCCTCAAATTATCATTCATATGATAATTTGAGGAAATCCATATTCTTCCCTCTATCCATTAAGAAAAACTAAGGGACAATTTAGGGGAATATTCTAATCTTAGTTTCGGATGGATGTTAATAACTATATTGTGCGGTTAGCATCTATCAAAATTTACCAATCAATAGTATTTCAAGCTCTCTGTTTCAAAGGACTTCACAGGCATTCTTAAGAGGAATGAGTGATTCAATGAGTGGGCATAAATATATATATATATATATATATATATATATATATATATATATATATATATATATATATATATATATATATATATATATATATATATATATATATATATATATATATATATATATATATATATGCCCTGCCCGCGAAAAGTATCTGATCACCCGTGAAATTTGGATTTTTAACATAAAAACATATTATTATCTTTCCTTTCGATTTGATGACTTGTTGTAGACGCTTGGGCATGGATTTGATCAAGTTTTGGCAAACTTTCCCTGATATTTCGTTGCACCATACCTTTATGATGTCCTCTTTTAATTTTTAAACGGAGCCAGTGTTTTGGCCTTCAACTTTATTTTTTTATTATTAGCCATAAATTTTCTAGGAGATTGAGATCTGGGCTATTATTACTAGGCCGTCCAAAATATTACATTGATTCTCAGTAAGCCATTTTATCACAATTTTAGCCTTGGAACAAACTTTCCCAGCATGCATCAATGTTTCTGTCTCATGGATAGGGGTTCTGTCTCAAAATACTCCATGAAGAGACATGCAAATATCGGTGAGAAATTGCTCCCTCTAACTTCATATGGTTAAGGTATATTGATATGTTTTGTCAGTATGGTCTGATAGCCTTGATTTTTACCATTTTTTCAGTAACTTAAATAATTTTCATGCTTCAATTAAATTTAAATATGAATGGAAAGAAGAAAACAAATTACGCTTTTTACATGTCCTTATCAACAAAGATTCCTATGATATAAAATTATCTTTATACAGGAAGAGAACTCACTCAAATGCATATAAACATTATTTTTCATGCCATGATAATACTGTTCAAAAATTTGTTATATTTACCCTGTTTCTTAGAGCATATAGAATATGACATCCTTCTTATTTAGACTAAGAAATTGTTAAAACCCAAACTATTTTTTAAGCACTGTATTACCCAGATTGGTTTATAACATCAGCTTATTTTGCAGCTAGGAAAACTTACTGTTGTAATAAGTCTGCCCGTTCTAATGACTTCAGGAAATGTATAACAATGCCGTTTGATGACAAATTAAATAAGTTAAAGCAGTTATTTTTTAGAAAACAAGAATTGAAATAGTTTAAAATATAATAATTCTATAAACCAAATGATGATTTCGAGGAATCCTAAAGATCAACAGTATAAAAGCAGTATATGTAATTCCATATAAAATTGTGAAAATGTTTAAATAGGTGAAACGGGATTTGATTTAGATAAGAGATTGTATGAACATAAGAGGGACATCAGAGTTGGCAATGCAAGTAGTGGAGTATTTTGTCATGTCAGAGATTTTAATTATTCCATCGATTTCAAAGGAAGTAAATTGGTCTTTAAGAAAAAAAAAGTTATGTCAAAAGAAGAATTGTAATCAAGTTTTATCCTATCCATTCCCTATTTCAATTTATCTGAAGGTCAATTTTCTTTTAATATTTTGATATGTAAACAGATAAGCAAAATTGTAAAACTGTCCAGCCCTAATCAGGTAGTAAACTATCTCCCCCCTGGGATTAGCCCGAGCAGGGGAGTGGATCAGATAACATGATCTTTGTGTATCAGGCCAGAGGTGTATAAGGAGTTCTCTGTAATTTTCTACTCAGTTCCGAGTTGACAAAGGTGTGTGATACACCGAAACTGTTCTAGAATAAATATGTCTTCAGGAAGTGTAGTTTAATTCCTCATCAACCTTGCGATCGTGCATCAACTTTCATTATATATATATATATATATATATATATATATATATATATATATATATATATATATATATATATATATATATATATATATATATATAGGTAAAATGCTTAACAAATATTCAGTTGTCTACGATGGCAAACGAAAATGGCATAAAGGGGGTCAAAGTGACTTTAGAAAATGTATCTTTTTAGAGTGTTACCTTCCATATCGAGGCTACGTCGTCCCTCTGGACCTCAAGTAAAGTGAGTTGTCTTATATTGCTATAAATAAACCTTTATTTCAAAATAGTGATAATTATTAAAGATGTTCAAAACACACATTTTTAAACTTGCAGAAGCATTTAATATCATTAAATTTGACACCTTATATGAATACTATTGTAAGCTTGAGTTTAAAACCTGTACTCTTATAACGCTTTAAAAAATTAGTTCATCAAAGATGGATAAATTCCGTTCTCCCGTTTGCATCTATGTTATCACTCACCCACGGCATTAAAGAGTGTTTTTTTTGTGAATTGACTGCGTACGGCTGTTTTGTTATTAAAAGGAATATCTCTTTGTCCTTTACTTCAGTTAAATTAAGTTCAGATTTTCCAGAGATGTCGACGTTTGTTACAGTCTCGAAAGCTCGCTGTTTGCTGAATTTAATTTAAAGCCGTGTTTATTGCAGGATTTTATTTTATATACACACACACAAAAATATATATATATATATATATATAAATATATATATATATATACATATATATATATATATATATATATATATATATATATATATATATATATATATATATATATATATATATATATATATCACCAATTACTAGTAAACTCACGGGTTCCATTTGAATATACCGTAAACTGCATTTGGACTATGGATCAGTACTTTTAAGTGGAAGAGAGAAGCGACACTTAGGTGAATGTTCCCCGTAAGGGACGTGGCGATTTGTCATCCTGACGCCGTGCTGACGGGACTCAGCACCCCGTCCGACCCCAGCTTAGCCTCTTCTCCTTCCTTAAAACACTTATTTCCTCACTTTTCATACAACCTCTCCCACAACTTTCTCTGGTCAGCCTCTAATTTCACAGAGTAAATGCTAAGCTTCTTCTCAAGCCAACCGTCCCGGATCGATGCTAAGGGGAATGAAGACAACGTTCCCTAACCCCTAAGCTTCGGTTTGGGATGGATTTTTTTTAACAACCTGCTTCATCCCCACCCATACATTCCTCACATCCCTTTTCCTCTTATCTTCACAATCTAGCCTTTTATGCCGCTTTCAAGGTGGAGCTGCCATGCCGATGGACTGCCAGGCCACCAGGCGGGAGGGGTGGTCCCAAATGGCGGCGCCTGGCTCTGCCAGACTTGTAAGCACATCTTGCAGTGCGGGCAACTGCAAGAGGTGATGAGCTATTGCGTCCCGTGGCACAAATAGTGTCACCATGCCCATGGATGAATTTATAAAACACCAATACCCTTGAATTCCCCCTGAAACAGCGACGGAGCCGCCCTCGGGCAGCTCCATCCAAAAAATGGAGGTTCCCTCCCCTGTGCTTGTGCAGGGGACCCTCCATATTTCTCTAACCGGAGAGGGAGAGAAGGCTGACTCCTCTCCTTCGCCTACGGGTGCAGGGGACTCCCCCTCACCCCCTTCTCTGGAGGTGCTTTCGGCACCTCCCTTTTTCCAGCAGGAGTCCCCTCTTTTCTTTCCAAGGGAAGTGCCAAGAAAGCCAGCAGGCAGCCCTTAGCCAGCCGCTCCTTATTAAAGCGCCTCGGTAGGGCAAACCCACTCAGGACGGAGAGGGAAGCCAGGCTCTTTCGGTCGCTTCCCTCAAAATACCTGCAGGCAAGAATATTAAACCTTACCGAAGTCAAGGCCTGTGCCTCCCCACAAAAGACTCATGACGCTGCCAAGGGGACCTGCGATGTCCTGGGAGGGGATGGCCAACTGGAGGCCCCTCCTGTGATAGACATGGTCCTTAAGGAGACCCAGCCTCAGACGGTAGGGCCTTCCATGGGGGCGAAACTTGGCTCGGATAGGCACCGAACCCGAATCCGCCCCTAGGCAAGATCCTCCTCAAATGGCTGGGGATTCTGAGGCAGTACAAGGAGGAAAGGGATCTCCTCCGGATGAAGCCCCTGCGACGACCAGGACCTTCTCCATTTCGGAGAATGACCTAGCTGAGGCCGGTACATCTGGCCTAGGGGCTTCTACCGGCGGGGGTGAGAAGCGGGTTCATTCCCCGCCCTCCTCTCCAAAAAAAGAAAAAGCCTAAGACCAAAAAGACAAAGAAGACTCGGGGCTCCTCTCGATCCGCGGGAGCTGTGGGGATGGATGGGTCTGCTGCCACTCTGGCAAGCGACCAAGCCAAGATCGGCACATCCGCCCCCTCTACCCCCTCGGTTGCGGAGCCCCTGACTAAGAACAAAAGTACACAGGGCGGAGCCTCGATGACATCGGGGCCCCTCATTCAGAGGTTACCTGGCGTTTTCGAGCCCGCTGTTTTAAACGCTTCCTCGTTATTCGCTCTACTGATGGCACCATGTTGTCCAAGGGCAAAATGATCCATCAGAGGAGAGAATTAGCTAGGGCCATTGGTAAAGAGCCGAAGGTGACCAGTTTCTCAGGCGGGAGCCTTCTGGCAAATGCGGCGAATCCCGCCGAGGCGGCCAAGATAAGTGCTATTCGGACACTTCATGGCACCCCAGTGAGTGTGACGCCGCACTCTACCATGAACTTTGTGAAAGGAGTAGTTTATGCGAGGGAACTCGTTGACTACTCCATTGAGGACATCACCCTAGAGCTGGCTGACCATGGGGCGGTCAAGTTCGAACGTGTGATGAGAAAACAGGGAGGGGCCTCGAGACCCACCCCTACACTCTTCGTCACGTTCGACAGTGACAAGCTCCCTGAGTCGGTGCGTGCCGGTTGGTACCGCTACCGCGTGAAGGCATTCGTGCCACTCCCGCGGCGGTGCTATTACTGTCACCGCTTTGGCCATACGAATCGCTCATGTAGACGTGCAAAGTCGGAATCACCCGAAGTCTGTGTAAATTGCTTCAAGGTCGCACACGATAAGTCTAAATCGTGTGTAGCCAAGTGTGTCAATTGCGGAGAGCCGCACCCTGCTTCTTCGAAGCAATGTGGTGCATTCTTCCTTGAGAAAGAAATTCTGGCTTTTCAGGCCCAGGATTGACTTTCATTCCGCGAGGCTAAGGACTTGGTCCTGGCGCGCCCAGCTCTGCCTGGGACGTCATATGCCTCAATAGTTAGAAAGGCACCGTCTGCTCCTGGCCCATCCAGGCCATCGAGCACGGTTGTTTCCGCGCCAATTTCGAGCCCTTCTGCGGGCTTTACCCAACCCTGGCGCTCCCCTGGTAAATCTGGCGGCAAAAAGGGTTCATACCCAGCCCCGGCTAAAACCAGGGCTCCCCCCTCTTCCTCCAGCGTGACCGTTTTCCGTAAGGCGAAATGGCCACGCACCTCCACCGATTCGTTAAACTCACAGGAGGCAACAACCCTGAAGATGGTCGCTAGGCCATCTTCCGGGTTTCCTAAAGCTGTCACCCGAAGGGAAGACAGCAACAAAGGAGCTTCGGCTCCTTCGCCCAGGCCCGGAGGTGTGGCGAGTGTCTCGGAGAGGGTGGTTCCTCGAAAAAAGGGCCTCCCGCCTCCGAAGCCACAACGCCCGCCTAACTTTTCAAGGCAGAGGAAGGAAAAGACTCGCATGTCGAGCCCAATCTTCCCCAATAAGTCCTCGAAGGCGACAGCGCCTTCAGTGCCGGGGCCGGCCAACAGCGCCCGGGGTTCTGCCCCCGGGAAGCGTACAGCTACTCCTGTGAGGGTCTTTAGTTCGAGGAGGGCCCCCGCGTCTCCTCTAAGCAAGTCCTGGAGGGCATATTCCTTCAATGTAATTGCCATGGACTCCGGGCCAACTGGGAGGAGCTGCGGAGGCTCGTCTCGTCCCGTTCACCGTTAGCTATCTTTTTGCAGGAGACCATGCTAAGCGCGTGCCCCCTGCCAACCCTCCTGGGATATAAGGGTCTTGCGACCCCACCACCGCGGGATGGCCGGGCTGGGGGATGCGCGGTTTACACCCGGCATGATGTCTCCGTTCTTCCTTGCTCTTTAGATACGCCCTTCCAGGCATTAGCTGTGCAGCTGCACCTGGATGTGAGGTATACTATCATTTCTGCGTACATTCCACCGTCAGCTGACTTCGACGCGGGGGACATCCGCCGCGTAGTGGCACGGTTGCCGAGGATTTATTTCATGCTTTGAGATCTGAACGGCAGGCATCCTCTCTGGGGAGATTACTCCATAAATCCCAGGGGACAAGTCCTTGCCGATCTGATCGAAGAGCTTAAGATTGGTGTCCTAAACGTGGATGAGTTTACGCATCACTGTCCAAGAACCGCCATCTTTTCTTGCCTTGACCTATCTTTATGCTCTTTGGATGCACAGCCTAGTTTTGATTAGAGGGTGGTCGATGACCTCCATGGTAGTGATCACTTTCCCATTCAAATATCATTTTCAGGGCAACTGCCGCCTGAGATACCACCTCGGTGATGCTTGGCATGGGCGCGGTGGCCTGCATTTTAGGATATTACTGAATTCTCTATCTCAGTCGAAGAGTTTAGGTCGGTGGATGAGGCCGTTGAGTTCTTCTCCAGCAATCTCATCGCCGTGGGCCTGACTACTATTCCTAGGACGTCTGGCCGTTTTGCACGCCGACTACTCCCATGGTGGTCGGCCGAGTGTGAGACGGCCCTCAAACAGAAGCGTTATGCCTACATGCGCAATAAGCGCCGCCCGAACGATTTCACTGTCGCTGAATTTCGTTAGGCTAGTGCTAGGTTCCGCTATATTTTGACGCACGCCCACCGCTCTTCTTGTCGGGCATACGTGTCTCCACTTAACGGGAAGATCCCTTTAGCTAAGGGGTGGAGGCGAGTCAAAAGGATTCGGGGCAAGTTCTCGCAGGACCCCCCTCCCGTTCTCCAGGAGAATAGGACCAAAATCTCGGACCCCGCGTCCGTGGCAGAATCCTTAGCGACCACTTTTTCCGCAGTCTCTAGCCGTGATGCTGCTCCGCCAGCATTCAATGCACGTCGTTATGTCGCGGAAGGCCGCCGGCTGGACTTTACCTCCAAAGGCGAAGAACCCTTCAACGACAGGTTTACTGTGAGTGAGTTGCGTTCCGCTCTCGCTTCGTGCGCGGACAATGCCCATTGTCCGGACGATGTCCCGTACGCCATGCTTTGACACCTGGGTGAGCGAGGCCTGGCCTTTCTGTTAGATCTGTTCAATAGGATCTGGGTGGAAGGTCTTCTCCCAGACTCCTGGCGAATCGATACTGTGCTTGCCTTTCGCAAACCGGGGAGAGATCACTCTACTCCGGCCGGTTTCCGCCCAATTTCTCTAACCTCTTGCGTATGTAAGTTGATGGAGAAATTGGTAAATGTTAGATTAGTTTTTTTCCTGAACAGCGGAGGCCAGCTGTCTTCCACACAGTGCAGCTTCCGCAAGTTTTACTCCACGTGGGATGCTCTGCTCCGACTGGAAAATGCCATCTGCGAGGCTTTCCTTTGTAGACAGCACTACGCCACGGTGTTTTTCGATCTGGAGAATGCCTATGACACCGCATGGCGATACGGTATCATAGAGACTCTTCGACAATGACGGCGAGGGGAATCCTCCCAATGTTTATATCTGATTTTTTGCCAGATTCTCAATTCCGCATACACGTGGGGGAAGCCCTCTCCGTCTTAAAGGAGCAGGAAGTGGGTGTCCCGCAGGGAAGTGTCCTCAGTGTCACACTCTTTGCCCTGAGCATCAACGGCATCACCTCGGTGCTGCCGGAAGATGTTCTCGCTACGCTCTACGTGGACGACCTTTCGATCTTTTTTGGCGCGGCCTAGATGCCAACTCTGGAGCGTCGACTCCAACAGGCATTGAACCGCGTCTCTCACTATGCCGAAGCGAACAGGTTTCGGTTTTCTTTGGCAAAGACTAAGGCTGTGCACTTCCGCCGCCATCCACGGCTTCACCCCGACCTAGATTAGTTTCTTAATGGGGTGCGCTTAAATGTGGTTAAGTTGCACCGTTTCCTTGGTCTTGTATTCGACCGACGCCTCACCTGGGAGGCTCATATTTGCAGCCTTAGGGTCTTTTGTACCCGCGCCATGGACATTCTCCGTTCCGTGACGTTCAGCGCTTGGGGCGCTGATAGGGCTACTGCCTTACTTTTTTATCGATCCTTTGTTTGCTCGAAGCTCGACTACGGATGCGAGTTTTATGCATCCGCAGCCGAGCGTTTATTGCGGAAGGTGGATTCGATCCACCACACCGGCCTTCGCCTTGCGACCAGTGCCTTCCGCACTTCCCCCATTGAGAGCCTGTTGGTCGATTCTGGGGAGATGCCACTCGCTCTGCGCCACGTGCAGTGCATCACTCGCCTGTACGCGCGAGCCAGGCGCCTCCCTCAGTCGCCAACAGCTCTCACCGCATCCGCAGCTGATCTGGATGGTGCCTATGCCGCCGAGAGACGCTAGTCATACCCTTAAGCTCTTTGGGTTTAGGGCCAGGAAACTCCTTCGACAGGTAGATATAGCTCTCGTGCCGGTGGCGCCCCTGCACGCCACCCTGGAGGGTACCACATTTAACTATTTTTCGCCACGCTTCTCCTCCCAAAGCTTGTACTGCGCCGGGAGTATTGCGTTCGACCGTTTTGGAGCACACATCGTGTCACGCTGGTACCGTGCCAGTGTATACGGATTGCTCTAAGTCCCAAGAGGGGGTCAACTTCCACGCTGTATCCCCTCTGTTTGAAGTCAGTGGGGCTCTACCAGGCGCTGCGTCTGTCTTCACGGCTAAGCTGGTGGCAATACACCACTCGGAACGGGAGATTACGCGACATGCCCGGTTCGGAGACCGGATTGTGATCTATAGCGACTCACAAAGCGCTCTGAGTGCTCTCGGGGCATTGGAATCTCCGCATCCCCTGGTTCGCGAAATCCGTGACGCCACGCTTTTGGCGAGCCGGGCAGATGTCGAGATTATCTTCTGCTGGGTTCCTGGACATGTAGGAATTGCGGGGAATGAGCGCGCCGATGAGGGCGCCAAAGAGTCCACGAGGACTCTGCGACCGGACCAGCGTTTCGCTCTTCCTCACACCGACTACATGGCAGGAATACGGGCAGCTCTTCGGACTGCTTGGCAAAGAAGATGGGAGACGGTCAAAGGGACCTTAAAGTTGTGTGCAATTGCGCCGCGACTGTTCCCATGGACCTATCCCCCAATGCCGCGCTGGCTTCAGGTTGCTTTCTGTCGTCTCCGAATCGTGCACACTCGTGTGACGCATCGCTATTTAATCGAGCGCTCGCCTGCGCCCTATTGCTATGACTTCGCGTCCCCCAGACTGTTCGGCACATTCTTGTCAAATTTCCCAGTCTGGGTGATCTTCGCGCACGACACTTGTCCCGGTACCGGGATGAGCGGGGTTGCTACCGCCTGTCCCTTGTGCTCGGGACGAGTTCGTGTACATTGACTTGTGGACTTGTTTACTTTTTGGTGGAGGCCGGGCTCTCCCCTTTATTTAAGGTTCTTTTTGTTTTTCATTTGATATTGTTGTTTTGTAGGTTGCACTTTTCTGCATCGGGGTGAGGGGGACCTCCCCCCCGCTGCCGGAGACTGCTTCCTGATTGTTAAGTTTTCCAATTATATCGTTATGTTTTCCTATATTTTTTTTTTAAAGTAGCCTAGTTCTAGGCTGTCGTGTTTTTCGGCGACTTATGCCCAAGTGGGCAGTTGCCAGATGGGCTCTATAAAATAAAAAATAAAAAATTATTTGCTGCAGTTCTAGTTCTATTTGTAAATTAAACAGGTAAGTTTTCTTTAGGTTAATTTGGCGGAGAAGGAGGTCGCGTCGGTATCTCGCCGTCCAATCCTCATGTTGTGCAGCCCGGTCGTGGAGACGTATACATGTGAATTTGGGCAGTATAATTTCATTATAGCATGTTTTATTAAAAGCGACCGCTCGTTTCGAATTAATAATTATTTTTTGTATCTTCTCGATTTGTCTTATATTCGCCTTTTCTTCATTAATTAACGTGTGGATAAGCGTACCGACGTTCATCGAGGACTGATGTTTGATATTTTGCCAAAGGTAGAAGTAAATTAATGTAATTTAGCACTTTTTTTAATTTAACTGACGCGTTTCGATAAATCGAGTATCATCTCCAGAGTTACAATGGAGATTTATTACAAAGTATTCAGTTTATATATGTTACAAAATGTGTTAAATTACGAACGAAGCTATACACGTATAGGCAGGTTGGATCCAGGTGATAAAAATTAGGATGAGTAGGTAGCCAGAGAGGAGGGGGGGGAATTAAGCTGCTTGCCAGAGGGGATTAGTGACTAGGGGCAGCTCTGAGTACACCTGTCCCTCTGTTTGCTTTTCTAGCGCTGGGCAGGATTTCATTGGAGTTAGAATGAATGTATGTTTTAATTCGGTGGCTTCTCTTGGATATATATAGCTTCAAGGAAGAGCAGTTGACGCCTGTTGGGAGCATAGTCTAATAGTCTAAAATTTTCGTGCTTTCTTCTATCATTTTTCGGTTGAGGCATGTTCCGTGTACTTCCTGTATATATATATATATATATATATATATATATATATATATATATATATATATATATATATATATATATATATATATATATATTTGTCCAAATGCATAAAGTAAAAGTAGCCTATGTAATCATTCATAAGGTGTGATTTGACATTTATGGTAAACAAATTCAGTATATGTATATATATATATATATATATATATATATATATATATATATACCGTTATTTTAAGCATTACTTTTCCTGTATTTACAGTCATAATTCTCCTTGGCAAGTTTTGGACTAAATTTTCACAAATTTCTGACGCTAACTTTCCCCAATCAGCTTTTAATTTTTCATACATTACATTTCCAATTTATTTATACCAGTGATATTTCTTATTGCTTTACCAATCACCTTCCAACAGTACTGATATTCGATTAAAGTCCTAGGCTCTTTGATGGCCACTCCATAAAGTTGATCCCCATTTCTCCAAACCATTCTTGGTCTGGTTAGATGTATGGTAATGGACATTGTTCTGCTGAAATATAACTTCATTTATTGCTGTTGTGGGATGCAATTTCTGGAGAATAGCTCTAAAGATTGCGAAATCTTGAACTATAAATTGCTAGAGTTCATTCTTTCCTTGCAATAAACATTTCTACAATCACTGGTGACCAAATACCACCCTATGCCATGCCAGAACATGAAACAGCTGGTACCACTCAAGCATGGTGAAATGCGTCACCAACTCCTCGCCTCACAAAGGTATCCGAGGAAGTGCTGAAAATCTGCAAAATTGCTACCATAAAGTTAAATATTTAGATGGTTTTTGTCCAAGATATTATTACTTTCATCTGACCAGGTATCTTAAGACGTTTTTTTCTTTCTTTTGACCCCAGATATCCATAGCTTCCCTCTTGCCTTGCATCCTTTTAGCTCTTCTAACTTTTTTTGGTGATATTTTTTTTAATTTAAAGCTTTAATGAACTACTTAACAATTTCAGAAGATGTTTTTTTTCTGCTATTGTAAAGTGCAGCGCAAATGAGAGATGTCTTATTTCGTAGTTCTAAGACGTTTTCTGGCACTTATCTTCCTTAATACAAAGCTAGTGTACTCTTGATATCGTTTTATTAGTGTTTTGGACATCATATATTAAATTTGTAAATTATTTGGGCAATTTCTAGTTTATAGCTGAAACACAAGAAATATTAGTTACATTTTGATTTTATAAAACATAGCATTTTATTAATTACATACCATTTATTAAATATAGAGTACTTGTACCATATTAACAAAATACAGATTATTACACTATGTAACACAATTTTTGTTCCTAGCCAGTAAATGTTATTATCCATCTCCTTTTAGACTAATTTTGTTGCTTGTATGATCAAATGTTTACTCAAAATAGGCAAATTTAACAGTTTTCATCGATTGTAGCGCTTAAAAAAGTTGAATTTAAACAAATTTATTAAAAATTACAGAAGAAATATATAGAAAGTAAAAAAAAGTTAAAAGTTAATAGTTTTCCTCGATTTCCGTTTGTAATGTAAATGATTTTCCCGCGCAAGCCCCCAAATGTAGTCTTTCATCATGTTTTCATTTTATTGCCTAGTATTATGCTGTAGCGGGATTTCGGCAACTTTTGACCTAGTAGGCAGTCACCAGATGGGCTCTTAAAATTAAAAATTAGAGCAATTCCTATAGGAATAGGCTAGGAAGTGACCACATACCCGTCGAAACTCAAAGAACTAAGCCTGAAGTGGCCAAAAATGAAGAACTAAAACGGAACTAGCTCTCGCTATCGAAGCCCGTATCAAAAACCTAATTAAAGTAGATTTAATCGGGTGAAATTCGCGAAATTCCAATAGAAATAGGCTAAAATGTGACTCCATAACGTCGAAACATAAGAGGAATGGACCGCAATTGGAGAAAGTACAATAACTAAACCTAAACTATCAACAAATATCGAAGCCCGGATCAAAAACAAAATAGAAAATAACTTTAATCATGTGCATCTAGAGCAATTCCTATATAAATAGGCTAAATAAAAACAGGATCGTCAGCCATTTTTTAAATTTTTTGATGAGAGACTATATTTGGGGGCTGATTCGTGAAAGAAATTTAAAGTATAAGCGTGAATCATGGAAAACTAATCATCTCTAATAATTTAATTCTCACTTATATAATTCTAGAATAAATAAATGCTATTTTTGTATCATGCCCTTTTTGTTTCTAATTTATGAAAATGAAGGTTAAAATTCGCCACTTCCTTCCAGAGGGAATAGGTAAATTTCATATAAATATCCTTATCCTGTACACAAAAGCAAAGTTTCAAATAAATAACTGTGTTTTCATCTATTCTAGACACAAGCAAATAGAAAATGATAGTTGCTACCCAGGGACAAAAGTCGTATTGCACAGTGTTATTGGACTATTCAAGCCTTTAAAAGTGTATTTATTGTCTCAAAAACACTCCTACTATTCTTAGACAACCTTTTGAAAATCCATGCGCGGAGCCGCTTCTGTATTTTGCACAAAATCAGAGTTCCTTATTCCAAGATAACATCCTAAAAGTGGAATCGCAAAAGGCTTCTTTACCCGAAATTTAAAGCAGAAATGAATTGAAAGATAAAAGGAGTCATTTTTATCCTTAACTGTGGATAAAATGCTAAAGGATTTAGGGAGAAAAGGAAAAGATATATATATATATATATATATATATATATATATATATAAACACGAGTATATATATATGTTTCTTGTAGCGCTTAGTTTCCCCTTAAAAATTTGTCGCGCCATGATTGGCCAATTTTTGTAATACTTATGTTCGCGTAGAAATACTATATATAATATAGCAATCTTTGACAACGAGTCGTACCTTTTCTCCCCCTAAAAAAAAAAATGCATTTCTGTTCATTCCCTGAAGTTGACCTAACATAGTCGAAAGATGTCTAGGAATAAAGAATGTCATTCACGGATGTTTTTTCTCGCCTCGAAGACACCGGTAAAAAACTTGTAAGAAATATTACATTAATAACGCTGCCACAGCTGTGGACTTCAATAGAACCTGCATACAACATGGCCTTTTACCTAATATATATATATATATATATATATATATATATATATATATATATATATATATAAGAATATATATATATATATATATATATATATATATATATATATATATATATATATATGAATATATATATATATATATATGAATATATATATATATATATATATATATATATATATATATATATATATATATATATATATATATATATATATATATATCTTTTAAAACGGCTATTTTGTCATTCTATAGTCAATGTGTAGATTATTTGAACGAGTGGAATGTGCATTTTGAAGAGATGGAAAATTTCAACTGGATACTTCTTGACAGATTAATTCATTGGACAGCAGTTAAAGAGACGCTTGAATTTATTCTTGACAAAAGACCAAATTTTCTTATAAATGACAATGATCTCTTTGATGAATTAACTTGTGTAAAGAATTTTGTGACAATAGAAAAAAATAAAGAATGGAATTGCTGTGAAATTGAGGTTAACAGTATATTAGTTGAAATATTGGAACATTTCCAAAGTAAGAACATTCCATTTAAAAATATTTCTCAGATACTGCCAATAACCTAGTAGTGCACCATTTAAAACCACTCAATCAATCAATCAATTTCTCAGATAGTAGAATTCTTTTTGAGTCCACTAGGATCAAATCTGCCAAAAGAAAGAGTATTTTCAATGATGAAAAATTACTAGACATAAAAAAAAGCAATTAAATATCAACACTTTGAAAGCGGCGCTATTAACTACATGCAATTACACTAGTCAACAATTTTTAACTTTGTCACTGCTACTTGAGTAAATGTTGTAGCTAACTAATTTTGGTGCGCTGATTCCAAATCTGTGTTCAGATTTGTCCTAGAATTTGTCCTAGGTTATGTAACTGGGCTATATGGCTAACGTTGAAACCTTGGATCAATTAATGATATAATTATTATGAGTTTGAAAAGAATGAGACGTTTCTGGGCAAAGGATTGGAATCGAAGCACTCTATTTGGCATTATGTACGTCCTTTTGCGGACCCAGACAAGATACTCGTATGTATTACATATAAAAGAGGTAGTACTCACCTAACTATAAATTTCTTCAAAAATGTGTGAGACTCTTGCTTGTAAGTGGATATAGGATCCTCCCGTGGTAAGAACCAACAGTAGTCATCCATCATATTTTCGTTGAAGCGGCCTTGATACCTGCTTTCTATCATTGCGATATCTCGGTGGAACCTTTTCCCATGTTGATCACTAATATCACCCATATTAGATGGAAAAAAATCTAGATGCGAATGAAAGAAATGTACTTAGGAGACATATCCGACACCCCATTCGTTGATAGGCCTTTAGCATGTTGTCCACTAGTACTTCATAGTTTTTAGCCCTATAATTACCATGGAAGTTCTGTACTACATGGACAAATGAATTCCATGCTGCCAACTCAAGTGGAGTTAGTTTATTTCTGAACTCCCTGTCACGTATCAATTCTCTGATCTCTGGTCCTACAAAAATGGCAGCTTTAAGTTTAGCATGGGATTTCTTTGCAACAAATTTTTCTTTGATATACTGGAATCCATCAGAATCATGGGTCATTGCTTTAAAAAAATTCGTGATAAGGCCAAGTTTGATGTGGAGTGGTGGAAGGTAGATCTTCTGTGAATGAACCAAAGGCATGTGCTTCACAATGTATCGGACAACTATGTGTTCTTCTCTTTCGGGCCCCCTTTTGACAATATAATATAATGATACCTGCGATCACGGCTATTTCATAGGCATAAGAAGCCCATATTCTTTGTATATCCTAGCTGCACTCCAAGAAGGTAAGAAATTACCTTTAGATCACCACAGATATTCCACTTATGATGCGAGTAATGAACACCTTCCAAAATAAATTTCATTAAGTCATATGTATCTATCATCCTAACAATAAGTGCGACAGAGACATATTCTTTGTATATCCTAGCTGCAGCCCAAGAAGTAAAGAAATAACCTTTAGATCACCATAGATATTTCACTTATGATGCAAGTAATGAGTCATGTCTCTATCATCCTAACAATAAGTGCGACAGGAATTGAAGTTTTTTTGCTACCATTGTGTAGAAACACAGATTTGACGCTAGCAGTGTTTGCATCGATGAATAGTCTCCATTCATTAGGTAAATGCTCGTTTCCTGGCTGATTTATGAGGCCATTAACATTAGTACAGAAACAAGCACCATCTTCTTCTTTATAGAAGGCAGCTAAGGCCTCATGACGTTTACAGAAAGTAGATATTTTTGCACCGTCCTCTAGAAGATTCCATTGCTGTAGTCTGGAGCAATGTACTTGAAGACGAGAAAGTTGGCTCGAAACGTAGTATAACAAGTAAAGAGATGATGATTATATAACCTGTTCTAAAAAAAACAAAAAACAACCATTTACCACCATATTTTTTCTTTTAATTTTTGTTTCGGTTTCTCTGTCATATCATTCTCACCTGAGTTCGTTCATGTTTGGTACTTTCGATTTGGTTCGTTCGAATACTTGAGTTGTGTTCGGTGTGTCTCTTCATTTTTTGCTATCTAGTTCATTCGTTTACGTTTTAATTTTAAACAGGAATGGAATAGTGATGAATTTTTTAAGAACAAATTGTGTGTTACCGAACAAGGTAATTTGACAGAAATGTAATAGAGATTTTATTGGAAAGAAAACTCTTTGGTTTATACAACGCAAAGTTTTCACGTTCCATGTAACTTGAAATGGGCACTGAATTTTATTTTCAAACTAAAAATTAATCAAGTGTCTCGTTATATATAGGTAATATAATTAGAGCTTCTCCCTTATTTTAAGCATGCAAAGAATTCAAACCTTCATTCTATGTAAACGAACAACTGACTCCAAATCGCAACAAAATCTTTTTTGTCCTCCGCCAAGCTAAAAAGAAATTCTCCACAAAGATCTCCGGCTGAACTACCAGAGATGGATCCATTAACATTTTCCTGCCATCATCCTCCGGTCGCCGTGACCTCCGTATATTCGTCAATTCCCTGAGCTGCCCTCTAAAAAATTCTGTCGGAACACCTCAATTCGACGCTTGCAGACTTTAATGGTGAGAATCTCTGGAACGATCAGTAATAATACCTTCGGCGATATTACTGCTTTAGATGAGAAAAAAACAACAAACAAACCATGTTTTGCCCTGCATTCACTTACTTTTATTTCAATTGTATTACATACTTTATTCCTTTTTCTCTTATTAAAATTATCATAAAAATAGTATTTTAACTGTTTATAGATATTTTATACGTAATTTCAATTTGTAACCTTTAATTTTTAAATTCCAATTGAACTACCTTTATGTTTGAACAACTCGATCACTTTAATATCGATCCAGACATAAACCATTTTGATGAATTATATCCAAATTTTAAAGAAAATAACGTAAGAAACCAATACTATGATTGTGATAAATTTATCACTACATTTTCATTTGAAAAAACAGACCTGTCCATTTTAAATCTTAATATTCGATCATTGCACGCAAACATTGATGAATTTTAAATATTTTTGTCAACACTTAATTATAAATTTTCCGTTTTGGCATTAACCGAGAGCTGGCTAACAAATAATAATAAACACCTTGTCAGTTTCCCAAACTATAGCTCTTTTCATTCACTACGCGACGTAAACAAGATAGGGGAAGGTGTATATATCTGACAGACTCAATACTAAAAAAGTTGACGAAATTAGTATTTCCTTATAACTATATTGAAACTTTACTTATTGAAGTAAAATCAAATGGTAAAACAATAATCATTGGAACCGTATATAGACCTCCTTCGTGTGACCCTGAGATGTTTATAGACAAGATTGCTGAATTAATCAATTACTTCAATGTTACAAACTATGACGACATAATAATTACAGGAGATTTTAACTTCGATCTATTAAACTTTGAAAACCACGCATCAACTCAGTCCTTCCTCAATACTTTTTATTCTCATTCCTTACTTCCAATTATAACAAAACCGACAAGAATAACCCAAAACTCAGTCACACTAATTGACAATATTTTCAGAGTTCACCCCGAAAATTACTCTTCCGGTATTCTCCTTTGTGACATATCGGACCATCTTCCTATATTCATGATCCAAAAGTCTTTTTTCAACTCAAACAATATTCATCAAAACCGTACAATAACCTACCGCATAATTAATGAAAATACTTTAACAAACTTCTATAACTATGTTTTAAATCAGAATCTATATGAAATTTCCTATATAAATGACATCGATTCTGCTACCGAAGAGTTAATTTCAAGGCTAGACGATGCTTTTAAACTTAATTGTCCTCTAAAATCTAAAACCATATCATATAAACACAAAACAAAACCTTGGATAACAAACGCAATTATAAATAACATCAAAAAACGTCAAAAATACCCTTCTCTTTATAAGCTTAGTCAAATTCCACAAACACACATATAAAAATTTTCGGAATCAAGTTACTAACCAAATTAAAATAGCCAAGAAAAATTATTACCATGAACAATTTAATCAAACGAAAAAGAATATAAAACAAACTTGGGAATTAATCAATTCGTGATAAAACCTGAAATTACTAGAGGAACAAACTAAACTAAACAAATTATCATTGACGGCAAACCAGTTGATGACAATAAGAACAAAAGCGAATGAATTTAATAAATATTTGTCAACGTAGGTAAAAAAATCTCAGACTCCTGCAAAATAGTCGATAAATCTTTTCTTTCGTATTTTAATGAGATTAATGTTCCAAATTCCTTGTTCTTTTCTCCTGTAAGCGTAGCCGATATAAAAAAAATCCTTAGTTCACTAAAAAATAAAAAATCGGGTATTAATTCATTCTCCACTAAAATTTTAAAATACATCTCTGATATGGTTGCTCAAATTTTAGCATCAATAATTAATAAATCATTTACGCAGGGTATATTTCCAAGTGTATTCAAAGTTGCTCGAGTAACACCGTTACCAAAGGCCGGAGACCTCACAAACGTCAGCAATTACCGCCCTATTTCATGTCTTACAATGTACAGTAAAATATTTGAAAAAATAGCATTCAATAATTTTTATAAATTTCTGGAATCTAATTCACTGTTGTATAAACATTAATATGGTTTTGGACGCCAGAAATCAACGATTCACGCGATAATTAACCACCTCTAATATTTATATGATAACATTAAAAAAGGCCACATTGTATTCTCAATTTTTCTCAATTTTAAAAAAGCTTTCGATTGTGTCAACCATAATATTCTAATGTCAAAATTAGCTATGTACGGAATTAGAGGCAACTGTCAAAATTGGTTCAAATCATATTTAACTGAAAGAAAGCAATTTGTCTCCGTCAATGGTCAAGACTCATCCCACCTTAATATTACAACTGGGGTCCCACAAGGTTCCGTGCTAGGGCCACTGTTATTTTTAATCTATATTAATGATATTGTTAAATCATCTTCTTTGTTTAAATTTATATTATTCGCGGATGATAGTGCCTTATCAACTCCCTTGCCATATGACAAACCGAGCAACATTGCATCTACAAATGTCTTCAGGTGGCTTAATGTTAATAAACTATCAATAAATGTAGATAAAACCAAATATATTCTTTTCACTTACAAAAAATCTATTGAATTGCCCCATATTAAAATGGGCGACGGAATAATTTATGAAACTACTCATATCAAATTCCTAGGCATCTTTATTGACAAAAATCTGAGTTTTAAACAACATATTACGCATATCTCACCAAAACTATCAAAATCGATTGGAATATTATATAAATTAAATAAGTTTCTTCCTAAATATATTCTCCACTCTTTATATATGACAATTTTATTTCCTTACTTGACATATGGCATAGAGAGTTGGTAGCCATCCATCAACTTGACTACAAAAAGCACACTAATCGATATTTTAAAGAATCTAGTTTTATAAAATTAAATGATCCTTTTTTTTTTCAAACATCCTTATTCCTTTACAAAACAATAAATTGTTTTTATAATAACTATATATTTAACATGTTACAAACAGCTGATAATATCCATAATCACCAAACCCGCAATAGAACAAAATTTATTTCACCCTTGTATTCAAAATCAAACTCACAATGTAGCTTCCTGTACAAATCTATCAAAATATAGAATGGCTTTGATGACAAAATCAAATCCCAAACCAATTTAGCTCAATTCAAAAAAGCTCTTAAAAAACAATATAATTTCGGCTTACTAAATTTCTATTCAGTTTTTGTTATTGTGTATTTATTTGTTACCGTACACTATTATACTGTGTACTATTACTTTAGATTTATACATTATAAATATGTTATTATTTATATAAGACTGTTGACTATGTTAACTACAGATCTTTTGAAATAATCACTAGAAATAGAATAGTTTTTTAATTTATCTCTAAATTTAAATAATATAATTATTCGTTATTTGCAATCTTTACAATGGTTAGGTTCTCAAATGTATACTAAGTTGTTTATATTTTTATAACAAAGGCGTTCTCTGTTCGTAAACATGAAGGGATTTTATTCTTGATAATGTTATGCTTAGTCTTAAGTTTTAAGTTTCTGCCCTAAAAGTCACTGACTTATTTTGGGCCCATAACTAATCTTTGTATTTATATACATATATACGAGTATGTTAAGTACTTATTGTAACTTGTCATAAAGATTTAAAATGTAATATGTTTATACTGTACATTGTATTAATATGGAATAAATAAATAACTAAATAAATAAATAAAATAAAGGTTAAGTTACCATTGGTTGGATAAGATAGGAGGGGGATTGGTTAGATAAAGTCAAGTCTATCTCAGCAACGTTTTATTTCAGAGAATAATAAATAGCAGATTTATTTTTATCATCTAAAAATACACAAGAAATGATTTCTTTTTTTTAAGTTAGAGCGATTATGGTCCTTATCACCACTATTACCCATCACAGTTACTCCAGAATAAAGTAGACCTGTTAAATAGTTCAACATGTTCGGGGGTTATGTATATAAAATAATATCTTTATTTTTTAACATTAAAATTTGACCATTACACCTATAATATAATAAATTGAAGGGCAATTTAAGTGAAATTCATTCTGTTGTCTTTTTACCATTTTTATTTTTCTTTATAAAATTTGATTAATTATGTACTGTGAATCGTTTCTTACCTGTTGAATTCAGTTACACTTTGCGAGGACTAACCTTCTAAACTCTAGTACGATTTTTCCTGTGCTCCTTCCTCTTTCTGTTATTATTTGTATTTTTTACATTTTTCTCACATTTTTCCAAAGTTATAAATTGTGTTCTTAATTTATTCTATATTTCAATTTTCCAAAAGAATTCTCCCGATTATTTCTACTTGGCTTAAATCAAAAAGAATTCTTCCGATTATCTCTACTTGGCTTAAATCAAAAATAATTCTCCCGATTATTTCTACTTGGCTTGAATAAAAAAGAATTCTCTTGATTATCTCTACTTGGCTTAAATCAAAAAGAATTCTCCCTATTATCTCTACTTGGCTTAAATCAAGAAGAATTCTCCCTTTTATCTCTACTTGGCTTAAATCAAAAGGAATTATCTCGATTATCTCTACTTGGCTTAAATCAAAAGGAATTCTCCCGATTACCTCTACTTGGCTCAAATCAAAAAGAATTCTCCCGATTATTTCTACTTGGCTTAAATCAAAAATAATTCTCCCGAATATTTCTACTTGGCTTGAATAAAAAAGAATTCTCTTGATTATCTCTACTTGGCTTAAATGAAGAAGAATTCTCCCTTTTATCTCTACTTGGCTTAAATCAAAAGGAATTATCCCGATTATCTCTACTTGGCTTAAATCAAAAGGAATTCTCCCGATTACCTCTACTTTGCTTAAATAAAAAAGAATTCTCCCGATTATTTCTACTTGGCTTAAATCAAAAAGAATTCTCCCGATTATCTCTACTTGGCTTAAATCAAAAAGAATTCTCCCGATTATCTCTCCTTGGCTTAAATCAAAACATGTCTATTTGTATTTTCTTGAGATGTTTTCGTGTTTTCCTGTCTACATAAATAAAATTATATTTTATTTCAAAATATTCTTATATTTACATTGTATTTTCTCAAACTTTGAAAAAGGTTTGATATAAAATTAATTCAATATAGCAATAAAGATCCCTGAAAATTCTTCAGTTATTATAAAATATTTGATAAATATAGCAGAGTAAAATATTGAAGTTAAGTTAATGATCATTTCGATTCCGTATTTACAGAAGAGAACCTTAGCAGTGTAATTTGTGATACTTTTATGCCAGCTAAAGATCCTTTTAATGGCATTATCATGTAGATATGGAACCCAATAAATAACTTAGAATTGTTACAGACTTCATAGTTAAAAAGATTTTCTTCGGTAGAGGAGATTAAGAAGATAATAATTCTGGGTTTACTCTGAATAGAACAAAATCGTAAATAGAGACAACACATTTAAATATTACGTACATTTAAGTGGCTGCAATAAATGACGACTACCATATTCTACTTTTTATTCTTGAAAGTGAATCCAGACAACACAATGAACACATCTGAAAGTTCAACTTCTCCTCTATATTTAATATACTCCTTTAATGCAAAGGGTCTCTCTATTTTTACCATTTTGTTAAGTATTCTATCCAATCGAGTTCATTTCTCAAAAGGTTATGGTCCAAAGCAATTTGATAGTAGATTTAATTCTTTGTTATCTTAACACTTTGTGTATTCTAGCACATTAATCCTGACTTGCACATCTTTCACGGCTCAGAAGCTTTTCTCCTTCAAAGAGAGACCATTTTATTCTATTAGGTATAACTGTTGAGAGCCACAAAGTACTTTGTTGTGTTTTTTTTACCAAAGCCAGGGATGAGAAAATTTATAAAAAAAGACTTCATTATTCAAGGTTTCTTTCCTCTTGTTACTCCTTGGTTGATCAAACTTACTCTCAAAAGATGGCACTCAAAATTCTTAAGAATGAGGGAGAAATGGATACATAATAGAGTAACGAAGTAAAAAAGAAATGATGATTACCTATTTAATTAATTTTTGCAAGATGAAGAACACAGGAACAATTCTAAAACTCGTTCTACATACAAAACTTGGGTGGTTTATGATCAGGTAGACCCTTGTACTAGTCTCGAGCAACCTTTAATATGACAGTATGAAGCCTATCTTCTATCTATCTTTCATCCAGTTTGTATGGAATGTGTTTCTTAGAGGGTGACTTACATATCTAACATTTGGGATCTATTTGCGAAGGTAAGACAATCCCCCCCCCCTTTCCATTCATTCATTGGAGAATGAGGAAGAGTGCTAATTGCTATCCTTTCAAACTTTATTACACAAGGCCAATGTATTGATACATCTATATACACAAAACTGATGCGCACAAACATATTCACTATTTTCCTAATCACCCAACCTCGCCATTACCTCCAACACGAAATAACACTTCGAGCTGAGCTTTGGTAAATTGAGTAACCCCTATTATTTCCTTAATAATGCCCTAGACGCAGCTTCCGGCAAACATTTCCTACCTGAACAATCGCACCCAAATAATAACAAAAACAATACACGTTCCATATATTCCTAATCTATTTCTACTGAAGAGTTTTGCTTATCTTATAAGCCCCAAACTGACCATTAAATCAACTAATGATTACAAATGAACAGGAAGAAGAGAGTTTACACAATATCTTGAATGGATTTTTAATAATGGTTACATAGGAGAAAATATACAAACTGACGAGTGTTAGAATTTATGCCCTGGTTATATTTGAGGTTTTTATTACTTGTTTGTGATTGATTAAGTATCACAACAAATAATAAGAACCACAAACATAACCAGGGCATAAATTCTAACACTCGTCACAGCTGACCGGATCAATCTCGTAAAACACGATTCTCTACGAAAGTGTAAATCATCAAAATGAATTCATAATTACCATTCATCAGGAGCACTGAAAAATTCCATTGAACCCAAGTAACCAGGTCTCAAATCCAGGTTCTTCTCTAATATATTTATGTATTTGGATAGGTGTAGAGTAAGTTTCTAATATAATAATTTAGTGGTAAACTGAATTGTTTCTTTGTTAACTTTGTAAAATAGAAAGTGACATGAATTTTATTTTAAGGAGAAAATTGCTGAAGTTCTATTAATCCATAGTTTTTTACCATTACTAAGTAAATAATTATAATCAATTACTCCTTTCAACTAAAAGTGACACATTTTAAGTAGTGAATTTTTAAAATTAAATTAAGTCAGACATTTAGTGATACCAACGTATCTACTGCGTGTCGTAAAAGGCGAGTAATAGGGGCCTGCTGCCTTGTGGGTTTGCCTGTTGAGGGAAAGGTTATGGGGTAAACCCAGAATACAACACCTAATGCCTTGTACCCCGTAAGGGGCGCGGCGATTTGCCATCCCGGTCGCCGTGCTGACGGGATCCAGCGCTCCGTCCGGCCCCAGCTTAGCCTCTCTTCCTTCCTTCAAAACACTTGTTTTCTCTCTTTTCACACAACCTCTCCCACAACTTTCTCTGGTCAGCCTCTAATTTCACAGGGTAGATGCTGACCTTCCTTTCAGCCAACCGTCCCGCATCGGGGCTGAGGGGGTGGGTGACAATGTCTCCTAACCCCTGAGCCCCAGGCTGGGGTGGCTGATTTTTAACAACCTGCTTCATCCCCACCCATACCTTCCTCACCTCCCTTTTCCTCTCCTCTTCACAATCTATATATTTTACGCCGTGTTCAAGGTGGAGCCGCCATGCCGATGGACTGCCAGGCCACCAGGCGGGAGGGGTGGTCCCAAATGGCGGCGCCTGGCTCTGCCGGGCTTGTAAGCACCTCTTGCAGTGCGGGCTACTGCGAGAGGTGTGCGCTATTGCATCCCGTGTTAAAAAAAGGGTCACCATGCCCAATGATGAAGATCAAACAAAAAAAACCCAACCCCCAACTTCCCCAAGAACAACGGAGCCGCCCTCGGGCAGCTCCAGCAAAAAAATGGAGGTCCTCCCCCCCTGTGCTTGCACAAGGGGACCCTCCATATTTCTCTAACCGGAGAGGAGGCTTACTCCTCTCCTTCGCCTACGGGTGCAGGGGACTCCCCCTCCCCCCATTCTCTGGAGGTGCTTTCGGGCACCTCCCTTTTTCCAGCGGCAGTCCCCTCTTTTCTTTCCAAGGGGACTGCCAAGAAAGCCAGCAGGAAGCCCTTAGCCAGCCGCTCCCCATCGAAGCGGCTCGGTAGGGCAAACCCCCTTAGGGGGGAGAGGGAAGCCAGGCCGCTTCGGTCGCTTCCCTCAAAAGACCCCCCGTAAGGGGCGCGGTGATTTGCCATCCTGGCCGCCGTGTTGACGGGATCCAGCGCTCCGTACGGCCCCAGCTTAGCCTCTCTTCTTTCCTTCAGATAGCCCGATTTCTCCCCTACCTCGTCGCTTTTCATACAACCTCTCCCACAACTTTCTCTGGTCAGCCTCTAATTTCACAGGGTAGAATGCTGACCTTCTTCTAGGAGCCAACCACCCCGGATCGGGGCTGGGGGGGAGGGGACATTGTTCCCTAACCCCTCAGCTCCGGTTCGGGATGTTTTTTTTTTAACAACCTGCTTCATCCCCACCCATACCTTCCTCACATCCCTTTTCCTCTCCCCTTCACAACCTATATTTTTTACGCCGTGTTCAAGGTGGAGCCACCATGCCGAAGGACTGCCAGGCCACCAGGCGGGAGGGGTGGTCCCGAATGGCGGCGCCTGGCTCTGCCGGGCTTGTAAGCACCTCTCGCGGTGCAGGCAACTGCGAGAGGTGATGAGCTATTGCGTCCCGTATTAAAAAGAGGGTCACCATGCCCATGTATGACAAAAAAACCCCCAAAAACCCAACTCCCAACTTCCCCAAGAAAATCAACGGAGCCGCCCTCGGGCAGCTCCACCGAGAAAATGGAGGTCCTCCCCCTTGTGCTTGCGCAAGGGACCCTCCATAATTCTTTAACCGGAGAGGAGGATTACTCCTCTCCTACGCCTACGGGTGTAGGGGTCTCCCCCTCACCCCCTTCTCTGGAGGTGCTTTCGGGCACCTCCCTATCTCCAGCGGCAGTCCCTCCTTTGCTTTCTAAGGGGCCCGCCAAGAAAGACAGCAGGCAGCCCATTGCCGACCGCCCCTCGTGCAAGCGGCTCGGTAGGGCAAACCCCCTTAGGGGGGAGAGGGAAGCCAGGCCCCTTCGGTCGCTTCCCTCAAAAGACCTGCTGGCAAGAATTTTAAACCTTGCTGGTGTCAAGGCCTGTGCCTCCCCACACAAGACTGGCGACACTGCCAAGGGGACATGCGATGTCCTGGGAGGGGATGGCCAACTGGAGGCCCCTCCTGTGATAAACATGGTCCTTGAGGAGACCCAGCCTCAGACGGTAGGGCCTTCCATGGGGGGGAAATCGGGCTCGGTGCCAAGCACCGAACCCGAATCCGCCCCTATGCAAGGTCCTCCTCAAATGGCTGAGGGCTCCAAGGCAGTAAAAGGAGGGGAGGGATCTCCTCCGACAGGTGCCCCTACGACAACCAGGACCTTCTCCATTTTGGAGAGGGACCTGGCTGAGGCCGGTCCATCTAGCCTAGGGGCTTCTGCCGGCGGAGGTGAAAAGCGGGTTCATTCCCCGCCCTCCTCTCCAAAAAAGAAGAAGACAAAGAAGACTAAAAAGACGAAAAAGACTCGGGGCTCCTCTCCATCCCCGGGGGCTGCGGGGACGGATGGGTCTGCTACCACTTTAGTAGGCGACTAAGCCAAGATCGGCACATCCGGCCCCTCTACCCCCTCGTGTGCGGAGCCCCTGACCAAGACTAACACCAAGAGTGCATAGGGCGGAGCCTCGATGACATCGGGGCCCCTGATTCAGAGGTTACCTGGCGTTTTCGAGCCCGCTGGCTTCAAACGCTTCCTCGTTATTCGCTCCACTGATGGCACCATGTTGTCCAAGGGCAACATGATCCATCAGAGGAGAGGATTAGCTAGTGCAATTGGTAGAGAGCCGAAGGTGACCCGTTTCTCGGACGGCAGCCTTCTGGCGAATGCGGCGAATCCCGCCGAGGCGGCCAAGATAAGTGCTCTTCGGACACTTCATGGCACCCCGGTGAGTGTGACGCCGCACTCTACCATGAACTTTGTGAAAGGAGTAGTTTATGCGAGGGAACTCGTTGACTACTCCATTGAGGACATCACCCTAGAGCTGGCCGACCATGGGGCGGTCAAGGTCGAACGTGTGATGAGAAAACAGGGAGGGGCTTCGAGACCCACCCCTACACTCTTCGTCACGTTCGACTGTGACAAGCTCCCTGAGTCGGTGCGTGCCGGTTGGTACCGCTACCGCGTGAAGGCATTCGTGCCACTGCCGCGGCGGTGCTATTACTGTCACCGCTTCGGCCATACGAATCGCTCATGTAGACGTGCGAAGTCGGGGTCACCCGAAGTCTGTGTAAATTGCTCCAAGTTCGCACACGATAAGTCCAAATCGTGTGTGGCCAAATCTGTCAATTGCGGAGAGCCGCACCCTGCTTCTTCGAAGCAATGTGGTGCATATCTCCTGGAGAAAGAAATCCTGGCCGTTCAGGCCCAGGATAGACTCTCATTCCGCGAGGCTAAGGACTTGGTTCTGGCGCGCCCAGCTCTGCCTGGGACGTCATATGCCTCAGTAGTTCGAAAGGCACCCTCTGCTCTTGGCCCATCCAGGCCAACGAGCACGGTTGTTTCCGCGTCCATTCGGAGCCCTTCTGCGGGCTCTACCCAACCCGGGCGCTCCCCTGGTAAAGCTGGCGGCAAAAAGGGTTCATACCCAGCCCCGGGTAAAACCAGGCCTCCTCCCTCTTCCCTCACCGTGACCGTTTCCCGCAAGGCGAAACGGATACGAGCCTTAGCCGAGTCGTTAGACTCACAGGAGGCAACACCCCTGAAGATGGTCGCTAGGCCATCTTCAGGGGTTCCTAAAGCTGTCCCCCGAAAGGAGGACAGCAACAAAGGAGCTTCGGCTCCTTCGCCCACGCCCCGAGGTGGAGCGAGTGGCTCGGAGACGGTGGTTCCTCGAAAGGAGGGCCCCCGCCTCCGAAGCTGCAGCGCCCGCCTAAGGTTTCGAGGCGGAGGGAGGAAAAGACTCGCAGGGCGAGCCCAACCTCCCCAAATAAGTCCTCGAAGGCGACAGCACCACCAGCGCTTTGTCCGGCCAACAGTGCCCGGGGTTCTGCCCCCGGGAAGCGGATGGCCATTGCCGTGAGGGTCTTCAGTTCGAGGAGGGCCCCCGCGTCTCCTCCGAGCTAGGCCTGGAGGGCATATTCCTTCAATGGAATTGCCGTGGACTCCGGGCCAACTGGGAGGAGCTGCGGAGGCTCGTCTCATCCCGCTTCCCATTAGCTATCTTTTTGCAGTAGACCATGCTAGGCGCGTGCCCCCTGCCCGCCCTCCCGGGGTACAAGGGACTTGCGACCCCACCACCGCGGGATGGCCAAGCTGGGGTATGCGCAGTTTACACCCGGCATGATGTCTCCGTTCTTCTTTTCTCTTTAGATACCTCCTTTCAGGCAGTGGCTGTGCAGCTGCACCTGGATAGGAGGTATACTATCATTTCTGCGTACATTCCACCGTCAGCTGACTTCGATGCGGGGGACATCCGCTTCGTCGTGGCACGGTTGATGAGGCCCTATCTCTTGCTTGGAGATCTGAACGGCAGGCATCCTCTCTGGGGAGATTACTCCATAAATCCCAGGGGACAAGCTCTTGCCGATTTGATCGAAGAGCTTAAGATGGGTGACCAAAACGTGGATGAGTTTACGCATCACTGTCCGAGAACCGCTTCATTTTCTTGCCTTAACCTATCTTTGTGCTCTTCGGATGCACAGCCTGATTTTGATTGGGGGGTGGTCGATGACCTCCATGGTAGTGATCACTTTCCCATTCAAATATCATTTTCAGGGCAACTGCCGCCTGAGAGACCACCTCGGTGGTGCTTGGCGCGGGCGCGGTGGCCTGCATTTCAGGAAATGACTGAATTCTCTATCTCAGTCGAGGAGTTTAGGTCGGTAGAGGAGGCCGTTGAGTTCTTCTCCGGCAACCTCATCGCCGTGGGCCTGACTACTATTCCTAAGACGTCTGGCCGTTTTGCACGCCGACCACTCCCATGGTGGTTGGCCGAGTGTAAGACGGCCCTCAAACAGAAGCGTTATGCCTACATGCGCTATTATCGCCGCCCGAATGATTTCACTGTCGCTAAATTTCGTCGGGCTAGGGATAGGTACCGTTATATATCGAAGCATGCCCGCCGCTCTTCTTGGCGGGCATACGTGTCTTCACTTAACTGGAAGACCCCTTTAGCTGAGGTGTGGAATCGAGTCAAAAGGATTCGGGGCAAGTTCTCGCAGGACCCCCCTCCCGTTCTCCAGGAGAATGGGGCCGCAATCTCGGACCCCGCGTCCGTGGCGGAATCCTTCGCGACCGCTTTTTCTGCATTCTCTAGCCGTGTTGCTGCTCCGACAGCATTCAATGCACGTCGTGATGTCGCGGAAGGCCGCCGGCTGGACTTTAGCTCCAGAGGCGGAGAGCCCTTCAACGAGAAGTTTACTGTGAGTGAGTTGCGTCCCGCTCACGCTTCGTGCGCGGACACCGCCCATGGTCCGGACGATGTCCCGTACGCCATGCTTCGACACCTGGGTGAGCGAGGCATGGCCTTTCTGTTAGATTTGTTCAACAGGATCTGGGTGGAAGATCTCCTCCCAGACTCCTGGCGAATCACTCCTGTGCTCGCCTTTTGCAAGCCGGGGAGAGATCACTCTACTCCGACCGGTTTCCTCCCAATCTCTCTAACCTCTTGCGTGTGCAAGTTGATGGAGAAATTGGTAAATGTTAGATTAGCCTATTTCCTGGACAGCGGAGGCCATCTGTCTTCTGCACAGTGCGGCTTCCGTATGTTCCACTCCACGTCGGATGCTCTGCTCCAACTGGAGAATGCCATCTGCGAGGCTTTCCTTTGTAGACATCACTACGCCACGGTGTTTTTCGATCTGGAGAAGGCCTATTATACCGCATGGCGATACGGTATCATGGAGACTCTCTACACGATGGGGGCGAGGGGACGCCTCCCAATTTTTATATCTGAATTTTTGCGAGATCGTCGATTCCGCGTACGGGTGGGGGAAGCCCTCTCCGGCCCAAAGGAGCAGGAAGAGGGTGTCTCGCATGGATGTGTCCACAGTGTCACACTCTTTGCCCTGAGCAGCAACGGCATCACCTGGGTGCGGCCGGAAGATGTTCTCGCTACGCTCTACGCGGACGACCTTTCGATCTCTTTTGGCGCGGGCCAGATGCCAACTCTGGAGCGTCGACTCCAACAGGCATTGAACCGCGTCCCTAGCTATGCCGAAGCACACAGGTTTCGGTTTTCCTTGGCCAAGATTAAGGTGGTGCACTTCTGCCGCCATCCACGGCTTCACCCCGACCCTGATTTGTTTCTTAATGAGGTGCGCCTGGATGTGGTTGAGTCGCACCGTTTCCTTGGTCTTGTATTCGACCGACGCCTTACCTGGGAGGCTCATTTTCGCAGCCTTAGCTTCTCTTGTACCCGCGCCATGGACATTCTCCGCTCCGTGACGTTCAGCGCTTGGGGCGCTGATAGGGCTACTGCCTTACTTTTTTATCGATCATTTGTTCGCTCAAAGCTCGACTACGGATGCGAGTTTTATGCATCCGCAGCCGAGCGTGTATTGCGGAAGGTGGATTCAATCCTCACCCTGGCCTTCGCCTTGCGACCGGTGCCTTCCGCACTTCCCCTATTGAGAGCATGTTGGTCGATGCTGGGGAGATCCCACTTGCTCTGTGCAGCGTGTAGTGCATCGCTCGCCTGTATACGCGAGCCCGGCGTCTCTCTCAGTCGCCAACAGCTCTCACTGAATCCGCAGCTGATCTCGATGGTGCCTATACCGCCGAAAGGTATATATATCTCTCGGGCCGGTGGCGCCCCTGGTTCTGCCCAGGACGCCACCCTGGAGGGTACCACATTTGGCTATTTGTCACCACTACTCTGCTCCCAAAGCTTGTACTGCGCTGGGAGTTGGGCGTTCGACCTTTTTCGAGCACAAATCGTGTCACGCTGGAACCGTGCCAGTGTATACGGATGGCTACAAGTCCCAAGAGTAGGTCGGCTTCCACGCCGTATCACCTTTGTTTGAAGTCAGCGGGGCTTTACCAGGCGCTGCGTCTGTCTTCACGGCCGAGCTGGTGGCAATACACCACTTGGTACGGGAGATTACGCGACGTGCCCGGTTTGGAGACCGGATTGTGATCTATAGCGACTCACAAAGCTCCCTGAGTACTCTTGGGGCATTGGAATCTCCGCATCCACTGGTTCGCGATATATGTGACGCCACGGTTTTGGCGAGCCGGGCAGATGTCGAGATTATCTTTTGCTGGGTTCTTGGACATGTAGGAATTGCGGGGAATGATCGCGCCGATGAGGGCGTCAAAGATTCAGCGAGGACTCTGCGACCGGACCAGCGTTTTGCTCTTTCTCATACCGACTACATGGCAGGAATACGGGCAGCTCTTCTGACTGCTTGGCAAAGAAGATGGAAGACGGTCGAAGGGAACCTAAAGTTGCGTGTTATTGCGCCACAACTGTTCCCATGGACCTATCCCCCAATGCCGCGGCGGCTTCAGGTTGCTTTCTGTCGTCTCGAATCGGACACACTCGTGTGACGCATCACTATTTAATGGAGCGCTCGCCTGCGCCCTATTGCAACGAATGCGTCCTCCCCTAGACTATTCGGCACATTCTTGTCGAATGTCCCAGTCTGGGTGATCTTCACGCACGACACCTGTCCCGATACCGGTATGGGCCGGTTCGCTACCGCCTGTCCCTTGTACTCGGGACGATTGCGTGCACTTTGACTGGTGGACTTAATGACTTTTTGGGGGAGGCCGACATTCTCCCTTTCATTTAACCCGGTTTAATTGTTGTTGTTGTTTTTGTTACATTTTTTGTTATTGTTATTGTTATTTCTTATTATTGTTGTTTCCGGTTCAATTTTTTAAAGTAGCCTAGAACTAAGATGTTTGTTTACGGCAACTTATGCCTAAGTCGGCAGTCGCCAGATAGCCCCTTAAATAAAAAAAAAAAAATTCCGAAGGAGATCCGCGCGTTCGTCAAGGATCGTCGGTGCCAGACCTTTAAAGAGTGTACCGAACAAGCGGATGTCTATGCCGCAAGCCATAATTTATACCCCAAGGAGAATCGAACTTCTCACCAATCCCCCTCCCAGGAAAGAAGGAAGGAATCGCGCCTCTTCCCAGGAAAGCAGACGAAGTTTCCGGGCCCCGTAAAACCCCAAAACTTCTTCCCTCCAAACCAACAACGGGACTCAAAAACTCCCGTTAAGATTTCTCCACCATCACTCTTCCCGAAGCGACCAATCATATGCTTCACCTGCGGTGTAGAAAACCACATGAGCTGGAATTGCCCTCAAACTTCTAGGCTTAAAAGCGGACCAGCTCACCAAGTTCACCAGATTAATTCCACCCCGGCTTTCCCGGTGATGCAGACCCAAGCATCAACTCCTCCCCCTCCGTCAGGCCACCAGGAAAATTTTATTTTTGATAAAAGTTCCCCGGGAACTTTGAAATTTGAGGAGGGCAGCGTGAACGGCTGTCGTGTATCTACTCTCGTCAGGGACACAGGGTGCACGTGTTTCATCGTGTCCGACGAGCTCCTTCCCCCAGTGGACCCTAACCACGATAAATTTGCGATGGTACATGACTACCTTGGGCGGCGAACCAATTCCCCGTCGTTAGATGTTACCTGCAGTGTCAGTATTATGATGGCTGGGCTGAAGTCATTTCAGCACCCATACAATTTTGTTCCGTACTTATAGGACAGAGCCCTCAAGTAAGCTCCGACCCTGTGTCCCAGGCCGCCCTTTCTAGAGGCCGAGCTAAGAAGGAAGCCCAGGAGCCCGACCTCTCAGAACCCCGATACCGTCCGAATTCTCAAGGATCCTTAACTAGGATTTCAGGTCCGAAGATCAGAAATTTAAGCCCGGTGATGAAGTACTCCTGCTCCTTCCCACAGCGAGTAATAAATTACTTAGCCAATGGAAAGTTCCGTACTCGGTCGGAGAGGTACGAGGACCAGTAGATTACCTCATTGGTACCCCAGCAGGCGATAAGCTCTACCACGTCAACTTGTTGAAAAAGTACAACCGACGTGCCCATGGAGATACTTTCGTAGCACTGGACGAAACATCGGCGCTTGAAGAGGATTACCCCGCGGAGTCCCTTAATGTCATACAGATAGTGTGCATCCAACCTGATGCCGATTACCCTTTTCCTTCCTTGCCAGGCGAGTCTTTTGAACCCTCTGACCTGGATATCGACGCGCAGCTTATACCACATCAAAAGAGTCAGCTACAAGAACTATTATGTCAGTTCGACGACATTATTTCAGAGAAGCCTGGATGCGCTACTAGTTTCGAGCATGATATTAAATTAACTACCTTAGAACCTGTCCGTTCAAAACCCTATCTCATGCCGATTCATTTACGCCAAGCTTTTAACGCCGAAGTCGATAATTTGATTAGTTTAGATATAATAGAACCTTCCACCTCTAGTTATTGTTCCCCAATCGTCATGGTCAAGAAACCTGATGGCTTTTACCGGATTTACATAGACTTCCGAAAGTTAAATTCGGTAACTGTGTTCGACGCCAAGCCAATCCCGTTGGTAGATCAAAACTTCCACCTTTTTGAAGACGCCTAGTTCATCTCAGAACTTGATTTGTGCAGGCGTGTTACCAAATTCCCCTCCGTCCCGATGTGAAAGCATATACCGCCTTTGCAACTGAAAAAGGCGTAATGCGATTTAAGCGCCTTCCTTTTGGCTTCGTGACCGCTTGTAGTAACTATAACCATCTAATGAGAAGGTTGTTAGATGAACTCCGAATGTCTCCTTTTACTTCGATAACGTCTACGTCGCTACTCGTGAATGGAGTCATCATTTAACCACCCTATTAGCTCTCTTCGAGCGACTGCGCAAAAATGGCCTCACCATTGGCCCCATCAAATGCCATTTTGCCCACCAAACCATAAAATACTTGGGTTTTAAAATAGGACAAAGCCAGTTAGGTCCACAGAAGGACAAGTCTTAAGGCAATCGCTGACATGCCCCTCCCGAATACTAAGAAGTGATTAAGATCATTTCTAGGATCAGCTTCTTACTATCGCCGATTTGCCTCGAATTTCGCTGCAATTTCGGTGCCCCTCAGCACCCTTTTAAAAAAGAATTCCCCGATCGACTACGTTGGAATGATGTCGCTGTTTCTCATTTTAATCAGCTCAAGAGTAAGCTCATTTCTGCATTCATTTTGAAGTTGCCCAACCCGGAAAAATCCTTTGGGATTAAGACCGACGTGAACAACGAAGGCATTGGAGGTGTACTCCTTCAATATGAGGATGACGGAACGAGTTATCCAGTTGCATATGCTAGTCGCCAGTTATTACCTCGCGAAAAGAGATATGCCACTATAGAGAAGGAAGCTCTAGCGATTATTTGGGTTATTGACAAGTTTAAAATGTATTTGATAAGAAAAGAATTTCAGATAGGAACTGACCACCGCCCGTTGGCCTATATTTGGAATGTACGACACTCCAACGGCCAAATTATGCGCTGGAGTCTACTCTTGCAAGAGTACCAATTTAAGATAAATTACATAAAAGGTTTCAATAATCAGGTCGCTGACGCACTCAGTAGGAATGCGTTACCAAATACTGTAGATTAATTTGTAATTCGTAAGATTAGGATCTCCATGTATGTATATACCGTCTTGTACGACTTAAATTAGATTCTCCTGTAATATAATTAGTTAATGTATATGTCTGAATTTTGTGGCTCAATGTCTATTTTTTTTCGTATGTGTATATATTTGTACCCATTAAATTACATATAAATTATTTTGTCCCATATGTACTAATTTTATATTATTTCATTGTTCCATATCTCTTTTACGGTTAAGTTGTTATTGAAGGTTAGTTTCCCCTATAATCAAAAGATCAACATAATCATATGTATTGAGTTAATACTAGCAAGGTGCATGAAGGTACGGTCGGTGCAAGAAAGCGAGTTCTCCACAACGGAGCTCCATGGTTGTCCCTTCTCTCTTTTTTTTCGAAGTGACAACTTCCCCTGGAATGGAGAGGTGTGATAAAACGGTCTGAAGCCGCTTAAATTCAGCTGCTATCACATGTTGGAAACACATGCTACCCACGTGCATCTGCGAGAGGAAGCAGAGCGCGTTATCACCCACTATAGCAACTATTTAATCAAGGAGGTTCATTCCCCCGTTTCGCCTCCATACGTCGATCTCTCCAGATTGAGTTAGGCTTATGGGCAGATAAGGTATTTTCCCAGGTGAGACCGGGGCATTCCCCCGAAGTCCCCCACTCAATTATCCCCTACACCATGGAGACGGCTCCGGGTACTTATACAATAGCATTCCCCAATAAGTTCAGATCCCGATTATCTTCGCGAGTCATCACGCCGGTCCGGTCTCCCTTGTGCACTTAGGAACTCTATACCTCGAGAACCACCTTATTGTCCAGAAGAGGACAATATCCCTTGAGTGCCAAGGTTTCTGCCTTCGAGACGCCAAGTCAATAAGGCCTCCCCCTGTTGTTCAGAAGGAGAACAACGTTAGAAAAGCCATTGTCCTTTGAGCCCGTTGACAAGAAACGGTTCTCACCCTCCCCCCCTGTTGTTCAGAAAGAGAACAACGTTAAAACAGCCATTGTTTTTGAGCCCGTTTGACAAGAGACGGTTCTCACACCCCTTGTTGTTCAGAAAGAGAACAACGTTAGAACAGCCATTGTTCTTCCAGCCCGTTCGTCAAGCAACGGTTCTCCTTCCCAAGACATCACGTCAGTATAATTTAAGTTCCCCTTTTTTTAACGTTCTTCAAGGCAACGCTTGGTTTTAACAATAACCTCCATTGTTCATCTAGAACATCCGAGCCCCACTTTGCTCTCACTCTTCGAAGACAGTCCTTCTCCTTCGCTAAGGACAACCCCCCGAAGAACCCTTCTGCTGGAAATCGCCAGTGGACAGAAGATTCCTTCGCATCGTCTTCCTCTGCACAACAACTTTGTAATTACGTAAGCTGAGCATTACCTTTAATCATCTAACCTTTTGTCAAAGCTACCCTGTGCTTTAAATGGTTTAGCGAACCATTCCCCATCTTTAATTTTTATTTGTTTCCCTTTTTAAATCTCTCCAAATCTTAATCCTCGGATTAGTCAGATATTCCCACGACCCTTTCCATTCTCCGTTTATGTAAACATTTTTTTTGTGTTGTTGATGGTTTAATTAATAAAACTCTATTTTATTAATGATAGCCATATTATTATCCTTGTGCTCCGTTCCACTTCTTAAGCATATTGAAGATAAAAAGGCCTTTCCAGGCCTCCCCCCTTTTTGGACTAACCTCAGTCAATCAAATTACCACGCACTCGAAATATTAGAATAATTCCCTCAACGAATAGTTATATATGGTATATCGTCGAGAGCCTATTCTACGACAAGCTGATTCTAAGTAGAGAGATCTGTTGAAGTCTACTGTTTCTGCATGCGTTCACAGGATGCCACACCACTTCAAGATATTTGGAATTGGAAAGCAGTCTGCTCTGCAAAGGCTGATAAATGGTGATCCAGTCTTGAAAAGTTGTGCAAAAGCCTTTAGTACACCTAGACGAGACATGGGTGTTATTTTAGACTCTGGGTGTCTCTGTTCAATGGCAAACCTGGGAAGAACCTATCTGCTGTCAGATACACCCGTCTTTGCAAAAAGGTGAGTGCGGCCAAAAGCTTCGTCACACCCAGACGACTGCCTCCAACATCTTTGGCTACAAAGTATCATTCTCTGAGAAGCTATCTCCGAGTAATGCAATGGATTGGCAAGGGTTTAGATATTGATGTCACTAAATGAGGGTAGAGCATACAAACCAACATACTAGTTCCAGTGAAGACCCGTACCAGAAACTCTCCTGAAAATGATTCGCTGCAGCTGCTCCGGTGCCTGCAACACATACCGTTGTACTTGCCAAAAGCATGGACTAGATTGTTCTGAAGCATGTTAAATAATGCCAAAATGGCCATTGTTACAACACACGTCAAGATACAGTATCAGATGATGAAGGAGAAATCTGAAATATGGAAATATGAAGTATTGGTGGCCATCTTGGTATGACTCCATTTTGACCCATTTGCCTTAACTCAATTTTACTGAACTTTTGCTTTATTTTTGTTCACACATTAAAGAACAAATAAATGCCATAAAACAATTTCTTGCAATTATTTTGACTAGACTATTTAGCAAACCAAGTTGTTTTCACATCCACTTTATTTACTTAAATCGCTTTCTTAACAATCTACTTTACCAAAGAGTTCCAGCGGAGAAGGGTGGATAAACTAGATTCACATAAATAGGTAGTTGAAGAAGTCAACAGTAGGCGAAGTGCAATCTCACTAACTTTTACATATGACTAATACCCCGAAATACATTCAGAGATATTTCGTCAAACTAGAGATATTTAGTAGGTAGGAGAATCATTTTTAAGATGAAGGAATTTGTTATGAACATCATGGGGAATGGTAGTAATATCAAGTGTGCCAGTGAATGTATTCCTCAAGAACTTCCTCTCCTTCCTACTCTTTCAAGATGATGAGCAATTTAATTTTTAATTAATGGGTCAAACAGGCGATCTTCTTCAATCTTGTCAAGCAGAGTTGGAAGGTCTTCAAAAATGACAACAGTACTAGTACCTACTTTCCTTTTCCAATTCTGAATCTTGGCAGAAAATGGGCGAAGAAGATCCATCAGGCGAAACACATTTCTTTCTTAGCCCTGTAGACTGAGATTCAAACAATTTAACTGCTCAAATATATCTGCTAAGTATGCAAAACGTGGCCCCTATAGAAACATATTGAAATGACTCAAGAGATCATCTTTCTCTTGGATTTTCAGGAACAATTTAACCTCACTCCGAAGTTCAAACAGTCGGTTCACAACATTGCACTCTGAAAGCCAGCCTATTTTGCATTAAAAGAGAAAAACTTCATGTTCTGAATCCATGTCTACAAAAGCCCTAGAAAAAGAAAGACTTTAGATATCCAGGTTTCACAGAGTTGACACATTTGACCTCTACCTCTAGGATCTTGCACAGTTGATCAAGGGGGATTTTTGACGCTAATGCAAAACGATGGATCAACCATCTATGATGGTTGAATTTTGCCATTACTGATTTAGTCATGTATTTCTTTAATTGGGACATTAATTATGTATGTAATTGTTAAAATTTTATTGTCGATGGTGTAATTAAAAATTAAATCTTTCTTCTCTCAGAACAGAATGAGTGATGCATTTTTTTTAATTCAGAATCTTAATATTATTTAAAAATGTATAATTTATAACAGTATCCCATGGTTCCCTTGGAAACCATGGAACCCAAGTTAAGAACCGCTTTCCTATACAAATTTACATTCTGTATATTTTAGGCCCAGTGTTCCCAACCATGTTTCTCAGAACCATCTTTGCTTATCCCAATAGGTAGTTTGGTGTCACGAAATATATTTTCGGCTGAACATTCGAGGCTTCTCCACTTCTCATCAAAGCAAGACAGATCGATGAACCAGAGCCGCAAAATTCATCCTTTCTAATCATCCAACACCCTCTTTTTAATCAAGATGTCTTTTCATTTTCTGTTGAGGGGTAAAATATAGCTTTTAGCACCCTATTTACCCTACATTAGGGTAAAATACAATAGGGAAAAAGAAGCGCGTAAAAATAAACAAATTACTAAGAATACCAACAATACCGATTCAAGTTTAGGGTATAGTTCTTTCATATGAGAATGTTTTATAATTTTTAGATAAAAATACTTAAGAACTTTGAATATAATGAAAAATAAATGAATAAAACTCGAAAACAAAATGGGAAAAATAGTCGACATGAATCGATTGACAGTCAGCGCACTTTGGTCAATCAAAGGAGAAATCCGCTTCGGAAACAACCAAAATATTTATCGCGAGCGAGTATTCATCATTACTAGGAAAATTGATCAAAATTGAATGGTAAACAATAGCTTTTATCGCAGGAACGTGCTATTTTAGCCTTCCATCGCGGCAGGCAAGTCATTAATTTCCTTGGAATCAATAACACAATAAAAGTGAATTGTGTGTACAATGAAAGAGGAACAGTTGCACCTTCAAAAAATAACCACAAAGAATGGAGGAAGTATAAATCACTAAAGCTAAAAGAAATTTTTTACAAAAAATTCAATTATGGCCTTTTCAAACAATTTTCATGCCCTTTTATCATTTATTTTGTTTAATTTTAGTTTATTTCTACTTTATAAAGAAATAACTTTCGATGGTGATCGCTTCAAATTAGTCATGCCACAGTTTTTAAAATGTTTCGGATAAATGTAGGCTAATTATGATATAATTATTTATATGTTTTATAAATCTAATAGTTTTGGATAACTGTCGCTAGTGTTGTGTTGCCAACTAATAATATTTTTCATAACACGTTATCGGGATGAAAATAAAAAAAAAAAAGCCAAATATTAATGCGAATATTTTTGTGATATAAATAATTAAATATTAAATAAATATATAAAATTAATCTCGACAAATGAAAAATTAAGGGAAATTTGGCACCCCAGTTTTGAAAAAAATAATTTAGTGTTTCAATAATAGTGCTTGAAATAGCAAAGTAACGTAATTATTTCAAAATACAACCGCTTTTATTGATAAATATCCACCCTTTATCAAATAACATAATAAATTGTCACTCTGAAAGAAATTGAGCGTAAAGTTTGACATGACTAATTATGGCAACTCAAGCTATCGCGACTATCCACCAGAGGAACCTATTAGGCCATCCTACAACTAATGCAGCATTTATTCCCTGTTTATTATTATTTTATGGATAGAAATAATCAAGGGCAGGTTTGTTTTTAGTCGCGTGTGACTCTATATCTTTCTATGTTGGTCGGTCCCCGTTTTGCTTTTTGTTTTTGTTAATAACACTGTAACTCTTCGGCCAATTCTAACAAAATATTAAACCCTTATTTTGTTTTACATTTTCTTTCGAATGATATAATCACTAAGGTCTACCCAAGGTTAGTCCGGTAATTTTTAAATGTTTTGAAGGTCGTAAGGTCATAAATCAGAATAAGATAGATCACGCGTCTTTGGTCAGCAGACTTTGTTATACTAGAGTAGGCTACTATATTCGAAGCCTCGATATCTAGAAGTCTTAGCTTAACCTAAGGCTTACATTTCGGCACACCTTACTCGTCATTTTATAGGTTCATAATTTTATTTATCATTATTGATTTAATGAGTCGTTATAGGGGTTAAATGATGATTTTATGCAAGTGTCAAACGAGAATTCGCAACGTTATCCTTTAGGTGTTTTGAAAAGTTAATAATGCAAAATTAACAGCAAAAAGTTTTAAACAAGTGTAGGAGAAAGGAAAACGTAGTGTGAGCTAGTATTAAAATCATTGTCCCCTTTGGGGATTCTTGACAAAAGAAAATACTAAGGAATGAACCAGATAACTGACGTAGTTACTCATACTTGAAGGAGGATAGAACTTTGTATATATTGTGTTCCCGTAGGCCAAGTCGTCGACTTATAATTAGAGTAATGGCATGAATCTTCAGAAAGCATGTAGATAAATGTGTAGCAGAAGCAAATGAAAAGCAATATTTTGCTTGACTTTCTGTCTCCATGTGACTGATATAGTTTGTCTATTTATGTAGTTTGTTTGTGATACATAATTTGAGTTTATTTTTATCACATATTTTTAAGATACCAAACTTCTAATTTCATTACTATTTTTTTCAAATATTATATGTACACTTTTAGGCAGTTGAGAATGCAAAACTCATCCTTTTATATTCTAGGGAACCATAGTTTGGCAGTATTATTCTTTTCCACGAAGTGTTTTTTGATAAGTTTTAACTACTTCTCTAGAATAGTCTATTTAAAACAGGCAAGAAGTTTTATGGCGTTAGTATTTTGTTATGATATTAATGAACGTTCGGAAAATATTCATTATTATCCATCGAATATTGCTCAGATGTGCGAATGGTTTTCAGATAAATTGGATGAAAATATCAATTTTACTAAAGAACTTTTGTTGTTCAGTGATGAAGCTTTGTTTTATGTTAATCGTGAAGTCAACAGGCAGAATCTTCGATACTGGTCTCAAGACAATCCACATTGGATTGATCCATCCAAACAGCGAGGTTGCCAAAAGGTGATGGTGTGGTGTGGTTTGTGGAAAGCTCATGTGCTAGAACCCTTCTTCTTTGATGAACATGTAACCGGTGAGACTTATCTGAACATGTTGAGAGACAAATTAATGCCTCAAATTGAGCGCCTAGGTGAGGGACTTCCGGACTGGTTTCAGCAGGATGGAGCCCCTGCCCATTTTTCTACAAATGTTAGAGATTGGCTGAATGGCACTTTTCCTCACTGGATTGGAAGAAGAGGTCATGTGGGGTGGGCGCCTCGTTCACCAGACCTTTCTCTTCTTGATTTCTTTTTCTGGGGTATGTTAAAAGAGAAAGTTTACTTAATGAAGATTGCAAATCTAAACCACTTGAGAGAACGCATTATCAGTCAGTGTGCTGAAATCGACGGCAATGTACACCTATTCAATCGAGTTCACAAGAATTTAGCAAGGCACATCGAATTATGCATTGCAAATAATGGAAATCATATTGAAAATATAATTTCTTAACATTATAATTAAATAATATTGTTTTGTTCTAAAGGTATTTATTTATCCCCTATGTATCCAGACTTTGTGGACACCCTGCACACTTTTAGGCAATTGAGAATGCAAAAATCATCCTTTTACATTCTAGGGAACCATATTTTGGCAGTATTATTCTCTTCCACGAAGTGTTTTTTGATGAATTTTAACTACTTCTCTAGAATAGTCTATTTAAAACAGGCGAGAAGTTTTATGGCGTTAGTACTTTGTTATGATATTAATGAACGGTCGGAAAATATTCATTATTATCCATCGAATATTGCTCAGATCACGAAAGGATTAGAGGAAATCTGTATTATTTTCTCATGTTTTAAATCATTGAATTATCTCATTCACATTTTCTTATGGTAAGGCCAAATGGATCGTCCTTTAGAGTATATTCAAACCGCTGAAATAAAGGTTACAAGTAGTGAGAGACGGAAAGATAAATGAAGAGAGAGAGACGGATGTTCCTTTTTCGAAGATGTAGTAAGCGAATGGTCCTTCCTTTGTTTCTTCATGTCAAAATACATCAATTTTCCTGAATTTACATATTTGTGTAGGTATGTTCACTCGAGCCACGTGTTGGGTTTGATGTGTATAGTGGACGTTAGTATAGTTAGTATATACCTACAAGAACCATGTTTTTCTACTGCTCCCCAACATTTTTTCTTAATAAATTCTTACGTCATCTAATTTATTCGAAAATCAGGAATTAATAAGAACAAAGAAAGTGTTCCTACAAAGTTTTCTTAATGGCGAAAAATAAAACACTAATCCGGCTGAAAATGAACTTCAAAATTCATTTATTGTAAATTGTAGGAAATCATCCTGAATTCCTTTTTAAACCAAAAATGAATCCCTTCTTCATTATCGATTAAAAAAAATCCTTTGTTTAATTAATCCTTAGTAATGAGCACAATTTATTTAATCAGCTTTTAAGGGCAAGAAATAGGAAACTATTCACATATACAAAGGAATGAGAAAAGTGAAAATATAGCGAGGGGAAATGAAAGCCGAATTTCTAACAATCAATAAAAACATTGGATATTTTTAGTATAATTTTGAGTTAAATATAAAAAAATGACTCAGTAAACAACCATGATTTAAATGGGTTTTTCTTTCATTGTTTTAAGAAAAAAGATGACAAGCAATGAACTTCCTGACCCTTAAACAGAAAGTAGTGGTTAATTCCTGCATTGAAAAACAACAATAAGGTAAGATTTCTCCCAATACAATTGTAGCTCTCAAGATGAATCTTGCGAAGCCAAACCATTACCCACGTGCCATTCTAAAACCATAGTCCCTGGTCATCACTGCGCCAAGTATCCCTTACTAAAGTTGTTTAGAACCATCGCTCTCTCTCGCTTCCACTTCGCCTCATTCGGTGCCCTATTAACTAGAATGGGAACCTTTTTCCTTAGGTGATGAATAAACTTATTCATCCTTAAGAATATTGATGTACCTTCATAGGGGAGTGTTGCAATACTTACTTAATTATTATTGTTCAGTGGAGGAATGGATCACTACTCACTACAATTTCTTCTCTATTCAAAACCATACAAGGATAGATACACTTGGAGAGACTAGGTTAACAAAAATCTAGAGAAACCAAAGCTGCTTGGGTGTGTCATTGTTTCGAAATAAAATCATGTTCTTCAAAGTTTTAAAGACGTGACAGCTCTGAAAATATATAATTTCACATCATTTACTACTTATAGTTGCTTCCTTGTTTTACGAATTACCCGCAGGGGAGGGAGTACTCTGCGGGTACTCGGCTGAGTGCAATTTAGGGAAGCCTTGTGACTGGGTTGAACTACAGAACTACAGAAAAAAACACCGGCAAAGACCCTAAGGTCCACTCAACGACAATACGCTTACAGAGACAGTGTTAAACTACCACTATTTAATGGTAGTTTTTCCTGCTTTTGTTTTTGAAAACATGCTGTTTGTTTGTATAGAAGGATACCCCTTTTACCTTTTCTTTGCAATGCTTAGCATGTTTCAGGAAGCCACGTGGTTAGCCAGACCCCACGCGGCCGAGAGTCAGGCGAAGCAAGCCCAGATGCCTCCCGCCCTTATCATACGATCCAAGGAAAGTGTGGAGAACATCCCTTATGCGGTCGTAAATTCCAGCAGTTTGCCCCGCGGAGATAGAGAGAGAGAGAGAGGGGGTAAAATAACTTTTTATCGCCGATAGTTTGGCGCCTCAGCTGCACCCTGGGAATTCCCAAAAGTGGGAGTTATTTCCCATCTCTCGCATGAGAAGACTCTCCATATTTAAACCCCTTAGCCGTCTTGGAAGAGCAGTAATAACAAGGCTCGCTCGCAAAAAGACATCCCTCGTCCCAAGTCGGTGTGTACCCAACCGAAGGCTGGACACTCTCTCCCCGGTAAGTCATTCACGATCAAACGGAGGCCTCTACCCCGCCGTCTTCTGAAGCAGCTGCACCGGATTACTTCTTTGAATGCTCAAAGCACCCAGCCCCGTCGAAGTTACCCTGAGTTAGGCATACCTCCCTCGAGAATCATCAAGCATTCCAGCTTCTCCCTCGAGCACCAGCTAAAGTTAGACCTTACGCCTTCATAGCCCCGGAAGTAAGGTGTCAATCATACGCTTTCTTCCCACTCTTCTCCTAACGAAGATCACTCCTTTTAAGACGCCGACAAGATCGTCTCGCCGAGCTCCTACTTTTCCTCAAGCCTCATTGAAGTTGCTGTCGCCCTCCCATCTGTAAGCCATATTTTTTCCCTTTGATCTTGTGAGCCCATTTGGATCTGAGCAAGTAGCTCAAAACTAATTAATAGAGATTAGACTTTCTTACCGGTAACGATAAATCATTGTCTAACCTTTAATTTTCCTCTATATCATTTTGATCACTTTTAATTTGTAAATAAAATTTATATTTTCTTATGTTTATCTTTAATTAACTTGAACTTAACTCTCGGCATCGTTATTCAAATCTCTCCAACCTCAAACTCGACCTGATTAGTTAGGCTTATTGACCCCGCGCCTCAACCTGACTTTTTTAATCCGCGCATCAACGAGGCATTCAGTCATTGGACGATTCGCTTCAATAGCCTGATCTCTCCCTCTTCATACTAATAATAGATATTATATTATATAGTCTGCTATACCACGACAGTTTGTTTTTATTTACTATTTCAATCCTACGGTACACAATTATCGACATGTGTACCCTTTGACATGTAGGTTCACTCATCTCTCAAATGTAAGTACACACTCCTCCGAATGGGTGGGTGGGGGTGATAGGACAATACTCTCTTCTCACGCAGCCTTCGCCTGTTAGTGATGAAAATAATATCTGTATAGGACAGACAGAAAAGGAAAGAGGGAATTCACATTTACTCCATGCCATGAAGGGGGGCGTCAGCTGGCATTTTTTTGTTCATCATTTCATTTTATTCATTAACTCCTTATTATTTATGACGTTTTCATCTATGCTCTTACTACGAGTATGTTATATTTACACTATTGAAGTACTCATCAAGTCGGGTTTCAACATATTTACTGACGTACTTTCTACTACAAGATGGGGAAGGCTTTTCCACGTTTACGTGATCTTAAAGGGAAAGTAATTTTAAGCTATAGTAGAGTTAAAGCGCTTATTTACTAATTTAAAACCGTTTTGGCCTATATTGGACCTTTTGTCAATTTCGAACAATATTCTGTATTTAATATTAGTAAATCCTTATAGGATTTTGAATCGTCTACTTTACAAAGATAGCAGGTTTCAAGGGATAGTAGGTTTAATGAGCGGACTCTCTCTTCGTACAGCTTGCTTCGAATTCCAGAAACTAGTTTAGTAGTACTATGTTGCGCTCTTTCTAACTTCTTCTAACTGCCGAAAATTGAACCGTATATTCGTGATGTGCGTGCACAAGCGCTTTCTATAGGAGCAGGATTATCTTTGATTTAAAAGTGAAATTCCGCGCGATATATCCTAGCATTCTGTTTGCTTTTTTACAAGGTTATGTGCATTGTTTCGATACTTTAAGGTCCTCTGAGATGAAAATAAACAAAAAAAACATTTATTTCGGAAAAGTACATAAAAACTCTTACTTGGAATAAAGGTAGAGACATGATATACACATTTAATAGTTATGCATAATATCTAGGACTCACAAAGCTTCAAAGAGCTGTGTAAGCGCGCCCCCTACAAAAAGGGTCAGGTTTACATTTTCCAATAATCTTTTAAAAGTTTTAACATTATTAGCAATTACTACAGATTCTGGTAGTGAATTCCAAATCGGCACAACTCTACATGCGAAGGAATATTTTCTACAATTTGTTCTAGCAATTTAAACATTTAGTTTAAAGGAGTCTCCTCTTGTTGGTTTGCAGTTAAAACTAAACATGGAGTCGAAGTTTATTTCGACCAGCCTATGAATTATTTTATATAAATAGACTAAATCGGATTTTATTCTCCGTATTTCAAGTGATTCAATCTTGAGCAAATCAAGACGCCGGAGATACGGCGTATCTCTCATATTTGATAGTTTTTTTTGTAAATTTTCGCTGTACTCTCTCGATAGATTGAATATCCTGGGTTTTTGAGGGGCTCCATATTTCGGTGTTGCTTTCTAATAATGGCCTTTTGTAGATTTTGAAAATAAAGAGTCGGAACGCAATCCGAAGTTACGAAAGCTCTTTTGAACTGATATAACCGAAAGTATGCAATTCTTGCTACGTTTAAGCAGTGGCGGCTGACTGAAAGATTATTCGTCATGCAGACTCCCAGATCTCGACAAAATTCCACGTTACCGATGTGATTGTGTTGGATGAAATGGTTGAAGTTCCTATTTCCGGGGCCTATGTGGAGGACTTCGTTTTTTCTCAACTTAATCTGTAGCTGCCATGTTTCGAACCACTCGCACATATTGATCATGTAGTCATATAGTTCAAGGCAGTCTTGTATACTTAAACATTTTCTGTATAGTTTTGAATCATCTGCATATAATGTGATTCAGGTCTGCTCGCTGATAACGTCAGTTAGGACGTTTATATACATGATAAACATTACTGGACCTAATAACGTTCCTTGTGGTAATCCACTCAACACATGCGATAGTTGCGATCTGTCATTATTTACTTTCACAGTCTGGGTTCCATTCGATAGGTAGTTCTTCAGTAGATTAAGAGATTGCCCTACGACTCCTATATGATTCAGTTTGGCCACTGGTTTTGAATGTATCAGGGTATCAAATGCCTTTTCCAGGTCTACGTACATGACATCAACTTGTTCCTTATTATCTCTCATTTTAGTCAAATCATCCCAAACACTGCATCACGTTAGCTTTTGTTGGCCGTCTTTTTAAAAATCCGTGTTGCTTTTCAGACATGACATTGTTTGCGAAAATATGGGATAGAAGTTGACCGTGTATAATTCGATCAAACAATTTGCTCACTACGCTTGTTAAATATATGGGTCTGTACGAGCTTGGCATGCCGTCATCACTTTTAGGCTTGTATATAGGGATAATTTCACCAGCTTTCCATTCATCTGGAATGGCTGCATTACAGGCCTGAAACAGGATGGTTAGGAGAAGAATCAGGTGACAAGACAGTTCTTTGATGACTGCTGGGTAAATCATATCAGGACCAAGTGAGCTATTTAAGTTCATTGATCTTATCACCGCCACCACATCGTTTTCCATGATAGTGAATGTATCTATCATAGAATGAAGATTTAGCTCAGGCAGCTCTGGTATGGTGTTGTTATCTCTACTAAAGATATGATTATATTGTTGAGAGAGGGCTTCGGCCTTCCCCAAATCGTTTGTAATAAGCTCATCATTTACAACAAGATTTTAAACACCATTTTTATGCTTCGTGTCTCCCTGGGTCTCTTTCAAAGTTAAGCTATTGTTAATTTTTATTATTAATATAATTATCCTTGTTATAGTTATTTTTATTTTATTATATTTTGATCCTTATTATTGTTATTATTTAATAATGTTATGATTACTACAGCTTTAACCTTTAACATTTTTACCCGCACTTTGTACCAGGAGGACTGTCCCTACCTTCACAGATTGCATTCCATCCTGGGATCACATAAGATCAGGTCATGATAGTAATAGGTGCTCGCCCACCCTACTCGTTAGTGGACCCATCAACCTCTACTTCTCTTTATTAGATCCCCCCCTACAATTTCTCTCCTATACACAGAGGTTCTGGCTGTCTGCCGCACTTTCGTCCTCTATGAGCCTTGCTCGAGTGCAATGTATATCGTGAAAACCCGAACTGCGGCGAGGGCCTAAAGCCAGCTGTTTAGAGCAAGTATGAGTTGCGAGGTGTGTTGGGCCGTCGAATATGCTCACATCTCAACGCTTTGTGTGGAGTCGAGCATAGATGACTCTATCTTTCCCCAAATTGCAGTGACCCTATTCTATCACAGTAGGCAGGTGGCCAAAATTAACCATACCAGCTGTGAGGGCTTCAATAGGGCTGACCCCGTTAGGAGGGCAAGGGTTAGCAAAGCCCAACAATTCGAGTCTCATACAGTCCTGAAGTGATGCATTGACATTTTCAGTGGGTTGGTCTCTCTTTACTCCTCCCTGGACATGTATGAATTGCGAGGAATAAGCGCGCCGTTGAAGGCGCCAAATAGTCCACGATGACTGGGCAACTAGACCATCCTTTCACTTTTACTCACACCGATTACATGACAGGAAGACGGGCAGCTCTGCGTGCTGCTTGGCAAATATGATGGGAAATGGCCAAAGGACTGTCATTTAGCCATGGCTATACCCATGGATATACTCCACTAATGCAGCGACGGCTTCATGTCTTGTTCTGTCGTCTTCAATTTGAATACACTTGCAGGAGGTATTTATATAGGGTTCACCTGCAATTTTTTTGTGACAACTACATTGTTCCCGGGCTTTTCAGCACATTCTTGGTGACTGGCCCAGTTTGAGTGATCTTCGCACACGTTATATCTCCCCGTATCAGAACGAGTTGATTCGTTAGTGCTTGTCCCTTGTACTCGGGATGGGTTCATATACTGAGATTTGTGGACTATTTGACTTTTTGAAGGAGGCTTGACTCCTCCATTTTCTGACTTTTTTTGTTGTAGTTTGCATTTTCCCGCGCCGGGCAAAGAAGGGTCTCCCATCGACCTCGGAGCTTGTTTCCTTCTTCTCGTTTGTTTATTTTTTCTTTTAATTTTGTCTTTGTTTTTTGTAGCTTTTTCCTATGTTTAATTTAGTTTTGTTGCTCATTTTAACGTAGACTATCACTAGGCTGAACATTTAAATTACGGATACCTATGACTTCAAAGGCAGTCGCAAGATGGGTGCGTTAAAAAAATGATTTACAAATTCTGTTACATGTAATTTAAAACTGGATTGATGGAAGAAATTAGTGTCAAGCGGTCAACCGACAACATGTTTTTGTTTTCTTCCAGATAAAGGCCAAAATACTGCTATAAAAATTAGAGAGATTGATTGAACAATGGCAGGCATTTTCAGCCACATTCATATACAAACTACCAAGCTCTCGATCATTAAAATATGAAGGGTATAACCTCAGAACGAATAGCTGTAGCGGAAAATAGGATATTATAATCAGTTAAGTAAAAAAGTAATAGTATCAAGAGTATATTAAATAATAAATACGTAAAATAGAGCTTCTGTGAACTGAAATGCACAGCGAGGAGGTGGTTTATATATGTGTAAAAGATCGAGCAGGATCTTCTCTTATCTTTTTCTTCTTCTGGTGAATGATGAAACTGCGAAACTGACCGAGATCGCACTAACGGGAATCGGGCTGGGTTTATTCTGATTCGATATTTCTCCTACTAGTTTCGTCTCATTTGACTCTTAACCTCCTTTGCTGGTTCTCTATTTATACTCCTTTTTTATTTATCTGCATCGAGCCATTTACCATTGACAGAAATGAATGTTGAACTTTATATTATTCATTAGGGGATGAAGGAGGGAATTCAAGTCTATTCAAATGAATGCACAATTTAAAAAAAAAACTCATTTACCTGCAGATTCTTTTGTTTTAAGAATAATTCCCGAAAATTAGGTTTTAATCTCTTACATCTACATCTATTCTTTCATTGGGTGACGAAGCTTAACATATGTACATACCGTGAATAAGAGGACAAATTTTCTTTAATGGCAGGAGCCGATTTTCTCCACTTTGCTTAAAAGAGTAGATACAAATATTAAAATAGACATTCTATTGTGTGAAGGAAAATATTTCTGAAATTTTCAAAAGGAAAAAAGTAATCCAAATACTTAATAAAGTCAATGTTTGAAAGTTATAATAAGTTCTTAAAAACAATACAAACTACTCTTCAGAAGTTAAATAACTTTATAATGAGATATTATAAAAGGGAAAATTAGATTATAAAGTTCAAGACCCCAATTTCATTCCTTTTTCTAAGTTCCGAATATTATTATCTTCCTTAATTCTTCTCTATCATTTTTATTGACGAAACAGAAAAAGCAGTAGAAAATAGGCGGATAAATATGATAAAACATACATAAAAATATCTTGCATATATTCACAAGAGAGTATGAATTATATGTTAAATTGATTAGCAGAAGATTTAATGGTAAATTAGTAAAGTAAAAGATAAGAGATGTTACGTAGTGACTAGCTGGATTAGCCGATAAATGATGGTGATGCGCGGATGCGACCATGAATACTAAGGTAATATTATTGTCTTCAAATTTTATTTGAAAGACAGAAAATATAAATGGCATAGCCCTGTGGTGGTTTTATAATCACCTGCAGAACCTGTAGTTGCTTTCTTTGTATGTGACATGGACAGTGAGCCTTTAAATTGTGAGCGGGTAAGAGGATGTGGTATAAAAATTCCTTGAAGATTCCTATCTTAGGGAGATACTGGGTTTGATGGGGTAACGCTTTGGGCGAAATATAGTTACTGTGCCTGGTAGCTTAGTTATAAAGCATCTGACCGGCAATCAGCAGACCCAAGTTCGAGTCCCGGCCAGGAATTCAAAACTTTTTCCCCTGGCGTTATCTTTGTCTTCTCGGTAAAGTATCGCCTTCACTGTGCTGCCTCTGCTCCCTTTGATTCTGGATTCTTCTAATATCCCTCTCTCTTGCCTTTAAAAAAACTCCAGTTTCTTGTCTCATTTGCTCATTCACGTCCAATTATTCTTTTTCTTGTACTATATGTATTTATAGTCAGCTACACCAGGTTTCTGCATCTTTCTTTCTGTCTTCAAATTTTATTTGAAAGACAGAAAATAAAAATGGCATAGCCCTGTGGTGGTTGTATAATCACCCGCAGATCCTATAGTTGCTTCTTCTTCGTATATATATATATATATATATATATATATATATATATATATATATATATATATTTATATACACTAGTGGCCATAATATAAGGGTCAGTAAGAACAAGTGTAATTAAATATTTATTATAGAAGTTTAACAAAATGTTGAGAATGAATCTATATTATACACATACTTAGACATATCTAATATCTATCTTTCGTGAAAGTTTCAATTGAATCGAATAAATATTTCGAAAGTAATGAGAAAATAAACAAACTCTCTCTCATATTGCAGCGGCCAAAAGTTAAGGGTTAATTAGAAAAACGATGTAAAATGGAACAAGAACAATAAATAAAGCCTTACTATTAGCATTTTGTGAACATTTCTTTAGTAACAATGACGTCCCGATATCTGTTATCACAGAACTGAATTAATTTCTTGCAAAATGATGGGGTAATATTGTTCCATATAAATTTTTGTTTTTGTAAAATATATTTCTTCATCAATAGTAAAAACAATTAAATAATTTCAATTGATAGTATATATTCGCATTGTTTGTCAATCACCTCTTGTCATTTAGCAGGTAGCTTGTTGATTCCTCAAGGATAAAATTCAGCTGGTTTTGAGTTCAAGAAATTTAGCTGCTCTAACTCAGAAAATATTGTACTATTCAGAACATTCTGTAGTGAACAAAAAACATGGAAATCACTCGGTGCTAGGTCAGGTGAACATCGTGGATGGGGTAAAATAAACCAGCTTAAGTCCAATAATTCTTTCTAAGTGATTCTCTCTCTATGTGGTATTGCGTTATCATGAAGCACAAGTGTGTCTTGTTGACGATTGCAGGGTGTTTTCTTGAAAGATTTTCATGCTCACGTTGCAGCTGTTGACAATATAACTTGCATTCCATTATTTCTCTTCCTGGTCTTGTTTCATCTGCCAATGATTGATTCATAGAACGAACCTTTGAAAACCAATTTCAAACTTTGCGATTAGAAATCGCACCTTAGCCTTAAACACTACAAATTTGTTTCGCTGTTTCTGAAGCGTTTTTGTTATTCTTAAACTCAGTGAGGGTATGGAACGTATATACTCGCATGCCGCCAGACAATCGTAGGAACGAAAGAAATTTGTCGTTTGAAGTGACCTTCGTCTCCTCTCCCCCCCCCCTCCTTCGCCCAACTGGTGACAGGAAGTCTGCCGAAAGAACGCCTATCTCTCAGAGAAGCCTAAATTCTATTTGCCTTCTTTATGATAGCATGGAGATTGTCCAGAAGGCGCTGCGATAAGCGGATTGTCGTGAATGGAATCTCTCTCTCGATTTCCCACAATCCGCAGTATAAATAACATCGCCGTTTATCCCTCTACACCAGTGTCCCAAACCTACTCGCGTAACGCGTAACCCTCGCGTTGAACGAGAGTCGTTGCCGTAACGTATCGACTGCCGAAGCGCCGCCGAGTCAACTTGGTCGCTGTTTCAAAGTGTTCCTGAGGTAAATACCGCCCCGCAGAGTCTGTGACTAGAAGAATACGCTCTGTTGTTCAACGTAACTTGAGAAAGAAAAGAAACATCCAAATAGTTACTGGAAGTTAAAATTTATTAGTGTCACATCCAGTTAGGAGTAAACTAACCGGAACTGCAGTCAGCAGCCCCGAACCCGTCGTCTTATCCCCCCTCTCCCCGTGAACTCGTGTTAACGCTACCCGAACCACTCCGTCTGGACCTGAGTAGTCGTCTCTCCAATCGATCACAATAATGGTAATCTGTAAACCCAGTGTCCCTCTTTTCTTAAATTACCTATTTAATTAACAGTGATTGATACTCCCATTGAGTCATTATAAATCTAGACGCTTAACGTCAGTGTTTAATATTTAATCCTTAATTTTGCCCGTTTTACTATTCTAATTATTATATTTGTGTAAAGTAAAGTTTATTTTTGTACGTGTGTTTATTTGTGGCTCCTCCTTTTTGACGTACCCTTGGCAAGACTTTAATTAAGAATCTCTTCGGGTGATTTATTCAACCTGTATTATGCACTCTTAGAATTCAACAATCACAAACCTTCCCCCAGTAACAAGTGGGACTTTTATAGTAAGAATCCTGGCTACGGCACAACCCGCCTCTAACCTGCTTTCACACGTTCAGTGGAAATTAAAGCCTACCTATATATATATATATATATATATATATATATATATATATATATATATATATATATATATATATATATATATGTGTATATATATATATATATATATATATATATATATATATATATATATATATTTATATATATATATATATATATATATATATATATATATATATATATATATATATATATATATATATATATATATATATATATATGATCGTAGATTGAGTCATAGGGTCAATACCATCGACTTAAACAAAAGCGGTGTGTCCAGATCAAGGACTAGAATAATTATTGGACCAGACTATGAGCAATTCTACGACATATATAAAAGTGGTTTCAGCTTTAAGAGGTTAAATTCTTGAGGAAGCGAACTCATATAGCCTAAAACTTGCCAATGTCCAAGGAAGTTCAAATAAACTAACGTAAATTTTAATAATTATAGTCTATTCCCCGAATGAATGTAAATAATAACCATTAATAACCCTTTCGAGATAGCAAAAACAAAGCGAGGAAAATATTCGTTATTTTGGGGGTTAGTTATTAGATTGCATCGGTTAGAAACAATTGCAGCTTCTAATTCTCTTACCAGGTGCGTGAGTTCTTTCGTGAGTCACCAGTTGCGTCAACAAGAGCAGCAATGGCTTCACAATCGTTCGAAGTTCTCGTCAAGCAAGGACAAGCTCTCGGTCTCACAAAACAGGAACTAAAGGAATTCGTCCAAAGCGAACAGCTAAAGGAAAGAGCACGTGAAATGAAAGTAAGAAAAGAAGAATTGGAGAAAGGAGAAGAAAATAAGTGTTAAAAAAGAAAGTAAGAAAAGAAGCGTTAGAATTGGAAGAAAGAAGAAAAAAAAAAATTAGAATTTGAAGAAAGAGAAAGGATTCGAAAACATGAAAGGAATTAAGCAGAGACCAAGTTGAAATCAGTTCTGTTGGATCCCGTGATCATCAACCCCAGGCCCCCGCTATGAAACTTCCCTAATATAAAGACGAAGAAGATTTGTGCTCATACTTAACACATTTTGAAAAGATCTTCGAGGTAAACGGATGGGCCCTAGAATCCGAAGGAGTCAGTTGGGTGCTCCCATTGCTCAGTCCGTGCTTAAGAAGGCTTAAGAAGGCTGAATTGCTATCCGCCTTCAACTTGAACCCTCAGTTCTACCGCGCTAAGTTTAGATCGGCTAAAATCCCATTCGGTCAAACTTACCGACATTTTGGATATATCCTGAAGCGAAACCTCCAGTTCTGATTAGAATCCTCCAAAGTCGAATCGGAGTATGAAGCCCTAATTGACTTTATGTTAAAAGACCAGCTATTGTCCACCCTCCCCCAGGAGATCCGAGCATTCGTGCAAGACCGCCGAGCGTCTACCTTTCAAGAATGCCTCGAGGAAGCTAATCTCCATGCGACAAATCATCGCCTATACCCACACGATACCCGAAAGAATAGTCCCCCGTCCCCGAAGAATAAATTTAGTCAATGGAAGTCCCAACAAAGGAAATCCCCTCCATTGATAAAGACCACAGCCCCGTTCAGGCCAAAGAATAAGCCTTTTGTAGCCCACGAAGACAGAAAACCCCCAGTCTTCAATACCCCCTACAATAACCAGCACCAGAATAAGCAGGTTATATGCTACTCCTGCGGTTCCCCCGGCCATTATAAGTGCCAATGTGTACAGAATTCCAGCCTACACACCCAACCAGAGCCAACAAGTTCACCAAGTGACCGCTACCCTTCCCCTGGAGCAGCCGGCCGCGCTTACGTCATCTCCCTCGTCTCCATCTCCACAGGAATTTCAAGTGAACTTCCTATTCAACAAGAGTTCCCCCTGAGGACTAAACTTCGAAACCGACTTGATCATTGGCGGTAAAGTGTCCACCCTCATCAGAGACACAGGGTGCACATGCATTGTGGTGTCAGACAAATTCCTCCCCCCTGTCGACCCCCAACTTGAGAAGTACGCAATTATACATGACTTCCATGGTCAAGAAAATAGATTCCCGATAATCCGCTGCCATGTACAGTGTAAATATTTCACTGGTTGGGCCGACGTAGTGGCAGGCCCATCAAATTTAGCTCGGTACTCATTGGCCAAAGCGCACTACTCTCCCCAAGTCAAGTGACTCAAGCTGTCGTCACTCGAGCGCAAGCTAGCCGCGAGGCCTCTCCCCAAACACGCCTTTTCACCCCAGAGGCTTCTAGAGAGGTCCCAACGAGTAATGCACAATTCCTCAGAGCTCAGCAGAGCTGCCCTTTACTTCAATCCCTTTGGGAAAAGGCCTGAAAGAACGAAGAGGTGATCGTTCGAGGGAACCGTCCCATAAGGTACATCATTAACGACTCCCTTCTGTTTCGCACCTCGCGGGATGAGCCTGAACCACCTTCTAAAGTCATGTATATTCCGCGCACACATGTAGACCAAATCCTGCGAGTAGCACATGAAAGTCCCATGGCCGGTCATTTCGGTCATAACAAGACTTCTCAGCGAGTATTTAAATACTTTTTTTGGCCCGGTGCAGCCAAAGATATTGCAGAATTCTGCTAAACATGCGATTTTACCAAGAAAACCACTGCAAAAGGTCGAATAGCCCCAGCTCCCCTGCAAAGAACCCGTCATTTCGGAGCCCTTCTCGAGAGTCGCCATCGACCTCATCGGGACAATTCACCCCCCTTCCGCCGAAGGTCATACGCATATACTAACATTGATAGACTGCGCTACCCGATTCCCAGACGTTGTCGCTCTAAAATGGATCGATAGTAGCTCTTGCTCTGAAGCTCTTATTTCCATTTTTTCTAGAGTAGGATTGCTCAAAGAAATCTTGTCAGATAGAGGCCGCCAGTTTACCTCTGAGCTCATGGAACACGTGAACACCCTGCTCCAAATCAAACCTATTTTTACCACGCCCTTCTATCCGAGCGCGAACGGCATGCACGAAAAGTTCAATGCGACCTTGAAAAGTGTCCTCAAGAAGCTTTGCATGGAACAACCCCAAGAATGGCACCGATATTTGCCAGTTGCGTTATTCGCATGCCGCAAAATTCCCCATAGGACCATCGGATTTTCCCCATTTGAGCTCCTGTACGGGAGAAACGTGCAGGGGCTCCTCAGTATTTCAAAGGAGTTATTGTCAAATTCCCGTTTGTGTCCAGAATTAAGGAACACTTATTCCTTCGTCCTCGAACTAAGGGAAAGATTAAAAAGGTGTTCTGACATAGCAGTCAGAAATTCCGAAATTAATATGGAAAAGTATCAGACATACTTTGATCTAAAGGCCAAACACAGAAAACTGAAGCCCGGAGATGAAGTTCTACTCTTACTCCCCTCGGACTCCCATAAACTTATCTCCCAATGGAAAGGACCCTACCCCGTTCAGAAAACCGATGGATCGGTCTATTACGTTAAAAAGACACCCGCAGGTGATAAGTTATATCACATAAACATGCTAGAAAAGTATCATAGACGGGCCTTTATAAAGAATATAGTCGCCTTCGACGAAGAAAGGATAATTGACGCCGTCCACCCAAACAACCCCCTAAATATTATTAATTCGATTTGCGTAGAGTCAAGCGAAGATTGTCCCCTCCCCGTCCTCCAGTCCAAGCTGCCCCCCATTAAAGAACCTTTCCCCGAGTTGGATGTAAACTCCAACCTCACCCCTGCCCGAAGGAACCAAATGATGGCGCTTTTGGAAGAATTTAGTGACGTCATTTCCGAGTCACCAGGATGCTCGATCCAGTTCGAAAATGATATCGCCCTCACTCCGCTCGAACCTGTGCGATGTAAGCCCTATCCCGTACAGGTGCACCTAAGAGACGCTTTCAATGAGGAAGTCGACAATGTTTTGCAATTAGGGATTATCGAGCCATCTACGTACGACTACTGTTCCCCAATAGTCATGGTCCGCAAGCCAGACCAGTCTTGTAGGATGTGCGTCGATTTTCGGAAGTTAAACACCGTCAGCGTGTTCGACGCCGAGCCTCTCCCCCTAATTGACCAAAATTTACATCTCTTCGAAGGAGCCGCCTACATCACTGAGATAGACCTATGTAAGGCCTATTATCAGATCCCCCTAAAGGCATCAGCGAGGAAACTAACAGCCTTTCCTACAGACAAAGGTTTAATGGAATTAACTCGTCTTCCTTTTGGCCTAGTCACTGCCTGCAGTGTAATAGACGGTTTAAAAAACGGTTTTTTTTAGCTCGATAATGTGTATGTGGCTACACGTTCATGGAACGACCATATCTTGTCCCTCCGCCCGCTTTTAGAACGCTTAAAGCATCACGGCTTAACGATTAAACCCTCAAAATGCCATTTTTCTTATAAATCCATAGAATAACTTGGATTTAAAATAGGCGAAAGTCATCTGTTCCCACAGAAAGAGAAGGTAAAGGCTATTGTAAATATGCTCCTACCGCGCACCAAGAAGCAATTACAGTCTTTCCTCGGTGCCACTTCGTTTTACCGCCGCTTCGTATTCCAATTCGCTTCTGCAGCAGCTCCCCTAAACGATCTACTAAAAAATAAACTCCCGGTTTCCCTCCAGTGGAACCCCGACGCCGAAGCGCACTTTGAAGAACTCAAAGAGAAGCTAGTCTCCGCCCTAATCTCAAAACTGCTGAACCCTCAAAAGAAATTTGGCATAAGGACAGATGCCTCCTAACTGGGTATTGGCTGCATATTACTCCAATACGACGAGGACCAAGAACCCGCTCCTCTAAGCTATGCGAGTCACCGACTGACGGCTTGCGAAAGGGCATACGCTACTGTAGAACTGAAAACTCTAGCGATTGTTTTGGGGATTAAAAAATTTAGAATGTATCTGGTAGGTCGTCCATTCCTCATAGAGACTGATCATAGACCGTTAGCTTACTTAAAAACTTGTAAAAACCGAAACGGCAGTCTACTGCGCTGGTCATTATTGCTAGCGGAGTACGGTTATGAAATCAGGTATCTAAAAGGGTCTGACAATGTACTCGCAGATAGCCTTTCGAGAAACCCAATTTCAGATAGTGATTAATAGTCAATTATTTATTTTTTGTGTGCATCTCTTTGTATAAATAATTATTTCTTGCCTGTACTCTCTATGTGTTTTGTTTTGTTTTGTATATGTAAATTAGAGAAACTGACGTAGCAGTAGTATTTTGTAGCCATTAGATACTAAGGTAAATTCCTAACGGTTTTGATAAAATTACCGAGTCAATTGTTCGAGTCGAGGAAGATAATTACAAATTCCCACGGTGAAGTTAATTTTCACATTATTCCTTTCTTTATGGCGGAATAATGTTGCTCGAAATAGGTAGGCGTGTAAGGGTATGGAATGTAAATATTCGCATGCCGCCAGACAATCTTGGGAACGAAAGAAATTTGTCGTTTCAGTTGACCTTCGTCTCCTCTCTCTCTCTCGCCCCACCCTTCCTCAAACTGGAGACAGGAAGTCGAACGAAAGAACGCCTATCTCACAAAGAAGCTTAAATCTTTTTCTTCTTCTTTATAATAGCATGGAGATTGTCCAGAAGGTGTTGCGATAAGCGAATTGTCGTGAATGGAATCTCTCTCTCGATTTCCCACAATCCGCGGTATAAATAACATCGCCGTTCATCCATCTACACCAGTGTCCCCAACCTACTCGCGTAACGCGTAACCCTCACGTTAAACGAGAGTCGTTGCCGTAACGTATTGACTGCCAACGCGCCACCGAGTCAACTTGGTCGCTGTCTCAAAGTGTTCCTGAGGCAAATCCCGCCCCGCAGAGTCTGTGACTAGAAGAATACGCTCTGTTGCTCAACTTGAGAAAGAATAGGAACATCCAAATAGTTACTGGAAGTTACTATTTGTTAGTTTCACATCCAGTTAGGAGTGAACTAACCGGAACTGCAGTCAGCAGCCCCAAACCCGTCGTCTTATTCCCCCTCTCCCCGAGAACTCGTGTTAACGCCACCCGAACCACCCCGTCTGGCCCTTAGTAGTCGTCTCTCTAATCCATCACAATTAATGGTAATCTGTAAACCCAGTGTCCCTCTTTTCTTAAATTACCTATTTAATTAACAGTGATTGATACTTCCATTGAGTCATTATAAATCTAGACGCTTAACGTCAGTGTTTAATATTTAATCCTTATTTTTGCCCGTTTAACTATTGCTAATTATTATATTTGTGTAAAGTAAAGTTTATGTTTGTACGTGTGTTTATTTGTGGCTCCTCCCTTTTGACGTACCCTTGGCAAGACTTTAATTAAGAATCCCTTCGGATAATTTATTCAACCTGTATTATGCACTCTTAGAATTCAACAATCACAAACCTCCCCTCAGTAATAAGTGGGACTTTTATAGTGAGAATCCTGGCTACAGCACAACTCGCCTCTAACCAGCTTTCGCACGTTCAGTAGGAATTAAAGCCTACCTATATATATATATATATATATATATATATATATATATATATATATATATATATATATATATATATGATCGTAGATTGAGTCATAGGGTCAATACCATCGACTTAAACAAAAGCGGTGTGTCCAGATCAAGGACTAGAATAATTATTGAACCAGACTATGAGCAATTCTACGACAAACTCCCTCAACATCACATGTCGAATATGCACTTTTAGTCCCTTCATCTTAGAGCATGATATTTCAGGTTAAATTATGATGCACATTTGTTTACTGCCGATGTGATAATGGTCGGTGAACGCTTTTTCTAAACAGGCAATTTACGGTTAAGGTTGAATCACTGGAAACTCGAAATGAGCAGTTACATTTTGCTTCCAATAAACGGAAATTATTTATGACTCAACCTGAATTTCAAGGAACCTTTTTTTTTTAAATTATAGGAGCTTACAAGGGGGCACATATATTCTAATAGAAAATACAAAAATATAGATACTGCCTTAGTTCCTAAAATACTTGGAATGTAAACTTTATGTCCAGATTTCTCTTCTAATATAATTAGAACTTTAGTTAATTTTGAAGTAACTCAGGATCTTTGAATTTATTTATAACAAATATGCAATCATACAAAAAAATATATTAACACTTCCTTCTTAACTGGATCAGTGAAAGAGTTAAATTGGCAATACCAGAAGAACGACAGAAAGCCCATCTTTAAATGGATTTAAATAAATTCCCTCAAAGACTTCTGATTTTAACCTGACAACTGTTGATAAAAGCGTATAGAAAGAATGGCAATGAAAAAATGAAGAAAAAATATACGTGTGGTGAGTTGAAAACCCTTACCCGCATTTCAGGGACCAGTGTACGTGCAACCTAGTTGATTCTGCATCGTGAGTACCGAAATACACTCAGTCAAACATAGCATATAATGTGTCCGCTTACAATCTCCCCACGCTACACAGCCCGACTCTTAGAAGTGGAACATCTGAAAATAATGTCAAACGCAGGTTGGAAACCTTATCCAAGGAATAACGTTCCACCCGATACCAGGTCTGGGCACCATTTTAGTCATAAAGGGTTTAGGAAGAAGGGCGATTAAAAAATGAAGAACGAATGGAGCGGGGGGTGAGTTAAAAACACCTTTCCCACTTTAATGTGACCAGTGTACGCGCAACTTATTCGACTCTTCCATTGTGAGTCACAAAAAAGACAGCCAAGTAGAGTTTATAGAAAAACTAAGCAAACAATAGTGTTGTAAGATTTATAATACACTCAAATCATTTCTAACAAAAATTATAGTAATATCCAATGGAGTGAACAAACTAGTATTTAAAATAGAAAATAGATATTTTCTACAAGTATTGCATACATATGAAGCTAAAGTATCGCATGAAACAAAGAGGTATAAGACAAAGAGAAATAAACTATCAGTTCCAGATGAATATGGAAGACGTCTGTGCGAAGAGGGAGAAAAAAAAGTGGATCAGTGGAAAAATTCACAGTAGGTGTAATTATTTTATTTTTAATTCACTGGACTTGCACAATGCACTATATACATCGCAAACGAGATGAACTCCCAAACAAGAAAAGGAGGCTCTCTACAGGGAACATGTAAAAGGCACCGGTCATTAAATGGAGACCAATGTAGTAAATCTAGTCCATTGTCCGAAATTCACTCTAAGCTACAGATGCGTATAACTCGCATCCGTAGTCTAGCTTAGAACAAACAAAGGATGGTATATTGTTTTATTTTTTTACAAAGGATGGTAAAATGCCAGCGTACCCTATAGAGCATCCAAAGTGCTGAATTTCACAAAATGTAGAATGTCCATGGGGTGGTTACAAGGGGCCCTAATTCATTATAGATCAGAAACAGGGGCTATTTTTTAATCTCAGAGGCGTACAAAGACAAAGGTCTCACAAGCCACCTGAAGACCAATTCTTTTTGTTCTATAGAAGAGATTCGGTATGCAGTCTGAGAGGCCAAGACCTCCTTTATAAAGAAATACGAGTTACATTGCTTAAAGCAAGCATTGTGTGGAGCATCATTCATCACACACTTTTCCTTACACGATACAACTTAAAACAAATATCTGATTGACACTACTTTGCACGTCGAGACGATCTATTAGTGTCGCCTAGGTGATGGTTTTGGTAGCATCTCCACCAAAACCATCGCACTAATACCGTTATTATGAACTAGTGGTATCAACCAGCTTACACCGACTCGGAGAGCGTGTTAGGGTCGGATGTGACGAAAAGTCTCGGTGTCCTTCTCGAAGCCATTCCATGTTTTCTCAATCTTGACCGCCCGTTGGTCGGCCAGCTCATCTCTAATGCGTTCTACTTGGTAGTCAACCAGTTACCTCACATAGACTACTCCTTTTTTGAATTTCATAGTAGAGGCCAGTGTCAGATGTGCAGGAAAGCCACCTTGCGTCAGAAGAGCACTCACAATGGCAGCCGGGTATTGTATTGTAAGCCAGATTCACCATAACCTTTCCCGTATGAGAAAAGGACAACTACCGTTCCCTATGGAAAATCCTAGCTAATGCCCGGCACTGATGGAACATTCATCCCTTAGACAGCACCTTACTATCGGTCTAACGATTTACCAAGAATCGTTTGAAGCCAGCGGGCTGGAAGATTCAGGGTAAATATTGATGAGGGGCCCGAACGTCACCGAGGTCTACCCACATTAATACTTGGTTTTATACTAGGTATAATTCTTTGCCTGGTCAGCTGCCGAATTAGCAAGGGATCTGCATCCCTACATAACCATTCTTATGGGAGAAGTGCGGGGTGAGCGCCCTTTTGTTTTCCCCCCCAGAGGTTGCATGAAGCAAGACCAGCTAACCTCGTCCTGGTCCCTCATCGAAATGGGAAGGAACTCGGTCATTTGCCAGCTCTACCGAAAGGAAGAGAGCCGCTACTCTTTCTGTGAGTCATTAAGGTCGTGTCCCCTTAGAAGGATTTATTCCAAAGTGGATTTAGACTAGAGGATATTTCAAACTGAGACTCTGTACTCTCTCAAGTGAGCCGTCATCTGACATCTGTGCGACTAGGGGCCTTCCCCTCCCGAGGCTCAATAGGCTCATGGCTTAATATTTAATTATATTAAGCCAGCGCAAGAGAAAGAGCGGGGGAACGGCACGATTCTTTTTGTGAAAAAAACAGGAAGTAGAATCTACTTGGGTCCACCACCCCTTGTAACTTCCATATACACGACAGAAAATAGGCTGTGAAGGTATTAAGATACCATGCAACCCTCGACCATCCTCAGCAATCATCTATGCACAGATAAGATAAAACATCGACGAGAACAACGTGTTTCCACAACACGCGCCTCTCTTCCCAACATCTTCCCGCCGCCGCATTCAAACCCAATACCATTACTATACTAATACCTTAATCACACAATAACACCACGCGTAGGTGTCTAGCCGCCGACCATGCAACTATTTCAATCTCTTTTAAATTTTTTTCGAACCTTTACATCTTCCTCTACACGATCTCATGTTCTCTTTCACAGTGATCTATCTACTGTTATTTCTATTCACAAATTGAATCATATGCTCTATAGGCCGCTGAGGAAGAAAAAAGGCGATCACAGCCACCTCAGACAGAGTGGCTGGTAGGCAACTCAAAAGGAAGGAGTAATGGGGGAAGGTCCATTACACCTCTTTCTTATAAGAGAGCTACTCGAGGGTGGCACAGAAGATTGTAAGTATATAACATATTAGCAATTAAAGGTGCTTAGAGGAGAGCCCCCTCCACCAGTTATTTAGGGGCGTGCTATCGTAGTCGTCCCCCACCCCGAAGACCACGGTCGAGCATGGTTTTACTGTTGAGATATCTTCAGTAATTTTGCCGTTTTCAAACGCAGAAGAAGGTAGTGAAGCTTGTGAGCCAGGACAAGTAATAAAATGGGTTACTGAGCTACACCTCGCGCCAACTCGCTCAGGACTCTACAATCTCTAATTCTTGGACTTTGCGGTAACTCCAACGGTAGACTTGTTGAAGGACAATGTTTGCGCCTTAACCACACTCCGACAGACCGGAAGTTTCCGAGCAGCCGTTTGCTCGACAAAGGCTTTGTTTATAGAGATTCCAAAGACTCTCTTCTGATATGACATGAAGTAGTCGGTAAAGTCCTTAATCCTATATAGAAGAAGAAATAAGAAAGGGCAAAGGAGCGGATAGTCTTAGAAAAAAACAGGTGCATAGAGGTGGCAGAGGAACGCACCAACATCCCCAGACATAGCTAAAGAGTTGAAGTTAACGCAGTGAGTCAGACCCCTTGTGACAAATGTAGAGGCCCACACAGTCTTATCTCTTTGCGGATTACAGTTGCAATGAATACCGCCATGGATAAACGTTCCTATATGCTAGTCGTGATTTAGTGGAAATAGGAAGAGTCCTGTAAAGTTTAACCCGCATCCTGTTGACGCACTTTGACACCTTTGTATGAGAGATCTGCCCATTGTTTGAATCAATTTATCCTTACTATGAAGAGCGTGGTGCGAACTTGCAAGGAAACGTAATTCGACCTTCAACCGAAAAATTCACACATGGTAATATCGTTCGGATGGTGTTGATATGCATATCGATTGTCTCTGGATGCTTTTTCACATTCGGCCGAAGGCCAAGCAATCGGACGGTGTGCAAAACGAGCAGATATTTAAGCGATGAAATTATACTTCAGCCATTCGGCAATGAGGATACCTGATCAAAAAAATTGAACGATCTCATCAACCCACATAAACTTCTTGCCCGAGATAGATATGTCACTCATTTCCTCGAATGCGAACCCTTTTGCGCAAACCAGGTATAGCCGATGTAACTATACGATCTGAATCATAGCAGTGAAGGTTATTTGCATAGAAAAGTGATAGCTACCTTTGTAGGCTCGCCTTCCACCGGCGCAAGTCACGTGCAACCTACACCAAAGAGAGTCAAATAAATGGAGGAAGCCAGAAACCTCTCAAAAGGTCAGATAGTCCACAAGTGTGTGTACATATGCCCGTGCCGAATGAGAGGGGACAAGTGGCAATGACCTCGCTCATCACCATATGTATTGGGACAGGTAAAGTACGCCAAGATCACCCAACTTGGACATCCACAATAATGTGCTGAACAGTCTGGGAGACAACCCAGTCATCTCAATAATGTACAACCAAGGGCTCCATCAAGTGGTGGTGCGTCCCACCAGTGCACCATATTCAAAGACGACAGAAAGCGACCTGAATTTGGCGTGGCAGTAGGAGGGGGATTCAATGGCAAGAGGCGCGGCGCAATGGCACTTAACCTTAAGTTTCCCTCGGCTGTCTCCCATCTTGTTAGCCAAGCAGCCCGGCGGGCTGCCCTGATTCATGCCATGTAGTCGGTATGAAGAAGAGAAGAAGAGGCAAACTCTGGTCTGATTGTCCACTCCTCGTTGAATATTTGGCACCCTCATCGGCAAGCTCATTAACCGCAATTCTCACATGTCCAGGAACTAAGCAAAATATAATCTCGACATCCACCCAGGGAAGAAGTAGAGATTCCAATGGGCCCAGACCACTTAAGGCACTTTATGAGTTGCTAGAGATCACAATCGGGTCTGCAAACCAGGCACGACGCGTTTTCTTCCACACCAAGCGGTGTATTCCAACCGGCTAGGGCGTGAAGACAGATGCGGCACCTGATAGAGCGAAACTGCCTTCAAACAGAGGGGATACGGTGCCGAAACCGCCCCCCTCCTGCGACTTGAAGCCATCCGTATACACTGGCATGGATTTATCGTGACACAAGGTGTGCTCCCAAGAGCATAAATACCTTAATCTGAGGGCTATGAAGTTTGGGAGAAGAGGTGTGGGGACAATTAGCCAAAGCTGAGACTTTTCGGATTGACGCCAGTGCCGAATCAGAAGCACCACCGAGCTCTTAAAAGAGTTTCGGCGGAATAAGCAACGTAGGGAGGCGGCCAAAACACCAATCCCCTTGGCCACCTGAATCGAGATGCCCGCTGCTAGACACCCCACCCGTCTTTTGTTGCACGCAAGGTCGGCCGAGGGTTGCCCTGAAAAAGTTACAGAATGTGACATAGGATCCATTAGCCTTTATCTCGAACACATGTCCAAGGCTTTGAAAAAAATGTATACATTCCGGAGATAGGTTTCTGCTGTTTATTTTAAGCGTAAAAAAGATCATTATAATTAAGGTCAAATGTTGCCATTCTGACTGACCACAAAGGGCTTGCATTGAAGTTTTCCTCGCCAAATGTGTCTTGCGTTTACTCTGTAGCTCGCCAACTAGATTTTTTACCTAATTTGTCAATGTTGTTTGTTGGTTGAAGCCATGTGAACAATAATTATCCTGTTAGGTTTCAAAAAGCGATAAGTTTCCTTAGTAATAATAAAAACATTCGTGTTTGTAAGGCCGATAAATTTGCCGCCGTTGTACTAATTGACAAATCCCTATATTTAGATAAGATGAATATCTTACTTTCGGATACGTCCACGTATGAGACCCTTAGAAGGAATCCTAAACACCAGATAAACAGAGAATTCTACTCAACTTTTCGCTCTCTACTTAAAGGATCCCCTGACCTCATTAGCAAATCTAAATCTTCAAATGCTTTCTTTCCCTCCTACCTTTATGGTGTTATTAAAACCCATAAACCTGATAACCCAATGCGCCCCATCCTTAGCTCTGTTGGGTGTTTCCTATACCATATCAAAATAGTTAGCCTCTCTCCTAAGCCCTTTTGGTTGTCATCATTTCTAAATCAATAAAGATTCACCTCATTAGTAAACTTAATGAGCTCCCCTAACCTGATAATTTTAGACTGGTTAGTTTAGATGTTTGTTCCCTCTTTAATAAAGTTCTCATACCCGATCCCTTGAATTTCCTTGAAGAACACCTCGACACAGTTGCTCTCCCTATACCCGCTTATACCATCATTACTCTTTGCATCAGCAATTGAAAATTTACCTTTAATGGAAAATTTTATCGCCAAGCCTTAGGAATGCCAATGGGTAATTGTTTGTCCCCTGTACTCGCCTACCTATACATAGAATTCTTCGAATCTAGAATACTTCCCTAAATTAATGAAACCCCTATAGCTTGGATGCGATATGTTGATGACATCCTTTGCCTTTGGCCTAATAATTTAATTATTAATACATTTTTTATTAAAATTAACACCTTAGTGCCCTCGATTAAATTTAATTTAAAAGTTGAAAAAGATCGCCCACTCCATTTCCTAGATATTCTAATTCATCAGACAAACCATTGTTTCAAATATGAAATATATAGAAAACCAAAGCCATAGACTCTTTTATTCTAACCACCATAATAACATCAAACAAAGTGTTTTCTCTTCTGTATTTTTGCGTGCCCTTAGAATTGTCTCACCAGAATACCTACACAAGGAAGTCGATAGAATATATAAAATAGGGATAAATTTGTGCAACCCTCTGTACTTTCTCGACAATAGTTATAAGTCCGCCAAGCATTCCTATTTTCAAACTAATGTTAATATCCCTAAGTTTCAGGCCAAAAACTTATTAATTTTGCCCTATAACTATATTTTCATTAAATTACCTCGTTTACTTAGGCCTCTGAACGTAAATGTTATTTTTAAGTACGAGAATACAATTTGTCGCATCCTTGTCAAAAATTCATTCCCCTGACCTGGCATTGTTTATTCTATATGCTGCAACAACTACCAAAAATGTTATTATAGACAAACCGGGAAAGAACTAGATGTCCGGGTTAAGCAACATGAAGCCAATATACGTAATCACAGTGAACAATCTGCGTTTTTTCTTCATATGTACAATCTTAACCATAGCATTAACTGGAACAGTGCCAAACCAGTCATAAGATGCAGTAATTATATTTCGAGAAATATATTAGAATGTATCTCCATTAACGCGTTCCCAAATTTTAACCTTGGCCTTGGTTTGTTCATGATAGACCCCATTATTACTACATAACGGGTGTTCCATTAAGACGGATCGAAGTTAGCAGTAAATAAAACAGTGTTATTAGAGAAAATTTATTGATTTCACTAAGGATCATATTATTTGGGTCATAGCAATTATGTTTGAAAAATAATATTGTCTAAATGTCCACCAAGGCTTCGGCAGCACACCTCCACTCGATGGTCAAAATTTTTGATGACGTCTCTGCATAGTTGCTCCTCGATCTCACAAATATGCCTTATTATCTCATCCTTCAGCTGTTGAATTGTTGTTGGCTTGTTGGCATAGACCTTACTTTTGAGATGACTCCAAAGGAAGAAATCTAAAGGCGTCAAGTCACACGATTATGTTGGCCAATTGACCTCGCTGTTTCGAGAGATGATGCGAGCTGGGAACTCCTCATTCAATAAAGCCATTGTTGCATTGACTGTGTGGCATGTGGCGCCGTGCTGTTGAAACCACAAATCTTCGACATCCATAAAATTCAATTCAAGCCATAAAAAGTTGGTTATCATGGCACGGTATCGCTCGCCTGTCCCTGTAACAGAATTCCCGGCATCATTTTCGAAGAAATACGGCCCAATGATTACGCTAGAAAAAAATGCACACAGTGACCTTTTGTGGATGCAGTGGATTTTTAACAATCTTCCTGGAATTTTTCGTAATAGGCTTCAAAAACTTTAACACGTTTTTGATTGTTAATCTTTACATAGTTGAAATTGCCAAAGACTAAAGTTGTTAAATCTGGAAGAAAAAGAAAAAAATCATTAGACGCTTAAACTTAACTCACATTTAATATCGGTGCAATTTATTGGAACACCCTTTACACAAAATCTCAAATAAAGTTGTTTCAGGATTTTGTACCCCCTAATTAAGGTTCAGAGGTGGGTAGTCTAATCCCCCCCTTCCACTATTCAAGGCAATGTATGTCCTGCCTCCTGCTCATTCCTTGAAAATGTCTTTAAGAATAAAGAGGAAAGCGCTCGGAATCGTTTTTCACTTTTCCTTACTGGGTGTATCTTATATGATACTTGTCGAAAATACAGATATATCTCAAAGATAATTATTAAATTTAGTATTATAATTTAGCTCACGTCCAAAATCTACAAATCATAATTTTGTGATGTGTGGAAGAAAATTCAGATCTTAGAGATTTATTGCTCACTCCTGTGTAAGAGACTGATATTTCTTATCATTGCTGGATAAGATAAGCATTATTAATGATCAATGCCCTTTTCTCAGACTACTCAGACTGAAGAAATCAGGTTAACCCCCCACAAAATTATATCCTGGATCCGCCTTGAGGTTCCGTACCCCGGTCCTATTTAGCGTAGTTCTTTGGCTTTGAGAATCCTTTTTTTCCCGTTCTTCTTCGCTCGCTTCAACCACATCATTTACCACTTACTCGCACATTGGATTCCAGCTGACATGGAAAACTTCAAACCTTTTTAAGTGGTTTTCCCGCTTTCTCTCTCTCTTTGTATATATATATATATATATATATATATATATATATATATACGAGATTTACACTCCCAAATCAAATCTACATTAGCTTCGACTTCCACACCCGCATTATATACTTTTAATCAAAAACTCTGGTCATCTACATTTTAGCTTCTGTCACTTTTTGATGTTCTGCGCTTGGTTTCTCACCCTTCTTGTTTTGTTCCAAAATAACTTCCTCTTTCCATCGAATTTTCATTCACCTTCCAATATAATTTCTATTACTTATTTCTTACGCTGATTATTTTCTCTTTTATCATTTTAGAGCCCATTGTATGTCAGTTATACCAATTTTCTGTGTATGCTATTCCGCATTATTAAGCATCTAAAAATACGTCTTCATTTTCCATTTCCGCATTCTGTTTTATCTTTTCAGCTATAGCACACACATTGCATACTTACATGACCTCCTATTACTTCCTTAACCTTGTCCCAACTTATTCTATTTTCATGTTCATACTTCATATCCCTTCCTTTCAAGCATTTACCCATACTATTTCTTACCTCTTTCGTTGAGGCAACTTTTCAGTGTCGACTCTTCCTTTCATTGCACTCGCCTGGCGTCTTCTCATCCACATATTAAGCATCAACACATTTAATCACACATAACTTATTCGAGGATAACATAATCTTATACTCGATCCTCTCATATCAAAGACATCCCTCAACATATTCTTTCTCACTCGTCTACAAGTTCGAGTATTTGCGTGAAGTTTAAGTTAAATATGATCTTATGCTCGAATGGTTATTTCATTTTGCGTAACACATTCCGTGTAATATATTCACGTGCCCTGAAGACTTTCTCTTTCGAATTCATTAAGGAACAAAATAGAAATAACTGATATTGCTGATCTACATCTGCGTTTCTCGACCGGAGTTCACCGTTTCTGAAGTTCGACGCCAGGTCGCTCGGCGTCTCCGGAGTATAATAAAAAGGATAGTTAAATTCAAATGCGTTTTTGCTCCATTTTTTGTTTTATTTCATTTTCATAATTTTATTAAAAGATGTTGACCGAATGCAGTTTGCGATATCTGCGGATCCGGATATTTATTTTGGATATTTGCTGTTGCGGATATATTTAGCCATCGAAATTTTGACCCTCAGATAATTGGACTTTTAAAATACTCAAATATTCGGGTAAAGAAATCCCATTAAAATATTGAAAAAAAGAACCGGTAATATATGAATTAAATTACGCTACAATTTGAGAGATACATGAGTTTTGCATGAGTCAGAGGCAGAAACACAACTTTATGCGCCTACTATAGAAATTTTTTAACGGGGTGGGTTATTCTAATGGGACCATGTCAAAGTACGGTCGATGACTGTATAAAACGGTCGTGAACTAAGAAATTCCCATTAGACTTTGATACAACCGGTGCTTATATTCATCAGTGTTCCTCACAGTTGTAGATTCCGAACAAGCCGCATTCATAAAAATCCCAATGGGACCGTAAATCTAAAGGCGTTATGTTATAATCAAAGAAAAATTAATAATGTAAATATATAATATCGTAGAATATTCACAATTTAAATGGAGCGAACAAGAAAACCTACTTAGGGTCCCTATGTCCCACTCTGCTTTACTTAGTCAAAGACTCCGTTTTAGGAGTTTACCAAAGACATGAAACTATAAACTAGGTCTAACCGTAAATGGTTAGCTCATATATTGGACAAATATGGATATAAATAATGGTAAATGTCTTTCATAACATATATAAAAGGAGGAAAGAAGAGTAGAAGAAAACCCAGGGGCTGTAATGAGGTCCTTTATTAATGACTAGAAAGTTAGTGGAAGAAATGGACGTTTCGGATGCTGGCCTAACCCCTCCCAAACCTAGCAGGGACAGGAAGAGAGGCAAGCATCAATCTACTCAGCCACCCCCCGCCCATTCCCCCGCATTCTTCCTCCAGGTAAAGGTGGGATGGACGGATAAGGATTAGCGAGGCCGTGGGAAGATGGATGGCATGAAAGATAGTTGAAAATGAAAGCATAGTAGGAGATAAAAAGTTGATATAAGTTGACCTTCATAGGGGAGGGTAAATGGAATAGTTCCATTGTTTAAAGCCTACTTATTGGGTTGAGGAAAAAGTTCTTGCGGTTTTATCAAAAAATTTTCATTACCATTAAGAATTTTAGAAAAACTTCATTTTTAATTGATAACAATATGCACTTTAATATAATAATGTATTCTCCGTTGTTATTTACGACTTATTCCCAACATTCAATTAGTTTTTCGATGCCTCTGCAATAAAAATCTCTGGATTTTGACTGGAAGAATTCGTCTAACCAGGTTCTTAATTCCACATCAGTATTGAATGAAACGCCGCGCAAATTGTTGGAGAGCGATCTTCCGGAACAGATGGAAATCCGATGGAGCCAAGTCTGGCGAATATGGAGGATACGGCAGGATTTCACAATTAAGCGTTTGGATGGCGTCTTTTTTCATATTGGCAATGTAAGGACGAGCTTTGTCGTGTTGCAGAAGGACTCCATAACGTCAATGAGGTCGCTTTTCTCGAATAGCTTCGGCGAGTCGATACATTTGTTGAACGTAGAGTTCTGCATTGACAATCTCATTGTTCGCAAGGAGCTCATAAAGAATGATACCTTCACAATCCCACCACACACACAGCCTCGTCTTTCGAGGATGAAGTCCTTGCTTTAATCGCGGAAGTGGTTTTTTATTGAAGCAATTGTTTTCGATGCTTCATGTTGACATAATCACACCACTTTTCGTCGCCAGTGATGATGCGGTGAAGAAATCTGTCCTTATATCCACGAGTAGCCTTGTGGGGAGCAAGCAAACCTGCGGCAATCGTGAAGCGTTGAAGTTTGTTGCTTTCTCTCAAAGCGTGCGGAACCCATGCACCGAGTTTTTTTAACTTTCCCCATCGAATGAAGGTGATTCACTACAGTTTTCTGATCACACGCCAATTGTACAGCCAATTCTCCAGTCGATTAACGAGGATTTTCATGAAGAAACTCGATCAATCGATCCTCATCCAACTTACTGGGACGACCAGAACGTTCTTCATCATTAATATTGAAATGACCGTTTTTGAAACGTGAAAACCACCATTGAGCTGTCCATTCTGATAAAGCATTTTCTCCGTACACAACACAAATATTGCGACGAGCTTTGGATGCGTTTGCATTGTTCCCGTCTCGATTGAAAATGAATAACAACAAGTGTCGAAAATGCGCCTTTTTTCAACTTGACATTCCACTTTGAGGGCACAGAACAAAAATTAAATTAACACAACTTTTAAATAAACCGCAATGACTTATTACTTAACTTCAAGACGTAACCTAAGCAAAAGCCTAATAGTCTACGCTGTTAAGAGACGTAGCCTAACCTTTTTCAAATTTTGTTTTCATTATTTATTATTGTTTCTTAATGTGCACAAATCACGTCAACAAAACTTAAATCAACACAACATTAAAAAAAAACGCAAGAACTTATTCCTTAACCTAATATTAACGTGGAATCCCAAACAGGAGTTGGTTTGTCTAGTTCTATTCTTTTCATTTCTCCTTTTTTATACTATACTGGAGTGCAATCGCAACTACTTTATAGGTGTGTGAGAAAGACTACTTATTTCTCTTCTCATTATTCTTTATACGGTAGCTTCATGTCCTTGTGTGAATATTTGTGTTGATTTTCTGCGTAGCTCTGTAATGTTATGCATGTCTTAGGTGTTTGCACTGAATGTGTAGTTTGCACGTATTGTTCTGTGATTTTTACACTTTACTCATTTTATTCGCTGATTTAAATTTGCTTTTCTTACAGTCTTCGGTTTTCATCACCTCTCCTTTTTCATTCACTTTGTTTCAATGATTTAATGAAAAACAAAAGCCCTGAGAGAGATCTTGGTTCTTATTCACGAGTACAGAACTAGTTTCCGATCATCACTCTCCATCTTTCAGCTGTACAACTATTGACATTCCTCTTATACAAAATGTGTGAAAAGGGAAATAACGTTAAGCAAGAAAAAGAGCGAGATGCGCAAGAAACATGGAGGGCACATTTCTAAGCAGGTGTTTGCTCCTCTTAGGGGTCAGGTGATACCTATTTGGGAGGCGAAAAGCCACAGTAAACATAAATATGGTCATTTGAAGGAGTGAATTTACGGTAAACAGAAAGTGGAGAGACGTAGAATCAATATCACGGTGGATGTGAACATCGAGGAAGGCGAGAATGAAGTTTTTTCCTATTCAAATTTGAAATTAATGGAGTGGGTCAAGATGATTATGTTGGGTAAAAGAATAATTAAAATTGACACTTCTTGGCTATAGTAAAAATAAGTCGTCTATAAAATGCAAAGTAGTGATTTGTAAAATATTTGTAAGTAGTTCAGATGTAAAATATTCATGAATAAGCAGCAAGCAAAGTTTTGCTTATAATAATCCCATTCACATGAGAAAACGTTATTCTAAACACAGACGTAAATTAATTAATGGAATACTCCATAAGGGACAGGGAGATTGATATCAAGAAAACGTAATTTTTCTAGTAAAAGGAGAAAGTGTTGTTGGCAGCGACTCGAGTAAAAATGGAATCTATTAGGTTGGAAGCAAAGTTCCGCACAAACTTTGTTCAAAGTTTATTTATTTATAGATTTATTTAAAAATGTATTATTTTATACAATTTAAGAGGTTGCACGACTAGTTAATGTATAATGGCCTAGTCTTTCCTTGGCCTCGCTTGAATGTGCACAGAAACCTAGAACCGAGGTAGACTAGGCCACTATGCACTTTCAAGCGAGGCTTAGGATATACTAGGCCCTTACACATTAATTATTCGGATCCCCCTCTATGATATCAAAGTTTCTAAAATTACCCACCAAATGACTCTCTCTCGTGAACAGCAACGTACTCTTTTACTGTATGATTGCAAATTCGGCCAACACACTGGCCAATACCAACGTCTAATCAACCAAGCATTTCGAGAGGACACAATAAATCGTCGCACAACCTACGATTGGTTTAAGAAGTTTCAGCGTGGCCAATTCTATCTCTAAGATCAGCAAAGATGTGGTCGACCCTCACTCATTGACACTGACCGTTTGTGCGCCTGTGTCAAAGCTGATCCACTTCTTTTTTCATCATAGAGATGAAATGGGCAAAGCCAGCAAACTGCACGTATGGATTCCACGTAAACTCACCGACTTCGACCATCAGCTACACATAGCGTCTACGTCACATTACCTTCCAAGAAACGTCATTTTGATTGACTGAAAGTCGTTACTGCAGATCAGAAATGGTGTCTACACTCAAACATGGTACACAAAAAAAGCTGCACAGACAAAAGTGCACCTGCACTACTTCAACAAAGGCCGACCGCCATCCAAAAAAGCTTATGGTTTGTGCCTGGTGAGATGTGAAGGGAATGATTTACTAGGAAATGGTAGAACGCAATCAGTCTATCAACGCTCACTTATACAGTTAACAACTGCAACAAATGGCAGATGCCATTCCGCAAAAACGACCAGATCTTACTGATGTCATGTTTCTTCATGATAACCTCCGACCACACGTTGCAAATCATACCCGCGAAAAACACTTGAAGCTGGGGTTGAAAGTTATACCTCTACCACCATACACGCCAGACCTGGTGCAAACAGACGACCGTTTATTCCAGGCACTGCAAAACCTCTAGAATGGCAAAACGTTCCCAAAAGATGGCGTATTTGAAAACTGCAGTTGGAGACTTCTTTGGTAGCAAAGACCAGTTAAACTTTACAACAAAGGTCGTTGGAAGCAGGTGCTCGAAGGTGATTACATTGTTCATTGATAGGTTTCTTTAGCTGCATTGTTTCGTTTGGATTCAATCAAAGTTATACTTCCAGAAATAAGAGCTTAAATTTACTAATATCAACATTGGTATATTGGACTTTTGCAATAACATCCTAGGCGTTTTTAGTCACGTGCACACGATTCTATAAGTTACTATGGCGGTCCATAGTAGGTAGTCGGTTAGATGGTAACTATTTTACTTTTCAATAAGTTTTTGGCATTAACATCGTAACCATTCGGCTCATTCTAACGAACTTTGAAAACCTTTATGTTCTGCTAGATTCCCCTTCGAATAATATAATTGCCAAAGTCCACCCAAGGTTATTGCCGGAATTATTTAAAGAAAACTAACTATGGGTCGGAATGTCCCACATGTTGAAAGTTTTGAAGGTCCTAAGGTCCTAAGTCAGAATAATTGAGAGCACACGACTCTTGTTAATGTGCGTAAAGGAAATACTACCTAAAATGGGGTATAAGTACGAGACGAGCCATTGGGCGAATTTATACGACGTATAAATGACTAAAAATTAGAGGTGGTTATGGTAAGAGACATTTAACCTTGATTCATTGAATCCAATCTTTCACTTTTGTCACTCTTGTAAACACTTCCTATTTAACACATATACGGATATTTTTCACTGATCGATTAAGCTATTTGGATTCAATTAATTCTTTAATGTTGTTAGTACCTGTTTTCTATTAAATGTACAGTGGTGCTTTCACTAATCCATGTGGAATTTTGCCACTGAGAAATCTGATGTTTGAAAGGAGTGTTTGCTTTGGTGTTCATAATTTCAGCAAAGATTTGGGGAACAGAGTTGATCTTCCTTCAAATATGTCGAGTTATGCCTGTGAAGACTCGCTCTGTGTAAAGGCGCATACACAAAGACGGGCAGATAGCCGACCCTAGGCCGCCTGCGATATGCTTTGAGACAGAGTGTGACTTATGGTTGACCAGGATTTATCTAAGGGCTTTCCAAGTTGCAGTTCAAAGGATATATAAAGAACAAGACCCCTAAAATATAATTTAATATATTTATAATAAATGGTGCAATATATATATATATATATATATATATATATATATATATATATATATATATATATATATATATATATATATATATATATATATATATATATATATATATATATATATATATATATATATATATATATATATATATATATATATATCCTGCGGCCCATAGTTCTCCGGGAAAAATGTGGCTCGATAGCTTTCCTCTGAACAGGGGCCAAAACTTCACGAATGGAGATCTGCTGGTGAGATCTACGCCGAAGTACGACTCGAACAGGGGTTACGGGACTTCGCAGGGAAACAGACAAAACGGTCTGGACAAAGAACCTGGCAGACTCTGAATCTCCTCTAGGAATGGCGGACTCAAGGTCAAATAGCCAGCTAGCTGGTCCGATAGATAGCCTCAGGACTTGGCCGTCCCTAGATGATTCTAGACGCCAGTCTATGTAAACTTACTTCAAAATACGAGTCGGATCGGACAGCGAAGTTTGCCTTGATGATATGTGTAGGGTTAGTACGGCTGCGCTCGTGGGGCAGTAGACTTACCTGGGAAGCATGGGGTGAGAACATGGCGTTATCGCGGGGGCGGGTGGGGGAAGAACAAGGAGCGTCCGAAAGCAAATACAGCTCTGTCGGGTGATTCAACGTGGGACTGCTTCCTTATCGAAGATTCTAAACTTCCCATGCCGAGGAGCATGTGGTTTAGAGCGAAGGGGCTGAAAGGGGTATTCCGAGGGGGGATTTCTCTGACGCTGGTCCTTCGAGGGCATCCCTTTACAAATTATTTACTCTCTTTTTCTTGCAAATATGTCAAGGTGTTTTGATGTTCGAGTCTATTGATCTTGAGAAGCTGTTTAGTTAGTGGGGGGATAGGCGAGCGTCTTCCTTCCTAGTGCGAGAAAGATCTTTCTTTTGTTATTTTTTATTGGTGTAACTTTTGATATTCTTTCAACTACGTGTCTATGTATCCTGATAAAGTGATCTTTAGTCCTAGTACTTTGCTTTATGGATGATAACCGTAGAGATGTTCTTTTACTTTTATATCTGCGACCTTTTTTCACGATATTTAAATATTGTTGAACTTTTGTCTGTTCGTTCTTATTTTCCAGCGCCTCTCGAATTCGTTGATGTTTCGGATCTCGATGGCTGTCGTCAGTGCCTGAAATTCACTGACTGATGTCTTCAACGAATTAGATATTTAAGCATTCAGGCATTCTATGTGGTGGTATGTCAGCTGCATAAATTTAATGTAGCGTATGGGTAAGGCAGCCTCCTGGGGCAGTCCAGCTTCCAATTTGAACTCGAATCTTTTTAATTCATTGACAACTACATATGTTCTTCTTTCTGTCAGATAGTGAAAGAGAATTCACTCCAAGTTATTGTTCATCTAGACATATAGTATCTTGTGTTGCATGCTTTTGACCTAAACCTTGATCAAAGGCTCTTCCTGCATCTCCCAAGACCAGATCAATGTATTTTTTCTGCTTTAGCCTTGGCAATCTTTTCATTTATTATGCCAAGTGTCTTTGCGGTGTCTCTACCTTTGCGCATTCTGAATTGGTATTCATTATCAACGTTGATTTCGTTTACATATTCTACAATAATCGTGTTAAAAGTCTTCTCGAAGACTTTTCCAAAGATTTCATGAGCGATGTAGGTCGATGAAGAGATCTCATGGTTTTCCTGGTTAAGGGATAAATATCCTTTTGGCGAGTTTTTAGTTATCTGGGAAGTATCTGGTGTATAGTTATGTGTTAAATATACGTTTTATTGTTTTGATTTTATGTTTCGCCGCCTTTGTATGGTCGATCTAGTAATTCCTGAAGAGCCTGTCGCTTTATCTTGTAATGAATATATAGGCTTTTGAGTTTTTAGTTGTTAGTGTGGTTCCTGGTCCAAACTTTTCTTCCCTTTGCTGTCCGCCAACTGGTGCTGGGGAAATTTTCTTCAGGTTTTTTACTAGGTTGTCATGAAACATCTCTTCATTTACCAGATTGAAGTTTGTGTTTTCTTAAGGTCTTATTAAAACCAGTGACTTCCAGTGTTGCCCGAACTTTTCTTTAATGGTTTTATTCTTTTTTATTTTCCACATTTGTTACTTTGATAAGCCTTCAGTTTTCTTTCGGAGACTTTTCTTCATTTATATTTTATATGAGGCTAATTATTTCATATGTTCGCCTTTTGTTCTTCTATGGCATAAGTCATTTTCTCTTTTCTACTATTTAGCGCAAGTTGGCTTTTTCCGTTTTGCCCGAGAAACGTTCTTTGGTCATAAACACAGCTTAGCTCTCTGTTCTTATCCTTCATCTCTGTTGTCCCTGAGGAATGGGACAGTGGGAAGTGCCTTATTCACGGGATATTTATGCCATCCATCTCGATGATAGCTGATTTCTATCGCCCATTTTCTTCATCTATTTCCCTCTAAGTTTCCTTTTGTAAGATAGCCTGGGACGAAGTTGATAAATTCTTCTTTGTATCTACCAGTTTTCTCTCCGGTAACAGCATTGTATTGGGTTCTTATTGGGACACAGTAGTATTCCAACATGCTCATACAAGCATTGTTGTTTGGTGACAGGTGGATGTTATGTGGTTTATAATTGCTGCTTAATGCATCGTCGTGTTTTGGTTTAGGAAAGCTACCGGTTTAAATACCTTTAAAATTAGTCATAAACTGCCTAATCTGAACTCATTTTGGTTTGTCCATTTCGTGTTAGTCATTTTCAGATTTGGGAACTAATTCCATTGTGGATATTTACGGTAAAATATGCAGGGAAAGGTTTGGGAAACCACATTCTCTACTACTTTACGACTAGTATGTAGAAGCCTGAGTTATTGAAGCATTCTGGCATTGCTATGAAGGAGGAGTACATTTCCCTTCTCCTAACTCTGATGGTTGAATTTTAAAACAAGATAGTTTCTACTCAGTTCACTTTTAGATCTACATCTGGAATGTGCTTTGTTAGCACCCTACTTAACAGCCCTGCACGAACACCATGGTTGTACTCTTTTACTCTAGTTTACACGTCAGTGTAAGTCTCAAGCACACGACACCTTGTATACTACGTAGTTCTTATTAACCTGCTTAGGTGGAGCGGAGCGCCGGATATCAAAGACTTGAACGAGTGATTCAAGTGCAATTTGGTGGACATAGCCATATCTCTATTTGCCTTAGCAGCAAAAGGGTAGGGGGAAGTGATATGAAGTTTATGGACATCTCACTTAAGCGAGTGTCACTCTGTCGAGAATAGAGGCTCCTGGTGGCTTGTCGAAACCACGAAGATACTCGATGTCAGTCCACGTGAGCGAGGACCGTGAGAACAGTCAGAATATTAAACTGCTTTCCGCAATAAACGAGGGATTGGAATCTCAAACGCGCACTTATGTCATTTCCCAGGGTCTTATCAAGAAACCCCCGCGAGAGTGTCTCCCACCCCTCAAGCGCCCTGTTGGTTCGTGGAGAGATCTTTCTCCCCTTGGTGGAGGCAGTGAGAGATCTAGCTGTTCCCTATATATTGTTGGTCCCAATAGGGCATCGACAGTATAAGCCTGCCTTTTACAAGGAAACACGTCATTCTCGACAGCACTCCTTTTTCTAGACGAGCGGGAAGCTAGAATTATACCGAAGGATCTGAGCCTAGGCAATTGGCCCATCCTTGGTTTCGGTACATTTCGTTTGGAACAAATACTTCCTCCAGTTAGTGTTACTACCAGAGGTTAAGCCCCTCTTGGTTAAAGTCCTTTGAATAACCATCCGATCCCCTGTTTCATCTCTTAAGGCCTCGAACCCAAGCCGGGCAGAGACGAATCATCTGTCGCTATTCTTTCTACAGAGGCTCGTATCGTCTCTCGCTCTCCCCCATCCCGTAGAGCTCGCACTAAGTAGCGCTGATACGTTCGGTCCTTGGGATACATAGAGTATATATTGTCATTATTTTATTTAATCTATTTATTGTGTATAACTGTGTACATATTAAAGTTTATTTTTCTGCCTACTTTTTCATATAACTCATAGCCGGAGCCATCATTAGTTAATATTGGCCAACTGCCCTCAATCTTTGGAAGTTAAAATCCTCCGCACTCATCCCCCCTCCCCTATCACTTCTATTCCTCATCTCTGTCGTGATCAGAATAGAAGCAAGGTCACGCGTTGACTTTGAGTGACCACGCCGATTGGGTATAAGTGACGTATATGTCAGGGTCATTCTACGGCACCTTCCTTGGCTTTGTTCCTTGACATTTGCCTCTTTATAAAACCTAAGGAGTTGAATAAGACCCCTGTGGTAGACTAAGTGTTATAAGCTGGGTGTTATCTGTCTTACATCGGTGAGACCTACACAGGCGTGGAAACGAAGGTAAAAGAGCCCATACTAGATCTTTCCACGAAGCAGTTTATTAACGTGCTCACGAAATACCTAAGTGATGTAGAGCCCTCCATTAATAGGGGAGCAACAATCATTGTTGCAAATTAAACCAGCAGAAGTAGGAAAAGGGCAATGAAATTACCCCTCATAACCCCGTCAAAATGCCTTAATACAAACTCACGCTTCTACAACATTAGACAGGAAGTTGTTTCCCGCCACTTCTCTTTGTCCCCTTTGACGCGAGTAAAGGCCGTGGGAGCTATTTATAAATCTGAAAATTACCCATATGTAATGAATCAATCAGCGACGAGTTTAGATTGGGTAGTTTATGTCTATAGTCATGGGCAAAAGTTTTCCGATAACTCGGACATTTTAGGAAATTAGATAAATGCAGGGTCGTCAAATTTTTATTTAAAGTGAAATGAGGAATAAGTAGCAATTATATATATATAAGCTCCCAACAATCAACAAGAATGAAAAAAATGCAATGTATAATTTGCTATAACATGTAACAGCAACAATAGATGAAAAGATGAAGATCTGGAAAAATTACAGCAACACCAAACGGATACAAGAGCTCAATGGCATCTCAGGGAGTCCCTTAGCATGATGAGGGCATCTATTCGTCAATGCATGCTCACCACTAGTGCGAGACACCTAGGGGTGAGATACTGGCCCACTCCTCGGTTGTGACTGCCTTCATTTGCTCATGAGAGGCTGGCTGACGACATCGTACAGCCAGTTTCAGGTATTGTTATCTCTCTGATGTTGTTGCCCCGGAACCACTGAATGGTGGACGCAGACTTATCACACGGGGCATTGTCCATCTGGAAAAATGAAATTCGAGGCATTTCGGAAAAAGCCTCGGGCTCAGGGCAGCATGGAATCTCTCAAGACAGCTTACTACTTCTCTGAATTCATGGTGGGTTTCATACCCAAAGGTTAGACGACCATACCCTGAGCTTGACTTGCTGCCCTATATCATTAAAGAGCGGCCACAATGCTTTACTGTTGACATAATACACTTATGTTTAAACTAATGCTTTGGCCTACTGAAGACTATAAATTTGCCTGGGTCGAGATCAATTGGAAAGTGGACTCTTTCGACCATAAGACACGTCCGCACTCACGCATAGTCCAATCACAGTAAGCACGTATCCAAGCCAGTTGACCTAGTTTCTAATTAGAATGATCAGAGGCTTTTGGTGGGCTTTACATGACTTCAGTCCTTGTGGAGGCAGTCTGCAACAGAATTTTCTCATGCACAAATTAACTTGATCGCCCTCTGCCAATTCATGTTGCAGCTTGACTACGGTTTTCTTACGATCCTGAAGGCTCATACGACGCAGAGGTTGCGTAATGACCTTGACTCGTCCAGAACGAAGTCGGTCTTGGATGTTGCCACATTCTCGAATCATCTTCAACAACTCTGCAACGCGGGAATGTGATCTGATGACCCTCAAAGCGATGTGTGGACAGCTGAGATTCCCATCGTGCAGCATGCGTATCAGACTTCTTTGCTATATGGTATAATTACGTGTTTTTTGCCTTATCATATCATTACTAAATCCTATCTACATAGAATATCATATGAATCAAAATATATGGTGTTATATGAAGACATTCTGCCTGTAACATGCCACATGCTGATATCTGAATTGCATACATTTCCATAGCATCGTCAATTTAAATATTTCACAAAAAGTCTTAAGAAATTTTGTACTTTTATTTTGCTCTCCCGATGTATTGGACACGTGAATGCAAAGATACATCAAAATATTCATAGACATTACTCAAAGAATAATAAAAATACCAGGTATCCGAAAACCTTTGGGCTCGGCTGTACTCCGAAAGGTATTTAAAATGGCGGTCTTGCTCATTTCTTGCCAATGCAAGCAAGAATAACAGCAAGCGAAATAGAATCAATAAATATGTAGGAATCCAAAGGGAAAATAATGACCCACAAATTGCAATTTATAATTATACCAATAGCCAAAAATATCGGACATCTACGCTGAAGAAGAAAGGTACTAATATAACAACGAAAGTAAAGTACTAGGACTTACCCTAAGAAATACAGGTTATAAGAAACACGTAAAAGAAAGAAAAGAACAAAGGAAAATGGGATTTAAACTTCCCTTCAGATGAAAGATCTTAGCCCAAGAAAAAAATATAAATATATCAAGCAAAAATCCAATTTGCATTAGGGTACGCGAAGGTAGCAATGTGTACAATTTCAGAGAACAGCTTACAATAGCCACAGATGTTTTAGAATAAGGTCATTTACATAATAAATACGAGAAGGGCAGTGTTCAGAAACCAACGAAAGTCCCATAGAGAATCAAAATTGATACCTCTTAACAAAATAATAGAAAAGAAAGAGCTAAGAAAACAAAGCAAAAACTTTAAGGGATTTGGGAGAAGAAATTCCCAACCAGAAAAAGCACCTAGTCGCCCACCAATTATTCCACAGTATTTCAGAAATAATGGAAAGGAAAGAAGCAGAAATATTCACATAAATGAAATAATACGAAAATAGCCAATGAATATAAACTCACCTTAACAAAAAGTGAAGAATTCAAACAAAGATTAAAAGAGGTAAAGTAGATCTTCAAAGGTAAAGATATTATAGCTATAGATAATTTACAAAAAAATTAACAAAAAATTCCAAAGAAAAGTATGTAACTACACAAAAGACCAATTTACAAAAGATAAAATTCTTTTGAACGCCAACACACATTCACACCAAAATAAAACACAAAAAGATTTAAACCAAAGAAGTAAAAAACTATAAGTTAATACTTATATAGATAAATTCTAACTTAAATACCCCCCAACAAAGATATTAGCCTGACCTCCAGGCAACCTAGCAACACTTTACAAATCTCTTACTTCCTTCAATTTTAACTTTGAAATTTTTACCCTCTCTCTCCTAACTCACACTTACCTTTTCTACAATTAACAAAAGGGACAGAGACAACAAAAATACTGAATAGAAAGTGATAGGGAAATATACACCTTCATTCGTATTCCAAATAAAGCTGTAAGTCCACTGACTACATATTTCACCTATATTGCCTCTTACTACGCTTCTTTCTGTTCTATCCTTAGCCTTTCTTTTTTCCTTTTCCCTCACTGCCAGCATAGAATCACGTTCCACTGTGATTCTGGTGAAACTCTGATTGAAGGAGCTCGGAGGACTACAAGGGAGTACGGAGCCCTCCTTTCTTCTGTCCTGGCAACTCAAACTAGTGGCATGATGGAATGTGGATGGCTGCCGGTCGATCCTGGATACTTCTTAGACGACTACAAACTCGTCAAAATAATTTTCAAAACCAAACCAAGCAAACCACCGTATCTCTTCACAATTACCAACCTATATCATTTTACTTTAGTGGGAAAATCTTCGAGAAGATCCTTAACAGAAGAATAATAGAATATGTGAACGAAAATCATCTTAATAGCAAACATGAGTTCAGTTTCAGTAAAGGTAGAGACACTACAATGGCACCTAGCATCCTGACTGAGAAGGTTGCAATGATTAAAGCAAAAATAATCGAACTGGCCCTGAGAGATATAAAAAACCTTTGATATGGTCTGGGCCCAAGGCATGCAACAAAAGAATCTAAATTTCTAGATAAACAAAAATCTAAGAGAGAAAATGTCTGTGACTCTGACAGATAGAAGAGAAGAGCATGAAAGGTTGTTAACGAATTTAAAGAATCCAAGTCTAATTGGAAGATGGACTACCAATGAAGGCTGTCGCAGATTCACTCTGCATTCGATCTATTCAGCGAACATATCACCGTCTAGAATGCCTAAAAATTCAACTCGCTGATGACATATGTCAATTAGTTTTCAGTCCATACAAGAATAAAGAATATCAGATAGGACCGACAACCAGTATAAAAAAAAATTAACAGGGAATAATGGAAGCACCATTTTACACTTGAGAGACTAAAGCTATAAACAAGACTAAACAACATCAAAGTATTGATAGATCCTAAAGAGTTCAACCGATCAATGAAAATTACCCCGAAAAATACGACTAAATACATCACTCAAATCACCTAGGAAATGAATATAATAATAACAACCCGAACAAGATTCATTAATCTGAACAAAAGTAAAGTATTAGTTCAAGTTAATAATACCCAGTTCAGGTCTCTAATTTGAAACGTTATAATAGAGACAAAAGTGAAATAATTAAAATCAAAGAGGGGATTCAATGAAGCAAAATTAAATCAGTGAAATAAAGTAAGCGACAAAAGAAAAGTAGTAAAAACCGAAGAGTCAAATAAGAAAAAAAAATTACTATCACCGTATAAAGAGTAAAGTGGAAGGTTTAAAGCCTAGAAACATACATAAAACACATAAATAATGCATGCAAACTACACATTTAGTACAATAACCTAAGAGAAATAAAATTACATAGCTAGGCAGTAACTCAACAAAAACAGTTCCATTACCATTATGGAATGAATGCTACGCTAAACACAAGAATTAGAGAAGAAGAAGGTCTGCCGAGCAAAAGTCGCGTGTTCTCACTTATTCTGATTTATGACCTTACGACCTTCAATAAATCACAGGCAAACCTTTGTAGGACATATGTAATCATATCATTCGAAAGAGAATGTCAAACAACATGAAAGTTTCAAATTTCGTTAGAATCGGCTTTATAGTTATGATGTTATTGCCAAATAATTCCCCGGCTAAACTTGGGAGACTTTGGCAAGTATATCATTCAAAAGAGAATCTAAAACGGCATAAGGGTTTCAGATTTTGTTAGAATTGGCCGAATAGTTATAAAGTTATTGCTAAAACAAAATAAATCCAGGGCTAACCTTGGGAGGACCTTGGCTCTTATATAATTCGAAAAAGAATGTAAAACAACATAGGGGTTTCAACTTTCGTTAGAATCGGCCGAATAATTAAGATATTATTGCCAAATAGTTCCCCAGCTAACTTGGGAGGATTTTTGGCAACTATATAATTCGAAAGAGAATGTCAAACAACATTAGGGTTTCAAAGTTCATTAGAATCGGTTGAATAGTTATGATGATATTGCCAAAACAGAATAATTCCCGCGCTAACCCTGAGAGGACCTTAAATATATATCATTCGAAAGAGAATGTAAAACAACATAAGGGTTTCGAATTTCGTTAGAATCGGCTAAATAGTTACAATGTTATTCCCCAAACAAAAAAAAAGGTAAAACGGGGACCGGCCGACCGACATTGTGAGATATAGAGTCGCCGAGACTACACTCGCACGTGACAAACTATAAATAAGTTGCGATTACACTCCAGAAGAGTATAAACAAGGTCTCCTGACCAAAAAAACGCGTGCTCTCACTTATTCTGATTTAGGACCTTACGACCTTCAAAACTTTCAATAATTCCCGGAGTAAACTTGGGAGGACCTTGGCATTTCTATCATTCGAAAGCGAATGTAAACCAACATAAGGCTTTCAAATTCTTTTCGAATCGGCCGCATAGTTATGCTGTTATAGCCAAAACAATATAGTTCCCGGGCTATCCTTGAGAGCACCTTGGCAATTATATAAATCGAAAGAGAATGTAAAACAACAGAAGGGTTTCAGATTTCGTTAGAATCGGCTTAATAATTATGATGTTATTACAAAAACAAATATATGCCAAACGGCCACCGACCGACCGATGTAGTGAGATGCAGAGTCGCCACGATTAAACTCGCACGTGGGTAAAAAGGGAAAATAGAATAAATAGAATGGAACTGGACAAAAAACTCGTGGTTGAGATCCGATGTTAATTAATAGGCCAACAAACAAATGTAAGTATTCTATTCATTCGTCCTATCCCCTTTAAGAAGGCTAACTTAGATAGACTTCTTATCTTTTACTTTACATTCTTTCTAGACCCTCTTCATCTCTTTCTCTTCTCTTATCTCTGATACTTCTCCTCCCCAGCACAGCTAGACCTGACGGAGGATTGCTAGGCTGGACTGGGTGTGGTCGACCAATGGTCGCCTTCCTTTCTGTACCTGCTAGTGCCTACTCTAGTGAAAAGACGAGCATTAGCTACATTGTGGTAAAGACACTCAATAGGTTTTAATGAGGATGGAAAGGCAAGGAAAGGCTTCGCAATTGCCATTTCACCAAACCAAACGGTTTTTTGCATTTCCAAATGAAGTTTCAATTACTGAAAAAGTAAGTAGAACTAATCAAACGATAAATTTGGTATAAGTATGTTTGTATCATAATTTGAAGGTAAAATATACTAGAAAAAATAGAGCCCAAAGCCATTATTGTTGCGCGCAGTAAATATTTACAATGGTATATTGACTGAATTTTCTCCTTTTTTTCAATAAGCACCCTGAACTGCTCACAATTCGATGGCCTCTGTTTATCAATCGCCAGTTTGATTTTCAGATCAGATCAGATACGTTTTAAATAATCGGTTGAAATTATTCCCTTCAGCTTGTCAATCATAAGTAGAAGTAAAATCTAGTTGGGACTATAAAAATTCTAGTGTTTTAGTGTGTGTCCACCCACTATGTCTTTCCCAATTAGAGGTGTTTGTCTTATAACTGTGAGACTTCCTCAACAAAGTTACACTTTCTTTTAAACTTAAATTATATCTGAGTATTTAAGCTATTCTTGATGGGAATCATTTCTTTATTTTTTCTTTCTTTCACTTTCCATAGTTATATAATTCATTCTTTTTGCCTTTTTGGTCTCACTCCTCAAATAGAAATCGACCCACTATGTTATTACGATTATCATTTTCTTCATTTTTTATTATTTTATAATTCTTCTTATATAACACTGGGGAACACAATTTTTGTTGATTTAGGTCTGACAGCTGTTTTTAACTAATTTTTCGGTGCTGAATCAAAAACTGATCTCTGTTTTTCTCTATCACGTCAAGTTTTTGAACTTTTTCAAATATTGATATACAATGAAATATGAAAAAAACAGTCATGATTGCAATGTTTATTTAACACTATTATGTTTGAACAAAGGATATGGCTACTGTAATTATATAATTATAATTATGTACAAGTAGTTAAGGTAAAAATTGACATTTATAGCTTTTCTGGAGTGTTCAATTTGAGGACTATCGTGTTTGATGCTCCAACAATAGTCAGCCATCATATGTACATCCCATCTACCCTGATAACATTCGTTCATAACCTTAAAATCTTGGTGAAATCGTTCACGTTGCTCGTCGCTAACAGCACCAAGATCATCCGGAAAGATGGCAAGATGGCAATGCAGAAAATGTAGTTTAATACTCATGTTGCAACCAAGCGCCTTGTAGCTCTCCAATAGATTCTGAACAATTTATGTGTAATTACTTGCACGTGTATTTCCAAGAAAGTTCTTGACGACATCTTTGATTGATAACAAAGCATTCTTCTCAAGATTTGACATAGTCCCGGTGAACTGCTTATCTTTGAGGAGCTGTCGAATTTGTGGACCATCAAACACACCGGCCTTTATTTTTTCAATTGACAGACCAGGAAATGTCAAGATAATGTACTTAAAACAGTCGCCATCAGTTGGCAATGCCTTTAAAAACTGCTTCATGAGACCTAGTTTTATGTGCAGAGGTGGGAATATTATATTCTTCTTCTCAACAAGTGGCTCATGTATGTAGAATGTTGGGATCTCCAGGTTTAAGATCATATCTTGGAGGCCAATTCGTCTCAACCCAATGCTTCCCTCGAGCTCTGCCATCCCACATAGAGAGAAAGCAGGGATACTTTGTGCACCTACGTTGCTGACCAAGAAGGAAGCACACCATTTTAAAGTCAACACAGATGATCCAAATTGTGTTTGTCATATTGCAATAACTCAATGACCCTCTTTATATCTGTATGTTCTTCACGAAGACAGACAGAATGCCCAATATAGACTGCACCAAATAAATTGCCATTGTGTAAAAGGATATACTTCAAGCTCCGCTTTGAGCTGTCAATAAACATTCGCCATTCATTTGGATTGTAGATTGAAAGCCCTAATTCCTTCAGTAAACTAGGAATGTTTTGGCAATACACAAAGCCGCTGTCACTTTGAAAGTACTGCAGAAATGTACTTTCTCTGGTTTGAAAGTATGATACTTGCGCTCCTTGTTCAAGTAGGTTTTTCTCATTCAGTCTTGATGCTAGTATTTCTGAAGCTTGTTTTTATAGGCCCAAATCACGTACCAAATCATTCAACTCATGCTGATCAAATCCCTTACGAACTGAATCCTCGTGAATTTGAAATCTGCATCATTGCTGTCACTGCGTTCGTCAACACCACTCAGATCTTCTAGAGGAGGTAGTTGTTCGAAAACTGGCACTGGAATTTCAGCTAAATGAGGCATTAGCCTTATAGCTGACGGTAGATTAGGATATTCTATTTTACTTTTATTTTTCTTGTTAAATCCTGATATTTTCCATAAACAAAAGTAAAAGTCTGTGCAATGCTCCTTTTGCTCTCGCCAAACCATGGGGTTACCAAATGGCAACCTTCCACGTGTTCCTTTGGTCCACATCCGTAAACTCTCGATACACTGCCTGCACACTTTATGGGGGGCCCATGGCTTGTCTTGATCACCGAGTTTTACTTTAAAATATGCTAAATATGCTTGTTTGACAAATGCACGGATGTTTGCCCTCAGACTTGGAATGGTGAAACTGCCACAAATGTAGCAGAAAGAGTCAGGGTTGTTTAGGCATTTACGACGAGAAGTTGCGGGAACAGACATGATCTGAAACAAAGGAAATATATACCTACTAGTATGTAAACAAAACACTAGGATTGAATAGTTACCAGCTTTGAAAGCTAGAAAAACAGCATATAACGAAATAGAACATACAACACACACCTCTCACCGCACTGTCTCAATGGTGACTGCTGATCGTAATCAGCAGGCAAATCTTATTACAGCTAAGCAGTGGAATTTTACTTCTCTGAGGGGTAAGCTGTGGGGAAAAAATAGACGTGCTAGATAAAAGCGGATTAAAAATTTGGAATCAGCATGCTAATTTTAGTCTAAATCAGCACAAAAATCTAACTCAACAGAATTTTTTTTTTAAATTGTTCCACGGTGTAATCCAACTCTGGACAATATATAATAAAGTGTCAAAGATCCTCCAGTTTATGGTTGCATAAAGGACAATTAGTTTCCTGATTATTAAATCTATTTTAGTCCATCAATATTATTGTAATATTGAGGCTGGTGTATTATCATATATTTTTCTTCTTTTATATCTTTCTTATACTTTCTATAGATATAGATATATAGGCTATTTTTTCCTCAATTTCTTTTTTCCATTATTCCTTATCCCATTCTCTTAATTTTATAAACTCATTTTTATTCATTTTGATTAATGAACTATGATCTATCTTTAATTCTTTCGAAATATTATTCCTAAATTTTGACCACCTATTTTTCTTGCCTTTATACTCTAAATAGACCTCTTTTATTAAATCATTGTTTCTTTCATATATACTCTTAACATAATTCAATTCTACAAAATTCCTGGCAGAGGTCCCAAGAACTTTGTTATTGCTTTTGTTTTGTGACAGGTGCGCCGTCATACTGAAAAAATACATTTATCATCTCGAAATTGGTCCTGAACTGTTGGGAAAAGGTGTTGAAGCATATTTGGGTTCATGACATTTTGAGTTCCTGACAGTGACCTTGGGCAAAAGTGTTCCAGTTCTATTAGATGAGAAGCAGCCCCAGACATGAAAAGTGTCCGGGTGCTTCACCGTGGCCACAGCGCAGGACTCGTGAAAGCGTGCACCTTTTCTTGTCCTAACGAGAGATCAGTCAGAAGCTCCAAACAAGCGGAAGAGATCTTCCTCAGAGAATATCACTTTGCCCCACTCTTCAACAGTTCATTCTACAGGGTGCCCTCTTCCCCAGACGGGCCCCAACTTTCGATAGGCCTCATTTCTTAATTTTCTGCAAGGATTGAATGAAACTAGGGTGATAACTATTATATTGTGTTTACATATATCATATCAAAACATGAAAATCTTTGGACTTTTCTTCTTTATTCTAAAGCACGTGTTCAAGATAACCTCCAGATAGCTATGTGCATTTTTTGAGGCGCAGCACAAAGATATCCATGGCGTCCTTACAAACCGACCGACTAATGGCTCTGATCTTCTCCTTGATGGATTCCTTGAGTTCCTTAATGGTCCTGGGTCTCCTTGCGTACACTCTGTCTTTAAGGCAGCCCCAGAGAAAGAAATCTGGGGGGCTATGGTTTGGGTTGTGAGGTGCCCACACAAAATCAGTCATGAGACTGATCGCACGGCCACCAAAATTATCTTTCAGCCAATCTCGGGACAGGTTTTAGGTGTGAGAGCTTTCTGCATCTTGCTAGAATCAGAACCTCTCCATAAACGACGGAAACAGGGTCTACAGCTCCCTCTTGAAGGTTTTGAGAATCTCAACATACCGCTCCTTGGTGACTGTCACTGTCGCGCCGGATTCTTCGAAGAAGAATGGTCTGATGATGCCTCTGGATGAGATTGGAGTCCATACCGTGCACCTAGGGGAGTGTAGGGGCTTAGGGCCTACCCCATTTGGTCTGGAGGTCCCCTAGAAGATAATTGTTTTCGAGTTTACCTTTCCTTCAAGATGGAAATGAGCTTCAGCTGAGGTCAAAGGAGGTTAAGGAAAGTTGGGGTCTCCAGAATCTTCTCCAGTATCTTGACTAACATAGCCTTTCTCTGCTCCTTATCCGAGCTATGAGGTTCTTCTTCGTCTGTATTCTGTATGGGTAGGCCTTTATATCCATTATTAGCACTCTCCTGCAAGTCTCACGGGATATACCGAGGGACTGACTTTGCTAGCGCACAGAGCGTTTTGGACTCTGCTGAACTGATTCTCTCACGCTCTCGACCAGCTCAGGTGTACGTTTCCTGGGGCGTCCTTAATGACTTGGACTGTTTTCACTGGCTGCATTGAGGTTCTCCATTGTCTCATAGTTCTTGAAGTGGTCCACCCAGTCGTGAATTTTGCTCTTGGAGGGGGCTTTTTGACATTCGAACTGATGCACGACAGTCTCTGGCACTTTCTTGAATGAGCCTGTCTTGTAGTAATGTTTCACGCAGTATATTCTTTGCTGAAGCTCCCATTGAGATCTAGTTGTGTTCACAGGCGTTGCTTCTGTCATGTCCTGAAAAGGAAGGGTGATTAGTAAATAAATGAAGGATATATCATAAAACGTGTGTGCAGGCCCCTTTTATTGGGGTCACCCTGTATATATTTCCTGCAAAAGTGAATTTTTCTGTGTGAGATGAGGTTTCTTCGCAATCCTTCTCGACTTGAGTCCTTTGTCAAAAATTCTCCGCATCACTGAGCGTTCTGAAATGTTTGCACTTACTTCTTTCCAATCATGAGCAAGCTTTCTCGGCAATGGAGGCAACCAGATCTTTGAGGTGGGCCTTACCACCAGGCGATTTTGACCTTCATTTGAAGCCCTTGGGTGAACAGAAGAATTTATACATGAGTGTAACCAGTCTATTTAAAATCATTAATGTTCCTAAAAATGGTGTTCCTTGATGCGATATCTTTAGGCGCTATCTACTTGCATATAAGTCCAGTTGGCGCAGAGCAACAATAGTTGACCGCTTTTCTTTAGAAAGAACCATTTCTAGAATTGAAAAACATAGAAGTGTTTATTTTTACAAAAATATTACGAAATTGATTATAATTACACGAAATCATTCATTTAACCCATACTTTTCATAATTTTTGCCTCTAGAGCGAATAGCAAACAAAACTATCTAGGGACTGGAACTCATCTCCTGCAATAACAAGGCCAGAGCTCGATTCCAGGGCCAGCGAAAAAATGCAGTGTTTTCTTATTATTTTTTAAATGCTGACTTTTTAATAAACCTGCAATAATTTAAATATTAGAATATTATTCTTATCACGTGAATCTTCAAAACATCTGGACATGACTATATATATATATATATATATATTAGGCTGACCCTTATTTGATGGTAATTTTGATTGTAGCCTAGTTTGAAGGCACTGTGTACTTGCAGGCGTCAGGGTAATTCCTCCGGTGTTCCTCCACTACTTGGAAGAGGAAATGGCTCTGCTATTCTTCCTTTGTGAGAGCCAGGTTGAAGTCCTGCATCAGGGCGATGCTCCACTCAACGAGGTCGTTCACACTGTGCAGTTCCTTGACACAGGAGGTGGCGAGGGAGTATCCCTGATTGTCGGGAAACTCCATTGCGTCAAGTGCTGGAAACTTGCATTCAACCCAATGATCTCAAAGAAGGATCGCGTGGCAGAAGTCACAAAATTTGCAACAGTTTTTTCTGCAAGTGCAGTAGATGTTAGCTCTACCTTTGCTCTTCGAGAAGGATCGTTAGAGCCCTCTTCCTCCTGTAAAGCATTCAACATCTCCTTCTTCATCTCTACGGCCGGGTGTTCATCAAAAAACGAAAGAGCAACCAGCCTCTCATTCAAGTACCAGATATGGCGCCCAAAGACTGTAGCTGTCGTCTTGGCCACTTCCTTTTCAGGGTAGGACACTAACATCTTAAGCAGTTAGAGGTCTTGTGTCGGGGCTGCAGCTGGAGGTGTCGCGCGGAACCAAGACACAATGTACGTCGTGATGCTGAAAGTGACAAATTGTTGAACTCCAGATTTTTCGTTTGCAGTGAGGTGAAATTGCTCGGAATCTCGGTGGCGTAGATGATTTTTGCCATCCAGCGGTCATGGTGGGGGGGCACCAGGACGCAATATTCTGATCCCATGCTTCGGCTGTCCACCTAAGACGATTATAGACAGCTCTAGTAGCTCCCTGGAGTCGTCACGTGGCGTGCGTTCTTCCAGTAGTCGGTTGAACTCAATCATAAGGTCTTCGCAACGCTCAATGAGGTGTGGCGGTATGTCTTTCTCTGTGAATGGCTGAGACAGAAATTTGTCCAAGTCCGTCCAATTGGTCTGAAATCACTTGAAGAGAGCAATATCAGGCCCATAAGAAGGGTCAATGCATGCTGTAAAGGCCTTCTCACACACCAGTTCCATGATATAGTGAGGAGAAGCAAGGTGAAGAACTCTTCGATTGAGCCGTTGCTCGATTATAGTACATGCTCCTGACAAAATCCCTGTGTTCGAAGCTGTGGTGTGAAATGATATGGCAGAAATACGATCTGTTACTCCCAAGTCTTCGAGAGCAGTCATCGCGGCATCCGCCATTGCTTGGCCAGTGCCACGTGAAAGGCCTGGGACTCCCAATAGCTTTGCAATGCCATATCTTGAACCCAGAACAGAAATTCGGTCGACTATAGCTGCAGCACCACCTGCCGTTGTCTGCACCATTTTACCATCCCAGTGCACAGCTAGCAGCACCAAAGGCCTGAACGAGTTTTTAAGTTCCTTGGCGGCTTCTGCCAGAAACTTCATCAGCTCTCGCCGGCAGGACTCACGATTTAACACCAGCTATTTGGGATCATGACCAAGGCTTTTTTCAGCTGCTGCAAGTATATGAACCCATGCATGATCGGTTATCTTGGCCCTATCCATCGTGGCTGAGAGTTGTAGATTCATGATTTTCTTCGATCTCTTGGTGCGCTTTATTGGAGGTATGATGACTGAAGATGGCCCTGTAACACAGCGGTCAGAATCCTTTTCTGCACTACGACACTGAAAAGGGGAATGAGTGGGACTGGAACTGCTGGAACTTGATTTAGAGCTGGATGCGAGTTCAGTGATTTCTTCCAGTTTACGCTGTTCAGCTTGAGAGCGCTTCATACGCTGTTCTTTCTTCTATTCACCCACCTGATGTTGTTATTCTCGACGTGCAAGAGACATGTCCCGTGTTGTTGTGATTTTGCCCCGGCGCACCTCCTCCCTCTGGGCTCGTAGAAACTCCCTGTCCTTGGCGATTGTAATCATTGACATCGCATCTTCATGTGCGATGTCAAAGAGGCGATCAATGGAGAGAAGTGAATCATTCTCGTTCTTCTGTTGTTTTTCTGTTTGCCTATTTTTGTTCATCTTTAGACTTTTCCAGTTATCATGTAGTCGTACAACTTTCTCTCTTTGCTCGCTGCACTTTCTGAATTGGAATACGTGCGCGATCCCAGAAGGTACTCACTAGTTTGACCGTTTCCGCCGCTGATTCCTTTGTCGTCAACTTCTGGTTAAGATGGAGGTAGAGATTGTATTGAAACATCTGTTTACGTGATGGTAGCATGCTCCGAATGATGGTAGGCTCGACTGAATCAAATAGCTAGACACTTGCCATAGCTCTGGTTACAGACGCCATGGGACCTGTAACAAATAAAAAAAAAGGAAAGAAAATGGCCATTATTGTCTAGGCTGCACTGTACAACTGCGTGTAGTATAGAAGGAAACAACTCAGTGCGTCTGCCTCTCACAGCATCACCCAAGCAACTAGACACCACGGCGTAACGGAAGCGGTAGTGGGGCAGTGTTGGTCACTTGCCATATTCTGCCAGATGTTTATGACACTAATGAAACCTTGTTAATGTTGCGCCTTATTTTAATTTTATTTATTTAGTTTTTGTGCATAAATTGAAATTCTATTTTGTTGATTAGTCTTCTACTTAAGATACTAACCAAAATTTAATCTATGAACTATAGTTATAAACCAAGAACCATAGTAACATAATTGTGAAAAAGGTCAAACTTTAAGCTCATTAAGCGACCTCTAAATATAAATATTTTTAAAAAATATTTTACACATTGTGTTTTTTGAGCAAATGGAACATTCTGACTGCCCCTCCCAGTTGAAATTTAAAAATCACGCTAATATATATTTATATATATATATATATATATATATATATATATATATATATATATATCCAAAGAAGGACAGTAACGTACATGTAAATTCAGGAACGAAAGCACAGTGATAGGATCAATTTATTCCGCTAAAGCAGGTTTCGACGGAAACTTCCGTCATCGTAAATCGCTGGAAGCCCAATGAAATACAAAAGAGATGCAAAAATTCTGGACGCCCAAATTTACAAGTCGGAATCTGATTAGGGGGGGGGGGTATGAGGAATCAGTGCCATTTTCGAGTAAAGGAAGTATAAATTTCTTACTTATCAAGGAATTAGTGTTGAATTGGTTATCAGAAGCATTCAAGTTTGGAATTTCCTTTATAAGCACTTATTCAATTAGACGCCTATGTATATAATTGTGAGACTTATAAATTATTTTTGCATTATCGATGTCAATTGAATGGTTTTCATTTGGCCTGTGGATAAACAAACGAGAAGAAAGACTTACACGGTGCATGTCGCATTTGTGTTCCTTCATTCTCTTGGATAACACAGGGGAACAATTTCAATCACATTTTCTGGTGACTTAGATTCATCTGCCAATTTTAATTCGTTTTTCATGCTGATTTCAAATATATAATCCATTTTTACCGACATGCTATAGTTATTCTGTAATTTCTATTTTCTCGTTTCCCCGAAGGCTGCCCTCCGAACGTACAGAGAGGGTGCTTGTAGAAAGCAAATACTTCACGGTACATAGTAGTAAGATAGTAATAAGTCTTATTGTGCAAAATATTGACATTATTGTTTCTTTTTTCAGGTCTCATGTTAGAGTGATCGCTTCGTCAAGACGAAATTGCGTTAATGATCCAGACACCTTCTGCTACATATATTGCTGTTGCATGCGAGTTCGTCAAAGGAGCAATATATTAAACTTTGTGATCCGCGCTTATAATACATATTTTGATGTTCCTCTTGGCGATCAAGATAAGAAGTGAGCCCCACATGCTGTTTGCCATTGTTGTGTGGAACATATTCGTGAGTGGACGAAAGGAAAAAGAAATGGTCTTTCTTTTGGAATCCCCATGGTGTGGCGAGAGCCAAAGGATCATGTATTGCCTGTTATTTCATTCTGGTGAATAATAAAGGGATTGACAAGAAAAATAGGCACAAGATTGACCACCCAAACATTCCCTCAGCGATCCGGCCAATACCTCATTCTGAGTCTTTACCAGTTCTGATTTTCAGTGGATATGCTTCCTCCAAGGATGAAAATGATGTACCTGATATGGACGTCCAGGGAATGGATTCAGAGTCTGCAGATTCATCATCAGATGCTGAACAGTCATTAGCTCCTCACTGTTTCAATCAACAGGATTTGAATGACTTGATACGAGAAAGCTGCAGAACTTTTAGCCTTGAAGTTGAGTTAAAGACATATGCCTGACAGGTCGGTACGGATATCGTATTACTGAACAAGGGAGAGTACATTTGTTAAGTATTTCTCTGAGGAAAAACATTCGTATACTACCACGATGTTCCTGGTCTGTTTAGCGAGTTGGGACTTGGCACCTATAGACCTACTGAGTTGAGACTGTTTTTGGATAGCTCCAAGCGTAGCCTCAAGTGTGTGCTTTTGCATAATAGCAATGACTTTGGTGCAGTTCTTCTCGGTCACTCTGTCCATCTGCGAGAAACTCACCATGACATAATAATTGTCATGGATTTACTTAAGTACTATGAACACAATTAGATAATATGTGTGGACCTTAAAATGGTTAACTTCCTCCTTGACCAGCAGAAGGGATATACAAAGTTTCCATACTATATCTGTATGTGGGACAGTCGAGCCAGTGACAAACACTAGCCCCCAAAGGATTGGCCAGTTCGGGAAACTTTGGAAGCAGGAATGCCAAACATAGTTAATGAGCCAATCGTTAGTCAAAAGAAGATCGTTTTCCCTCTACTTCATCTCAAACTGGGGTTGATAAAGCAGTATGTCAAGGCGTTGAGCACTGACAATGATTGTTTTTAGTACATAGTATCGGCGTTTCCTGCTTTGTCATACGAAAAAATAAAAGCAGGAGTATTTGATAGTCCCCAAATCCGAAGACTTCTGAGTGATTCTAGATTCGTAAACACTATAATGAGAAAGAAAAGGCAGCCTGGCTCTCATTTTCTGCCGTTGTTCGTAACTTCTTGGGAAACAAAAAAGCGCATAACTACGAGGATCTGGTTACTAATATGCTTTTAGCATATCGTGATCTGGGATGCAACATGAGTGTGAAGCTGCGATTCCTAAATAGTCACCTCGACCGATTCCCAGAGAATCTGGGAGCCATGAGCGACGAACAAGGGGAACGCTTCCGTCAGGATTTGATGACGATGGAAGAGCTCTACTAATATCACTGGGATAGACACATGATGCCGGACTACTGCTGGGCAAATAAAAGAGATCAGCCAGAGAAGAATTACAAGAGAAAGAGTTACAAATGAAAATTTTGCCCGATTGAAATTAAGAAGAGGTCCTCCAGCCTGATGTACGTTCATTAATAAATTAGCATCTATTTGATTACAGTATTTGTAATCCTAATGTGTAATTCAAGTTTCTTCTCATATGCACCAAAATGTTTGTGCAAAAAAACCTGCTTTACTATAAATAACGCAAAAGAATGATTCAAAATTACTTCAGGGCATGATGATAGGCGTGATAAAATGAAAATTAGTGTGAGAGTTAGTTGGTTTCCAGTAGAGAGAACAATATTCTTTGTTGTTTACTTTAGATATTTTTACATCCAGAAATGGCAATAAGTTGTTTTGTTCCCATTCTACTTTAAATGTAGTGGTTGGGTGGATATTAGTCAATTGTTCGCAGAAAGAATCAAATACGTTATCATTAATAAGCCATGTGGCACATACATCGTCCACATAGCGGAACCAAGTTATGGGATTAAGGTGTCTCTCAAAGTTCCCCATGAACAGATTACATAGTATCGGGGAAAGTGGATTACCCATGCTCAGGCCATATTTCTGTCTGTAAAAATATCTAAACTAAAAAATTTCTTCTATTTCTACTGCCCCATGTTTAAAGTCTTCACTCCGAATAGGGCGATGAATGGTAGAAAAATAGTAGGAAGCAATAGAAGGAAGTATGAGTTTCGAATGTATATGGTAGGTTGCATGGAGGTTATGCTAGTCTCTTTCCGTTTGGTAGAGTAATATAGTTTTTAAAATAATCAGGTTAGCTAATTATTACGTAGTGATTAGAACATTTTCACGATCGTCAATCCTTGCACTTTTTTCTCGTTAGTATACATGTATTTTTCTTATTCAACGTAGATATTTCCGAGTTTCTTCTGAACATTGGAATAATCTTAATTTTGTTCCTGTTTGTACAGATATTCCCTTTCTTTTTGTACTCGTTTATCCTCCTTATCACTTCTGTCTTTAATCTTGCCTGGATTTCGCCGTTCCTTAAGAGATTACATACCACGATTTTCGTGACATCATCGGAAAACTGGATATTGAGGCAACCTTTAGTGAGTGGTAGTTTGAATTTCGCTCCTTGATGTTTTCCGATCTCAATGAATGCGTATCTTTCCATCACGTAATCGCAGAGTAGTCTTTTAAGCTTGTTATTCATTCCGAGTTGTATGATTTTGTATTGCATTCTTGCAACCTTTAGCTCACATGGGAATTAGCCTATGTTTAGGCACGCATTTAATACATTTGCGATTCCATCTATGTAGAGTGTTGCCGGGTGATTCCGCATATATCCTCTTGGTGAGTTCAGATTTCTATGCTACATTTTGCTGAAATAGCGATATTGTTGCCTTGACTTCTCGTTTGGTGATCTTCGCGTCGATACCGCCGTAGGTGTCTTTCTTTTCATCGACGAAGTGGTGGGGATGGGTTCTATCGATTTCCTCGTTAATCAACTCTAGGATTTAATGTTCGAAATCGATGTAAAACTCCTCATTTTCTCCCGCACTTATGTCTAAAATCCTATTCTAATGTTCTCTGAATATCAATTAAACTTATTCCTCATCTTCTATGCTTTTTCCTTGTGGCTCTTATATTTTCATTTTTTTTAGTTCTTGCTTTGCCTTTTATTTAATTTACAATCCTTCAAAATTCCTTCGCTGGTGCGTCATTATCGATATCTCGGATGGTTTTATCTCAATTCTCACTTTGGATATTTCTCTTATTTATGTGGGGGGGATTTAACTATTTCTTCTGTTCAGGTAAAGGTATTTACCGTCTTATAGTCGGTATGGAGGATTGCTTGTTTATCTGCCACTAATATCTAGATCCTTATTTTTTTTCTAATTTGGAATGTATTTTTTCTAATGTTGCATCTGGTTCTGGTGTATGTCCCTAGTCTTCCTTTGTATTTCTTCCAGTCTGCCCTGTGGTATGCATTTCTTATTTTCGAGGGAACTGTATTTGTCCCTGGTTTATCGTAAGTAGTGTCTTTGAATGGTCTGTGCGTGGTATGTCCTTCCGATTGCATGTAATAGTTAAATGGGAGATAATTATTGGCTAGGCAGACATCTAATTTTGTGATTGTAGTCCCAGTTTCGTAAGTTGAGTAATCATCTCCTAGTAGATGGAAGATGCCTCTTGCCAGTAGAGTTTCCAGATGTTTTCCAGTTCTGTTTCTCCTTCTGTATCCATTCTCTTCGCAATGAACATTAAGATTACCTATGAATAGACCGGGTGTCTGTTGTTCAATATGTGTGTAAAGCAGTTTATCGGCAAATTATTCATTCTCGGGGGTTGATATCCCTTAGTTTATAAATTCCATTTTTATCTCCTGGAGAGGTCCCATTCGTGGTGAGACAGCTGTTATTTGCATTAAGGTTGTGGCTTTTCTTTGCTCTATACAAAATTACTAGGTTGTTCTTATTAGTCGGTGAATGATGGCTTTAAAGATCATCTCGTCCTCCCTGTAACTGGTGTTCATGGTAGCTTGGTAGTAGAGGTCTATGCGTGTAACCAGTGTTCATGGTAGCTTGTAGTAGAGGTCTATAGTAGTTGTTTTTCGCATTTCTATCTTGGATTGTGGTAAGGGGCCATTTTCACTCATATGGTAAGGTCAATGAAATATTCTTAATATTCATTGTTCACCATCACCTAGGATACTATTTTTACTTAAGCATCTACTGCCGGATAGGTACAAAGAACAGTATGAGAAATCTCAGTTGATGAAGACGTTGATTTCAGAATTCTTGTACTTTTCAGCACACTGCGAGAATACATTCATACAAAAGACCAGATTTGTGGCTTCAACATAAAATTCTGTCGTCAAGCGGACCTATTTGTAATGGACGTGGACGACAAGAAAGGCTTAATTACAATTTCCTTTGGTTTGTGTGGTCAAACCGAATGCTTAAATGTTTTGCAAGAAGGTTAAGCTAGTTTGTTTTAATGAAAACATCATCGATGTAACGGATGAAGATAAACGGTTTAATCGAAGTATTGTTGAAAAAATAATACCTTTCACTGTTCCTATCTAAGAATTGGCAAATAGAACAACAAATGCGGAAAACATGGCTATTCCATCAACCTACAAGTACATGCGGAAATCTGCGCCATATAATGATGTCCTCTTGGTACAAGCATGACGTAGTTGGCGCAAGACTTTTTTAGAGATAGGAAGAGGTGTGACGTTCTCAGTGTGGGAGACCTTATAGCAAATGAGTTTGGTGTTTTTCTCTTTTCCTCCAGGGAAGCGTTTGGTGAAGTGAAACTCAATATACAGTGAAGCAATGAAACTGGTAGCTTTGGAAATTTCAAGTACATGTGTTTAGAAATTCTTCAGTTGAGCGGAGGCTGTAATCGGAGGGGCCGTATTGAGTAATGATGCAATTCAGGACTTTTGTTGAGGTGATAGCTCGCACACAGAGGGTAGCCTTGTTTGTGAGGTTTAACTTTGCTTTAGGCCTATCCTAGTTTGTATTCTGCCTCAATGAGAGCTAATTTGAAAGATAAATTTCTACTCTTGTGCTTACGAATGATTTTGTTCAACTTTAGCTTAGTCGTTTGTAGGGTTGCGAGTTTTGGTTATAAACTTGTTTTTGAGTTTAACCTTGCCTGTCGTAACGTTATGAGAGTCGCAATGAATTAAAAACGGCCTCTGAAACCGTCTAGATGCGTAATTTGCCCTACCTGACGAAATAATGCACACATCTCGTCCGTAAAAACGGACACAAAGCCCCCTGATTAGACTTGCCAACATGTTTACTAACATGAGCCCACTGTAAATCAAAGTATGTTCCAAAATTATGTATTAGTGGGAGCAGATGTGTTGCGACAAACATCCAAAGGTGTTGTCAAACAGGGAGGCTTGCTTTGCAGAACCACTGGCGTTACCTGGCCGAGAGTTACACTGAACTCGAAGAGTTTCCTCTTTCTTAGCATGAAAGGTTCAGGGCTTGATGGCAGTCTCTCGAAATGAGACCCGTTGACGACCGGGAGAGAAACGCATCATGAACTTTGCCAATATGAAACGAAAGCATTTCCTCGGTGTCGATAAGGAGGCTTTCTAAACGGAACGTGGGAAAGACGCCAGTTGCCAACCAATGACAGATGTGGTAGATCAAAACTACATCATAATTAGCCGTTTGTATGCAGTGAAGTAGAAGTAGCATCCATAATGAGCTAGCAAAGATATAAAATAAAAGTATATTAGCCATATGAGCCCTCCACGAACTAAATACCACACAAAGTAAAATGTCCATGCACAGGTAACAAAAAATCCTAAGGGTACGAATGTGCGCCTCTCAGATAGGGATTCAGTTGAATACAAATGGAAGGAATTTAGCCATTCCCACACGTCCAGGTGATTCCCGTTTGGTAGCACGTTTTGGTCAGGGTTGTGCTCACGACGGCGGGAGAAATGCATGCCCTTATTCTTAGTTAAAGAAAATCGAAACCTGTGTGTTTCGGCATAACGAGAGACGTGTTTTGCAGCCTGTTGGAACTTTTGCTCAGGAATAGGCATCTGAGCTGCGCCAAAAAGAATAGCAAAATCGTCTACGAAGAGAAAAGCGAAAACATCATATGGAAGCACCGACAGCATATCTTTGATTCTGTCCAAAAATAGACAGCCACTAAAGACTAAAGTGCTGTATGTTCTTTTCTTTTCCTCCAGGGTCAAGAAAAACCACCTTCCTATGTGGAAGCAACGTTCTTGAAGATCCTCGGAGTAAATTAGGGATTGTCCTCTAACCCATATATGTAGAAGTAAGAATAAACATGGCTAGAAGATGCCTGCGAAAGAGTGTTCCGCACATAACCCTCTACAGCCAGATTGGAACTTACGGAAGTCGCAATATACAGGAAACGGATGAAATACGAATTCCATAGAATAACTACACCTAACATTTACCAATTTATCCATCAACTTGAACACGTAGTTGATCAGAGAGATTGAGTGGAAGGCATCCAGGGTAAAGTGAATCCCTTCCTGTGAAAAGAAAGCACGGTAGCCATTTGGCATGAATCTGGCAAGAGACCTTTCCAGCAACATCCTGTTGAAGAAATCTAGCAAATAGGCCAAACACGGCTCGCTTATTTGTCGAAGCTTGGCGTACGAGATATTTTTTGTACCAGTAGTGATTTCCACGGACGAAAAGAGTGCGGAATGTTGTCCGCTCAGTGTAAACAGGTCGTTGAATGGTTCCCCGCCTCTGAAGGTGAAGTCCATTCGTCGGCCTTCAGCGACCAAGTAACGTGTTTGGGATCCTGGAGGAATACCATTCCTATTAAGAAATGTAGATAAGGCCGTGTAAGATTCTGCAACGGATGTATAGTCCGAGCTGGCGTTCCAGTCTACTCGAAAAACAGAAGGGAGAGGTTCTGAAAGAAATTGACCCGAATCCTTTTAACACGTTTCCACAGATCTGCAAGAACGGTCTTGATAATGACTGAAGATGTGTATGGTCGCTATAAATAGAACCCAGCGTGCTTCGAAACGAAACAGAATTTAGCCCTCACCTGATGGAATATATGTACACAGGGTGAAATCGTTAAAACGGCACATGTAGCGCTTTTAACACATGACTTAGCTATGAGGGCTCTCTCACTCTCGGTCGATCGCTAAGGAAGTGGACGACACGCAAAATTCTTTGTCATTTCCTAGAATGAGGGCCATTGTGTTCGACCCAAACCTCAGCGAGATAGTAGCCCCACGTTAGAGGCCCAGCAAAATATATCTTAATGGGAAAGGGATCACTACCATAGAGGTCGTCGACCACACCCTATTCAAAATCCGAGTGCGCATTCGGGAATCAGAGGCACAGATCAAGTTAGAAAATGAAGCCTTATTAGGAAAATACATAATGTGTAAATTATTATAAAGTAAAGAAACTGATCTCTAACATTTCTACCAAGTACGCAAGTGTCTTTTCCCTTGTATCGGAAATGTATTCTGGCCAGAAGAAGGAGGCTACCATTTCGGTTTCAGAGATGAATAAAGGGGCTCAACAACCACATTACGATGCTGCGGAGCTCAGCCTTCTCTCTCCCCTAAACACTCCCATCTATATCTCCCTCTTCGCCTTCATCTCTCCCTATCCTCACTCTATCTCTCCCCTCCATCTCTTCCCTCACATCCATCTCTTTCCTCACCCCCTCTCATTCACCTACATAACTCTCTCTCTCTCTCTCCCTTAAGCACTCCCTTCTATCTCTCGCTCTCCCCTTCCACCTCTCCTTATCTTCACTTTATGTCTCCCCTCACCCCAATCATCTTCCTTTATCATTCTTTCTCTCTCCCCTCCCTCCCTCTTATCTCTCGTATTTACCCCCTCTCTTCTTCTCTTTTATCCATACCTTTCTCCTCTCCCTCTCCCATATCTAGCTCCTCCAGCTCCCTCCCCTCTCTCTCCTCATCCTCTCAGCTTTACTATAATAATCTAGCTAGACCTATATGCCCTCATTCTCTCCATTCTCCCCTTACCTCTCCTCTCTTCATTCTCTTCCCTGCCTCTCGTCCTCCCTCTCTAAACCCTCTCTCATACACTTCTTTCCTTTCCCTCTTCTCCCCCTTCTCTCTTAGCACCTTCGTATTTAAATAGATATATTCGCCAATTTTAGCCAAGGGGCTGTTCATTTCAGGTATCGGATTACTGAGTGGGAAATTCTGGTAATATTCATTAGTGACTTTGGAATTTCTTTCAGTGTAATAAATAATTCTTTTCTCCAATTTTGAGAACCTAAGAATAATCATTACACTTAAGTGAAAGTGTGGTTTCGTAGCGAACAGCCCATAAGCTCTATCGCTTTGCTTCTTTATTGGCTTCTAAATTGTGAAAAAATGATTCTGTTGAAGAAAAGATTAGTTAAACTTTTAAAAAAAATAGACGTAGTAACAATTTTCACCAACATTCTTTGCATTTATTGATATCACTTTACCAATTTTTGTCCTCAAATTTTCTTAAAAGGTTTGAGATTTAAATCATCAGGACTAATCGATTCAATGCTACTTTTTGCTGAAGATGGTCTTCATTTGGTTATTTTCTGCATTCTTTTATGAGTTCTTGTTATCTCTTCATGGCTTAAAATCAATTTCTCTACTTCTTGGTCCTCAACTCCCAGTTTTTCCTTTGTTTGAATGATTTGTATCAATTTTCCTCAATATATTTCTAGTCCCGTCCCAATCTTGTCCATCCTTTGTTAAGAAATTATTTCTATAATACTCTAATAAAATCTTAGCTTATTTGCTAAAAATTACGTTCAGTAGGCGAAACGATCTGAAAAAAAAACATTAGTTAAAAGTTAGTAAAACAAAATAAGTAGAAAAGTTCACTTTTGGGAGGGACACCCTGTATATATATATACATATATATGTTAGAATTCTTCATGAAGAGTAGATCACTTAACTTTCCCCATTGAGAATATTTTTTTATGGGTCAGTTTTATACCGCGAAGAACAAGAGGTTGGCTAATGTGGTGTTTATTTTCAATAATGTTTTGTGAATAATTATCTACATGTTGCTATCATGTTGCAGAAGTATGCAACAGGTTAACAGGTCAATAATTCATTTAGTAAATTGTATACTTCGCTTTATAAAAGTAAACGCTAATGAGGTATTTATCGCACACACAAAGATTTTTTCTATAATTATTTAACCAGGACAATTGTTCACCTTCCATACAACCCAAAGTGGCCTCACATGATTGTAGCCTAGCCTCAATGCATCATCTGATTAAACGAATTCAATATCCTCTATAATTCAACGATTACTAATAGGTTTTCGTGTCCAACATGCTTCATTTTTCTATATAATCTAATTATCTAATTGCGTTATTTTACTCTAACAGATCTTCAAAGCTCAGTATTGTTAGTAATTACATAGTTAATTATTCATTAAATTGTATGATTATTCATTATCTCTAAGTTAAATTCGTTAATTTTATTCATTTAACAATTGCCATCTAGTAATAAACGTTTATTTAATATTACTGCTGAAAAGGTAAATTGAACTATATTTGTAAGTCAAATTATGAGTATTTAAATCAAAATATCTTTTAATTCAATAATTGAATTAACACCATATTTTGTGCTAATTTGATTATGCCGCGGCTCTCACGGTTTTTATTAATAAGATTATTTATTTTTGTTAATCGCCATTTTCGAATCCCCCTTTGTTTATAACTTTATTTATAGGCGGATGTATCTTCAAACCTAAATATACTCTCTCAATAAGCCTTACCTCTTCTCTTTTTAAGATAAGAAAGAAATTCATTAAATATTGGCTATTTGCTTCTTAAAGTATAAATAGTTTGGTAAAAAATTACAGTTTTATTTGAGATAAATCCTGATTATCAAATTTATTAACTTTTCTTGAATATGTAACTGGTAACTTGGATAAGAGATAGGATGTTGATGCGGTTTACCAGAATTTTAGTAAGGCCTTCGAAAAAGTGCCTCATAGAAAATTTATTATTAAGCTAAAGCAAAGTGTATTTTTCTTCGTCAATATTTTGGTGATTGGCTATGAAATAGAAAACAGAAAATGTTTGGAAACTGTCATAATTCTAGGATGGAGCCAGTGTTTAGTGGCATGCCACAGAGATCTGTTCTGGGTCCAATGTTGATTAATTATTTTTATGTTCAATGATCTTTAAAACGGATTGAAGAAAGGAGTTCGAAAATTTTCTGAGGCTTTTATTTTAAATTGCGACCAGAAAGGGAAAGTATAGAAATGCCTATTAATCTTCAGAAGGATTTATAAAACCACATCGGTTAGGCATATGGGTACAGAAAATATAGTTTTTAGTTATGGTCTGAATGGTAGCCTAGTAAATAAAGTTAATAAAGTAAAGGAATTAGAGATTATCAACTCGAAAGATGCAAAAATACATAAATGTCTTGAAGCTAGATATTATATAAAAAAGTTTATTGTATAAAATCAAAGAGGTCATTTGTAGACTAAATAATTTTTATGTTAAACCTCATCTGGAATATTGTGCTCCGCTTTGGGCTCCAGGCATGGTACAGGGCACCCCCGTGCTATCGAGAAGAATAGGGATTCTGATGCAGAGGTGCCTTATTGTAGGCGCCCATTTTTTATATAAAGATATGACGATTCCATCTCAAATGCACCTTCAAACGTTGCTAGTGAGGTTGGAGATATTTGGCTCTAAAGATGCCCTTAGTCACAGAGAAGGTTGTGAGAACACGCCCAAGAACAGCATTGGCGGGGAAACCCTTGCAGCTCTCGCCTAACAACCAAACTCAGTACTGGTCGTTTGCAAACCTATCAACACATACGAACACTAACTCCAGGAAAGGGACTTGAATTTTATATTAGGTAGTGCCCGCATACCTAATTTCCTACCCATATTTAAAACCACCCTACAAGAATTTGAAGTATATGAAAACACGAAGAACTTCATTCGAACAAGCATTTTAGCCTCAATTATATCAAGCTAACACAGAAACCCCCTCTCACGGGATTCGAGCGTTATGCTCAGGGACTCAAATCTTGCTTACAAAGAAATACGACTGTTGTGATGAACCACGAGGAATACCAACGGACAGTAGACGATATAGTGGTAAACCACGACATTTACCAGCTGGTGCAATCAGAGCGAACGACAGGCAGCATAAGGGCAAGTTTCCAGCAATATTCTAGCCACCTTCAGTTCCAAATTTTCTTTACTAATAATTTCCAATAACTTCATTGTTTCATGTAAAGGACATAATCCGGAGCTTCCTTGTTTATATCGTTACATGGTTAGCGTAAGCTATCTTGAAGTAATTAGCAATAGGAAAGGAAAATCCCTAAACTAAATAGAGCTCTAAGCTATTATTAGTGATCTTTTCCTGAGAAATTAAACCGAAGACACCACTGAAAATTTTAAAATCCCGCCCCATGCAATAATGAAAGCTCCTTCCGTGTTCTTGAATCACTAGTTATAAAAACGATAGGGGCTTCCTTTAACGATGATTCCTACATTGCCCTATATCTCTACCCTTATACCCCTGTATACTACTAAGCTTATAGTTTCTTTTCTGTGCAACCTTATATAACGTGTGACTATCATTAATAGTATATATATATATATATATATATATATATATATATATATATATATATATATATATATATATATATATATATATATATATATATATATATATAGCGAGAGAAGTAGGTGATGCTTGTAGCGAGCGGAGAGGTTGATTGATTTTAGCGGAGTTCATTAGTTCCAAGTTGGAACAAATACTCCTATCCTGCTACATGAATCTAAGTTCGGGATTCGAGTTCTTTTGAGGGTGTCCACCAAATATGTTCGTATTTGAATATACAAACATGTTAATAAAAGTAACTTTATTTTGAACTTAAAGTTTAATAAAATGAATGGCTGGAGTTAGTTGGTGAGCCTGTGAATCCTATCCGCCGAGACGGTGGATGCAGCACAAAGTGAAGACAAAGTGATTTGATTGGCTGTGTGGATTGTGTCTGAATGTGTGAGTAATGTCCGGTTGTTTTATATGTGTAGATAAAGTAAGCGTGACCAATGGGGTTTCTGGGGAGGAGCTTTGTCTAAAGTAAATGTTCGTTGATCTGCGTTTGAGAAAGAGAGAGAGAGAGAGAGAGAGAGAGAGAGAGAGAGAGAGAGAGAGAGAGAGAGAGAGAGGAGAGAGAGAGAGAGAGAGAGCAGGGATAGTCTATCAAAGCAATTTAATGGGAAAATAGATAAATTTGGGAAATGTTTATACGATTCAGTGTTGCAGTTTAGCGTTAATAAACAAATATAACAAAATGGTTAAGTGACAGTGCTGTAGGAACTGTTGAGACTGGAAGGAAGATAATGTGGCCAAGGGCAAAGTTTATAGACTACGTTAACTAGCTACACTCCAATATATTTTATTACATGAATGAGAGCGAAATAATTCCATTCCTTTCCAAAATATTTCGGTTTCACGACCTGGATCTTCCTTTTACAATTAGTTTATCGCAAACCAACTTTTCCAGATTTGGGTTCATTATTTTTCAGTTGTTGCTTGTTATCTTAAAAAATAATTTCGCTCACTACCATATTAAGCAGGCCTTAGAAATTACCTTCTCATTTCGCCTTCGTACACTAGCAATTCCAATTATCACTTCACTAACTCTAAAATTTAAGGAGGGGATTTTTTTGACTATTTGAATAATAATTTCATCTTAGTTTGGTTATGACTTGTTTTTTTATTAGAGTTATTTCTAATAATTCTTTTATAATATCAAAAACCAAAATGGTGAAGTTCAGAAATAAACATAAGTATCAAAATTTTGTGAATTTTTTTTAAACCCAAAGAATTACAAATGGGGAAGTTCATAAGATTTATTTTTATATATCTTCTTCTATAACTATATTTTAGTTTAGAGTTCCTTTTTAAAGTTTTTGTAATTGGCGTAGTTCAGAAAATTTCTAAAAATTTAACCATGGCTGCCTTTTTTTAGATTTTAAATTTTAATCTTAGTAGCGAAGTCCAAGATCCCACCGTAGGGGACAGTGCCGAAGCTATTGCTTGGTTAACACAATATTTTATTAACATCTCTTATCCATCGTCTTACGTATTTAAATATATTTCGGTTGTTTTAACCGTATCTTTTAACTCAAACTTGCAAATTTTCCACATTATTGAATAAATACTAATTTTAGAAAAAATTAATTCATTTTTGTAATTTTATACTCAAGCTGGCCATATATATTTTTTAAATATAAGGAGCAGACTCCTGCCCGAGACAAGTATCATGACTGTTTATAAATTTATTTGCCTTGGGTGTCGTAACAAAATGATTTACCCATGAAGTACCGTTCGCTTCGTGAAGGCTAGAGTTTGTTCCCATTTCGATATTAAATGCGAAGAAGTAATGCCCTTCCTAGGAAAGAAAACCCGCTAATTCCTTAGCACTCTATCGAGCGTAAAACCGATGTATGAATTGACAATTTTAAAATCTCAAGTCCATAATTCGGTCAGAATTCTTAATCTTTTATATTAAAAAACATAATCTTTCTCTCAATTGCGACTAAACTTCATTCCCCCTTCTAATCACATAATTCAAACAACTAACTTTCACCCTTCATCTCTATAAACCTAACTAGTATCTTCTTTTAAACTCCATTTCACGAGGTGAACAATTGTATACTTCGTTTTTCTTGTTCCATATATATATATATATATATATATATATATATATATATATATTACATTAGTTAAATTGTTAAAACATGAAGAGGATTGGACTGACAGAATAAATGTTGAAATAATATTATCAAAAATTATTCTACGAGTATGTAAGGGAATTTGACTTTTTCTCTTGTTCCTGTGTTAAAAATGTTAGTTCCTAGTTGGTCGTAACTAAAGTAAATAAAAAAAGAGACTTTTTTGATCGCAAAACTTTGCTTTTGTAGGTAGGGCAAAGAAATTCTAAATTAGCCCATTTGAAAAATAATGCTAGCGAATTATTAATTAAGGTGAACCGTTTTTGTTTTTAGCCCTACAATGAATAAAAAACGAAAGAAAAATGAGTGTCGTAGAATGCCGAGCTATATATATTTATTTGTTTTATTAGCTTTTAATAAACCAAATAACTTTAAATTGAGGCGTAAGTTCGTGCCTCGGAGATCGCTTGAGGATCGGGCTCTAAGAGTGCTAAACTTGATTTTTATTCTATTGAATGAATAAACTGGGTTTCTTTCTTAGCTTTATCAAATATTGCCACTTCAACTCATTCGGGGATAATTAAAACAGTGCATTTACTAAAGAAAAATAGACTTTAATCAACATAACCCACCTCACTAATTAACATTAAAACACAAAGATCTAACACACGTATAAAAAGAAAATGGGATTACAGGGCTAGCTCTCGAGATACATATTTACGGGAGGAACAATTTTTAAGTTAATAGTTTTTGTCCTTAGTCAGACATCCAATAAACTAATTTTTAAGCACGGGGACATAAATAACAAGATTATTCTTTACTTACATAAGGTAATGGAGATTAATACCAGTTTCCCGTAAGACTATCTTCGGGGTTTTTGATCGCTAGATGGCGCTCGGTGACTTGCCTGGCGAGTTGACGGGTGACGTCACGAGGAATTTTGAGTTGGCGTAAGAGAATCAAAACAAAGACGCCGATGAGGAGGGTGGGTTCTCGTACGTTTATGACCTTGAAATGGTTTCTAATCTTGGGATATGATTATATTCTTTCCTAGCGATTTGTGTCTCGCTTATATAATTTCGATTTTGGATGAGAAATCTATCTAGTTTGGAGTTGTCAAACTCAGATAGAATAAGATTTGGAGTCCTCAATCTGTGTCGGTTGATACTCACCAATCTTGGGGCTCGAACGGCGCCGAGCTTCCTTGGTACAATCTGGTATTGTACAAGGACTGCAAATTCTTCTTAACTTGCAATAACTTTGTACCGGTGATTTTTGAGTCTTCTTGTCGAACTCGAAAAATCTTCTGTCAACCGGTGACTTTCTTGTCTCTTCGGTGGGAATCAACACAAAAAGCCTTGTTTACACGGGTCCTCAGGTTATATACCCAACTTACTCCCGCTGAGGTGGATGGGGGGGGAGGGCTCGCAAGGTGGGACCTCGGGTTGGTCTGCCGCCCTTTTGCGTCTGGTATGCTCGGAGAGGGGGTAATACGAGACCTGCAGTTTGCACTTTTGAATGGGTTGTTTATAAGTACACCCTCGAAGTGCCTGCCTTTTGAGCTGAGGTCAGGAATCAGTCTCGTATCACTTACGCTTTTGCCCGTTCTCCTATGTTACCGGAGAACATCGAAGGGGCACAGCTAAACCCAGATGTCTTTAGTTATTATTTCCTTAGACTATATAAATAAATATATATATATATATATATATATATATATATATATATATATATATATATATATATATATATATATATATATACTAATTTCTTATTATTCCTCTACAATGAGCATTTTTAGTAAATATTTCATCATACGAGAAACAAAAGCAAAGTATAAATGAAACGAGGAAATGGCTTCGCCACTTGCGCTTCGCTAATAAGATTAAAATTTAAAATCTAAAAAAAAGCAGCCATGGTTAAATTTTAGAAATTTTCTGAACTTCGCCAATAATAACACTGGTCTGCGTCAAAAATGTACCTTAGGTTTTCTATAGTATTTCTTAATAAAATTGACCTCCTAAATCCGAATCTGTCATCCATTTTTCTCTATCACCTCCAGTTTTTGCAACACAGGGGGTGATAATAATTTTATAATTTATACATCTCCTATATTACATCAAATTTCAATAGTTTTTGCACTGCTCTATTCGCAGTAAATTTTGTGTACATTTCAGGTAATTATGCAAATAGGTTTATATTTTGCAGGTTAAAAATTGCTTAGCATTATAATAATAAGAATAATAATAATAATGATAATAGTGGTTGAGTTAAAAATGAACAGAAAATGTAAGAATGGCTCCGACAGATTTTGCTATGTTTGCGGCAAAGTGACTTTCCCCGAGCAGCAAAGTACAATCCCTCCTGTAATTAAATCTTTGTATCATGCATATTTTGGAGTAAGGCTAAGAGATCAAGATAAAAGTTTTGCACCACATATCTGCTGCAAGGGATGCTACATAAGTTTAAGACGCTGGAGTCAGGGCGAACAGAAGTCCCTCTCTTTTGGTGTTCCCATGGTGTGGAGAGATGGCAAGGACCACACTACGGACTGCTATTTTTGCATGACAAATCTTAAAGGTGAGCATTGTATCAAGTATTTAAGCTTTCTGTATTATACTGGCTCCTGAAAATGTCATTATTATGCCTAAACTTAGCATAAAATTAAAAACTAACATAGTTCACTTCAGCATGAACATATCCTTTACTAAACATTTATGTATTATCTGCAACTCCAAATCAATTCCTTTATGTAATATGCAATTATATTTTCCAAAGGTATAAATAAGAAGAATAAACATAGTGTGGCATATCCGGATGTTCCTTCTGCCATCAAACCCCTGCCCCATGGCCCAGAAATTCCTATACCTTTTACCCCTGAACATATAGAGGTACATGAAGAGATTAATATGGAAGTTCTCTAAGTTTATGACACATCTGAGTCTTATCAGGTTTCCACACATGATATGGTCGCAAGACCATTCACTCAAGTTCAGTTAAATGACCTGACCAGGGATCTGGGAGTTTCAAAGGCGAAATAGAGAACAAGAGTTTCGAAGCTATTTTTTACAGCATTCTTCCAGCTCTTTAGTATACTGCGCTAATATTAAAGGACTTGTTGAGGCCCTTGGAATTCCCTACAACCCATTAGAATAGAGACTGTTCATAGGTTCATCCAGTAGAAGTTTGAAAGCTGTGTTACTGAATATTGGTAACAAGATAGCTTTCGTTCCTATAAGCCATTCAATCAAACTTACTGAAAGTTATGAAAATATGAAAAAATTGCGGGATGCAATAAATTACTCTAGCTATAAGTGGAGGATATGTGTTGACTTAAAGGTAAGATCATTTTACACTTGGCATTTCTAAGCTCTTTGATATTGACATTTTCATTTTTAATTGTTAATATTGTATACACCTTTTGGTCGACTTACATTTTACAAGAATGCAAATCTGGAAATCATGAGTCATTCTTTAGTTATATTTTTTGTTGAAGTGTGTCCCTATAGGTTAATGCATCCTATTGGGTTAATGGGGAACTTATCCTAATTGAGAAGGTATACAACACAACTCAATAAACTTAAAATAAGATGTACATATATCTAATTAGTTCCAATACGATGATTTAATGCATCGGCATACAGGAATTTTCAGTACATATTCATATTCTTATTGTTTTGAGAAATATTACTTTGAATTTGTTTTTAGAAATATGACACTGAATTTACATACCGTGCTAAATTTTTTTTAGGTAGTGTCTCTTATGCTTGGGACGCAAACAGGCTACACGAAGCATCCCTGTATCCTATGTTTATGGGACAGTCGTGCAGATAGTATGCACTATGAGAAGAAGGTTTGGCCTCCACGAGAAGCATTTAGAATTAGATCAAACAATGTGATAGCTGAACCTTTAGTGCCTCCTCAAAAAATACTCCTCCCTTCACTGCATATAAAGCTTGGCTTAATGAAAAATTATGTCAAAACCCTTAATAAAGTGGGCCAAGCTTTTAAATTTCTTCCTCAAAAATTTCCACAAATCAGTGACGCTCAGCTCCATGGGGGAATTTTTGATGGACTTCAAATCAGGCACTTGATCAGCAATTTGATGCATCAATGAAGGACATAGAAAAAGATGCCTGGAAAGGTTTTAAAGCTCTAGTTAACAATTTTCTAGGCAATAAAAGAAGCCTAGAAGAATATATAGCCCTGGTCAATCAGCTCTTAACAAGTCTCAAACATTTGGGAGCTCGAATGTCTATAAAGATACACTTTTTACAGTCCCATCTTGATTATTTTTCCGACAACTGCGGGGATTACAGTAAAGAACAGGGGCAAAGATTTCACCAGGACATAAAAACAATGGAATCCAGGTACCAGGGTAAATGGAACGGAAACATGCTTGCTGACTACTGTTGGTGTTTGAAGCGTGATGCACCAGATGACAGGCACAAACGAAAATCGTCAAGGGCGTCTGTTCTTCGAAATTATAATTATTTTTTTTATTATGTTGCATTCTTTTATTTTTTGTTTATTAAAAGAATTATAGTTTACATACGTGTATTCCTGTTTATATGATATAACAGTAATAATGCTTTATTAGATAGAGAAAGGTTTTTTTTTTTAAAAATTCAGAAAAAAATTAGGTAATCTCAATGAAAATGGTGTATGCTGTACTGAGAAAATCTGACCTGATTGAACAAATATACATTCATTTTTGAGCTCAGGAGGTTAGATTCATTAAGAAACCACAAAGAAATCCTGGGGAACCTAAAAATTTTTTTCAAACGCAGGCCTGTGCAATAATTTTAAAAAGAAACTCTAGACTAAATTTCCTCCCTTTCAAAATATCACGTTGCTAAAATATAGTTATAGAAGAAGATATATACATTTTTTTTTTCTGAGCCACACCATTTGTAATTCTTTGGATTTTAAAAAATTCACAAAATTTTACTACTTATATTTATTTCTGAACTTTACTATTTTTTCTATATTATCAAAGAATTATTAGAGATAACTTTGATAAAAAACATAAGTCATAACCAAACTAAGATGAAATTATTATTCAAATACTCCTAAAAATCCCCTTCTTAAATTAAAGAATTAGTGATGATGATGAATAATAGCCATTTTCTAATTTTTAGTAATAAAAGAATTTGGAGAATAACACTTTTACCTGCTAGGAACAAAAATCGTGTTAAATAGTAATTATTCTTTTCTGTTGAACCTCTACATTTCGTATTAACCTTCAATTTTACATGGAATAAACAGAATAAGCAATGCTGAGTATAAATAGAGATTTAAATGAAAGCAGCCTAGGGTTAAGTTAAGGGGATTGGTCTTTTGTCGATCATCTAGGATTTGTGAAGTACCTAATATATAAAACCGTTGATGATTCTCCAGTACATAAGAATTGATACTACACGTTCACTTTGGTCAAGCGCATTTCTTCTTAAGTTCAGGAGTAATTATAATGAATGGGGTGATGCTACTTTTATTTTTTCTATTAAGAATCCTTCTTCAAAATTCTCTGCTCTTCCGTCGCCCGGAATTTGTATTGAACCTATTAATTGAACCCGAGAGGTCATCTTCGGATCATAAGGATTGCTATCAAATTGAATTATTCCGTCGGCGACCTGGAAACTCCTTCATTTCGATTCAGAGGATCGCTTTGATAGGAGCGAGAGATTTTTACCTGCCGTGGCCAGTCCCAAACCCGGCAAATAACTAATCCCATATTGCAAGAGAATAGCCATCCTCCTGGCAACTACTAAACCCATTTATCTACTATAGCTACAGGTGTAAATAATCATTAGTGGTTACACAAACCCCCCCGCCCCAAATAACAATAATGAAGTCTTTGACGATGTCATAATTGTATGATGAAAGCTTAGATTAAGCATGACGTAACAATTAAAGCCTTCCGTTCATTCCCTATAAACTAGAATTTTAATACAAAACTGGAAGTTAAGAAGAGAAAATAGTTGATAAGGACCTTATAATAAAAATAATGTATTAAAGTCCAGGTTCCTTGGGAGTGGTCTTAAATGCACCCTACCGACTAGTTAATCAAGGATTGATCAGCCAAGATCCTGTTCACCAACCGTTCCTTTTCTATTCATTTAATTTATATTCTCATCGGATTCCTTTTCCTTTTAGGGTGCTCTAAGATCTTTGCACCTAATTTCACTTCTTCTAACTTCACCTTATTTAATAAATGTTCATCTGTTACGAAGTGTAAATCGGAGGAAGAAAAAGGTCACACTGTAAATAACGACGTTCAAGCTGTCTTTTAAGGTTGTCATGGCTCAATGGTAAGTTCACATTTTACACCTCGAGAAAATAGGTTCGAATCCCAAATACACACGAAGAGGTAACACCAAAATAAACAATGTATCCAAATATTTAAAATCACCGTTTCCACCATTATAGCAATCTGTTCATTAGTTACTTTTTCTTTAAATGGATACATTTACATTCCATGCAACTGCTCTCTATATTATCGGCCCTTTAATCTCATTTGCCTATGACAGTGAAGGAGAAAGGCAAATTATTATAAGGAGAAATAGATAAAAGCGAATACTGAAATAAACGAAAAAAATAATCTACACAAATAAAAGCAATCTCCCAGGATCCCCTCATGACTCAGAGAAGGATTCTCCTTAATGTGTAAATAAAAAAGAAACAATAAAACCAGACAAATGTGTGACCAGGCCTATGAATCTGAAAGGCCAAAGTTCAGTGTGAGTTTAAATAGAGATGACGAACTCTCCCGTCCCGTAATTCGGAGGCGGCCTCTCGTCCCGATCTTGGCCGGTCGCCAACCAAATACTTAAGTCTTCCAATTGTGCCACTTAAGTTGGTTGGGAATCTGAAATCAATCGGAGAAAAGGGTAATAAGACAAATCCTTGACCTTATTGAAGACGTCTACAGCAGAAAGAGCCTTGACCTTAACTAAGTTTCTGTTTTATTTCTCTAAGGGTTTATCAGAAGGATGGCGTCACACGAAGTTACTAACTTTTTCTATTTATCATCTTCCGCAATCCATATTTCGAAGTAATGGATATGAGGAGATTAACTTTGGGTTCGAGATATTTACGCTAAATTTGATCATAAACCGAGTTTTCCTTTGATAGGCAATCCTGGGGCAGATATAATTGATATAACAATTATAATCGCTATAGATTTGTAAATGAAATGGACACAGAAAAGAAAAGGTCCACACTAAGGAGTTCTTCCTTTCTTTCTATCTCTCTCTTTCTCTCTCTCTCTCTCTCTCTCTCTATATATATATATATATATATATATATATATATATATATATATATATATATATATATATATATTATATATATATATATATATATATATATATATATATATATATATATATATATATATATATATATATATATATATATATATATATTCCACTTTTGAGCGCAATATCAACGAGGCCGTATTAGGCAGAAAATTAGGATAGATCTGGAAAGAGTAGTGGAAGTAGAAGGAGCAAAGATAGTGCAAGATACAGGGTGTTTGATCTAAATTTGCATACAAAAAATTTAAGAAGTAGATTATGGCTGGTAGATAACAGTTTAGTCAAAGCAGCCGCCCTGAATTTCAACCACCGCCTCAAGCGCTCCGGAACCTGGCCCATACGATCATCATTGTGTCCTTTTGGAAGATCTTTGAAGACCTCTTTGATCTTGGCCACCAGTTCAGCCTTGGTGTTGCAGGCTAAGTGGTCTGTGTTTTTCTCAACCATGTCTCAGACATAGTAATCTATGGGATTACAATCGGGAGAACTAGGAGGCCAAAAGGTAGGGCTAGTGAAGTCGTAGAAATTATACGACAATCACTTCTGACTCTATCCCAAGGTATGACCTTCCAGCATGAACGCTCTCTAGCCAGGGTTTGTTCAGTCTCCAGCAGCTCCACATAGCCGTCTTAATTAAGCCTATAACGCTGCTCAAAGATGCGGGGAGGAATGGCGTCACCCTCACTAGAGGCATATCCACATATCATCACAGTTTTGGGGAACTTGGTCTTCATGATACGTGGAATGTCGCATGGATTATAGAAAAGAAACCTGTTGTTATTTTTGTTGTGCAACTGGTCCTGACACAAGTTCTTTCCACCTGAAAAGAACCAAATCGTCCCCTCTTCAAAAGGATGCTTCAGCTTGTTCAGAGCTTCTTTGCCTTCGCCAAGCAGTTGTTTTTGTCGTTGGGTGTCAGAATTTACCCCTTGCCATTCTTGCACATGTGATAGGAAGGTCCTCAGGCTCATAGTGACGACTCCGACGCCCATCTGTCTCACCAGAGCTCGGATTCCCTTGCTCGGGTCTTTCATCACCTTCTCATGCAGTTGTTAGGTGTGTTACGGTGAGGGGACGGAGTTAAATGTCTGCTGTGTTCCTTTCTGCTGACCACGGCTTGATCATCTTCGTTTCCGTTGTCCATGTAAGCGTGAATCATCATGATACAGGTAAATCTTTACCAATATTCCGATGGCTTCCACTCCTCCATGTCACCTATCTTTTTATCAACTAAAATTTCACTCTGTCTGCCCTCTAACGCCGTTGACTGTTCACTTATACATCAAATTGTTCCTGAAAAAAAGAGACATTAGAATTCATAAAATTTAGCTTTTTATGCATGCAGTAGGGCCAGTAGGGTGCACAACTGCGGCCATTGGAATCGGGAAGGCATGCCATTCCTCCATTTTTCAGTTGTAGCTTTAGGATTACCCCTTCTACCCCATCCATCCCCTTAGGGACTTTTAAATCTATAAAAGAGCTCAAAGGAAACATAAAATTCTTGATTATGGTGATTTTAAGCAAGTAATGTTCATGAGAGAAAAGATGGGGGTTTTACCATAACCTCAGTGCCCCGCCCCAGTGCACCAGAGGAAGCTAAGGCTCTTTATTGGGTCATCATTTGCACCCCTTCTAAATCTCTCACTCTCCTTTTCCGCACCTGTTTCAGCCCAGCAAAGTGTGAAAGAGGGCGTTAAACGTTCTTTAAAACCATAATCATAAGTAATAGTCCTATTACAAAGAGGTGTAATGGTTGATGTTTCATTAGAAAAGTGTTATTTAATTAGTGGCGTCCTGCAAGGGTGAAGCAAAAGTGAGTCGAGAAGAGGTTCTTCCGGGGGCATCCCAAACTGACACTAAGCACTCACAAGGACTTACTTACACGTGGGATTAGGAGAAGGAGAGATCCAGACCCTACCGCTCCATCAGTCTATTTGGATTAAGTTCTTACATTTTCACGCCCCCTAACTCTATCACTTTCGTTATGAACCTCTCTTTTTTAAACAATACTTGACCTATGCGCCCTCATCGCTGTTCTGAATTGTTCGATAAATCATTTAGGAACTTTATCGACTTACGGACCTGCAAAGACCATTCCCCTCGAGACCAAAAATGAAGGAAAGGGAGAGGATTATAGAGGCTAAAAATATATTAAGGATCAGTTACATATAAAGATTTTGGATTTTATTAAGTTTATATTTTCAAATAATCGATTCTGTTCTTAAACAGATTGACTGCGGTGATTCCGACAACTTGCTCGGCAAAGTCATTCCATATTTAAGCAAACCTATACTAGAAAGAATTATGCTATTGTAATATTAATGCTTTTGTTAGCAAGTTCGAATACATTATTTCTAGTGGCCGTTCGATCATCTAACTAAAAAAGAAACTCATTTTATATTAGAAAAACCGTTTAGTATTTCAAGGACTGATTTGGAGTCGGCGCAAACGACTATTTTATAGCTAAAGTAGATTAAAATCCTTCAGTTTTTCTTGACATGATTTATTTCTAAAATCAGGCAGTAATTTTGTTGCTCTACTCCAAACAAGACCTGAGATTGATGTGTCCTTTTGCATTTGGGGAGAGCAAAATTGAGCCGCATGTTCTTTTGTTGCAATGCCTATCCCTCCATTTATCTTTGTTGTATTCTTCCCCCCACTTTTCGGCCAATTCCACCACTTTATCCAGTTCTCTTGGTGGATTTTCGAAGTCACAACAATATTTTTCTCTATTTTCCAATTGTGTATCATTGGAAAACTTTTGAATTTTGCAGAGTAAATTATTATCAAGGTTTTTAACATATATTATATACAATGAAGGTCTTAAGGACTCGCGAACACCCTTATTCAACGGGTTGAACAATGTAAAGGTTCAGTAGTGCTGTGAGGATGTCTATGTAAAATTGCCACAGCAAAAATCAACTCTGGTGTATGGTTACTACTGTGGAACAGTGGCCGTATTTAGTCCGTTAGGTAGGCCAGAGTGAAGTTAACCTTTCTCACTTCTCTATTGCTATTCGAGAACAGCAGCCGAATGTAAGTCCGTATTTTTTTTCTATTTTAGGAGCCTATCTCGCGACTACCTATTTGGCATAAGTCGCCGCAATCACGACAGCCTAGCTCTAGGCTACTTAAAAATAAGAATATGAAAACAACAACTATAAAAAAGGAAAATGGCAACAAGTATGAAGCAAGATCCGGCGCAGGAACGAGCGACCTACAAATAAAACAACAAAAAACAAAAGCAAAACCTAGTTAAATAAAGGGGAGAAGGCCGGCCTCCCCCCAAAGTCTATAAGTCCACCAGTCAATGTGCATGAACTTGTTCCAAGTACAAGGGACAGGCGGTAGCGATCTCACTCATCCCTGTACTGAGACAGGTAACGTTCGCGGAGATCGCCCAGACTGAGACATTCAACAAGAATATGCTTAACAGTCTGGGGGACAACGCAGTCTTCACATTAGGACGCTGGCGAGCGTTCCATCAGATCGCGGTGCGCCCCGCGGCTGTGCCCAATTCGGAGACGACAGAAAGCAACCTGAAGCCTTCATGGCATTTGGGAGTAGGTCTGTGGTAACAGTCGCGGCGCAATGGCATGTAACTTTAAGTTCCTTTCGACCGTTTCCCATCTTCTTTGGCAAGCAGCCCGAAGAGCTGCCCGTATTCCTGCCATGTAGTGGGTGTGAGGAAGAGCGAAACGCTGGTCTGGTCACAGAGTCCTCGCGAAATCTTTGGCATCCTCATCGGTGCGCTTATTCCCCACAATTCCTACATGTCCAGGAACCCAGCACAAGATAATCTCGACATACGCCCGACTTGCCAAGACCTTGGTGTCACGGATATCGCGAACCAGGGGATCCGTAGAACAAGGATACACTGTGCAACGCAATTTTTTTTCCTGGAAAGTAAGTGTTATTTTCCAGCTCGTTTTATTTCAAAACAATTAAAATAAACATTATTTGTTTTAAATTTAGCTTTTCTAGCTTGTATGATGAAATATTTACTAAAAGTAGGAAAATCTTGATTGTTTTTTATCCATTATTGAGCTAAAAACGAAACAGTTCAATTTATCCAATTTTATTGAAACTTTAACATGACATAAATAAAAACAAGTAAAACAAGTTAGAAGTAAACAGTTTTCCTTGATTTCCATTTGTAATGTAAATCACTTTCCCGTACAAACTCCAAAATGTAGTCTCCCATCGCGTTTTCATTGTTTACTCCTTGGTATCAGGGTTCAAAGTTAAGTATGTATATCTTGTTTGACCGCTCTCCTGAATATCTCCAATATTGTCCTTAAGGCACATCCTGAAGCCCATTTGTTTCTAGCTGTTCACTAAGTTCTCAACCAGTTCCACATATGGTCAGTTGTGTGGTTGACCAAAAAGCAATAACACACCAAAATAAAACACTTTCAGGCTTCTTTTTCCCTTTTAGTAAGCTTGACATGGAATTATGAACACTATGATGTTTGTGATTTGTGGTCAGACAAAGACACCAACCTTGCCTCAGAGAGATTGGAAAAGAAATTTTGAAGGTACTTGTAGGCTGCAGATTATTTGTCAAGAGCTTTAACAAACTGCTTCATAAGACCTTGTTTTAAATGCTATGGAGGAAACAATATCTTTTGAAGGTCTATCAATGGCTCATCGTTGACATTATGCCCTCTATCAGAGAAGTCAGTCCTTTTTAAGGGGTGGCCGCTTGTGGTAATGTGCTGTGGTATACCCACGGTCCCAAAGACAGAAATGACATAGGAACTTGCTAAAACCTCCCTGGAGACCTATCAAAAATGTTATCATTTTGAAGTATTCATTCACTTCCCAGCCATACTCCTTATAATTTAAATCTTATAGTAGGAGCTTGACACTGATTTAGTCCTCTATGAGATAAACTGAATGAGCCAAGGGAAGGCATGGATGCTTATTCTATTATGGAGAAGTACAGCTTTAATGGTTTTGTAGGAGCTGCCAATGAAGAGCCTCCCCTTATCTGGATTACATGTAATTTTGTTAGAATCTTCATTACAGCACTATAACCCAGCTTGATGAGTAAAGAATCCTGAAAAATGTTTAGGGCGTTTCCTTTGCTTTGTCACTTGCACATTCTCGTTCAGCAAATCTAAATCTTTGAGTCTAGAAATCAAAAGCTCAGCATTTGGCTTTAACAAGCCAAGATCTCTGACAAAGTCATTGAGGTATCTTCGGTTTGGATAGTATTGATTCCTCTTAACAATCATAACTCTGACACTATAGTTTACACTTTCAGTGATCTCTTTAGAGTCTAAATTGTTACGTTCTTCTGAGGGTGGCTTGTTCCTTTTTAGGAGGGGTAGGTACAGGAAGATCAGGACTGTTGATACTGGTGTAATAGAGGATGGAAGATTGGGATAGGCAAAAGCAGGTGCATTTTTGCCACTTTGACGTTTGGAAGGGTCTACCATGTTCAAGTAGGAGTTGCTTGAGTGGTCATGCCAAACTGGGAATGCCAAACTTCATGGCTCTTCTTCCCCCTTTATACCATCCTGTAAAAGTAAATAATTATACTTTATTACTCTTTTGCCATAATTATATTTGGTAAACATGTAGACGAGCGGCCCGGCCGGGAAAAATTATTTTGTGTAAATATTATCGTTCACCCGTCTCTGAATATTCATGTGAGTTTGAGTTTTCTGACGTCATACCCCACCCCCAACCCCTATTATAATTCGCAAAACGATTAAAGGCACTGACATGATGTAGTTAAAGCATTCACCTCTGTAAACGTCAGAACATTATAAAAATTAGGATTATATACTGGGGGCTGTGCCCCCCCCCCCAATTTAATGAAACTCAGGATCATCGTAGTGCGGTCCACGCATCGTGTTTACCCCCCCACGAGCCGTCCCCTATAAATGTACTCCAAAAACGTGAAACATTTTGGAACACGGACGAAATAGCACATCTTATGGGCCGGGCCACTCGTCTACATATTTACCGTATATTTTATTACTCTTTTGGCATTTAAAATTACAACTCTTTACAACAAACAATTTTCATAATACTTTCCAAAGTTTTCTTGCAATGTTTAGAAGTAAAATGCGGTGCTCAGGGTTTGTCTTTTTCCCTAACTGGCATGCCAAAATATACTTTATCAGCTTCACACATTATTACAGATGTTGTTACATCTAACAGTTTTGCTCTTGTTTTTACGAAGTGTCTTCATTTTTTACGAGAAAGCATCTGGAGAATGATTGAAACCTTTAGATGCCATTTCCCTGCTGATGTGTTCACCATGGTAGCTAGAACTAATATTTAGGCAGATCTGTGAATCCCTCTATAATTATTTCTGAAGTAATATTACAGTGGTCTCGAAGTTTCCATGGTTGTGTTCAGGAAATTCCGGAACACTTTTATTATCATCATCATCACTAACTATAATTTAAGAAGGGGATTTTTTGGAGTATTTGAATAATAATTTAGCTTAGTTTGGTAATGACTTATGTTTTTTTTATCAAAGTTATTTTTAATAATTCTTTTATAATATCAAAAAACAAAATGGTGAAGTTCAGAAATAAATATAAGTATCGAGTGTTTGTGAATTTCTTTAAAACCCAAAGAACTACAAATGGTGAAGTTCAGATAATTTATTTTTATATATCTTCTTCTATAACTATATTTTAGCAACATGATATTTTGAAAGGGGGGAAATTTAGTTTAGAGTTCCTTTTTAAAATTATTATAATTGGCGAAGTTCAGAAAATTTCTAAAAATTTAACCATGGCTGCCTTTTCTATATATCTTCTATAACTATATTTTAGCAACGTGATATTTTAAAAGGGGGGAAATTTAGTTTAAACTTCCTTTTTAAAATTATTATAATTGGCGAAGTTCAGAAAATTTCTAAAAATTTAACCATGGCTGCCTTTTCTATATATCTTCTATAACTATATTTTAGCAACGTGATATTTTAAAAGGGGGGAATTTAGTTTAAACTTCCTTTTTAAAATTATTATAATTGGCGAAGTTCAGAAAATTTCTAAAAATTTAACCATGGCTGCCTTTTTTTACATTTGAAATTTTAATCTTAGTTGCGAATCACAAGCTCATCCCGTGGGGGGGAGTGACGAAGCCATTGCCTGGTAACTTGATAAAACTACTAGATTCTAAAAATTTCTAATTAAATCTAAAATGTTTAGGAGGGTTTCCTTAAAACAAATATTATTCTACAAAATTCGAATGCCCTTTTTAAAATAAGATTTAAATTTTTCTACCAACCATTTAAAATAAATAAAGCCTACAGATACTTATATTCTTAATTTTCTTTCCGAAATCAATAATACCTTAGCATTTTTCTCTAAATGGCCAAGTTTAGAAATTCAGTGCTTTACCTACGAAACCAAATTTTGAGAATCAAAATACAGTAGTCTTTATTTATTTTTCATTTAATTTAGTTGCAAAAAACTCGGAAATAAAACTTTTAACCCAGGATGAAGAAAAAAGTGAAATTTTGAATTTCCTTTCGTGGATCATTTAAGTTTTAATATTAAAATGGGCCGACGCGCATCGACGCAAGGGGTAAAAGAAAAATAAGAATTTTCATTATTATTCTTATTTTATTGGGTTCTTTGTGTTTTAATATCAGAGAGTGTTTTCGGTGAACATTAATGCCCGCGTATAAAATAGAAAAAAATAGAAAATATCCTTTTAATATTTTTATCGGGGTTGTTATTTTCATATTAGTGAAGTGTCGATGCACATCAATGCCACTCGGAGGAAAAAAGATTCAAATGAACTTTTTAATAATAACACTATAACAAATTTCAATGTCAAGAAGAAAACATAGATCTCATGTGCATTTTATTATGAAGTTTAGTGTGCTGAATTCGAATTTATAACAAATATTTTCCATCAGGTGACATTTTCTTGTAAATTACCGAATTCTAAATTATGTAATTGATACCGATTTCCCAGATACCATAAATGTATTTTGCTCCCAAAGTCAGATTAGATGTGGACATTGTAATTAATTAATCAATATATAATGAATCAGCATGTTTGCTATTAATTCATGAATATATACTTAATCAGCATGTTTGTTAGCATTATAAAATATATTAACCTAATTTTAGTATTTATTGCTTCGTTTGTAAGAGGTGTCAGGTGTGTCACACTTCAGGTTCCAGCAGCAATTAGCCAGCATAGCAGGACTCCATTTTCCATTATACCTGTTTTCCATTGACGCTATATTTTGATCAAACCTCGTTCCATGTTTATTACTCACACCTCATGCATTCTCTTGGAAAAAGGACTGATGAGAATGAAGAAAGTGTATCTTCAGTGAGATATTGCATCCAAGATCTTGGTAGCACTTGATTAGGCTCTCCTTTGCATACATGTTTGAATGAATGCCAGGCCGCTAGCTTAGTTCCATCCATTGTCGTCTCGAAGTCCTCATCAGCTATAAGTTGACGAATCTGAGGGCCTACGAATATGCCTTATTTAATCTTGGCATCACTTATTTTAGTGAAGATCGCTTTGAGGTAGTGGAAACATGGCTTGTTATGTTGCAGTGCTACTGTAAATTGCTTCATTAGGCCTAGCTTTATATGCTAAGGTGGCAAAATACTCCTTCTTAACTAGTGGCTCATGAATTACTTTATGGCATCCAGGAGTCATAGTTTCCCGAGATATTGCATCCAAGATCTTGGTAGCACTTGATTAGGCTCTGCCTATAAAATTGTTAACTAAAGCTTTGAAAGCTTGCCAGGTATCATTTTCTATGTTCGCCATTGGTGCCTCAAACTGCTGATCTCTCATCAAGTTCCTGATCTGAGGTCCATCCAAAATTCCCGCATGTAGCTTAGCGTCATAATGTTCTGATCTTGCCCTATTCTTCCACTTGCAAAGGAAGCACATAAACTTGGTGTATCCAGTTTGTAGCCCATTAAGTCTGTACAAATTAGCCACTCACGCTCCTTTAACTTATGCGGTCTATATAAAAAAAAGAACGTTCTCATATGTGTCTCTTAAAATGAGTGAGTGAGCAATTGAACTAAAGTCATAGTATTCATAATGTGCAACCGAACCGCTTTTATGCTGTAAAAGGATGCATCTATGAATCACCTCCACTAATTTGGTTCTTAGATCAGCTCAAGGGCATTGAATAGGCCTTTGAAATCATTAAAATAAGTGAGTTGTTTTCAAAAGTGAAAAATTGCTGTAGATCTTTAGAAGGATTCCAAAATACGGTAATTCGAGCATGTTCATCCAAGAGGTTCCATTTTTGCAGACGTGAGGCCATGAGGACACTCTGTTGCTTAGTAAATGCTAGATCACTATCTAAATCGACTGAGTTCCGGTTGGGTAATGAGGTGTGGTTTCTTTTCAGATTCAAGGAGTGTCACATATTGTGCATCTTAAGATAAAAAGTGGTAACACAACCAGGAGAAACGTTAAAGAAATTATTATTACATGTACCATTAAAGCTTAAGAGAGAAAATGGGAGATATAGTAATATAAAAATAGGTAAACTGATTTAAACGTTATAAGAAAATGAATAAAGGAGTTGGATTTGAATCTGTGTCATCAAGCGCTCTTCGCTAAAATGACCACGACGCTCATCGCCAGAGCTACCATCCTCTAGCCATGAGCAGCGTGGTCATTTTAGCGAAAAGCGATTGATAAAACAAGTTCAAATCCAACTCCTTTATTCATTTTCTTATACCGGTTAAAATAGTTTGCCCCTATTTTTCTGTTATTATATCTCCCATTTTCTTTTTTAAATTTTAATGGAACACGTAATAATAATTTCCTTAGCATTTTTCTGGGTTGTGTTACCACTTTTCCTTTCTTTGGGCCTTTAAAATACATCTATTACACAGGCCTGCGTTTGAAAAAAAATGACGTTCCTCAGGATTTCTTTGTGGTTTCTTAATGAATCAAACCTCCTGAGCTCAAAATTTAATGTATTTTTGTTAAATCAGGTCAGATTTTCTCAGTACAGCATACATCATTTTCATTAAGATTACCTCATTTTTCCTGAAAAAAATTCAAAAACTTCACTCTATCTAATAATGCATTATTATTGTTATATCATAGAAACAGGAATAAACGTATGTAAACTATAACCCTTTTAATAAAAATAAAATTAAAGAATGCAACATAATAAATAAAATAATTTTAATTTCCAAGAAAAGACGCCCTTGACGATTTTCGTTTGTGACTCTCATCTGGTGCATCACGCTTCATACACCAACAGTAGTCAGTAGCATGTTTATGTCCCATTTACTCTTGTACCTAGATTCCATTGTTTTTATGTCCTGGTGGAATCTTTCCCCCTGTTCTCTACTGTAATCCCCGCAGTTGTGGGAAAAATAATCCAGATGGGACTGTAAAAAGTGTATCCTTATAGACATTCGAGCTGCCAAATGTTTGAGACATGTTAGTTGCTGATTGACCAGGGCAACATATTCTGGGCTTCTTTTATTGCCTATAAAATTGTTAACTGAAGCTTTGAAAGCTTGCTAGGTATCTTTTTCTATGTTCGCCATTGGTGCCTCAAACTGCTGATCTTTCATCAAGTTCCTGATCTGAGGTCCATCCAAAATTCTCGCATGTAGCTTAGCGTCACTGATTTGTGGAAATTTTGGAAAAAGAAATTTAAAAACTTGGCCTTCTTTATTAAGGGTTTTGACATAATATTCCATTATGCCAAGCTTTATATGCAGTGGAGGAAGCAGTATTCTGTCAGGAGACACGAAAGTTTCAGCTATCACATTGTTTGATCCAATACTAAATGCTTCTCGTGGAGGCCAAACCTTCTTCTCATAGTACATACTATCTGCATGACTGTCCCATAAACATAGGAAGAAGAGATGCTTTTTGTAGCCTGTTTGCATCCAAAGTATAAGAGACACTCTTCGAAAAGAAATTTAGTAGGGTATGTAAATTCAAATTGTAATTTTCTAAAAAAAAATTCAAAGTAATATTTCTTAAAACAATAAGAATATGAATATGTACTGAAAAATCCTGTATGCCAATGCATTAAATTATTGTGTTGGAACTAATTGGATATATGTACATCTTATTCTGAGTTTATTGAGTTATGTTGTATACCTTCTCAATTAGGATAAGTTCCCATTAACCTAAAAAAACACACTTCAACAAAAAATAATAACTCAAAAAGGACACACTTCACCAAAAAATAATAACTCCAAAAGACTCATGATTTCCAGATTTGCATTCTTGTAAAATCTGAGTTGACTAAAAGCTGTATACATGTATTAACATTTAAAAATGAAAATGTCAATATCAAAGAGCTTAGAAATGCCAAGTGTAAAATGACCTTAACTTTAAGTCACCATATATCCTTCAATTGTGGGTAGAGTAATTTATTGCATCCAGCAATTTTTTCATATTTTCATAACATTCAGTAAGTCGGATTGAATGGCCTATAGGAACGGAAGCTATCTTGATACCATTAATCATTAACACATCTTTTAAACTTCTACATGAGGACTCTATGAAAAGTCTGAGTTCTTATGGGTTGTAATTTATTGCATCCAGCCATTTTTTCCATATTTTTATAACTTTCAGTAAGTTGGATTGAATGGCCTATAGGAACGGAAGCTATATTGTTACCGATAATCATTAACACATCTTTTAAACTTCTACATGAGGACTCTTTGAAAAGTCTCAATTCTTATGGGTTGTAAGGAATTCCAAGGGCCTCAACAAGTCCTTTAATATTGGCGAGGTATACTGAAGAGCTGGAAAAATGGTGTAAAAAATAGCTTCAAAACTCTTGTTCACTATTTCTGTACCAAAAACATGTTTCTTCAGCAAGAAGATTACTTTCACGAAGTCGAGAGGCAAGAAGTTGTGTATTCTTCCTTGAAAGCCCCAGATCCCTGGTCAGGTCATTTAACGAAACTTGACTTAATGGTATTGCATACATATCATGTGCGGAAACCTGATAAAACTCAGATGTCCAATAATCTTGGTCAACTTCCATATTAATCCTTTCATGGACCTTAAAATGTTCAGGGGGAGAAGGTATAGGAATTCCTAGACCATGGAGCAGGGGTTTGATGGCAGAAGGAACATCCGGATATGCCACACTATGTTTATTATTCTTATTTATACCTGTGAAAAATATAATTGCATATTACATAAAGAAATTGATTTGGAGTTGCAGATAGTACATAAATGTTTAGTAAAAGATATGTTCATGCTGAAGTGATCTATGTTAGTATTTAATTTTATGGTAAGTCTATGCATAACAATAACATTTTCAGGAGCCAGTATAATACAGACAATTTAAATACTTGATACAATGCTCACCTTTAAGATTTGTCATGCAAAAATAGCAGTCCGTAGTGTGGTCCTTGCACTCTCTCCACATCATGGAAACACCAAAAGAGAGAGACTTCTATTCACCCTGACTCCAGCATCTTAAACTTATGTAGCATCCCTTGCAACAGTTATGTGGTGCAAAACTTTTATCTTAATCTCCTAGCCTTACTTCAAAATATGCATGATAGAAAGTGTCGTGGTATAGCTCTATATACCATACATTTATCTATTATATTTGATTTTAGAGTGCGTGGGGGTTTCTTTTTAATAGGTTTGGGTAGGCCGAGGTCCGGTTACGAGGTCAGATCCTCGTAAAGGAGGGCTAGTCCAATAAATGCTACTTTAAATCTTAGTATTGACTGAGAATTCCAAATCTCACTTAGTTACAGGCTGTTACACTTCTATGATGAGCTCAAGGGTCGGAAAGTAAAGGAGTCGGAAAAAAAAAGTTTAATAAATATTAATAATTAAAGTTAAATGGTACAACAATACACGGACCTATAAGACAAATAGTTACAGTGGTTTATGGGCTATTAAGAAGACTAGGTATTCTAAAATGCAATAAAATTGGGTAGGCTGGATGGAATTGAGATTTGAGCTTAACACGGGGACAATGGTAAGCACACAAATGATAATGGGGAAACGGTAGATGGCAATTATAAAATTTGGGGAAAGCTAAAATATTCGTTACAATACCTTGTACAAAAAGGGAGGGGGTGGGGGAGACGATGCTCGTTTTCGGCGAAGCAGTGAGATGATGGTTGGGCCACTTCGACGGGGTCCAGGGTAAACTTGCTTGTAGTTGAAGTATTACTTTAAGATGACGGAAAGGGGGGGGAGGCAGCAGAGCCTTTGAGAATGGAGGCTGGAAATTCTTTCGGTGTAAATTTCTTTGAAGAAAACGGGGGGTGAGTTTCTTCGAGACGTCAAACGGTTTGTTTGGTCAACTATGCGTAATCAAGGGGGTATTACGCTAAGATTAATCTTTACTGAAGGCTTTTGGGATAAGACTTGGTTGTTGTCTGGAGATGGCGTCGTTAAGCAGAGTCGGACGGGTATGCTTACGAGGAGAAGAGTTCTAAACTAGTTGTAGGGTGGATATTTGTTTTATCCAAGGAGGGATAATCAGTTTTATCCCACAATGTTTCCTTTCATTCGGCGTATAACAACCCGAATCGAGGAGGAGTAAGATCTTCTGTTCTTGTGAGCTTCTCTCACACAAATCTCAATTGATTTCTTCTAACACGGGTACATATACACGCCTGAAGTAAGGGATCTTGCCGCATAGAAGGAGGTGGACTATCGCCCGTCGTTTGAGTAATGGCGAACGTGGCCCGGGTGCCGTTTGTCTTAGCCACTCCCTGCGTGGCTGGAAGGTGGGAGAGAGACTTCTTGTCTTGGTTAAATACTCGGATTGAAAAGAACTGCATTCCATGAGCCCGCTCCTATACTTTCTCGTCTTTTGAGCTTCGAAAATTGCTTGTAAGCTACATGAGGCCCATCATGTGGAGGCAATGCTTAAAAGCAATGTTATTTATCCCATCATGTGTTTGTTTCCTCACACGCCTCCCTTTTCGAAATTTGGACCTTTTCTCATTAAAAAAAAGAAATAAGGGGAGAAAAAGGGACAACCCGATACTCTTTAAAGTGTGGGGGGGGGGGGGGACGGGGGATCGACTCAATTCTGACTCGTTTTCTACCGAAACATAACGGAATTATACACAATATACATACGCTGTTACCAAGCTATACGCAACAAACAGAAAATTGATCAGCTTATTCATAATTGTCATGTGACCACAAAGAATACTATACATACTACCAAGAAAAAAGAATACTTAATAAAAGACATAGTTATATAAAAAAAAATCTAAAACCACACGAGATATGGTTTCCACTTGGAGAGTTTAAACCAAAAAGAAAACATGAAGATAACGGGGACATTCCCAAATCATATGTCGAGGACAGTTATTCTCACTTCATTCGAGTAAATAAATAAAAACTACAAAGAAATGGGCGTACAAAAAATAATCAATTATCCTAAAAAAATAATTTAACAGTACCTTAAATTCTTACGGATATATATATATATATATATATATATATATATATATATATATATATATATATATATACACTCTACCAAACATTTGTTTAGGGCCATTTCCCACGGAACTAATCGGGATTAGTGGGTAACGCATTTCTGCTGAGGGAATCGGCCATCTGATTATCTGTCCTTTTAATGTAATTGATTTTTTTACTGGTACTCCTGGAGAAGGAGACTCCAGCGCATTAATCTGCCATTCGTGTGTTTCACGTTCCGGAGATACGCAAGGAGGCAGTAATAAGTTTCCACTAGCGTAGGCCACAGGATGACTTTTGCTTCTGTCTTCATATTGAAGTAGCACACAACCCAGTCCTTCGTTGTTGGCCTCAGTTTGAATTCCGAACGACTTTTTAGGATTGGGAAACTTCAAAATGGGGGCGGAAACTAACTTCATTTTCAAGGTTTAAAATTTAGGGTGGCTTTTGGGTTCCCGATTATTGAGTCGGGGGAGTTCTTTTTCAAAAGGTCGCAGAGGGGGGGTGGCCAGGGACGCAAAATATAGGACAACGCGTCGGTAGAATGAAGCGGATCCCATGTTAGACCGAAGCTGCTTCTTATTGCAGGGAAGAGGCATATCGACGATGGCCTTTATCTTCTCCTCCTGGGGACAAAGTTGGTTTTTCCCAATAATAAACCCTAAATATTTAATCGTTTCAAAGGCGAAGTGGTGCTTACCGGGACCAATAGTAAGACCGTTTTCTCGCCACCGGGTCAACAAACCTCAAAGGGATAATAAATGTTGGTCCCAGTCGCGAGTAGCAATATAAATATTGTCAAAATAGAAAGAGGTATTTGGCAAATCATCTAAAATTCTCCGCATTAGCTAGTTATAATTGCTACAAGCGGTTATGAGCCTGAAGGGAAGCCTCCAGAACTGCATAAGCCCTTTGTCAGTGGCAAACGCCTTAAATTTTCTCACTTCTTTCTTGAGCGAGACTTGGTAATAGACTTTACACAGGTCGAGTTCAGTAATGAATTTCACTTCATCAAACGGATGGAAGTTTTGATCTATCCGAGGGATGGGTTCGGCGTCGAAAACGGTGACGGAATTTAGTGCCCGAAAGTCGACACACATCCTATAAGAGCCATCGGGTTTCTTAACTATAACTATCGGTGAACAATAATCAGAAGTAGAGGGCTCAATTATGTTTAATTGGAGAAAATTTTCCGCCTTTAAATTAAAAGCTTGCCTCAAGTGAATGGGTAAGGGATAAGGCTTAGATCTAACCGGGACATGTGTCGTGAGCTTGATGTCGTGCTCGAACTGAGTGGCGCATCCAGATTTATGGGAAATAACGTCACTAAACCAATTAAGTAGGAGCTGGAGCTGATTTCGTTGTTGTGGTGTCAGCCGCTCGTCGATTTTCAGACCATCACTGGATAAGTCGGTCTCTCTTGGTAATGACGATAAAGGATAGTCTCGGTCCTGCTTAACACATAAAGTTTGTACAATATCAAGGTATTCGGGGCGTAATCCGATTCCATGGCGGATCTTTCATCGATGGCCACAATATTACTAAGGTGGGCACGGCAGTGGTACTTCTTCAGCATATTGATGTGGAATAATTTTTCTCCGGAAAGTGTTCGGATTAGATAATCCACAGGTCCTCGTGCCTCCCAAACTATGAAGGAGCCCTTTCATTGGCTTAGGAGTTTATTGCTCTCGGTGAGCAGCAATAAAAGAACTTCGTCTCATGCTTTGAGACGACGGTCTTTAGATTTAACGTGGAAGTATGTCTTGTATTTTTCTAAATTTACTTCGGCGTTCTGGGACGCGATGCTGGCGCATTGTGCTAACCTCTCGTGGAGTTCCAGCACATACGTATACAAAGATTGAACTTCCTGAACGAGTTGAAGTTGTAAGAGAAACTCCTTTAAAAAACTAAGGGGGCCTCTTACGTTACGCCCGTACAACAATTCGAACGGAGCAAAGCAAAACGTACGATGCGGGATTTCCATGTAAGCGAAGAGTGTCACAGGAAGATAGCGGTGCCATTCACGTGATTGTTCGGCACATATCTTACGGAGGATGGACTTGAGAGTACCATTTAATTTTTTACACATTCCATTGGTCTCTGGGTGAAAAGAAGTGGTAAACAGGGACTTTACCATCAGTAATTTTTCCGCATGCTCCATTAATTCTGAAGTAAACTGTCTTCCTCTGTCGGAAAATACCCCCTTCGGAACGCCTACTCTCAAAAAAATGGATATGAGGGCTTCGGAACAGGTGATGCTATCTATCCTCTTTAGTGGGACAGCCTCGGGAAAACGCGTGGCAAAATCAACTAGAGTGAACATATAGCTGTGCCCTTCACTAGATGGGGGATGAATGGGGCCGACAAGGTCGATGGCCACACGGGAGAAGGGTTCAGAAATGATGGAGCCTCTCTGAAGGAGGGCGGGTTTTACGCGACCTTAAGCACAGTTCTTCTGACAAATGTCACACGACTGACAATGTTTTGAGATGTCAGCTGCATGCTTGAAAATTCTCTGACCTGTCTCGTTATGACTGAAGTAGCCAGAAAAGACAATATCATGCGCAACCTTGAGCACCATGGGGACATAAGATAGGGGAATGCAAAGGGAGAGGTTTACTGGGTTAACGCCATTCGTAGTCTTTCTGTAAAGGAGGCCATCTTTTTCGACGTAGGACACGGTCTTGTTCCCACGAACCGAGTCTTCCACTTTATTTTGCGACTTTTTCACAAGGGGAGGAGAATTCCACACACCTTCTGGTCCTTGGCGAATTCTGGGTTTAGAATTTCCTTAAATTCTGAGTTAGCGGGAACTTCGAGGGGGGCAGGATCCTGGGATTCTTTTGTCGCTCCTGCGCGAGTTGTGACCGGCTAGGCGATTGGGTTAGGGAAGATTTTGGGACTCTGTCCAATTAGTACCGAACAGAATTTTATTGGGGCCGAAACTGCTTCGGCCAGCCCTTAAAGTACTGACAGTCGATGTAGCACCATAAAATTTGGAAGCGCTTGGAACATCCTAAGTAGTCGTAGACTACTGTAAATTTATCGTGGTCAGGGGGCACAGGGGGGAGAAGCTTCTCAGCCACAATGATGCAAGTACACCCTGTATCACGGACGATAGTGGACGTACGACAGCCGTTTACACTTCCATTCTCGAATTTTAAGGCTCCTGGTGAGCTTTTATTAAATATAAAATTCAATTGGTGATCTGACAGGCCTTGGGGAGATGAAAGAACGGAGGGTTCAACGGGAAGAAGAGGTGGAGCAGCAGCGGCTCTTACTTGGTGAACCTGTCGAGGGGGGTTGCTCCAAAATTTAGAGATCTGAGGACAGTTTGAACTTATGTGGTTCACTACTTCGCACGTATAGCATACAATGGGTCTCTTTTGGAATGATGCTGGAGGGAAAGACTGGAAAGGGGGCTTCACGTCTCGAAGTTCAGTGGAGGGAAAACTTCTTGGTTTAAAGGGACCTGGATTCGATTTAGGGGACGGTGGAAAGGGCTTCTTGGAGTCTTTAGGGTACAAGTTATGACTCGCCGCGAAGACGTCTGCTTCTTCAACGCATTCCTTGAAGGATCGACAACGCTGGTCCTTCACTGCTGCGCGGATCTCTGGGGGCAGCGAAGCGCGTAACTGGTCCATTAAAACAAAATCTAATAATGACTCATAATCGGGGGAAATCTTTAACGACTCTAGCCAAAACTTAAGGTTTCTTTGGTGGGTCTACCCGAACTGTCGGAAGGTTTGACCGGGTAGGATCCTGGCGCCACGGAACTTATGGCGGTAGCAATCAGGGATCATATTATGGGCTGCGAGTAATTCAGCCTTAAGGGTAGAATAATTAATTGTGCATTCTTGGGGCAATGAGATGAAGATATCTCAAAATTCGAGGTGAGCAATGGGAGCAACTTCGCTACTCCTTCCTTTTCCAAATCAATGTGATTGATTTCGAGAATTTTTTCAAAATGCGTTAGGAATGAGGAAAATTCTTCGCCCTCCTTAAATATGGGAAGTTTAAGGGGGAAACTTTGCGGAGCTTCCGATCTGCCACTCACAGTTTGTTTTTCTGCTTATGCTCGCATCATTTCCGCTTCGTGCTGGCGTATTTGTTGCCTTTCTTCCTGGTCTCGTTGTCTTTCTTCTTGTTCTCGTTGTCTTTCTTTTTGTTCTAGTTTCTTTGTTTTCACGTTTTCTTTCTTCTTTTTCTTGTTTTAGTTTCTCTTTACTTCTTCTTTCTTCCCTAACATGTCTTTCTTCATTTTGAACATATTCTACCAAATCTCTTGCAGACAGGCCGAGAGATTCGCCTTGCGCTTTAAAAACTTCAAATGAAGCCATATTTTTTAAAAAAAATAACTTAGCTTTGTTTGTGCTAATAAAATCAAAAATCACGCCAAATGTGGACCTACAACGTGTGCGCAAACTTTTACCTACACTAACAAACTATTCGAGTTACTATTTCTGGGACAATCTTAATGCACGAAAAAAAAATAAATGGTCACTTTACCTAATCCGCCTTGGAAATTCTACGCTCGATTCTGTTGAGATCTAGGTATACACGTACACACAATTTAAATGCGGGAACTTTGAAATTTAATTAGGATTTATTCTCCTTAAACCTTTGAGAACATCTTGAGCCTTTTCACTTAACACAAAAATTAATTAGAGGGGACTTTAAAAGATCTAAAAAAAATCTTTTAAATCCACCTAACACACTTGACACCAGATTTATATATATATATATATATATATATATATATATATATATATATATGTATTCACCTAGATTTCTTCTACAAAGCTTGAGGCTTATATTCAGTAAGAAGGACAAAACAAAGAAGGTGAGTCCCATCTTTAATTCCAACGTTTCGGGTTATTACAAAACCCATCTTTAGGAGCTAAAAAGAAATTCTAAATGAGTAATCTAAGGCTAAAAACATAAATAACAGCACAAGTTCAAAGTTAAAAACCACAGAGCAGAGAAAATTGCAAAAACAACGTTAAAAATATAAAATGAACGTTACGTTAATGATCAAACAAAATAGTGAGGTAAGGAACAACAAAATATTTGTAAAGAGATATTATCAATTAAGGACAAACAAAGTAAACGTAATATTATAAAATTAAACAATTTAAATGAAAAAAATAGAGAATTAAATACAAACAAAATTTAAAAATCAAATATAGACACTGAAACATTACCTTACATGGTAATGGCAAAGCCTTCGAGAATAGAGGTTGGGAATTCTTGCGGTGTAAATTCCTTGGAATAAAACGGAGGGTGAGTTTCTCTGAGACGTTAAATGGTTTATTTGGTCAACTATGCGTAATCAAGGGGGTATTATGCTAAGATTAATATTCACTGAAGCCTTTTGGGATAAGACTTCGTTCTTGTCTGGAGATGACTTCGTTGAGCGGAGTCGGACAGGTATTCTTACGGGTAGAAGAGTTCTTAATTAGTTCTAGGGTGGATATTTGTTTTATCCAAGGAGGCATACTCGGTTTTATCCCACAATGTTTTCTTTCCTTCGGCGTATAACAACCCAAATCTAGGAGGAGTAAGATCGTTTGATCTCGTGAGCTTCTCTCGCACAAATCTCTCTTGATTCCTCCTCACACGGGTACATATGGATGCCTGAAGTGAGGGAGCTTACCCCATAGAAGGGGGGAGGGGACTATCGCCCGTTGTTTGAGTAATGGCGAACGCGGCCCGGGTGGCGTTTGTCTTAGCTGCTCCCAGCGTGGCTGGAAGGAAGGGGAGACTTCTTGTCTTGTTTAAATACTCGGATTGATAAGAGCTGCATTCTATTAGCCCGCTCCTATACTTTCTCAGTCTTTTGAGCTTCGAAAATTCCTTGTAAGCTACGCATGCCCCATCACGTGGAGGCAATGCTTAAAAAGCGATGTTATTTCTCCCATCACGTGCTTGTTCCCTCACAAAAGGATAGAATTACAGTAGAGATTGTACATTGCTGCTCGGTAAATGTCACTTTGCCGCAATCATAGCAAAACCTGTCGGAGCTATTCTTACATTTTTTGTTCATTTTTAACTCAACGACTATTATTTTTATTATTATTCTTATTATTATAATGCTAAGCAATTTCTAACCAGCAAAAATATAAACTTATAAACATAATTACTAAAAATGTACCCAAAATTTACTCGAATACAGTAGTGCAAAAACTTTTAAAATTTTGATGTAATATAGGACATGTATAAACTATAAAATTATTATCACCCCTTGTATCACAAAATCTGGTCCTAATAGAGAAAAAAGGATGCCAGATTCGGATTTAGGAGGTCAAATTTATTAAGAAACACTACAGAAAACCTAAGGTACACTTTTGACGCAGACCAATGTTAAATATATATATAAATATATATATATATATATATATATATATATATATATATATATATATATATATATATTATATATATATATATATATATATATATATATATATATATTTATATATATATATATATATATATATATATATTGTCGTAGAATGATCCTTGGCTTTGATCACTCTACGCTTTGAAGTGGTGTGGTCGCTGCTTGAATTTTCGAGGAGGGATTGCTTGTCGCCTGTGCCGGGGGATGATTCTTCAATCGTAATTAAAGAACGGGAGTTCGTTGGGGCAGGGTTCTTCTCCTCTCACTCTTACGGTGCTTGAGATGTGAAAATCACTCGAGTGTGAGCGGCTTTGCTTTTCTTCAGTCGGGCTTCTTTGCAGACGAAAAAGGCTTCTTCGGTATGGCACCGATATAAAACTTGACTAATTAGGTTAATACGGCCCTGAAAGGGAGGGGATCGATTTTCTCAATCTGATCCTATCGTTTCTCACGGAAATAGTCTTGTATGGCTGAAGGATCGATCTTTACGAACTAATCTTTCTTCTGGCGAATCGACTTCTAATAATCTTCTTGTCTAGCCGATGGATCGATCTTCACGACCTAATCCTACTCTGGCGTATCGACTTCAGATAATCCTCTTCTCTTTCTTTGCGGGGCTTATTTATAGGCGGATTGCCGCCCCATCTAAAGGGGGAAGTGACCAGGCCACAGATGCAAAAGGGGGGGGGGGAGCGAATGGTGAGTTAGCATCTGGGGAGAGCGAGAATTCCTGAGGTTGCACTGGGGTGCCCAAGTCAGCTCGCAAATTATAGGCTCGTAACCGCACCGCTACTTGGCGTGCCTTCTGACTCGCACCGTTTTTTTTCCTAACCACGGGTTTATGGGTCTCGTAGGTCATGCGATCGTTAGAGCGTCGTTTAAGGACCTTAGGTGGTCGCCTTCAAACATATGTTAGCTCCAACTGCCCACAGCGGCGAGGAGATCACACATGGTAAGCATTTTCGCCGGCTACCTTTCCCACGCTTCTCCTCATGAAGGGAGGGGGGCTTGAATGTACCTATACTCCTCCAGGAGGCTTAATGTAGCCATTTCTCCACATCTACCTCCATTCTTAAGAAAATAACGGGAGGGGGGGGGGTTCCAATCCGACGCTTACAATAATATACATGGGTAACTTACGGAACATTATATTATACAATAAATTCTAGTTCACTCGGGAATGCTTCGATAACATTTCACCTGACCTTACATTAATTCCTATATTACTGTGCCAACTTAGGATTTTCTTACCTACCACTCGGGTTATTCGCCCCTACTTACTTACAATTCTACTGATTTACACTTAACTTTGCTATAATACAATAGTTGGGCTGCTCCTTAATCGTCGACAGGGTTCCGACTTAACGAGTCGGCATACAATTGTTGGACCCTTTTATATAGTGAATGGAGTACTGGTACTCCATCAAGAGTAAACTCCATCTCAGGAGTCTTTCATTCTTACACTTATTTTTACCAAAGTATGACAACGGTTTATGGTCGCATTCCAACTTAAACTCGCGCCCTATTAGATAATATTTGAATTTACCTATGGACCATATTATGGCCAAAGCTTCGATTTCGATAGTAGCGTAGGCTTTTTCTCTACTCAACAGTTTCCTACTGACATAAGCTATGGGATAGGCTGTTTCGTCATCTTCGTATTGAAGCAATACTCCGCCTAACCCGTCCCGACTAGCGTCCGTGCGAAGGCCGAAGATCTTGTTGGGATTTGGTAAGCGAAGAATGGGCGCAGTTACGAGTTTTCCTTTTAGAACCTCCAACTGAGTTATTGCATGGGGGTTCCACGTGATAGGGTCTGACGCTGTCTTTTTTAACAAATCATTCAGTGGGGCCGCAATGGAAGCGAAGTGTGGTACAAAACGCCTATAGAACGAGGCCGCTCCCATAAACGATCGGAGTTGTTTCTTTGTTTTCGGCCGGGGCATCTTGACTATGGCGTCCACTTTTTCTTGCTGGGTAGTCAAGTGTTTTTGTCCTATTTTGAATCCCAGGTAGTCAATGGATTCGTAGGCAAAATAACACTTGGTCGGCCTGGCGGTTAGACCTTGCTCCTTCAATTTCTCCAGCAATGAGCGTAGGGCGTGTAAGTGTGACTCCCATGTACGGGTAGCTACGTACACGTTGTCGAAGTAAAACGACACGTCGATTAGTCCAGCGATAATTCGCCTCATCATCCTATTATAATTGCTACCGGCTGTAAGTAGTCCGAAGGGTAGCCTGGTAAACTGTAACAGACCTCTCTCGGTCGCAAAAGCCGTCAGTTTTTTGGACTCCTTAGCGAGAGGTATTTGATAGTACGCTTTACATAAATCCAATTCGGTGATGAATTTAGCGTCTTCAAATAAATGGAGATTTTGATCTATTAGTGGGATGGACTCGGCGTCGAAAACGGTCACTGAATTCAATTTTCGGAAGTCCACGCACATCCGAAATGATTGATCAGGTTTCTTAACCATTACTATGGGGGAGCAATAATCGGACTCCGATGGCTCTAAAATTCCCAATTTTAGTAAATTCCGGACTTCCTTATTGAAGGCTTCTCGTAGGTGGATTGGTAAAGGATATGGTTTGCTCCGAACCACTGAATTAGTTTTTAGTTTTATTTCATGGATAAAATCCTTGGCACATCCAGGGTTTTCAGAAATGACTTCTGGGAATTCCATGAGCAAGTTCAACATTTCCGCTTTTTGTTGAATTTCTAAGTGGGGATTTATCTTTAAATCCACCGGAGGGTCTTCCGGGGTAGGTGAGAGCGAGGGAAGTTCGTATTCCTCGTCTTGTTCCACACACACGGTGTGTATGACTTGCAGGGGCGTACCCGGGTAAACGGCATCCATCGGTTCTTCTTCGTCTAGACGGGTAATATTCTTTATGCACGCGCGGCGGTGATATTTTTTTAGCATGTTTATGTGATAGGTTCTTCGCCCTGTTGGGGTATCTATCAAGTAATCGACTAGACCCCGTGCCTCGATTACTTCAAACGGTCCCTTCCACTGGGCCCATAACTTATTATTTTCGGTCGGGAGTAATAATAAGACTTCATCTCCTGCCTTTAATTTTCGAGCCTTTGCTTTCATATCGAAATAGTCCCGGTATTTGGCTAAATTTTTCTCGGCGTTCTCTCGAGCTAAGCCAGAGCAGTATTCTAGGCGCTCGCGCATATCCATCACGTAGGCGTAAGACGATTTGATTTCTTGCTCGAGCTTCGCGTTGGAAAATAATTCCTTAAGAATACTCATAGGACCTCGCACATTTCTCCCGTATAATAGCTCAAAGGGCGAGAATCCTAACGTCCGATGAGGTATTTCTCGGCAGGCGAAAAGGGCAGCAGGCAGGTATCTGTGCCACTGTGTAGGGTTGTTTTGACACAACTTCTTCAATATATTTTTGAGAGTCCCGTTTAATTTCTCGCAGATTCCGTTAGCGGCTGGATGAAATGGACTCGTAAAAATTGGCTTGACTAACAGAAGTTTGTTAAAATACTCCATCAATTCTGAGGTGAATTGGCGCCCTCTATCAGATAGAATTTCTTTAGGCAGGCCTACTCGTGCAAAAATTGAAATTAATGCTTCCGCGCAGGAAATAGTGTCAATCTTCCGTAGGGCCACGGCATCTGGGAACCGGGTGGCACAATCCACTAGGGTGAGGATGTAGGAGTGTCCTCCACTTGAAGGGGGGTGAATTGGTCCCACCAAATCAATTGCCACTCGAAAGAATGGTTCGGTTATAACGGGCACCTTTTGTAAGGGAGCGGGAGGTACCCGTCCTCTGGAGGGATCCTTCTGACACACGTCGCATGATCGGCAATAGGCCACAATTTCCTTGGCGGCCTGGGGCCAATAAAAGTGTCGGAATATCTGCTGCGCCGTTTTGTTGTGCCCAAAGTGTCCGGCTAATATTCCATCATGCGCGGTATTCAAAATTCTTTGCGTGTATTCTTGAGGTACACACAGTGCTTTCTTGTTCTCCTTATCCTCCTCGCTGTTAGTACGGTAGAGAAGTGAGTCTTCTACGATATACTGGATAGGCTTCTTTCCTTTCACTTGGATAATTTCACCTTTAATAGCTTTCTCCCATAGAGGTTTAAGAGTGGGGCATTCCTTCTGAGCACTGGCGAAGGAAGTCAATTTGAACCCATTGTCTTCGAGGGTAATCCTCGGGGTCAATTTAGCAGGTTGCTCTTTCCTCTGGGCTTCTTGTGCCCGGGTGACTACTTGTTGGGCCACTTCTTGCTGGGGAATTAGGGGGTTTTGTCCGATTAGTACTGCGCAGAACTTAATCGGGGCTACTACCACGTCCGTCCAACCGGTGAAATATCTGCATTGTATGTGACATCTCACGACGGGGAATCGATTGTCGCGTCCTAAAAAGTCGTGGACGATTGCGAATTTCTTATGGGCAGGGTTTACTGGGGGCAGCAACTTGTCGGATACCACTATGCACGTGCATCCGGTGTCTCTGACTAAAGTGGATACTTGGCACCCATTAACAGTGCAGTCTTCAAATTGTAGGCCGCCTGGCGAACTTTTGTTGAATAGAAAGTTTACCTGTTGCTGGGGCCCTTCGGATGTTGGCGCGGGGACGTAGGACGAATCAGCTTGTCCTGCTGGGATCGCGGCAGTCAGGTTTTGCACCTGTTGTCTCGAGGTCTCCCTCAGTCGGGAGTTCTGTGGGCACTGGAAACTCAGGTGACCTATTATCCCGCAGGTATAACAAGTGACGGGCTTCCTGGGATACGTGCCGGTATTAGGGTATGATCCTTGTGGAATCCTAACTTCTTTTTGATTTTTTTCTCCTCCAAAATTTGGTTTATAAGTTCCTTTTGCGGCTGAGAACTTAAAGGGCTTCTTCTGTAAAGGCCTGGGTGGCGGCCCATTTTTCTTTGGGGAGGGAGCCTTCTCTTTCTTGTACTCCCTAGGATATAACCGATGATTTACTGCGTGGAGGTCAGCCTCGTCCAGGCACTCGTTGAAGGTAGAAGCTTTTCGGTCCTTAACGAATGCACGGATTTCCTGGGGTAGGGTACTTAGTAACTGATCTCTAAGCATGAAGTCGACGACCGCAGCGACTTCGTTCTCTACCCCTTCTGACTCCATCCAAAACTGTAGGCTTCGACGAAGCTCAAAGCCAAAATGTTTGTACGTTTGTCCAGGTCTTATACGAGACTGCCTGAACTTCATCCTATATTCTTCCGGGTTAAGGTTTGTAGCTGAGAGAAGTTCGGCTTTGAGAGTGGAATAGTCCACAGTCGCTTCTGAGGGTAAAGATACGAATATCTCTCTCATCCTACGATTGAGTAGTGGTAACAGTCTGGCGACCCCATCTTCTTCTAGGTCCCAATTATTGACTTCAAATATTTTCTCAAAATGGGAGAGATATGAGCATAAATCTTCTTCGTCCTTGTACTCCGGGAGTTTCATGCTGGCCGCTGGTGACACTCCTGTTTTGGATGACACTGACTGCACCTCTAACTAATCTTTACTAAGGGCTCTTTCGTGGGCCCTTATCTTCTCTCTTTCATCAGCTTCCATTTTCGTCTTTTCTCTTCTTTCATCAGCTTCCATTTTCGTCTTTTCTGCTTCCATTTTCATCTTTTCTCTTCTTTCTTCTCTTTCGTTTCTCTCTTTCTCCTGAATAAACTCTCTTTCGTTTCTCTCTTTCTCCTGAATAAACGAACTCAGCTCGGTTCCTTGTAGTCCGAGGCTTTGACCTTGCTTCCAATAAAGGTCAAACAATGCCATCGCGCTTATGTCAGTCATCTACCTTGTTTTTAATCAAGCCTGACCTATTCCACCACCGAAACTTACCACTTGGCCTAACAATTATCTTTAGATGGTATCCACCTCTAACTTTACCAATTTCTCACTCGTCAAATATTCTATTATTCATGGTGTTCCTTTTATGTGTTAGCTCTTCCTTAAATAGACACTGCTGGGTTCTTTCTAATATAAAACCTCTAGACCTGACACCACTTTTATAATATGTCGTAGAATCATCCTTGGCTTTGATCACTCTACGCTTTGAAGTGGTGTGGTCGCTGCTTGAATTTTCGAGGAGGGATTGCTTGTCGCCTGTGCCGGGGGATGATTCTTCAATCGTAATTAAAGAACGGGAGTTCGTTGGGGCAGGGTTCTTCTCCTCTCACTCTTACGGTGCTTGAGATGTGAGAATCACTCGAGTGTGAGCGGCTTTGCTTTTCTTCAGTCGGGCTTCTTTGCAGACGAAAAAGGCTTCTTCGGTATGGCACCGATATAAAACTTGACTAATTAGGTTAATACAGCCCTGAAAGGGGGGGATCGATTTTCTCAATCTGATCCTATCGTTTCTCACGGAAATAGTCTTGTATGGCTGAAGGATCGATCTTTACGAACTAATCTTTCTTCTGGCGAATCGACTTCTAATAATCTTCTTGTCTAGCCGATGGATCGATCTTCACGACCTAATCCTACTCTGGCGTATCGACTTCAGATAATCCTCTTCTCTTTCTTTGCGGGGCTTATTTATAGGCGGATTGCCGCCCCATCTAAAGGGGGAAGTGACCAGGCCACAGATGCAAAAGGGGGGGGGGAGCGAATGGTGAGTTAGCATCTGGGGAGAGCGAGAATTCCTGAGGTGGCACTGGGGTGCCCAAGTCAGCTCGCAAATTATAGGCTCGTAACCGCACCGCTACTTGGCGTGCCTTCTGACTCGCACCGTTTTTTTTTCCTTTCCACGGGTTTATGGGTCTCGTAGGTCATGCGATCGTTAGAGCGTCGTTTAAGGACCTTAGGTGGTCGCCTTCAAACATATGTTAGCTCCAACTGCCCACAGCGGCAAGGAGATCACACATGGTAAGCATTTTCGCCGGCTACCTTTCCCACGCTTCTCCTCATGAAGGGAGGGGGGCTTGAATGTACCTATACTCCTCCAGGAGGCTTAATGTAGCCATTTCTCCACATATATATATATATATATATATATATATAAATATATATACATATATATATATATATATATATATATATATATATATATATATATATATATATATATATATATATATACCGTTGCCTTCACCCACTGCAGTCGTGGAAGTATACACACAATGAACTTGAAAGAGCCACCCAGGTACTCGTTAACAACGGACCGATGGTACCTGTCAGAACCTCAGCAGTACTAAAATACAGACAAGAAGAACATTATAGATCTCTTTTATAGGAACACTATCAGCACAAAACACCATGCAGACGAGAGAGCGATCAAGAACATTCTTAACTGATGAATAAAACCCACGAATGCCGAAAAAAAGACCAAACTAACTATCTTAAATCAAAATAGACGGACATCAAATATTTTCATAAAAAATAACCCAAAATCTTCACCTCAACCCAAACAAACGACCTATCTGATATATGAGTACACATGTACCTCAGGAGAGAGTGAGCTCTTACCTAACTCATAGATCTATCGGAATGACAGTAACCGCACTGTCAAGAAGAATATAATAGCACCTCAACAATGGTGCACCTAAAAATCATACACAAGGAATACATGGAACTCTCCTTAACAGAATAATGATGAGAGAAAACATCAAAGTTTTAGATTATTGTCCCAACACACGCCAATTACTTCTTCTTGAAGCAATATATATTCAAGAAATACAACCAGGAATAAATATACAATCTAACCCTTGAAATTCTGCCAACTGCAAAAAGAAGAAATCGAAGCAATGTGTATATTCAGGACAGCTGCCTCTAGCCAATAATCAGCTCTGGCAAGCAGCTTACCCTTCCCCTCTCTCCAGTCACTTGCACTTCATCGAGCGTCCCTTCTGGCACCTCCTCTGTCTGCTAATTCGCCTACACGTGTCTAGGTTCCGTTCGGCAGTCTGTTAACACAATTTTTTATAATATATATATTGGAATAAATGAATGAATTTCCCATTCAAACTCTGAGGATGATACTTGTCGTATCGAAACGCGTCAGTATAATAAAAGAAAGTACTAAGGTGCATTAATTTCCGTCCACCTTTTAGCAATTATTTGATATCAGTCTCTAATATCTTCGGTAGGCTTATTCACTGGTTAAACAATGAAGAAAAGACGAACATAAGACAAATCGAGCAGATTGAAAAGAAAATCATTAACACGAGAATAGCAGTCGCTTTCAATAAAACGTGCTATAAGAGAATAGAAAATGCTTTGTCTTATTAAAACTGTCTTTGCGTTATCTTCTCGTGACTGTGAGAAGAGGTCCTTTCGAGGGCTTGATGAAGAGCTTAGTTACCTACAACATTGCCTTCGTAACCGCATAATTATGATTGCGAAAAAACAAATACTTCTCGATTTATATATATATATATATATATATATATATATATATATAAATATATATATATATAAATATATATATATACGAGGGGCGGTCAATAAGTTTTGCAATTCTGATATAAGGAAACGAGATATGAGGAAAAGTGTTTTATTATTTTTCAATATAACTACCCTCGACTTCAATGCACTTGCACCACTTGCACCTGAGCCCTTGAATTCTGGACAACCGGAAATCTCCCGACTGCTGTTCAATCCACTCCTGGACAGTGAGCTGGACATCTTTATCTTCCCCAAACCAGCGTCCACGCAGTGCAACCTTGAGCTGGCGGATTAAAAAGTAGTCGCTAGTGGCCAAATCTGGACTGTAGGGGGGATGGTTGAGCTCCTCGAATCCGCACTCGCGCAGGGCAGCTTGTGCAACTATGGCCTTTTGAACTTTGACGACGTTGAAGTCGATCATCAGGCGGGAGGTTTCTAGGGACCCAACGGGCAGGGACCTTGGTCATGGTCAAATTGTCGTGGATGATGTTCATAACACTTCCGTGTGATATTTCAAGTTCTCACTCGATTTCTTCGACCTTCACCCGTCGATTTCCAAGGATCATCCTCTCCACACGGGCCACATTGTCCAAGTTGTTCACGTCTGACGGGCGTCCTGAACGGGGGTCATCTTCAAGGGACACACGACCATGGCGGAACTCCCTATTCCAGCGAGCAATGGTTGCATAGGAAGGGGCGGTGTCGTTGTACACTGCAACCATGCGTTTATGGATCTCTTTTGCATTCTTGCCTTCCTTGGTCAAAGTTTGATCACTCCGCATTGCTCAACCTTCTCCATTGTTGAAAAATTTGTGTGACGATCTGCGATCAGCTACTGCTTCTTAAATAGACGAGGCAGGAGCGTGCGACTGCAGGTCCTGACTTGTCCTAATTTGTCCTAACACACCCACAAACAGCCATCCCCCATTCCTCTGGTTTGCCATACCGATTCGCAAAACTTATTGACCACCCCTCGTATATATATATATAAATTTAAAAATATCGAAGGGTGATTATGATTGAGCCACAAGGAAGAGTAATTCATTAAGTGAGAGACGCTCCACTTCCAACAAAATCAATCGCTGCTCTTCCCACGAACTATCGATTTTTGCCACCAGAGCTCAGAGCCAATAAGATAACGTGATGTGATTCCTGGCCTGACCCACAAATCCTACGATGACCAACTGAGTAAATTTAATTCAATCAAGTGACTGCAAATTAGTACTTACAAATTACTCCTCATTCGGTAGTACGATAATTTCAAACCATTTGCTCATATTATGTTGTAAGATGCGTAAATTTTGAATGGGGGGGAATGGGCATTGCCCCCTGTTACACGAGTGCCTATTTCTTAGCAGGGTCTCAACAAGAGTTACTACAGCGTATCGTTGCAGCAGTGAAGTCAACTAGAAGCGGAATTGAGGTGTTTTAACGTGGCTTAAACTCGAAGCGGTGGTGTTTCTACTTGGCTAGAATCTAAGCCAAATTTTCAAATAATTTACCCCTATTATAGACTGAAATATGTTGCCTGAATGTTAAAACAATGAAGGCAACCTGTGATAATTCGTCATCAGTGTGTTAAATGTTAAAACATTGAAGGCAACATTTTGATTAGTCGGGATCAGTTTGTTAAATTCAAAGAAAAATATGCAGAGTAGAAAGGCAGAATCTTCTCCCAGGAAATCTAGCGTCCAGGAATCTTCTCTAAGTCATAAGCGTTGATTTAAAATAATAATAATAAATTCCCTACTGCATTTCGTGATGGTGAATAATCTTATATATTTACACATTGGACGACCATCGTAAATTGGGATTAAATACTTCTCTATCAGATGTCTTCTTCCTTTAGTGATAAACGAAATTTAAATGATTTGAAATTGATTCGTGAATTCTTCAAATCAATCACGATTAAGCTCGACTTTTCACGCTCGCTTTGAAAGAGGTGGATTATAGCCAATGCAATTTGCCGTATCCACACTCCGAGCTTGGCAGTAGTAGTAATGGGCTTGCCGAGAAGCGCTAACAAAAACAACAAAATAAAATAATGAAGGTAGGTTGCGTCATCCGCCCCTCGCATCGTGGACGAGCTTCCCCGAACGGATTGCACATAAAGATCAGAATGACAATCACGTAAATACACCAGGGCCCGGTACTGCTCGGTAGGGGTTGTATTGTTTTGTGAGACTTCCCCCCACCCACACACCCACCCTTCTCCCCGAGGGGACACTGCAACATAAATAATTATGCTTTTAAGACCTGGAAGGAAATGATAGCGGTGCTGTGATTGGCTATTTGCGTAATGATGTGTGTGGAGTTACTTACCTCGAAGGGGGTATACTTCAGCGTATTAGCCAATGGGCGCAATGCTCCTGAATGAGCTGAAAGTTTTGAGCTCGCGCTCACCGGATCGAACCACTCCTCGACGCTGGAAGACCAACGCCGTCTCGAGTGGGCAAACGAGCACTCCTGAAAATAGCGTTTCTTAAGTGAACCGAGGAGCTCTAGCGAGCGGCAGCTGAAAACAAGTGGAAATGGGTGAAGAGGTGGAGAAGATAAAAAAAGAAACTAGAAGAAAGAAAATGAAAATAGAAGATAAAAATGCAATGAGAGTCTTTATTGGGTGAGTTGATTGAAGACGGACATATTACCGAAAAATAAGTTAAACGATATACTAGAGTGGCCCAAATGGTATCGAGTTTTAAAGGAAATTGTTGTTGGCATCGACAGCGTAGATATATGGTTCTGGAGTGCGTCGTTGAAGATGGGCAGTCGAAGAATGTGGCGCCTGAGAAGATGCCGAGACGTTTTACGATTATTGACATAGTAAAAATCTTTCAATTCGAAGTGAGATTGCAATTTGAAAGGCTACACTACCAGAGATCGCGAGTAATGAGTGAAAGGCAATGGCTTAAGACACTGGGGGCGAAAAATTCTTCTTTACGTGTTGTGAATAATATCGATGCGATAAAAATGTTTTGACCTGTCCCTTTTGCGATGATCTAGAGGTATGGACGTTCTAGTTTCACTAAACGAAACATGATTAACTTAGACCCATTGTAATATGTAACAAAATCGAGTTATTTATTAATAATACGTTATTTCTATGACACTTTTGAAGACCACAGAGTTTCTCAAAGTTCCTATCTACCAACTAAGAGCAGGGATCCCTCGACTCCGATATAAGACAACCTGGACAGTTGAGTGCTGATTGAAGTGACGATGTACTGTATAATATAATGAAATGAAATGCCAAACGGCCACATCGATTCAGGTTGACATCGCGATAGCCTTTTTCAGCCCCATTTCCGAAGGAAAGAACTCAACTTAATGGGATCTGATGTTAAACCTGGCTTGAACTAGATTCAGGCTATTTCCTCTCACCTAGTTGTATAGTAGACCCGGAATTTTTTCCGTTAGCGCTTGTCGTAGAATGACCCTTGGTTTTGATCACTATACTCTTTGACACCCTTTTAGTAGCGGTATGCTTTAAGGGGCGTGAGTTACTTCTATGATGAAGTAGGCTTTGTTCTAAGAGTGCTTTTTCAGTGGTTTAGTTCTTAAGGAAGAGCTATTTTTAAGCACATAAGGATAAGAGGAAACACCAGAATCTACCAAAATAAACATGTATTTTAAATTAAACACTTAAATATTACAAACCAACAGTTAACACATTTTTATCTTTGGCATCAAAGATCTTTCAATGACAAAAAATAAACAAATAGGCTTCCCGTAAGCAAACCAATTGCCGATTAGTATTTTTTCTTTTGCGACTCTATTTAATTAGCGTTAAACATTAAATTAACGTACTCTCGTCTACAAACACATATGACCTAGGTTCAAGAACAATGGTTTCTACTCTCCTTTAAAACGTGGGACGTACTAAACTTCTACTATCGCAATAGAGATATAAATGTTATTTTTAACTTACAGGTAGGTATTAGGGGTTGCCGGATGTCGCTGGAGGACTTATCTCTCGCTTTGAAGTGTGGTCGCTGGTTGAATTTTCGAGGAGGGATTGCTTGTCGCCTGTGACGGGGGTTGATTCTTCCACGTAATTAAAGAACGGGAGCTCGTTGGGGCTGGGTTCTTCTCCTCTCACTCTTACGGAGCTTGAGATGTCAGAGTCGCTCGAGTGTGAGCGGCTTTGCTTTTCTTCAGTCGGACTTCTTTGCAGACTGAAAAGGCTTCTTCGGTATGGTACCGATATAAAGCTTGACTATTTAGGTTAATACGGCCCTGAAAGGGGGGATCGATTTTCTCAATCTGATCCTCTCGTTTCTCACGGAAATAGTCTTGTATGGCTGAAGGATCGATCTTCACGAACAAACCCTTCTTCTGGCGTAAGGACTTCTAATCTTCTTGTCTGGCTGAAAGATCGATCTTCACGAACTAATCTTTCTTCTGGCGAATCGACTACTAATAATCTTCTTGTCTGGACGATGGATCGATCTTCACGAACTAATCCTCCTCTGGCGTATCGACTTCTGATAATCCCCTTTTCGTTGATAGGTTGATAGGCGGATTGCCGCCCCATCTAAAGGGGGAAGTGACCAGGCCACAGAGGCAAAGGGGAGGGGGCGAATGGTGAGTTAGCATCTGGGGAGAGCGAGAATTCCTGAGGTGGCACTGGGGTGCCCAAGTCAGCTCGCAAATTAGAGGCTCGCAACCGCACCGCTACTTGGCGTGCCTTCTGACTCGAACCGCTTTTTTTTCCATAACCACGGGTTTATGGGTCTCGTAGGTAATTCGATCGTTAGAGCGTCGTTTAAGGACCTTAGGTGGTCGCCTTAAAACAGATGTTAGCTCCAACTGCCCACAGCGGAGGAGAGATCACACATGGTAAACAATTTCGCCGGCTACCTTTCCCACGCTTCTCCTCCTGAGGGAGGGGGGCTTTAATGTACCTATACTCCTCCAGGATGCTTAATGTAGCCATTTCTCCACAGCGCTGAATTCGTGTCTTCTCCGAGGATTATAAACTCTACCTTGTGATAGAATGTATCGATGTTACTGAATTACAATGCGCTAAAGAACTACGTAAGTTCTAAAGTTAAATATTTTAACTCAGTAACGAGCTTTTAAATATAAAGGAAGACACGCATGACCCTCATTAATTGCGGCGAACGTGCTTCGAAATATCTTGAACCGCTCACGTAAGTTTTCACAGATATTTTTGTATGATATAACAATTGCTAGACTGAAAATTACATTTGGGGGGGAAACAGCCTATTATCATTGATTGTTGTAGGTTATGTTCAAAAGTTACACTGTTGTGGTTGCACAGTCATTAGTTAAGATTTGCTCATAGAAATCGTCGAATTCTTCTTTGCTTAGGGAAAGCACGATCTCGAAGGCAACGGAGGAGCAATTGAATATCTGATAAAGTACGAGTTTTATACGTGGTTCTTTTAATTACTGGTGAGGTTGATAGACGTGATGCAATTCAAATTATTCTGGTAAGAAAGCTCATTATACCCGGGAGTGCTATAATAACCTAAAAAACTCCTAATAAACGAAACGGGACGCGCAATGTTAAAGAATGGATGAAATGGTTATGAATAAATATCGATTATTATAAATAGTATATTTTAGGTTTTCTCTTCGTTATTCTAATCCACATTTTTTTGTCATCAGCGCATTAAACCTTTTTGATTGGGAAGTTTGTTATTCATTCAGGGCCGCCTGTCACTATGGTATCATTTAAAGAAGGTGGAGAAGAGCCATATCGACTAAGAGGTAACAAAAAACATCTCCTCTGGGCAACTTTCCATCGATTCAAAATTCGAAAATTAAATCGAATGAACGGGTTCTTGGACACAGATGTGGATATTTTAGTATATTTTTATCTATATGTCTTTACGCTTATGTACCTTCCTTTATTCTCTCTTTTCTGATAATTTATTTCTATTTTTTCACTCCCTCTCTGTTTTATATCCTTTCGTTGAAAGTAGACGCAGCGTCGCTTAGTTTTCTACTATAAATACAAAAGGCTTCGCTGCACTCAGGCCTATTTGGCCTTTAGAACCGCTTTTTTCGACCCCCTTTCGTTACGTTTTTTTTTAATATTTGTTTAAACGCCCCTTAAACCCTCTTTAAGGTAAAAGAAAAAAAAACCTTTAAATATAATAAATACTTTATTTGTTAATTATTAAGGCACACCCTCCAAAAATGAATTCTTTCTGAGTTTCTTTTTTCAAGCAGCTTCTTTCTTTTAGCAACCGAGAATTATTTAATTTTTGTTCTTTTTCTTCTTCTTGTTCTCGTTTTTCTTTTTCTTCTTCATCATCTTTTATTTTCTTCTTCTTCTTTTTCTTCCTATTATTATTATTCTCCTCTCCATCTCGGAGGTGGTCAAAAAGGGTGTGACCACGAAAACAGAGAAGCCGGGAAACGGAAGAGTGTAGGGAGTCCTACACTAGGGGACTCCCTCAAAGTTCTTCTGTTCAATGCGAGGTCTATCAGAAACAAGTTTCTAGAACTTCGTGGCCTCGTAGCAACAGAAGAACCGGAGATGGTGGCCATAACGGAGTCGTGGATAAAAACCTCAAGCCAAGATTTTGAAGGTGAATTCACGATTCCCGGTTACCAGCTCTTCCTGAAAGATAGGCCAGACAGAGAGGGTGGTGGTGTGATGTTGTATGTCAAGGATACTCTCAACTCGACGGATTGCAACATCATATCCGACCATGAACTACTAGGTGTTGACCTAGAGATAGGTCCTGCCAAATACAGGACCCTGGTGCTTTATAGACCTCCTGCCCAACTCGTTGAAAAGGACAGAGATCTGTACCAGCTGTTAGGAGAACTTGTCGAAGACAGAGTGTGTATCGTCATGGGTGATTTCAACACACAAGTTGACTGGGAAACCAGAGAACCCTGTGGCGAGAACGCACTACTCCTGGAGTTCACAAACAACGAGTTCCTCACTCAGTGGGTGAGAGAGCCAACGAGAGGAGACAATATCCTCGACTTGGTTTTCACCTCTGAGGATGACATCGTTGAGGACCTCTCGGTTGGCGAAGAGCTCGGTGGCAGTGACCACTGACTTATTAGATTTGTAGTCAAAGTCCCCAAGGCAGAGCCTGCAACTAGTAAATCAAGGAAACTGGATTTGAGAAGAGCAGACTTTGCAGGTTTACGCGCGGGACTGACTGACGCGAGGCTAGAAGAGTGCGATGCTGTTGAAGACTCTTGGAACAGTTTCAAAACCACATTCATGAGTCTTCAATCGCGTTTTATCCCTCTGAAATGCCCCCGTCGGTCCTCTGTTCAACCAAAGTGGTTTAATCGAGAAATCGGCCAACTGCTTAGGGAGAAGAGAAATGTGTACCGGCAATCGAAGATCTCGGGTGACTTTGACGAATACCGGAGGCTAGCCAGGAGAGTAAAGTCCAGTATAAGGGCGGCTAAGCGGTCTGAGGAACTCCGAGTGGCGAGACTCTGTAAAGAGAATCCCAAGGAGTTTTTTGGATATGTGAACAGCCGTAAACCAATCCGTCGAAGGATTGGCCCTTTGAGGAATGAGGAGGGGACATTAAAGCATTCAGATGCAGAAAATGCTAACCTCCTCAACGACTACTTCACTTCAGTGTTTACTGAAGAGTGTGGTCCCATTCCCCAGCCGACGGATTCCTACTCGGGGGAAAAGCTGGAGGCAATGAACTTCACCGAAGGAGAAATAAAGAAAAAGATCGCTGACCTAAAGACGAATAAGTCGCCTGGACCGGACGGGTTTCTACCTAAAGTGTTGAAGGAAGTGTGCGATGAAGTATCACGACATCTGTACGCTATCTTTAACATGTCAATCCGGACCAAATGCGTTCCTAGAGACTGGCGTGAGGCGGAGATGACTCCTATCTTCAAGAAAGGAGACCGTAACCAACCGTCGAACTACCGACCTATCAGTCTGACTTCGATAGTCGGTAAACTCATGGAAAGCATCATGGTGGACAAAGTGACGTCGTATTTAGAGTCAAATCTGCTACTGAAGAGTTCCAAGCACGGCTTCCGAAGGCAACGGTCATGCCTGACGAACCTTGTGGAATTCTTCCACTTCGTTTTCAGTGAGCACGATCGGGACAAGGCGGTGGATGTGGTCTACCTAGACTTTCAGAAAGCCTTTGATAAGGTACCACACCGCCGCCTTCTCCGGAAAGTGCGAGCGCTAGGCATAGACGGAAAGGTAGCCGGCTGGATCGAGAACTGGCTAAGTGGCAGACGGCAACGGGTGGTGGTGAATGGAGAGTCTTCTGAGTGGGTGCCCGTTACTAGCGGGGTGTTTCAAGGTTCTGTCATGGGACCACTACTATTCATCATCTACGTCAACGACATGGACGGTGACATGGTTGCGAATATTTCCAAATTTGCCGACGATACCAAGCTTGGTATGAACGTTGCAAAGGATGGAAATACTGCCCGCCTGCAGGAAGATCTTGGGAAGATTGGGGAGTGGTCGGACACGTGGCAAATGCCTTTTAACGTGGGCAAATGCAAAGTGATGCATATCGGCCACAGAAACCCCCAATCTCAGTATATCCTTAAGGGCACTGCTCTTGATTCGAGTGACACTGAGAAGGACTTGGGTGTTACTATTACTAGTGACCTCAAGTTCTCGAAACAGTGCATTGAGGCGGAGAAAAAGGCCCAAAGGATGCTAGGCTATATTAAGCGCCAGTTTGGTTATCCCAACCAGGAGATTGTACTGTGCCTGTACAACTCACTTGTCCGACCGCACCTGGAGTATGCCGTACAATTTTGGAGTCCTTCATTGCGAAAGGACATCGCGAGATTGGAACGCGTACAAGCCAGGGCAACCAAGCTGATTCCCTCTATCCGACATAAAAGTTATGAGGATAGACTAAGGGAATTAGATCTGTTCTCGCTGGAAACCCGTAGACTGCGTGGTCAGCTCATCGAAGTTTTCAAAATACTTCGGGGGTTCGACAATGTTGACTACCGGGATATTTTCACACTGAGTGAGAACAGAACGCGCAATCACGGCTTAAAACTTGAACTGAAGCGTTATAACCGCAATCTGGGTGGAAATTTTTTCACCTACAGTATCTGCGGTAAGTGGAACGCACTTCCACTGGAAGTTGTCAACAGTGAATCTGTTGACCAGTTCAAGTCAAGACTAGACAAGGTCTTGAAAAGTGGCCGTTTGGGGACGCAAAACAATTGAGCAGCCTTGTGCCCGCTCGATTGCAAGTCCAATGGTACCCTCTTTGAATGGACCGTAAGGTCTCCTAGGGTACCTACTTTCCTTGTTGTTACTCCTTGTTGTTACTTCTCCTATCCTTTACGATCTCTTCTTCTCCTCCTCCTTCTCTTCCTCTTCTCTTCCTGCACCTATTCATTCTCTTACATCTCTTTCATTTTGCTCTTTCTCTTTGTCTACCTCCTATTTTCTCCTCTTCCTCCTATCTCCTTTTTTTGCTTTTCATCTCTTTCTTATCCATCTAATTGCCTTTCTTTCTCAATTCCTCCTCTTTCTTATTTTCATCCTCATCCATTTCTTAAACTTCTCCTTCTACCTTTCTCTTCTTCTTTCTTTCACTTCTTTTTTATTCTACTTCTTCTTTCTTTCTCTTATTCCTCTCCTTTCTTCTCTTCTTATTCTTCGACTCTTATTTATCTTCTCCTCCTGCATTTCTTTCTATTTAACGCATCCCAAAATTACCGTTCTTAAAATATATTGTTAAGGACAAAAGGAGCGGCTTCTCCACTCCTCAGTTGGCTCTACTCGTTTTTAGGTGCCACCAGATATTTCCTCCTGATAAAGATTAAAATTGAAAATCTATTTTAGAAATAACTTCGATAAAAATTTCGAATATACAAAAAAAATAAAATAAAAAAGCACCCATGGTTAATTTTTTTATTAATTCTCTGAACTTTATCAATAATAACAATATGTAGTAATAATAATAATAATATCTTGATTTTAGAAAAATGCAAAATAACATACCAGGTTACTCATTAACTAAGCCCAAAATATTTTTACCATTTTTCCACTTCTTTCCCAAAAATCCCATTTTAAAAATATATCGCTATTTTTACAGGGAATTTTCTATACGCCTTCTTTATTAGAGGATGGGAGTTTATTCTGGCTTGATTCATTTTTGAGGGAGTTGGGAAAGCTAAAGATAATCTCGAGATTAGAATTTGTCAGTTGGCTATTATTCCATTGAGGGTAGGTTTGTATGGGAGAACAATGAACTTGGGATTAGTTTTATTCCTATTATGGGTGGGTGGATTAATGTTTTTATTTTTTATATTGCGATAAAATGGGTTTTTTTGTCATGTAAATGAGTTTCTTCAATCAGAAATGCTGAATTTGAGACACTATCGAATTTCTTTAATTTCATGTATTTCATTATCAATGAATTTAGATTCACACACTCTGTACACACGGAGGAAGATGGTGGAAACAACTGATTTTTTTAATTTGCTCACTATGGGCAAAGTAAACATGAATATAGTCATTTGAATGAATGGGACTTTTAATTTGGGGGTGAGGATGCTGGCTTTCTGCAGTGTATGTATATAGTCGGTGGGTGCCATTTGCCTTTGTTTTTTTTTTTAGTTTTGGTCTTGTGCGCTTTTTTGTTTATTAACAGCCTTAGAATTTGCCTTAAATATAATTACAGCGACTCTTTTCCCGGTGTCAGTTGCAAAATCGGCATCTTTTATACAAAAAAGCAGTTTACTTTTAAATCCACACATGCTTATAAAGTACCATAATGCTTAAATATCTAAAAGATCACACGCCTTCTCTAGATCCCTCAACTGGGTATATATATATTGCATCTACCAACCCTGCTTTTCTCACCTAGATGTTTCAGGGTAAACACTGGGTACCCACACCTCCTCCCTGCACTAAGCTAACTTTGCCCATACCCTATCAATACCTACGATAAATATCTCCCCTTTGCCCTTAGATATCAGTATTATAGCAGCATTATTACAGTATTCCGGCACTCTTAAACCTTTAAATGACTTACAACTAAATCACCAGACCCATTCCATAGCACAATCCCCGGCCACCTTTTAGCATCCAGGTGACTGACTATAACATCCATATAGCTGCCTCCTCATTTTTCACACATCTCACACCAGTAATGACGTTTTGCACACAATTATCGGTTCTATATTTGGATGCAACACCCTGTTTAGATCCACGAGCCCAATCATTTTCACATTCTCCTCATCTACCATACTCATATCATAAATTGCTTTATCTTCCATACCCACATTATACATCGCTTCATTTTCCATACCCACATAATATATCGCTTCATCTTCCATACACACATCATGCATCACTTCATCTTCCATACCCACATTAATATAGCACATCAAATTACTCTCATACGAGTAATTCAACGAAGTATAAAATTCGAGGCTCGACTCGTATTATTAAAGGTTTTGAACTTACTAATCACAAAGTGTTATATTTTTTGTCTTATATTTTTCAGTAATTCGATAAATTTAAGATTTTTGATAAAGTGAATAGTTTTTATGTTCTTAGTACATTTGATAATTTCTATAAGTTGGATTATTCAATCAATTTTAAATGTGAAACCTAACATAACAATAAAGAAGAGTAACAAGCTATATTAGTCTGCAGAGGCTTTACGCTGATCAATCGAAAAAACAGAGCATTACGAGATCAATTTTTATTAGACGCACAGTACCCAGTTTCTAAGCTTCTCAGCTCATATTTCAGCTGTACAATGAGTGATAATATTAAATAAGTTACTTTCATACTGGTTAAGAGAAAGTAATGAAGAAAGAAAGACTAAGTACTGCAGGTCGAGTAAATATTTGTTCTGACATTACTTTTTTTCTCGATCGTACAAGCTCTATCCTTAGAAAATAACGATACATAAATAGTATATCATTTTTCCCTTAACACTGTAACATGGAACATTAGTAGATGTTATTAATTGGGAATCAAATAGCCAATTATGCTAATGGTGTCTGATTTTCTTCGAACATTTTTACTCTATCTGACTTAGATTTATGATATATTACTAAGGAGGCCTTAAAGAGACAAAAAGTGTATTGAAAATGGTGATTGGTTAGAATAGATACCATCGACTAAATTCGTTTCACATTAGAGTTCCAATTCCCTTACATTTATATAAACATAATTTTGGTAACCCAACCACAAATGCTTACCTATCACTAAGGTAAAAAAGGAGAGAACAATTTCTAAAGATAAAAGTTCAACTAATCACTTCGATGTATCCATAAGAAACTGAAGTGAAGATAGATTTTAATGTACCTCGTATTTTAACTGAACATAAAATCCATTCGTGTCTTAGCACCCTTTGCTCTTTGTCAGAAGAACCGAAATAATGCGTTTCAGTCTTCAATAAGAGTTTTACCCAAATCCAGGGAAATGAAGTGCTGTAAAAGTAAGCAGTTGAAAATTATAAATAAATAAATCCCCTCCCTAAGCGTGCAAGAAAGTATTTGGTTCAAGCAGAACATGAACAATCCAGGATGTTTTCACAGACGTTTCTCGCCCCCACTCGGGCAGTGGTTAATATTAAATTAAATAGGATCCATTGTTACTCAAAGGCTCTCAGGTGAGTTCAATAAAGCATCTGATGAAAGAGGAAAAATCAATACCTAACAGGAAGATTAGGAAACGAGGTAATTCCTTCCACCCATTTTCGCCCTGGTTTATTCCGTAAAAAAATAAATGAGTCAATTTCAAACAAATTATTTTATTAATGGTAACGTTTAAAACTTACAAAATTGTCTATCACCACAGCAATTCATCTAAAATTGTATTTCAAAAATCAATATAATACTTAAATAATTTTAGCTGATAAAATAAAAAGAGTTAATTACAACCTTCAAAAAATACTCGCAAATGCCATTGAAGATTTTTTCAAAATCTATAATCAATGATTCAGGAGTCAAATCAGGATAGGGAATGCCTGGCTCACTGGGGTGACTCAACTCATTTACTGGGCATAGAGGAAGATGCTGCGTTTCCCTTTCTCTCTATATACTCACTTTTTCCTTCCAGTATCAAGGGGATAATGGAGCTGGAGGTAACCCTCCCCGCTGCAACTGAAACCCTGAGGACCGTCAAGACCTCCTGCTCTCGCAGTGCCGGGATATGATAAAATTAGGTAAACACTCATCCTACTCCTTCATTTAACTGCCTACTAGACCCATTCATCTTTATTATATACCCTTTTCTATCCCTTCACAGCCTTTGCTCTTACTATACAAAGAGGTTCTAGTGGATCGGCAAACTTTCGTCCTCTTACCATAACCTAGCCGAGTGGCAGGTTAAATCACGAGAGCCAAAAGCCTGCTGGCTAGGATAGATATTAGGTACGGAGTGTGCTGGGTTGCCGTCTCAATTCACCGATTCAATGCCACCAAAGTCACCGTTATGGCGGATCAGGTTCTCAAGGCCTATCTTGGCTAGAATCTTCAGGACGAGGATATGTAAATGAGCCAATTCTGGATGTTTCTGATCCTATGGGCACTATTTAATTATCCTTCCAAGGCATCGGGGGTGATGATTATAGTTTCGACTTTATATTCATTTTTTCCTTTTACTATGGGTACGACGGAAGTTAATAATGGGCTACCGCGGGGAAAAATAGAACCACCTCCTAGTGCGACATCGTCCCTCCTAGGTGATGAGGATGGCGAGGAAACCAGAGGCACCATTCTATTCGTTGGGGTAGGGCTTCCCTTCAAACATCCACGCGGGGCAAAGGGGCTGCCCCTTTCTATGTCCAGCTAAGAAATGGAGGCATCCCAACCTTATTATTTCAAAGTGGCCCCTCCTGTCTTGTCTTACTTAACAGAGAGGGAGTTTCCCTCTTCTCCCATTGTTACGTGTTTAGGGGCTTCTCCCTTACATTTTTTTTCGGCATCGTCCCCGATAAAGCCAAATTGGCCCGCCAAACTCCATCTTCATTTAATTGACCCGCCCTGACCTTGCTGGGGGCTGGTATGCCTCCCCCTTCCTGGATCAAGGTCGATCAGACGGTGCCAGCGCCTTCTTCTCCCTGTCAGGATTCCATACATCTCGGTGGGATGACCATAGAGAGGCTAAACCCGGGTTGAAAATGGACCCTAATGTGCCCCTACCCCAGATGGTATGGTTTTCCCTATGAGTGAACAATAACTCGGTGAGAGATACCCTCGAACCCAAGTTCTCTCCTGTGCAAAACCATCCTGAAGCAACACGGCCCTCTGAGAACTCAAGAGGAGAGAATGGACCTCCTCCATTGGATGGTTTACCCAAGAACAGCCAAGGATGGTACCTCCAGACCCAAAGTGACAAGGTAGAGGGTGAATAAGTCCAAAGTTATAATTTCCATGAGTAAGGCGACGTTTGGGCCTCATTCATCAAGGCGCTACCCAGCCTTTTCGATGTTGTCAGCTACAAATGTTTCCTTGTCATTCGATCTACTGATGGCAGCATGCCCTTCCTCGAACTACTAGATGTAACATTCTACACGGGGCACCCCTTCGGGGGGCAAGATGGTAAGAAAGCTTATATACATATTCAGAAGCAGCATGACTTTATCGTTAATCCGTAAAGCATTCAGTCAACAATGCATTTTGCCAGCTCTAAATACACATAACACCAAGAACAAATGTGCATTCATAATCTGCGGACTCAAAGAAACATGGAAAGGTACATGTTATAAAGAGCACATAGAAACCATGAAAGAATACGAGTGAGTAAAAAGACTAAAAGTTATAAAATGAACATGGAAAGGATTTATTGCTACAAGACACGATAAAAGATGAACAAAATAAATTGGGCACGTATATATAGAGAGAAACTAAAAAGATAATCTGTTAGAATGTAACAGCATGAATTTCATTCAATAGCAGGATGAACATGACAGATTTGAACGATAAACCATTAACAGTGAAAAACTGTTAGAGAAATAACAATTTAATCAGTTCTAAAATATTAATAATCGAATAGAAAGGCCATTCCTTCTTTGTCTCAAGTATCCGAAGCGGAAATTGTATCGTCCTAAATTTAAGCTCAAATAAGAAAACTTTTTCAAAGAAAACTAAGGAACATCCTTTTGACTCAGCTGTGGTTTTAACGCAAGGTCACATAACTATGATCCGATTTACCCGTTAAATAATGGAATTAATTAATGTCACATGATGTTTAGTCGCGTGGGAATATATATCTCACTATGTCGGTCTGTCGGTTGGTTCCCGTTTTGCTTTCTTTTGTATTGGTAATAACATTGTAACTCTTCTGATGATTCTTACGAGATTTGAGACCCTTATGTTGTGTTACATTCTCTTTCGGCTGATATAATTACCAAGGTCCTCCCAAGGATAGCCCGGGAATTACTTTGTTTTTACAATAACATCATAACTATTCAGCCGATTCTAATGAAATTTGAAACCTTAATGTTGTTTTACATTATCTTTCGAATGATATAATTGCCAAGGTTTTACCAAGTTATTCCTGGAATTATTAAGGGTTTTGAAGGTCTTCAGGTTATAAATCAAAATAGGTGAGAGCAAACGACTTTGGTCAGCAGACCTTGTTTAGTGGTTGATCAAGTCGATTCATTTAATTGGGATTTACTTGTAATGATACATTTCGTATACTGAAAGATGACTAAATTAGATGAAGAAATCAATCCCAACTAAATTCTTAAATTTGAATTGATAGTATGAGTTTCGTGCGTTGGATCGGGTAGTTTTATGGTAGCTTTACATTTTCTTATTAAATGGTCTCTTGGTTTTCATTTAGGAAAATCAATGGAGTAAGGAAGGAATCTAAAGACACAACTCTATAGTATTGTAACCAATGATCAAACTTTCGCATCCTCGTATCCTCGTCGACAAAGATCAGTGCACAGTTCTCTTTATAACGACCCCAAGAATGAATCTCATGGAAAAGAAACTCCGTTTCTAGTTTACTAAAGCCAATAGAGAAAACAAGTCATTAGCTCTTTATTGTATTATAAATCTGAAGTCAACTATATTCTTTTGGTCTTCAGGAAAGTGTTTTTAGAAGGAATATAGAGCTACATAGAACCAAAGAATGACCGAGCTGTCAACCCAAAGGAATCCCGATTTTATGGCACAGCTTTTCCTCCCTTATTAAGCACATCACAACCCAAGAGCGTGTGCGGGAATTTTAAGCAGAGTCCTTGGTCGGTCAACTGAGTGAGCCTTGACATGTTATCCTCTTATCCAGGATAATGGGTGGAGACTGAAGTAGGAAAACTTTGCTAAAATAGCTCAAGGATATTGTGTTCGGATCTATTCCGATTGTAAATTGTTGGGACAAGCAAAGTCCAATCTAAATATGTTGCTAAATTGGTTAGGGAAATCAGGTATTGATATTTGAGTCGCAATCGAAAATGTTTCTAAAGTGCTTTAGCAATTCAAGTACTATTTTTATTTGAAATCCTAATCTAAAAGTGTTGCTAAATTGCCCTAAGGAATCAAGTAGTAGTTTTAAGTCGCAATCAAAAAAGTGTTGCTAAATTGCTTGAGCATATCAAATCCTATTTTTTTCAAATCCCAACAAATATATATTTTGTTAAATTGCTTGAGGAAATCAAGAAATTATTTTAAAGTTCAATCTAAAAATGTATCGTAATTGATTGAGGGAATCAAGTACTGATTTTCAAGTCTTCATCTAAAAATGTTGTGAAATTGCTTGAGGAATTTAACTACTGTTTTTTTTAAATCTGAATCTTAAAATGTTGCTAAATTTCATGAGGAAATCAAGTACTGATTTACAAGTCGCAATCTAAAGGTGTTGCTAAATTGCTTTAGGGGATCAAATACTTTTTTATCTCAGTCTATAACGGTTGCTAACTTGTTTGAGGAAATATAGTACTGTTTTTATAATCGCAATCTATTAGTGTTACTAAATTGATTGATAAAATAAAGTTCTGATTTTCAACTCGCAATCCAAAATGTTACTAAATTGCTTAAGTAAATCAAATAATTTTTTTAAAATTCCATTCTGAAAATGTTGCTAAATTGCTTGATGTAATCAAGAACTGATTTTCGGGTTCAATCTAAAAACTTTGCTAAATTGCTTGATGAATTTAAGTAATGTTTTTTTCTAATCTGAATCTAAAAATGTTGCTAAATTTCTTGCGGAAATCAAGTACTGATTTTAAGTCGCAATCGAAAAATGTTGCTAAATTGTTTTCGGAAATCAAGTACTTATTTTTGAATCCCAATCTAAACTGTTGTAAAATTGCTTGAGGAAATCAATTTCTGACTTTAAAATGTCGGGATATAGCTTAAAGAAACAATGCCCATTGTTGAAAAATAGCTAGAGAAAATCAAGTTCCGAGTTGAAAATGTTTCTAAATAGCCGGAGAAAGTTAAGTCTGAATCTGATTATGTAGATAAAATCGAAATTAAATCCAGATGAAAACTTTGCTTTAATAGCTTGTGCCGTGGTTAACGGCCGAGTACGGATGTACGTTTGATACGTACATGAGTAAATCCGTTCCACTTTTCTCTCAGTGCTCTAATTTAATTCTTTAATCAGGGAGGCTTCGTATTATGATATATCTATTGCCATTCGCTGCGTTCGCGGATCTAATTAAACAACTTTGACAAAAATATACTTTTAATTACATAAAAGAATGGAATATTAAATCTTTAAATACACTAATTCTATAGTAATAGGATCTAATCAAAATTAACACTACAAATGAGTACTACGAGGTGGTTGACGCAAAAATGTGAGTTCTTAACTCATTTGAATTTGAAATGATTTGGTTAGATTACAAGATTGAAATGGTTTTTGTTGCTAATACACTTACGCGCGGATGGGAAAATAACAAAAATAAATAACACTGGGCTGCATCTCCCCAAATATTCCTTGCAACAAAGACGTCATTACCATTTCCCATTAGAGTTTTGCATGCTAAATCCAGAAATCATACTCATTTTTTCAGGAAGGTTCTCATTCTTTTGTAATAACTATCACTAAATTATTCAGGTTTATCGTGCAGAAATGCGTCTGAGCCAAGTCTATAAAATTCCTGTAAATTTATATAGGTAAGTAAAGGCAAAAAGAGGTTGAAAGGCCATTTTATTTTATTGAGAAGAAACAAAATCATGATAAATGTACGTTACACACATACAGGCATGTACATATCTGCTTACGAAAATCACCATTCCATTTGAATGTTGAGGCCAGCTATTCTCCCTCAAAGGTACGCGTTCGAGACTTTCTCTTGTGTGCCGGTGTACCAGCAGATGTTTCCTGGCTTCTTTGAAGCGACCAGCAGAAATGAACCATCATCATCACACTCTAATTGCCTTGATAGCGCTGCTCCATTTCGGATATAACTTGATGGAACCTCTGTCCCTGTTCCTCACTGAAGTCACCCAAGTTGGCAGGAAAGTAGTCAAGATGGTTATGAAGGAAATGCATTTTTATGCTCATCCGTACGCCAGCCATCTCATATGCTTGAAGCATGTTTCCAACTCTTTCTTTGTAGTCATCAGCTTTTGTGTTCCCCAAGAAGCCTGTTACAACTGACTTAAAACTATTCCAAGCACTTCTTTCATGAGGTGTTAATGCTTCAGTAAAGCCGGTATCTGAAAGAAGCTCATGAATCTCTGGTCCAATAAATATGCCGGCTTTCATTTTAGAATCACTCAGAGAAAGGAATTTGTGGGACAGGTACTAAACCCTTCTCCATCTTTCGGAAGTGTTTTTAAAAAGTTCTTCAGCAATCTCAGCTTTATGTGAGGTGAAAGTAGAAGCACTCTCTCCGCAGGTACAAGTGACATGACTAATTAGAGGAACTGTAGAGTCAGTAGCCCTAGATTACCTGAGAGCAGCTTGTTTTTACTAAGTTATTATCAGGGTTGCTTGACTATAAAAAAACTGAGTCTGGTACTTAAAATAGTTTACCTCTGTATTGGTTAATGACCTTAGTTGTCTGACGTATATGAACATTGAGATTATTTCTGAACATATGTTGGATAAAAATCCTCATTATGGCTCCCTCAATCTACGAAGATAATATTAATACACTTTTAGTTGAAGATCCTCAACCAGCTATAAATTAAATCAAGTTATTATGTGTGTCTAAGTCGAGTCATCTACTTATGGTTTGTATCGCGGAAGTTACTTAGATGTTTCTTTTAGCATAGATGGTCCGCCAGATATCTGAAACCACAACTTTAGTGTTAGGTAACTCTAAAATTAAAATAGCCTGAGTTAAATCATCGGATACACATGATACTCGAGCTTGTCCAGATGAAATTGGTTCTCCCACATGTTCGTGTGCATGTCCACATTGGATAAGAGGAAAGAATGTTCTCAAAATCAAAGCGGAATTCTTATGTGTGCAAAACTTCTAATACACACAAGCAACTTAGAACAATCAGATTCTGGCCCAAACCCCCTTTCGAATTTATCTGGTACGCATTCTATACAAAATCACATATGAATCGTCTAAGTCTACTGGTATACCAAAATCAAGCTCATTCCAGCGGTCGCCAGAGCGGAGAAATATTTTCTCTCTAGAACAGAATACAGAATTTTAAGCTGCAAAAACCTTTTAGTAAATCAGTTTGTGGCAAAAATATATTCTAACCTTTCGAAACAAGGCTATGAAAAAGTAAAAAATCTTTGCGAAGGTTATAAATATTTATCTCTCAAGTGAGGCAGTGAGATTATCCTCTACCCTCTTTTCTCTTGCCTTTTAACTCTTGATCCCAATACGATTTTTTTTATCTACTACTGGAATGTCAGAAGCTTCAGACCTAAAATACTTTTTTTACAAAATAATATTTTTTCCAAAAACATCTCTGAATGCGTTGGAAGAAAAGTGGTTATCACTCAAACAAAACCTTAAAGGTTCTTCTTTTCTATGTACGTAAGAGAAGGACTCCTTTGAAAAGGTAGGCGTGCTTGGAATTCATAACTCACTAGGCTTCATCTCAGAAACCTTCCTAGAAGATTAGAAATAATGGCAGCTAAAGTTTATACACCTTCATTAAGCTTCATACTCTGCTTCATAATTTTGTTTCTATCCAGCCAAGTTTTAATCTGAAAACGTGCTAAGATCTTTGATTAATGGTCTATCTCAGGCTCTTCTTATCTTAGGAGCATTCAATAGACTCATCCTTCATGGAGATCCTCATATAGTTACATACTGAGAATGCTTACTGCAGATATCATCACAATAAAATATTTCTTTTTATTCAATGATGGTACACTCACATTTTTCTAAACTAATTCAGGTCAGCTCAGTTCCCTTGATCTTTGAATCTCGTCCTTAAATCCAGGCGAGATTTAATTGGAAAGTACATGATGAGAATTATATCACCCTAACCACTTCGCAATAGTTTTGTTAAGTACTGCCCAAACAGAAGTCTTGCGATGCTCTTTATGGAACCTCCCAGATAAAGCTTTATAGGCAATATCCTCGAAGTTTCAATTACCCAAATATATACAAACAAACATGAGCAATAGCTGTTCGTGCGAAGGCCTTCCAAATTTTCGCGATTTGCAGGTGCACGTAGAACTATTTACACCTCAGAAAGATTACCCTGAGCTGATTTTGACAAGTCTACTTCTCATGATAGCACAAAGAATATAGCACAGGTACTATAAAATAAGTACTATAGAACAGGTACTATAACATGGAAACATTAACAACATATCAAACAACCTCAAGTTCACTGAATATCGTTAACTTCATCTCAATTCAGACCCTGATATAATATGAAACGCTTCGCCGACTATTTTACCACACAAAGTAACTATGCTACCTTTACATCGGCCTTTCGCAACCTTTTTAGCTCAAACAGGACCGAAGCCTATTTATTTTGACACTACCCAATAGCTTCGATATAAATAATCCCTTTACAATGAAAGATTTGGAGCCATCCTTAAAGGATTAAACACTTAGTACTCCAGGTATTTGGTATGCCCTTGTTACCACTGAAGGCTGGGGAGAGACTGGTGGTCTCTCTCCAGTCGTCTTTTTCACCTCCTTTTATGGCTCCCATTCTCCCTTTAATTCTTCTTCTTTCTTCTTCTATTTCCCGTAAGGTGGATGGTGTAGCGGGAGTATAGTAAACCCTCTCGGCCCCAATATCCGCAGGAGGACCTCCGTCTATATATATTCCACTATTTTCGCATCGTTTACCTTCACAAACCTTGAAATATTTTTCCTCATTAACTTTCTGCGTGATACGACCTCGTTGCTATTACGTTTTAAATTCAAGCAATAGACAAAATTCTCCCGGTATTGACCTGTCTACCCCTATTTTACACACCTTAGATACCTTAACACAAAAAAATGCTTTAGACTTGTATAACAAAATATTGAGTTACTCCATTGCCCATGACTCGTGGAAATCAACATTGCTCATCATATTGCTTCAGCAAACTACCTTGGTAAAGTTCTTGAGACGATAGTTCTGCATCTGCTTTATTATACGTTTTTTACCAAACTATACATTTAACAGAGTGGAGGACTTGACACTCACTAAATTAACTTGTTTTTAATTATCTTTATAGCGTATTCTCAATAGAATACCCTATAATAGCCCTTTTTAAACATTTTTAGTGCATCAATTCCACCATGATCCACCTCAATTCCACAGGAAGAATCTAGCAATTATTCTTAAGCCTCTTATGTTTATATAACAAAATCCTCCTTACTCCTTTCATCAGATTTGTACCATGTTAGTGTTTATTTTGCCCCAATCTAACAAACCCTTTTCTTCAGGGTGAAAAAAAATATTTTAGATTATGATTTAGCATCTTATTTACTGCTGGCTCGAAATATGAGGATAGTAGCACAGGTTGCTCATTCCTAAGAGATAATACAGCCTTTGGAGCAAACTTCCCAATGAGTCCTCGATTTTCAAAACAGGAACTATTTGCTGTCTACAAACCTAGAGGACGAATCTTGTAGCAGGTTTTACTCTAAAACTCTTGATAGGAATTGACTCATTAAATGTATTCTTTGCAGCTCGTAATGGCAAATCAAATTTCCTTGTTAACAAAATATCTTACAGTCTCTAAAAAAATGTTATGCAGTTTTTATTTAGATTCCTGGTCATTTCGAATTTGGGGAAAATTAGGAAACAGATATGACATTCAAAGCAGCTTATCTAAACACAGAAATAGCGTCCATTGTCTACTCAATAGGAAAACTACGGAGTCCGTGATGTTCATATTGCGATGTAGCACTAGGGATGGAGCCAAGAAAGGGTTTGTCTTCAACAAATAAATCCAATGTGCAATATCAAAATGCTCCTTATCAGCCATAAGGAGTGTTCAGGTGGTTATCGTAAGGCTAATACCTAGTTTGCATATATTTACTCAGTGCAAAAACATGTGCAAAATGCTTCATAGTTTCTTTGAATCAAATTTTTCTTCAATACCCAGCTCTTACAGCGGCTCACAATACACTAAAACAACATTGGATTCACCATTAACTGGGCGCGTGAAGTCTCATAACATAACTAGGCGCTTGGGAGCAGAATATACACGTGAACTCATACACTTTTTCTTATATTTACTTCAAGAACACTGTAATATAAACTGTCGTCAATAATGCAGCTACTGTGAGTGTGGTAATTTCAAATCTGCCAGTTTAACTAAAGAAAAATATCTCGTGTGAACACAATAACTGCACGCAAACACTTAAGGATTAAGCATAAAATCAATTTTACTTTATTAAATTACTACCAGAATCATTCCAAACATAATTATAGAATTCCTAAGGCATTCCATATTTTATTCTAAAATGTATAAAAGAAAATAAATATCATGAGCATATTCTCTGCTGCTTCAACTAAGTTGCTGTGTGAAAGCATCATAACTAGAGTGCGGATTCCTCACATAATTTAGAACAAGATTAGCAATGCAATCTCATTGGAATAGTGTACTAATAGGCCTCCTGATCATCCTAGTAACCTGGAACAAACAGGCCCCATCTCTGAACAGAGCCCATTTTTGTAGCGAGCAGAGTAGCAGGTGTAAATGATGTATGGTTGCAAATACCTCAAATATAATTATGATAATGATTAAGGTTTACCTCAACTTTTGAGATGTGTTGCTGTGGTATTATATTTGTACTTATAGTTCGTTTAATGTTGTGTTGTTCTTGCACAATGTCGCAGTGCTTGAGGCATTTGGCAATTAAATGTCCTGATATTAGGTTGTAAAGATGTTTGAGTGACTACATGTATGATGCTAATATCAATCATTATAAACTGCAGCCCACCTTTAAAGTTCGCTTTTTATACTGAAGGGCTACGTACTAATCTCACCCTAAAGCAAAGTATAAAATAACCTGTTAATATCATTGATTAAGGTAGGAATTATCTTATGCACTGACCATTGCCTCTATTTTATTTCTAAATATAATTCAAAATGCCAAAGTCTCGAAAATTCGCACGAAGCTATGGACTACCATGACTATACATTCATACAAAATGGATATGAATATAATTAATAAGGTTCCTATAAAGTACTGGTTAAAATTAGACTTTAAAAAATATTTATTTAGAGTTTTTGATCATCACAATTTATCTTGAGGGAACATAACAAGCATATAAATCTCTAATAGACCCTTTTTGATAAGGACCAAACTTTTATAAGTCGATAAACTTTTCCAATATCTGACTTCAGGGTATATTTGACAGTGGATTTCTTGAGAGTTTGAGTCTAAAAGCAAAATTCGCATCAAGTCAAGAAACTCATTTTGTCGGGTACTTGTTGTCCCGGTACCGGGATGGGCGGGGTCGCTATCGCCTGTCCCTTGTACTCGGGACGAGTGCGTGCACCTTGACTGGTGGACTTCTAGACTTTTGGGGGGAGGCCGGCCTTCTCCCTTATATTTAAGCAGTTTTTTGTTTTGTTTGTTTGTTTTTGTTTTTTTCCCTTATAAGTTGCACGTTCCTGCGTCGGGGGGATCTCCCCCCGACACAGGAGCTTGCTTCCTGCTCGTTGACTTTTCCCTTTTTTTAATTTTTGGTGTTGGGTTTGTTTGTTTTTTGTGTTTTTTAATTTGATTTTAAAGTAGCCTAGTACATGGCAAGTTTTTAATACGGCGACTAATACACTAGTAGGCAGTTGCCAGATGATCTCCTTAAAAAAAAAAAAAATGTCGGGTCTGTGTGACGCTCTGATCAGAAAGAATTCTGCGAAGAAATATTTTGCGACCGAAAACAAAGTGTGATTGTATTTGTTTATATGGAATTAATGAAAGGGATTTTCTGAACCATTGGCGAAACCGATTAAGCACAAATTAATTTTGTTACTAATAAAATACTAATTCGAGGAATGAATTCAAAGGTATCTATGTAAAAGAATAGTTGCAAAATCCTGATAGTAAATTGGTGGCGAACTTAAAGGAAGCGCGAGTGTGAGAGAGATATATTTGCCAATTACTTTAAAAGTATGATAGAGTGGTCACGCAACTCTCCTGATCTTACCGTCGACGCGCTACGAAGGCAGAAGAACGAAAAATTGGATAACGAGGTTGCAGACATTCCTCGAATAATTATAGAAATATAAAAAAATAGATAAGAATAAGAAAAGAATGGAGAGAAATTGAAATTAATTGGAATTTAAACTCGTCATGTGCGAGTGTAAAGCAATTAATTACACAAGATTGAATTAATTTAGTAGTTTACAGAACGCAAACTTCAAAGAAAGAGAAACTACTTAAATAGGGAATATTAAGAAATTAGATAAAACAAGAAAAGACAAACAATGATAATAATAATAAAACCGATTTTATGTGACATAAAATCGTATAACAAACCTTAAATAACTACAATGAACCTAACACGACTCCTCAGTATATGGATTGGCGAAGATCCAGAGTAGTGGTGGCACTCATTCCAAGCAGTAATTGTACATAAGCGTGCTCCGAGTGGGTGCCACAACTACTTACCAGATAGAATTCATAAGCTAAAGTAAGGAAAACACCATTATTAAACTGGATTTTGTACCACTTAGGTGGGGTGTATGGTACCTTACAGAAGTGAGTTAACTGTCGACACTCGTGTCATCAAGGGTGTAGTGAACGTGGAGTGCAGGTTTATTTGTTAGATTGTTACTTACTTAAAAGCTTAAAGAGAACCCAACGACAGCTTCTCTGACAGAAAGTTTAGAAAGGAGCAGTGTAAAGAGAGTAATCGAGGTGGAGGAAGTGAATATATTTAGGAGTTATATAGCCAAAAATCCATTTTTAACTTCGTGTGGAAGTATGGAACGTTTGTCGTAGAATGGACTCTCGACGATATACCATATATAACTATTCGTTGAGGAAACTTATTTAATTATCTTTAGAGTGCGTGGATGTCTAGGTTGGCCGATATTATGTATCTTCGATATGCTTAAGAAGTGGAACTGAGCTCAAGGATAATAATATTGCTATCATTAATAAAATAGAGTTTTATTAATAAAGACTATCGACAACACACAAAACGGAAATTATTGACATAAACAGAGAATGGAAGGGTCGTGGGGAATCTAGCTAATCCGAGGATTAAGAGATTTAAAAAGGTAAAACAAATATAAAGTTAAAGGGATGGGATGGTCCGCTAAACCATTTAAAGCACAGGATAGAGTTGACAAAAGGGTTAAATACTCAAAGGCAACGTTCGGCTTACGTAATTATATTTGTTGTGCAAAGGAAGGCAATGTAAAGGAATATTCGGTCCGCTAGAAAGTTCCAGCTGAAGGGGGGAATTAAATGATCCTGACGTGGCGTCTTGGGAATGAGAACCGTTTCTTGACGAACGGCTTGAAGAACAATGGCTGTTCTACGTTGTTCTGATCTGAACAACAGGGAGGGGGGGGGTGAGAACCGTCTTTTGTCTACGGGCTCGAGAACAATGACTGTTCTAATGTTGTTCCTTCCTGAACAACAAGGGGGAAGGGTGAGAACCATTTCTTGGCGAACGGGCTCAAACGAACAATGGCTGTTCTACGTTGTTCTCTTCTAAACAACAGGGGGGGGGAGAACCGTTTCTTGTCAACGGGCTCTAACGAACAATGGCTGTTCTAATGTTGTTCTCTTTCTGAACAACAGGGAAGGCCTTGTGGTCTTAGCGTCACGAAGGCTCGAACCATGGCACTCAAGGGATATTGTCCTTCTTCTGGACAAGTGATGGTGAATCTCGAGGTCGAGGTCCCTTGGCGCACAAGGTAAGAGTGGATCGTAGTGATGTTTCGTGACGAAAATCTGGATCTCCAATCTGAATCTTAGTGGTTAAGTTTCCATATAAATAGCCGGGAAATCTCCTTGGCGTGGGGGACAATGGAGTGGGAGCTTCGAGGGAATGCACAGCCGAGCATGAGAACAATGCCTTATCTGCCCATAAGCCTAACTTAATCTGGCGAGGGTGGCGCATGGGCGAACGGGAGAAGATAAACCTCCTTGTTTAAACATTGACTCAGGTGGCTGCGATAAGGCGCCAGGCTTCAAAGCGAAGATGCACGTGGGTAGCATCGTGGTTTTAAATAACATGTGATAGTGGTTGAAATTAAGCGGCCTCAACCCATTCTATCACAACGTTGCTATGCTAACCTAAGGTAACCATCGAATCATTTCAACAACACTGTTTATAAGTGCTTGCTTGCCTTAGAGAATGTTGAAATCCAACTCAATAAAATATACCATAGATGAACCTCTACTTGGTACAACCGTTTCTGCTGGTTTCCCTGGATACACAGAAATGATTTCTTTTGTAGTCATTCCCGTATTAGCTTTTAATTTCCAATTCCTGATACGAAAAGACGAATTAAAACTCAGAGGCGAAATATCTTTGGCTTATCGAAGCAATCGGCGGGGAAGCTTTGAACGAACTCTGTCCTTACGAAATGAGGTGACAGGTGGTGGGAGGGAAAACAATGCTGCAGCTAACATCTGGAGGAGGTATGCCACCCTACCATCTCCAATGCAGTTAGGAGGATATGCACGTGTACGAGTATATAAGCCCAACATTCACACATACTTTGGCTTCACCACTTTTTTAAACCATCTCTCATTAGAAACGTTCTGGCGGAGATTCCCCTGTTAGTATGCACTTAGCTTTTAGCGACAATATTAATCTTACTTAGTTAGAATGACAATTAAGGTCTATAGCTATAATATGCTGACCGAACAGCTAATACGCAATCAACTCATATCCAGACAGCACTTACTCGGACAACTCCTAACAGTCCAACTCATACCCGGGTATCTCATACATAGGATATATCATTCCATAATAGAAAAAAATAGGATATTTTCTCTTATTATGGCGCAATTTCGTCTCTTCAGCCAGATGGCTGAACGGCCGGCTGAAGAGACTGAACTGCATTTCTCCTGCGCGGAATCAACGAATTGGATCATTCCTATGTTTATAAGTATTTGAGGGTTTGGGGGGCGAATAAGAGGAAACGAAAAAAATAAAAGCTAAGAAAAATAAAAAAGTGAAAGCTAAACAATTATTAAATAAATAAAACTTTACAATATCTTTATAAATTTGAGCAACTTAGTCTTTTCTTTTATTAGGTCGGGGATTTTTTGCGAGGTCTTTATTAATACCGTTCGCTAAAATTATGATCAACTGCTCTCGGTAGAATAAAAAAATAGTCTTCATAAACTGTAAAATGACACAATAAAAAGTATTTAAAAATAATTTATTGCAAATTATATTAAAGTGAGTAAAAGATCCTCTTTTGTATCATATTTTTTTAAAGCGTTCACATTAGAAAATAAAAAAGAAATAAATAAAAATGGCTCCTAATGTTTAATTCTTTTGTAAGAAACTCTACTAAACATTGTAAATCTATATGAATTCATAAAATCCTATTTACAGATAATTTTTGGCGAAATTTATTTCGCCTTACAAATTTTTTCCTTGCCTTTATTTAGTGTCTTTATACAGTTTAAAAAACTTAGAAAAGTATTAAATGAAAAAATATTTCAAAAAAATATGTTTAACTAAAAGAAAAATGAAAGAAAAGAAACACATTTATAAATCGAAGTTCGAATGTTTTCTAATTCATATTTTTAGCGGTTCGTATTTTGAAAAACGAGAAAAATCCTTTCCGCTAATGCAAGGCAATGGCAAATGCAAATATATTTATAAAAATATATTTAAAAGAGTCTTGGCTGCTTTAAAAAAAACAGACTCTTTTAGGTTAGGTCAGCTTGAGGTTGGTTAGGTAATGCGTTGTTAAATGGCAAGCCTCAGCGTAGATTTTGTCAAAGAGATATCCTTTAAAATATTTAGACGGCGCTTTATTATAAGTCCACAAGAGGAGCGGTTTCGCCCCTCCTCCTTACGGGAGGAGCTTGCATTTCGCACGCAGACATTTGGTCTGAGGCCTAGGTCCTTTCAGGCTCTAACAACAGTGTTTTGGTATAAGAAAATGTAAACGTTTTTTCACTACTTCATCATCACTAACTCTATAATTTAAGAATGGGATTTTTTTTAGTATTTAAATAACAATTATATCTTAGTTCGGTTATAACTTATGTTTTTTATCAAAGTTATTTCTAATAATTCTTTTATAATATCAAAAAACAAAATGGTGAAGTTCAGAAATAAATATAGGTATCGAAATTAAAAATCGTGGAGTTCAGAATTTTTTTTTTTATATATCTTCTTTGTCGTAGAATGGACTCTCGACGATATACCATATATAACTATTCGTTAAAGAAACTTCTTTAATTATCTTTAGAGTGCGTGGATGTCTGGCTGGCCGATATTATGTATCTTCGATATGCTTAAGAAGTGGAACTGAGCTCAAGGATAATAATATTGCTATCATTAATAAAATAGAGTTTTATTAATAATAAATATAAACAAAACACAAAACGGAAAATATTGACATAAACAGAGAATGGAAAGGGTCGTGGGGACTCGAGCTAATCCGAGGATTAAAAGATTTAAAAAGGTAAAACTAATATAAAGTTAAAGGGAGGGGATGGTTCGCTAAACCATTAAAAGCACAGGATAGAATTGACAAAAGGGTTAAATACTTAAAGGTAACGTTTGGCTTACGTAATTTATACTTGTTGTGCAGAGGAAGGTGACGTGAAGGAATTTTCGATCCAATAGCGAGTTCCAGCCGAAGGGGGGAGAATAAAATGATCCTGACGTGGCGTCTTGGGAATAAGAACCGTTTCTTGACGAACGGCTTGAAGAACAATGGCTGTTCTACGTTGTTTTCTTCTGAACAACAGGGGGGATGAGAACCGTCTCTTGTCTACGGGCTCAAGAACAATGGCCTTTCTAATGTTGTTCTCTTCTGAACAACAAGGGGGAAGGGTGAGAACCGTTTATTGGCGAACGGGCTCAAACGAACAATGGCTGTTCTACGTTGTTCTCTTCTGAACAACAGGGGGGGGGGACCGTTTCTTGTCAACAGGCTCGAACGAACAATGGCTGTTTTAACGTTGTTCTCTTTCTGAACAACAGGGAAAGGGTGAGAACCATTTCTTGGCGAACGGGCTCAAACGAACAATGGCTGTTCTACGTTGTTCTCTTCTGAACAACAGGCGGGGGGGAGAACCGTTTCTTGTCAACGGGCTCAAAAGAACAATGGCTGTTCTAATGTCGTTCTCTTTCTGAACAACAAGGGGGAAGCCTTGTGGACTCAGCGTCACGAAGGCTCCAACCTTGGCACTCAAGGGATATTGTCCTTCTTCTGGACAAGTGATGGTGAATCTCGAGGTCGAGGTCCCTTGGTGCACAAGGTGAGAGAGGGTCGTGGTGATGTTTCGCGACGAAAATCTGGATCTCCAATCTGATCTTAGTGGTAAAGTTTCCATCTAAATAGTCAAGACACTCCCTTGGCGTGGGGGACAATGGAGTGGGAGCTTCGAGGGAATGCATGGATGAGCCTGAGAACAATCCTTATCTGCCCATAAGCCTAACTCAATCTGGCAAAGTCGGCATATGGGGGCGAACGGGGGAAAGAAACCTCCTTTTTTAAACATTGACTCAGGTGGCTGCGATAAGGCGCCAAGCTTCAAAGCGAAGGTGCACTTCGAATAAAACGAGAAAAGGGACAACGATAGAGCTCCGTTGTGGGCAACTCATTTTCTTGTACCAACCGTACCTTCCTGCACCTAACTAGTATTACCTGAATAAATATGATTATTTTGATCTTTTGATTACAGGGGAAAATAATCTTTAATACCACTTAATCAAAAAAAAGGGCATGGAACAATGAAATGATATAAAATTAGTACATACGGGACAAAATAATTTATATGTAAATTAATGGGTACAAATATATATACATACAAAAAAAAATAGACATTGAGCGTTACAAAATTCAGACATATACATTAACTAATTATATTACAAGAGAATCTAATTTAAGTCGTACAAGACGCTATATACATACATGGAGATACTAATCCAATGAATACAATTACTCTACGCTATTGGGTAACGCATTAAACCTGAGTGCGTCAGCGACCTGGTTATCTGAACCTTTTATATAATTTATTTTAAATTGATACTCTTGCAAGAGTAAACTCCAGCGCATGATTCGGCCGTTGGAGTGTCGTACATTCCTAATATAGGCTAACGGACGGTGGTCGGTTCCTATCTGAAATTCTTTTCCTATCAAGTACCTTTTGAATTTGTCTCTAACCCAGATAATTGATAGAGCTTCCTTTTCTATAGTGGCATATCTCTTTTCGCGTGTTAATAATTGACGACTAGCATATGCAACTGAATGACTCGTTCCGTCATCCTCGTATTGAAGGAGTACACCTCCAATGCCTTCGTTGTTCACGTCGGTCTTAATCCCAAAGGATTTTTCCGGGTTGGGCAACTTTAAAATGGGAGCAGAAATGAAGTTACTCTTGAGCTGATTAAAATGGGAAACAGCGACATCATTCCAACGTAAACGATCGGGGAATTCTTTTTTTGAAGGGGGCTGAGGGGCGCCGAAATTGCAGCGAAATTCGGAACGAATCGCCGATAGTACAAGCTGATCCTAGAAACGATCTTAATTGCTTCTTTGTAATCGGGAGGGGCATGTCGGCGATTGCCTTAATCTTGTTTTCTTGGGGACCTAACAAGCTTTGTCCTATTTTGAAACCCAAGTATTTTATGGTTTCGTGGGCAAAATGGCATTTGCTGGGGCCAATGGTGAGGCCATTTTCACGCAGTCCCTCGAAGAGAGCAAATAGGGTGGTTAAATGGTGACTCCATTCAATTAGTTCTTGTAGCTGACCCTTTTGATGTGGTGTCAGCTGCGCTTCGATATCCAGGTCAAAGGGTTCAAAAAGCTCGCCTGGTGCGGAAGGAAGAGGATAATCGGCATCAGGTTGGATGCACAGTGTCAGGATTACATTAATGGACTCCGCGGGGTAATCTTCTTCAAGCGCCGATGTTTTGTCCAGTGCTACGAAGGTATCTCCATGGGCGCGTTGGGGGTACTTTTTTTCTTTGGGTCCACGGACAGTCTCCGTGTCCTTGTCTTGGGCCTTATCACCTAAGGGTGTTAGTAATTCACACTTCTTTTGTGCCGTCCTAAAGTCCTGGTTAAGGGTCTCCGAGAAATCGGACGGTATCGGAGTTTTGATGGGGACGGCCTCCTGGGCTTCTTTCTTAGCTCGGCCTCGAGGAAGGGCGGCCTAAGACACAGGGTCGAAACTTACTTGGGGGCTCTGTCCTATTTGTACGGAACCGAATTGTATGGGTGCTGAAATGACTTCAGCCCAGCCATCATAAAATTGACACTGCAGGTAACATCTAACGACGGGGAATTGGTTGGCCCGCCAAAGGTAGTCATGTACCACCGCAAATTTTTCGTGGTTAGGGTCCACTGGGGGGAGGAGTTCGTTGGACACGATGAAACACGTACATCCTGTGTCCTTGGCGAGAGTAGATACACGGCAGCCTTTCACGCTGCCCTCCTCAAATTTCAAAGTTCCCGCTGATTTTTAATCAAAAATAAAATTTACCTGGTGGCTTGATAGAGGGGGAGAAGTTTCTGCTTGGGTCTGCACCACCGGGGGAGCCGGGGTGGCATTAATCTGGTGAACTTGGTGAGCTGGTCCGCTTTTAAGCCTAGAATTTTGGAGGCAATTCCAGCTCATGTGGTTTTCTACACCACAGGTGAAGCATATGATTGGTCGCTTCGGGAAGAGAGATGGAGGAGAAATCTTAACGGTAGGTTTGGAGTCCCATTGTTGGTTTTGGGGAAAGAAGTTTTGGGGTTTTACGGGGCTCGGAAACTTCATCGGCTTTCCTGTGAAGGAGCGCGAATCCTCCCTTCTTTCCTTGTAGGGGGATTGGTGAGAAGTTCGATTCTCCTTTGGGTATAAATTATGGCTGGCGGCATAGACATCCGCTTCTTCGGATAATTCTTTAAAGGTCTGGCACCGACGATCCTTGACGAACGCGCGGATCTCCGTCGGGAAAGACTCCAAAAGTTGATCTCGCAACATGAAGTCTGTTAAGGACTCGTAGTTCGGATCAACCTTTGAGGATTCTAACCAAAATTTAAAATTCCTTTGAAGAATGTATCCGAATGAGCGAACGTCTGTCCGGGTTTAATACGACCTCCTCGAAATTCTGAGCGGTAGAAAGCGGGAGTCATATTATGAGCAGCTAATAACTCAGCTTTTAAGGTGCTATAGTTAATTATACACTCAGATGGTAAAGATATAAAAATTTTGCGCAATTTATAATTTAACAAGGGAAGTAATCTGACTACACCTTCAGCCTCCAGATCCATGTTATTGATTTCGAGGATCTTTTCGAAGTGGGCTAAAAATGCTCCGAAATCCTCTTGATCCTTGAAATTGGGGAGCTATAGTGAGAGATTGGGGGGGGGGGGGCTTCCGAACGGGAACTGGTTGACTGTATTTCTGCTTCAACACGAGCTAATTCAATTTGATGGTGAAGCTCAGCTTGTCTTTCCCGTTCCTCTCTTTCTCTTTCTTCTCGTTGGATTTGTCTTTCTCTTTCTTTCTCTTCTCGTTGGATTTCTCTTTCTCTTACTTTCTCTTCTCGTTGGATTTCTCTTTCTCTTTCTTCTCGTTGGATTTCTCTTTCTCTTACCGTTCTTTGCTCCTCTTGAACGTACTCAATTAGTTCTTTTCCGGAGAGTCCCAAGGATTCTCCTTGCGCTTTAAAGATTTCGAACTGAGTCATCTTTGCACTTGGGGACGCACTAGTCAACCAACTAAAATTCCTTGCAACAAGACTTATGCCTTCTAGAGAATTATCCTACCTAAATATGGGCACAGACCTATTTGTACTTGGTTTCTCGATCTAAATAACCACTGACTAAAATCCCCCCCAAAAAACACAAACAAATTATTATAACAGTTCCTTGAGCTACTCCAGCTTCTTAAGTTTCCAAAAAAGGGGATAGCAATCGTTAAAACAAAAGGGAACTACTATACTTTATTATTATAACGAATAACACTATGCTTTACTTGACTGAGACCGGTGTTTGCAAAGATATAGCGTTAAGCCTTACACACTTGATACCAAATTTAAATAGTATATATATATATATATATATATATATATATATATATATGTCGTAGAATGGACTCTCGACGATATACCATATATAACTATTCGTTGAGGGAACTTATTTAATTATCTTTAGAGTGCGTGGATGTCTGGCTGGCCGATATTATGTATCTTCGATATGCTTAAGAAGTGGAACTGAGCTCAAGGATAATAATATTGCTATCATTAATAAAATAGAGTTCTATTGATAATAACTATCAACAACACACAAAACGGAAAATATTGATATAAACAGAGGATGGAAAGGGTCGTGTGGACTCGAGCTAATCAGAGGATTAAAAGATTTAAAAAGGTAAAACAAATATAAAGTTATAGAGAGGTGATGGTTCGCTAAACCATTTAAAGCACAGGATAGAATTGACAAAAGTGTTAAATACTCAAAGGTAACGTTCGGCTTACGTAATTTATACTTGTTGTGCAGAGAAAGGTGACGTGAAGGAATTTTCGGTCCGCTGGCGAGTTCCAGCCGAAGGGGGGAGGGGGAATAAAATGATCCTGACCTTGCGTCTTGGGAAGGAGAACCGTTTCTTGACGAACGGCTTAAAGAACAATGGCTGTTCTACGTTGTTCTCTTCTGAACAACAGGGGGGATGAGAACCGTCTCTTGTCTACGGGCTCAAGAACAATAGCTGTTCTAATGTTTTTCTCTTCTGAACAACAAAGGTGAAGGGTGAGAACCGTTTCTCGGCGAACGGGCTTAAACGAACAATGGCTGTTCTACGTTGTTCTCTTCTGAACGACAGGGGGAGGGGGGGTGAGAACCGTTTCTTGTCAACGGACTCGAACGAACAATGGCTGTTCTAACGTTGTTCTCTTTCTGAACAACAGAGGAAGGGTGAGAACCGTTTCTTGGCAAACGGGCTCAAACGAACAATGGCTGTTCTACGTTGTTCTCTTCTGAACAACAGGGGGGGGGGAGAACCGTTTCTTGTCAACGGGCTCAAAAGAACAATGGCTGTTCTAATGTCGTTCTCTTTCTGAACAACAAGGGGAAAGCCTTGTGGACTCGGCGTCACGAAGGCTCCAACCTTGGCACTTAAGGGATATTGTCCTTCTTCTGGACAAGTGATGGTGAATCTCGAGGTCGAGGTCCCTTGGCGCACAAGGTGAGAGAGGGTTGTGGTGATGTTTCGCGACGAAAATCTGGATCTCCAATCTGATCTTAGTTGTAAAGTTTCCATCTAAATAGTCGAGATACTCCCTTGGCGTGGGGGCAATGGAGTGGGAGCTTCGAGGGAATGCACAGCCAAGCCTGAGAACAAGCCTTATTTGCCCATAAGCCTAACTCAATCTGGCGAGGTCGGCGTATGGGGGCAAACGGGGGAAGATAAACGTCCTTGTTTAAACATTGACTCAGGTGGCTGCGATAAGGCGCCAAGCTTCTAAGCGAAGGTGCACGTGGGAAGCATCGTGGTTTTAAATAACATCTAATAGTGGTTGAAATTAACGTGGCCTCAACCCGTTATATCACATTCTTCTATAACTATATTTTAGCAACGTGATATTTTGAAAGGCGGGGAATTTAGTTTGGAGTTTCTTTTTAAAATTATTATATTTGGCGAAGTTCAGAAAATCTCTAAAAATTTAACCGTGGCTGCTTTTTTTCAGATTTTAAATTTTAATCTTACCCCCAAAGCGCAAGCTCCCCCTTTCCCCCGTAGAGGGTATTGGCAAAGCCATTGCCTGGTATCTTTATGCCTTGGAAAATACTATTGGAGATATTGGAAACTAATGTCGGTGTTTGATTAGGTGTTTTCACTGGGGGTTTCATTCCTGCAAAGCCATTGTTTTTTTTTCGTTTATTGGTGTTAAAAGCAATCCATTTTTCATATACAGTAACAATTTGATCAAGGAAAGGCGTTTTTTCCTACCTTAAAATCAGATTATTGCAAATGATTGAACACAATGATTTATTGTTTTTAAGATGTTCTGAATATTGGACCAGGATGTATTAAGTTTTGGGATCATTTCTTGATGGATTGACGAGGATCTTCTTCAACTGCAGCTTTCTTAGTTCGTCATCCAGAAATAGTAAGTTTTTCTCATCGATCCCCATTAAAAAAGTCAAAATCACCTTCTCTAATTTTCGGAAACCATCTATGGCATTTTGGAACTCTTTTCCTTCAGAAGAAAAAACGCAAATGATTTTCATCGCATTTGTTGCATTGCTGCCTCTTCAAAATTCATACAGCATGTAATGGCGAATATGTCACTCTTTAAATTTTTGTCTTTCATGGGCTATTGATGGGTGCAAACCATAAACACGATTAAAATTTTAGAAATGAGGAGTTAACTTAACTGTCAGGTACGTGGTTTCACCTTGGAAACTGAAACTTTTAGTTAATTTTCCTTTTTAACGTTTGATCCAAGAAATGCAACCTCTCTTTTCGGTACCGCTGATAATTTCCAATGATAATAACTCGAAAAAGAGTGAAAATCCCTCCAATGACCAGCGGTGTTTTGTAATAAAAAAATAAATGGTTATTGCATTGATGGTTTTCCATGGTTCAAATCACTTACAAGGTTTAAAATCTCCAGGGTGAATATCCTTATGTCGAATGGTCATATGCGTCATTTTTTGGCCCGAAATGGGTAAAATTGAACTTTACTCCTCTTCAAGAAAACAAGGTCTGCTGACTAAAAAGTCGCGTGCTCTCATTTATTCTGATTTATGACCTTACAACCTTAAAGCTTTTAATAATTTCCGGACTAACCTTGAAAGGACCGTGGCAATTCAATCATTTGAAAGAGAGTGTAAAACAACATAAGGCTTTAAAATTTTGTTAGAATCGGCTGAATAGCTATGATGATATTGCCAAAACAAAATAATTCCCGGGCTAACCGTGGGAGGACTTAACAATTATTTTATTCGAAAGGAAATGTAAAACAACACAAGGGTTTTAAATTTCATTAGAATCAGCTGATTAGTTATGATGTTATATACGAACTAAATTCACTTAATTACATGCCTAACATTCAATATAAATGCAACGACAATTTCAGGGACAACTACAACAAAATCATCGTTGTTTTTGACAATGCAGCCTAAATAGGCCTACTTTGATGTTCAGGCCTCTAGCAAGGCAATCATCCCCTCAATGATCTAAAGTTCGCATATTTGAGTCACTTTGCTTGCCCCTATAATACCAATTAAATCCACTTAATTATATGCCTAACAAGAAATATAAATGCAACCACAATTTTAGGGACAACTACAACTAGATCGTTGCAAGATTTCCCGCTTGATTTACGAATCTTGGATTGAAGGGAGCAGGACTGTTGCAACCCTTCCAATCCTTGTTTTGCATTTCCATGGTAATTTTTCCATGTTCGCAAAGAAGACTAGAATATGAGTACAATAAAATCAACTATTTACTATCCTTGGTTCGGTTTAACCGGTAATAAGACTTAAAAACAATCATCTGCTCAAGAAAGACGAGTATGCTAGTATTTAGGTGTCTTTCGACGGTGTTTGTCATAAAGGACGAAACAACAAAGCTATTGTGTTAGAAAATTAACAAACACTAAGGAGCAGCGCAAAAAATAAAGAATTAACTGATTTTAAAAATATCCCACACATGTATAAACCATTAACATCATATTATATGACAGCCTACAATTGATGCACGCTCGCATTCTATTTTATTTTAAGTTCATTTTAAAAATATTAAGCATATATATAAATTTTTTTAGTAAATTCCACACATCCTAAAAAATACTATTAAACAGCTACTCTCAGAATTACCCCGGAAATTCACTTACTTTCAGATAAAATGTCTGCTTTACTTTAAGGCTATTGCAATCGCATCATAGTGTATTATATATCATTTTTAAGGTAATATTGAAATGGAGGGGGGGGAGGCTTTTCTCTTATTATGGACCACCAAACCACCCAAATAAATATAACATAAAAAAGTAATCCCATTCCTCGATTCCCACGTATGAGAAATGGAATTAAGAAATCTATCTGAGGAGCTACTCACTCGAGTAACCGGCTATTCAGCCACCCGATTGAGGAGAAGAAAATACGCCATAATAATAAAAAAATATCAGGTGTTTATTGACATATAATTTCCTGGCTATCCTTTTGAAGTAACTTGGCAATTATATCATTTGAAAGACAATCGGCCGATTAGTTATGATGTTATTGTCAAAACAAAATAATTCCTGGCCTAACCTTGGGATGACTTTGGCAACTCTATCATTCGAAAGAGAATGTAAAACAACATTAGGGTTTCAATTTTCTTAAGAATCGGCTGAATAGTTAGAATGTTATTACAAAAACAAAAAATGAAAAACGGGAACCAACCGACCGACTGAACGATATAATCAGATGTAGAGTCGTCCGCGACTAAAAAGCGACGCCTAGACCTGGCGCTTCGCCGCAGGTAAAAATATTGCCTTGCACGCCGAATAAATATTAATAGAAAATTTCGATAGGGATAAAAAATAGATTGAAAGTAAATTTCTAAAAAACCGTTGGACTTGTTCATCTGTAGAATTGTCAAACCGCAAAAATATTTAGCATTCATGAAGGTTGTAAGAATTGTACGCCTTATTCACCCTAACTACTTTGGGTTCGGTCTTTGCATCTACCTAACAATTGGAATATTTTTTTATTCACTATTGTCTCTTGCAATCTTCGAGCTTCACACCATCATAATATCTTTTAATTATCTACATTTCTACTGTGAAAGTTCTACATATAATCATTATTAACAAATGTTCATTGTCACCGCTTTGAGAAACGTAAAACGATAAGAGGGGATCAAATATAATGATGCTCTTGTAGAATTAGGCAGTTATCGCCTAATTCTGGATTCCTGCCTTTGTTCGGGGAAGGACGACGACAGCTCCAAATAATAATTGAAATTGAATTTCGTTGAGGCGCGGGTTTTTTGTTATTCAAATACTTTAAATTAGGCTTTGGTGGTTAGAGGACATAAACAAGAATTGCAAAAATAATCTTTAATTACACAACAAAACATATAATACAAATAATTACACTCTCTAGTTATTAATTAATTCACCAATGGGAAAATTATTAATAATTACCAATAATTACTCATGCCGCAAGGGCTCAATACTCGGAGTACTAACTCGATAGGGTATATGAAGAAACTACGAATGAAATTCTAGCCAGGTTAGGGGCACAATAATTCACTTTAGTTATCCGAGATGACTCGGGAGGAGACTACTTGACGAGTCTTAGTCGGAGGGCGTCGCACAGCCTCGAAGAGGAAAGGAAAGGTATAAATATCTTACTATTATTTTAGGGTTACCACAAGTAGACGCTCGAGGAAGATTCTCCAAGTAGACGCTCAAAAGAGGGAGATTCTCCTGTAGATGCTCAAAAGGGAAAGATTTTCCTGTAGACGCTCAAGGGGAAAAACTCCTGTGGGCCTGAGACTGTGCGCTTCTCCTGGACGGGTCCTTCAATCATGATGCCGTCGTTCCAGAATAGGATCCTAGCTGCGGGCCGGCATGAAACCGTGTTCTATCGCTCGAGGATATGCGCCATCAGTGGATGATTCCACAGACGTCTTAAAAGAGGCCGCCAAATACCTTCCGTATTTCGGGCTTGGCTCACTCAAGAGCAATGCAGAGACAGCTCACCACCACGACCTGGGGTCTTCTTCAATGGGGGAAGGGTTACGTCTTTGGGACTCTTCCTTGGGCGGATTCTAACGGAATACTTCCTCGATTAATTTTGTGACGGGGAATATATAGGTGTTTGCCGGAACTCCTATATTTGCTAACGGAAGCAATTAAGTCCTGCCTCACCGCCTCAGCGGTGAGGCAGGACTTAATTGCGTGTGGGCCATCATAAGGAAGAGCTTCGACCGCAACGTGTGCACAGATTTTCAGGTCTCGCATGGAGTGCATTTTTACTGCCGAGGGTAGCCACACTGATAAATATTACAATTTGAAACATATATGTTAAAAAATAAAAACGTGTCTAATTGCACCAAAAGTATCATTGTGTCCTTTGTTGAGAACGTCGTAACGAGTTAAAGAGTAAGTAGCAAACCCCGGTATTTTATTTATGCGTACATTCCGCCATCAGCGGACTTTTATGCGAGAAACCTCCGCCCCGAGGTAAGATGATTGTCGATGCTCTTTCTAAGTTTCTCTTCCAGGATTTGATGTTGCTGAATGCCGTGAACTGGTCTTTACCTCTATAGACGGTTATGCTCTCCCTCCAAGTGAAGACACTCTCCCTGGTCGAGGCGATATCCCGTATGCAATGCTTCGACACCTAGGTGAGCGAAGCATGGCCTATAAATTACATATATTTGTTCAAAATGATTTGAACAGAGGGTAACTTCACATACTCCTGCTGAATGGCTACTGTGTTCGCTTTTCTCTAATCGGGGTAAGGTCACTTTAACCCGGCCGGTCCTTACCAAATTCGCAACCTCCTGCGTGTGCAAGTTGATGGAGAATTTGGTAAATGCTAAACTATCTTTTTTCCTGGACAGCGGACGTCACCTGTCTTCTGCACAGGACTAATCTCTAAAAATATGTGGCCAAGCAACATTGCTTCCACCTTTTTAGACCACACTTTGTGCCACGTTGTGCCAGTATATACGGAAATCGCTTCATTTGCGATAAGGATGTTGTCTTCCAACGCGGTATTCCCTTTGTTTGAAGTCAGTGGGGCTCTGCTGCGCCTTCATCTATATTTACGTCTTAGCTGGTTACAATACAAATTCCAGAACGAAAGTTAACGTGTCCTGATCGTTCTGTGATCGGATCGTGATCTATAGCGACTCACAAAGTTCCCTGAGAGCTCTCGAAAAAATTGGGATCCTTGCATCCCCCAGTTCGCGGTGCCCATCAATTCACGGTTGTAGTAAGCCGTGTTGGTGTCTAGATTATCTTCAGCTAGGTCTCTAGGCATGTAAGTATTGCGAGAAATGACCGCGCAAAAGAGTCAGCGAGGAATGTATGATCGAACCAGCGTTTCGCTCCTCCTCACACAAACTACATGGTAGGAATCAGGGCGGCCCTACGTGCTCTATGCGAAAGAATATGTGAGACGTGGGAGGAGAACGAAAGTTGTGTGCCATCATCACACCACGACTGTTAAAATTGAGATAATTCCAATGCTTCTGTCTGCGGCTTCAGCGCTCACAGGACACGCCCCCATGCGATGACTGCGTTTTCTCCCTGACTGTTCGTCGAATTCTTGTTGAAGGACCCAGTCTGAGGAACTTTGCTCACGTTACCAATGCAAGTACCGGGGCGAGCGGGGCTGTTACCGCTTGTCTCTTATACTCGGGAAGACTGGCGGACTCTACGACTTTCAGGAGGAGCCTTGGCCTACTTTTTATTTGACATTTTTGGGGGGAGGGGAGGAAATCTCGATTGTCGGGGAAAAGCGTGACTCCCTCATTTGATGCAGCGTGCTTTTTTTGTTTTTCTTCTTTATTTTGTGCGTTTTTTTCCTGTTGTTTTTGTTGTTTTTCTTTGCTTTTCGTTTTTTTAAGCCTATGATTGTTCTAGTTATTTGTATTGACGCATTACTTGCCCTTGATGACAGTCGATAGATAGACACTCTAAAATAAAAAATTCCATCTCATGCTTGTGCGAGGAGCGTCTTCTGAGGGTTTGATAAAAAGCTTAGTTAGCTATAATATTGCCATTAGTACCGTAGATATGCAAGAATCACCTACAGGAAAAATAAAACGGAAATGCCATGTAGTTCGAACTATATTTGCAAGTTCATTATCAAGTAATATATATATAATAATAGAACGCAGTCATATACAGACTACAAGGAAATTTACAGAAGGTCCTTCACAAAATATAAAACAATAGTAGAAATAAATTAATAAAAAGTAAATATACGGCAGAATCCACAGGACAAAAGTGTAGTTGTCCGCTCACAGAAACAGACATAACACACAAACAACGTCAATGTGTGTCTAAGGGAAGAAATAAGCAAGCGTTGGCAAGATTCAGAGACGGAGAGGAAAGAATCGTATAAAAAGAAGAAATCATATAAAAAGATTAGAATTAACGAAGTAGTGAAATCCTATAATTCCAAAGCCTAGAAAAGGTGTAGGCTAGAAAGAGAAAGATCGATGGGTTGGAGTGGAAGAAGTAAGTAAAAATGAAGAATGAATCAAACAATATAATAGACTTCGATAAAAAAGTTTTGTGATTGGAAATAATTTCATTTACTCTGTTTTTTGTTTTTAATTTAAGGGATCGAGTTTAAAGAGACCTGGGGGAATATTTCCGTTGGGAAAGCTACTAATGAGAGCTCTGTTTAGAAAGGGGTAAAATAAAGCAAGGAATAATGTGAGGAAAATATATTGCCCCAGATCCTCCTACAGGCATTGGTGCCGGAAAGGCAGTGGGGAAGTAGTATACAGGCATTTAGGTGTCACATGATATCCCCTTACGGGTGCGTAAAATGATGATGGGGAGGGGGCAGCAGAAAGAGAAAATGCTGGACGCGGTCATGTTAAGAGATAAAGCCTCTTCCCTACCTCAAAGCCTCGACCTCGGACGAATTGACAAAACCTGGTTGGCGACTAGCCTACGAATTTACCGTCCGGCCAAGAAAATAGACGAGAAGAAGCTTGTGTTGAAAGTAGCGATAAAAGGTAACATGGAAATGTCGGGAGTAAATCAACCTCAGCTATTCTCGATCTAATTTGAGTCTGATGGGGCCCTGGGCCGGGAGGACGTCCCCCTTCTCCAGGCCCGAGCTCTAACAGTGTACACGGGTCCTGCCACCCCCCCCAATCCCTCCCTCCTCCCCATATGCTGGGAAAGCCTGCATTTGGAAAGGGAGCAAAAACAGACACTTTCCCCTTGGCCAAAGTCCATTGAACCAAATGATTCCTTAATTAAGAAATTAACTAATTTTGAAAATGATTTCGGTTTTGCCACAAAATAAACGAATGATGGAGCTACAATTACTCAATATTTTATATCTCCTTATTTTATCATTCTCTCCGTTATTATATTTATATATTTTTTATTATTCTGTAAACTCTTTGAAGTTTATAATAATAATAATATCATTTCTCTAAAAGAACACCCACAATTGGCATTTCGTTCTTTTAGCCAGGACGCCCATACAAATGCTGCCCCCTCCCATTCTTGGGGCGCGCAAGGGGATGGATGGTGTAGAAAGGGTATAATGCCCTTGCTACAGGGACCTGGATGAATTACACCCCCTCCTAGCTCCAGTGGCGACAGTTGTGCAACCCTGCGACTCTAGGACAGTCAAGAGAAATCCTGATCTCTCTCGTGTCGTCCCTTTCACCTCTTTTGAATCTCCCTTCCTCGTTTTAATTATTCTTCCTTCTTCTCCTATTCCCCTAGAGGTAGATGGTGTAGCGGGGATAAAAGTATCCCATCCCGGCCCCAATACCATTTTCTCTGCTGGCAATTGTGAGAGATCTTCTTGCTCCTCTTTGCGAGCTAAGGAAGCAAACAGTTTCGGTAATTAACCTGTATGCTATGAATGGCTGTGAAGGCTTTGTTTATATATGACTCAAAAAAACATTCCTTATTATTTCCTTTGTTATACTTCTTCCACCCTTAAACAGAATTTCCCCATACACTTTTCCTACAACATTCAAAAGACTACTTCCGCATCGTTGTTGTAGTTCTTTCTTCTATAGACTGTTATACAATGGAAATATTGCGGCATTCTTTCACCCTCCAGGCACTATTCATTTTGAAAATCCCTACATTAAACCACATGCTACATTACTTTACATAACCAGTAATATTTTAGTATGTCGTTATTATTGTAAGCCATTCACTGTAGCTGCATTCCCCATTTACAAGCCTTACATGTTTCTTTATTCTATAGAAGTTATAATCTAGGCGTAGCTATAACAACCACGTCTCACGAAAGACAAACCAAGGCCATTGGAGTAACGTCATTTTTGTCGCCTCTCTCTCACAAAAGAAAATCCAGGCCCGTCTCACGAAAGACAAACTAGAATCAAAATGACCTGTCTTTCGCGATGTGTGGCGGGCAAAGACGATTTCTTCAATGGGACTGGATTGTATTTCGAAGACGTGGGTGGCAAAGTTGACGTCACTGCAATGGGCATAGTTTGTCTTTCGCGAGATGTGTTTGCCTTAGGTGACGTCACTCCAATGAGCCAGGCTTGTCTACCTCGCCCATGGTTTGGCAAATTCAACGTACCTCCAATGGGCCTGGTTTGTGCTTCATGAGACGTTGGTAGCAAAGGTGAAGTCATTTCACGATAGACAATCTAAGCCCACTCGAATGACGTTACCTTTCCCAAATACGTCTGTCAAAAGACAAACAGGAGTATTTGAATGACGTCACCTTCGTGACCTGTCTTTCACGAAAGACAATCAACGGCCGTTTGAATGACGTTAACTTTGCCAAACCTCATTTGTCGAATGGCAAACCAGGTCTATTGTAGTGACGTCACATTTTCCGCCCAAATCTAACGAAAGCCTAACCAGATCCATTGGGTTGACGTCACCTTTGCAACTTACGCCCCAGGAAAGATAAACTAGGCCCATTGGAGTAACGTCAACTTTGCAAGCCACGTCTTAAGAAAGACAAACCATGCCCATTGTCGTGACGTCACACTTGCCACTTACGCCTCATTAAACATAAACTAGACCCATTGGAGTGACGGCAACTTTGCCGGCCAGCAAGCCATTTCAGCTGCTTGCTTAATCTGTAAGTTTCCACTTTTAATAAAGAAAATAACTTACAAAGTATGCATCAAAGTACTCCAATTAATCTTAACGACGCAAGACTACCTTAAGAGCTAGTTAGGAGCACTAGGAATGAAATGCCTCTTCTTATGAACGTTGCTTGAACATAATTACGCCACCTATCCCGTTCAATTTTGGTAAAGGTCCATCGATCGGATAATGAAATTCATATATGAATCAGGCTGACAATCGATGACAAACGCGTGGGAAAAAGGGTCCGTTCTCCGTTCGGGCGAAAAGGGAAAGGGCAAAGGGTAGTAGCCCTGCTTTCATGCTAACCAGCTGCCCCCCCCCATCCCCCTACACTCTCCAGATCAGGGCACTGTGGATATTGAAATTTAAATACCCTTTCGGAGGGTTCTCAGGACGGAGGAATAATGTGGTGTGTGAACGAAGTGGTGGTAAAGGAGCAAATAATCTTATGGTTTCTTGTCTGTGATGGCTAACTATGCTGAAACTAGTTGAGCGCATGCGTCAGATTCGGCGCACCGCTTAATGGCAGCAGCTCCTTACCACCCCTGAAGTTTCAATAAATATTTTTTGTATGGCGCTGTTTGAGGCCACGCGTCTTCACATAGCACCCGTCTATCAACTAAAAAGACGCTATAAAAAGGAGTTAGGTCTTCAAGGAACGCTTAAGGGCACCAATGGATGGGCGGCGCATATGTCACCAAGGGCAAATATAGAAGAAGTACCCTCACTTCATTCAGCCCAGACGAATACGAGGAGCAATCAGTGGGGGAGCAGAACTTGAGCACAGGGGACTGGGATAAGGGTTGGTGAGGAAGACAGGTACGAAGGTACTGCAACTTTTAAGCCTTTTATGTGAGAAAGAGGACTAAGAAGAGAATTCTTTAGGGAATGTGAAACCCGAGCGGTTTCAGAAGCAGAAGTAGTCGCGCGAGAAAAACTTCATTGGCGGGGTAAAAGACGGGCCACAAAGTGTTCAACAGGTTAAAGGGTGCGAAACTGGTAAGATGTGATACAGTGAGAAGTGAGTAACAGTAATCGATAGATAAGGGAGATAAAAATAGAATGAAGACAGTCTCGAAGTTAATGTGATCAAAGCGGGAGCGGATGTGGCTAAGAATATGGAAAGAGCGGATACGGCTAAGTTTACGGTGGGGGAATTTTAGTGAGCATGGACAGAGATTTGTAACGTGAGCTTAGAGAGATAATTGACTATCAAGAGTGACACCTAGATTTCTACATTACCAAAAAATGTAACCAGGATTGAGAAAAGCAGCAATAGTTTTCCTGCCAGCCACATCTGAAGGAGAACCTACATCTGGGGAGAAATCGAGATATATTATAGCCCCATGCGATACAGAATAATGTCAAAGAGGAGAAGATTGATACAAAACAAGATGGGACTAAGTTCAGAACCCTACGGAATATCATAAGAACACCTCTGTTGGCCTAGACATATGACCCCCGATGTGAATAGTGAGGACGGGAGGACAGATACGAGCGAAAGCAGCTAAGTGAAGTTCACGAGACTTTCAGAAAATCATACCTTTGGGCGACCTTTATTTATATAATTGTTTGAAGCTTATATACTTTCTCACATCTTTGTTAAGGTATTGATAATTAGGTTTCGCGATAGCTATAGACTTGTTGGTCCAATTCATAATAATATTTTAACATTTAAAAACAAAAATACTTATTTAGCTATTCCAAACTATCTGCAAGGGCACTAGAATCGTACTTATGCATATGTCCCTGAACTAGTATGTAGAGAATCTTAAAATGATTCGTCTCCTGTATGGTGCAGATTATACACCTCTTGGTTTTTGCTTTATTATTATTTTATGATTATTATTAATAAAATAAAATAATTATTAATAAATTAATTTTCTGTTAAAATTCACCTTTCATGAATATTAACTATTCTTTCTGCCCTTCTTTTTCAGAGAAGAATGACCTTGGATTGATGCCTCAAAGCCAAAATAAGTCAACTGCCGAAAGATTTTATGCATAAGCGATTTGACCCAAATCCTTCAAATCGTAAATTTCCACACCACAAATAGATCCCGGATACATGCTGTTGCGACATTGTTTCCAGGGACAAAAAGATTCCAAATTCATGTGGTTAGGACAACGTTTCCATGCCCAAAAGGATTCCAAATTCATATTATTGGGACAAGGTTTCCAGCCAAAAACTGATCACACATTCATGGTATTGGGAACTCGTTTACATCACAAACACATTCCAAATTCATGTTGTTGGGATATTGTTTCCACATCACAAACCGATCCTACATCCATGTTGTTAGGCCATTGTTTCACGGTCACAAACAGATCCCCCCTCCTCTGCTGTTGAGACATTGTTTCCAGGCCGGAAACATATCCCCCATCTATGTTGTTGGGATAACATTTCCGCGCCAAAAGTAGATCCGATGTTTATGATGTTTAGATATCGTTTACATGCCACAAACGGATTCCAAATTCATGTTGTTGGAACATCGTTTCCATAACCCAGAAAGATCCCACATTCATGATGTTGGAACAGTGTTTACACACCAGAAATAGATCTCACATTCATTGTGTTGGAACATTGTTTACACACCACAAATTGATCCACCATTATTGTTTGGGGGACATACTTTCCGCACGACAAACAGGTCGCACATCCATGTAACTCAGACGTTTCCACACCAAAAACAGATCCCAAATTCATGATGTTGTGACAGTGTTTTCACACCGCAGATATTTCACACATTCATGATGTTGTGACCTAGTTTCTTGATTACAAACACTTCTTACCTTTATACTTTGGGGAATTCGTTTTCACACTACAAAAAGATCTCACATGCATGTTTTTGGAACATTGCTTCTACCCCCAGAAACCTTCGGACAGTCATGTTGTTGGGAACTAGTTTCCACATCACAAATAGATTCCATACTCATGTTGGTAAGGTCGGGACTAGGTTTCAACATCAAAAACTGCTCACACACTCAAAATGTTAGGACATTGGTTCCACCTCCCAAACAGATCTCATATTCATGTTCTTTGGACATCGTTTCATCACCACAACCAGATCCCACATTCTTGCTGCGGGGACATTGTTTCCACACCAAAAACTGTTCCTACACTCATGATATTGAGATATCGTTTCGACACTACAAACAGATCCCATATTGATGCTTAGCCAAATAGAAGTTCCTGTTAAATCTTACAATGTCGTCCGAAAAAAGAGAAGAAAATAATAAAATCTACATTGTCATGGAATTACCCCTTCGCTTTCAATAAACGTTCCCCGGAAGTTTATTTAAAATTTGCCTCTGATATTTCAAATTTCCTATCATGGAACGTCAGGTACAAAAGGTTATGAAGAAAGAATTGTGTATTTGAAAAGGGTGCATTCATAACTACGAGTAGAATAGGATAAGTATAGATGGAGCCACAACCAGAAAACAACATAGTTATCTCATAGTCAATTGAACAAAAAATCAATAAAAATTGTGTAGGGCATTTTTATGAATGACTTTAGCACAACTTCGGTTACAGGATTTCATCAAATTTAGCCAGATATCTTCCTCCTTCGTCGACCTCGGAGCCATAACAATCTCACAGATTATTTTTCATAGGTTTTCTATGGAGTTTAAATCAGGAATCTACTCGGCCAGTTTATTAAGTCGATATATTTAACATCCAAGAACAGCTACAACTTCTTTGATGTGTGGAACGGAGTAAAGCCATGCACATAATATGGCTTACGTACTACTGATGTTCGGTGGGAGGGGATCACATATTTCTGAAGTATGTTTTTTTAAGCCGCACCGTATTTTTTCCGAGTAAACAGATAAGCGGATAGACTCTTGCTCTTGGAAACATGCACCACACAATAAAGCTACCACTTCCAAATCTAATCGACTTTTTCGTTTAATGTAGTATTCAACCTTCCACCTGTGCGACGCCTTACATGCTGATTCACATCATATCAAACAAATTACATTTTTTTTCGTCCTTAAAAAACGCGCAGTTTTTATTAGTTCAGTGGATATACTCAGTAACGAAGACCAAAATTTCAGCTTTAGGTTTTGTTTTGTTTTTATACATATAAGCGGTTTCGTAACAGGGGAGCCCGCGACGAGTCACACCTATCTCAAGCGACGTGTGAAAGCCTGTCCAGACACATTCGGACTCAGGTTCTTGGCAACTTGACGTGGACTACCGTCTGCTGTCTCAAAGTGGTCCTTCCCTGACATCCGTTGCTTCGCGTGATCCGTCCCGCCAGTGGGTTTTCGATCGAGACCCGTTTTCTTCATCAGCTTCCAGGACTATGTAGCTTTATTGCGAGGAAACTCACACTTTTTGACCGGATGTAATGCATCCAAATGTCAGAAAATCTCCTTCGTTCACTCTGACACTATACAATCTTCTTTTTGAAGTATTTATGGGCCATAATTCGCCTCGCCGACCTGATGAATTAGTAATATCATTAATAACATGCTAGAATACACGCGGGGTCGTGTATTATACATACGTTGCGAATTATTATGTGTATACTAAAAGTTATTATTTATCTTTCTCTAGTTTTGAACGCATCCTCTCTTCAAATGTACATTACTTTCTCCTTTACTTTTTTATCTATTTTTCTCTGAAATGAAACTTGGATGATGTCAGAGGAAATAAAATCAAGAAAATCTATATTTTGGAATTTTGTTATCTAGTTTTTGAAGGTAATGACGGTATCGCTAAACCATTTTCCTGTTATTAACATATTAAAACCTCAGTGTCACCAATCCATTTTCTAGTTCCTTCCTAATATACATATGAATCATTTTCCGAAAAGAAATGGCAGTTTTCCGAAGAAAGTTGCATTTTACGGAAACTTTTGAAAATATAAAATTCTTTACTTGCGAGACAGGTTTCGGAAATGACTGACTTGCTTCATCCATCATTCCTTTTTTTCTTCTTTTATATTATTTAACGGCTGGTATATAAGGTCAAACCCTTTTACTTATTATTCTTGGACTGATGCTAGAAACTTAGCACTTCCTGTCTCCTCAGTAAAGAATTGGATATTTATATAAAACGTTTCCATAAACTGTCATTTTCTTTTGATTTGATAGCTCGATAGTGAGTAAAAAATTGAGTAATTTTCAATTTTGTTCGTAGTAATTCCTCGATAACTTTAATTTAAATCCTGGTCCTTTGTTTCTCTTAACTCCATTATCATTTACCCTTGACCCCATCATCTTACATTACATTCAGATCCTAAACAGAACAACTATTCAGCTATTGTATCTTTTTCTTCAGCATTCTGCTTCAAGTCAGATAATGTTTCTACGTTTCTTCTGTAACACTCACCCTCAATGTCGTCGAACCTTTTCCCTTAATTAAGAGATCTTGCGATTAGAGACGAAAGTCGCTTAGAAGCTATCTTTCATTACTTCCTGGAATTGCCATTAGTAACATTTTGTAATATTTATTCATTAATAATTTTCTATTACATTTTAAATTCTTCTTTTAATTTTCAGCATTTTAGAATTAAATAGATTTTAATAGAAAGCTTATCCGAATTAGAGATTAAGGAAGTATTGGCTCCATTACATTGTGCACACGTCAATTTACAAATCGAATTCTCTGCGAAATTTCGATATAAATGTAAAATCTATTAAAATAGTTACAACCATAGTTTGTAGAGAGCAACTTTATCAGTTAAGAGAAACACTTTAATGTCTTATTCACAAAGCTAAAAATACACAAATAACCGTGGTTTAAGGTAATGGCTGGTCTTTGTCTGGACTGTTTTAAAATGAGGATCCCTAAATAATCCTTCAGAATGCCGAAGGCGTAAGAACTCATTTACTATTTATACTTTAAAGTCAAGGGATAAATTAGGGTTTGTTGTATTTTCGTCAAAGACTACCAAACCCACATGAAGAATATTTAGCGTTCATATAAGTGCATGTAATTTTATGTATTATTTGCTTTTACCTTCACTACTTCTTTCATGAACATTTTATTTAGCGAAAAACAAGTGATCTGAGCCCAATATTTGCTGGTTATTGTAAACGAACTTTACAAATTCTATTTGTTTGTGTTGTTACGGTTTTAATAACCCAATTTCTTCAGTCATTTTTTATATTACTATCCTTTTTCTAGCATTTAGAAGGGTCTTTAAAAAGTACGAATATTTTTGTGTAAGTGTAGTGAATGATCACGGGGGTCGGAAGAACAGTTGAATATCCTCCTATTATTAATATATAGACTGAAACGCCATTATGTGTTTATGACCCTACGGGTTCACGCTTATAAAACAGAACACAAACAAAAGTTATTTGTGTTTTATTCCTTCGTTGATCTAAAATAAGAAACCTGCGCCTTCTAATGACGTCATAACTAAGTTTCTATATTACCAGATGCCCAATTTGGCTAATATAGCAAAAAACAATGTCATTATCGTAGACTCAACGGGGGTCGTAACAGCCCTCGCTCATTAATGTCCTTGCTTATTTCGCACGAATGAACTAAAGTTTTCAAGTGCGTAGCTTCGCAATCTAACACCCCCTATCCGGGATTATTTGCCTTTTATACCACGCGCCGGAAGACGGTCTTCTTACCTCACTAAAACAATATGATCAATTTTTTCTCCAAATTTGAATTGTTTCCAAATTTTTCTCTCTAATTAAATCAATCACATTTTGGGTTGTTATTTTCAAAACCATAATCACTTAAAAACAAATTTAATTAATATTATGTCAAGCACATTTTTTCGAATCCATATATATATAATTTTTTGGAGCGGTCGATGCTATTAATATTAGAATTATAGTTTGAATTTTCTTATCTTTCGTAGCTTTGATGATGATGACGCCAAACATAAACTAACCTTACTGTCGAGGAATGACCAGACCGTTAGTGAAGGGAAAATTGTTATGAGTCCAGTGGGGATAGTTTATCATTAAATTTGGAGGGTCCTTTTAAACAAATATTTCAGAGTGCAAGTTGGCCAAAGATTAACAGGTAGTTGGTACACGCTGGGGTTGCAAAAGAAAGACAATGACGAAAATATATCTTTACTAACAACAAAATGATATTTATATTTACATAAAATTTGAGGTTAAAAGTGAATGGTCGCCCAGACTGGGTTAAAGTTTCACACGAGATACAGGTAGGTTAATTAAAGAAGTAAAGAGATCAGATTCAGTTTGGTGATTTAAAAGGAGATTTTAAAACTGGGGTGATCACTCAAATAATGGGGTAAGCCAGATTCAAGATCAATCCTCAGGCGGCAACGGTTCCGATTACCTTACGTGCTCGTTGCCGAAACGGAGCCAGTTGGGCTACGATTAATACGACGGAATAAGTCGGTTACCTCTTACTACAGACGAGGAAGCACTTGTCGAGCCTTCGGAGTCGGGAATCTTTGTCAAGTACTTGCCAATTGACTATGGCAGAGTTCACTGATGGCGAAGCTTGCCGATTGACTATGGCAGATTTCACGGATGGGAATACTTGCCGATTGACTATGGCAAAGTTCACGGATCGATTTAGCCCATAACTCGACTCAAAATCGCTACTGGGTTGGAGGGGGGTAGAACGACCTTCAGCTCCTTCGTTGGAGTAGATTGAATTCTAACAGTTCTGCTTTCTAAACTCAGTCGAGGCGTTATATAGACGCCTGGTGAGGTGGCTCCAGACGCGCGCTAAATTGGGGAAAAGCCGGCGACTCCTTCGAGGGAAGGGATAATCGTGATAACGTTGGTTGGAATGTCCAACGGATTTTAATCTTCGAGCGGGCCGTGGGGGACGATGACATCGGTCTCTAGGCCAATACAGCTGGGGCGTGAGATAACAGCGTCGGCCGAATCCTTGCCCAGGTTCAGCCATGCTCTCACAGCTATATGTGGTGATCTCAGGATCCACGTGGGTACAGAAGGGCATGTGGTCTCCTTTTGGCCTCATTCTGCTAAACTTACCTTACTTTACCATACCTTACGCTAAATATTCGTTTAAGGACATCTTTTCTCAGGAATTTACAAATGTGTTTTCTTATGCAAGTTTTATGTTTACTTTTCAGATCTGACACTCATTTTTTCTCGGAAATGCAAACTCTACCCATAATCGACTGAAGTTCCATTATAGGAAAAATATGTATTTCTAGCAAAAACGAGTTTCAGATCTGAGAAGTACACCTAATAACTGCATTAGAAAAAGACGTTTTTAAATTACAATTAAAATATCCAGAACCAGACCTAAACTAACCTTAACTTACCTTACCTTACCTTACCTTACCTTACCTTACCTTACCTTACCTTACCTTACCTTACCTTACCTTAACTTACCTTAACTTTCCTTAACTTACCTACCTTACCTTCCCTTAACTTACGTTTCCTTACCTTACCTTACCTTACCTTACCTTACCATACTTAACCTAACCTAACCTAACCTAACCCTAAACAAACTTTTGCGCAGAAAACAGTTTATAAACAAGAAGCTAGCACTTAGTTCAATGCGAGCATTAGAAAGCTAGACACCCTTAGACGCACTAGCTGAAAATTTGCTTGTGGTTTTACGACCTTTAAAATCGAATGATATTGGCTAATTATTCAAAATACGCACGCACAGATCGTCTCTATATATACCATGATGCTATTGTCAAACTAATCAAGCTAAAAGTAGGCTAAAGATTGAAGGTAACACTGAATTGGAGCGGAAAGATTCAAACTTAGCAAAATAACAACATATTTTCGCAACATGAATAATTACGTTATTATTAAACTCCAGAAGGTAAAAATGACATCGCTAAACATGATTTTAAGAATTAAGAACGTTAATGTATTAAAACGAATATTAAGCTTTAAAATCTACCGATCCTACAACAAAAGTTATATAGGATGATTATAGCAAGAGTTATAAATGTGACCTAGTTCTTTAGGAAATTCTTTCTACCACACAATAGCACACACTTCGACAGGGGTCTTCGTTGATTTTTATACAATAATTCGCAGTTCTCCTACTGAACTGTTGAATGGTCTTTGGAGCTTCAGCACACTCTAATGGAAAAGGCCTGGAGGTGTAAGGTTAGGAGATCGTTGTGGATACGCCATGAGACCAACCGAGCACAACGATCCTGTAATGAGGTGGTGCCAAGTCTTCAGGAAACTACATTTCTTAATCAATCGAATTATTTCGACAAATCTCATTAAAAATTTGCCCGGTTACTTCGACCTCGACCCATATAATCCAGCTTTCAAAATGAATAGTAAGGCTAAAATTAACGTATTTTTATGTCTTAACGAAAGGAAATGAAAAGGTTTGATACTGCCAAATAAATTCTATTCAATTGGTCAAAAGACGAAATAAGAGTGCGAATAAGTATTTAGAAATTTATAGAAAATATTTTTATATTAGGTTATTTACCAATTTCTTTTGTCTAAAATATTCCAAGAAGATCTAGAATATCATATTTTCCAACAATAGTTTACTTAAGCATGTCTTTTAGCATAACCTCATATAGCATTAGACCGCCATACTGCAGGATTGTGCCATCATAAAAATAAATATATCTCAACTAATTTGAAAATCAAGATAATTGAGCACTACAGAGAATGCAAAACCTATACAAGTTATCTTTGCAGCTTTACAGTTTTCCCGCAGCACGGTAGGTTGGATTACTAAATCATGTAATACCTCCAGGGCCACTGCAAACTTTCTCCGCAGTAGGACTCCGATGAATATACCTAAAATAGCCAGGGAAGTCTTGAATCACTGGATTGAATTAAACTCTTTGACAATCGCTGTCGAAGCTGGTGGGTTCCTTTTTTTCCCTATGTGCGCACACTTTTCTACGACTATCTCCTCTTTATTTTCTTCAGCCACATGAGCTGCAGCATGGGCGAATACCCTTGCTAAAACTCAAACCTTTAAGACAAGCACGGCTTCCAGTCCGAGTGCCCGTAGAGGAGGGGGGGTGGAGTACTTTGTGTAGAGTGTTTGCCCATGGTGAACAACGATCCACAGGCTACCTCTGGTCGATATGCGTCGCTAATCAGCTGCGAACATCAATCTTTAATGCACCCAGGGTGGAACTCTAAAAAGTCCGAAAAACTAAGATGGGATATGCAGGAGCGACTGGGCGCTGGATATAGCCCACCAACCTTCTTTTCTTTTCTAAATGATCACAAGCTTTCTGATTTCTCGAGCGCGTCGGTAAATCTTTGCAAAATTTCAGACTGCATCCTTATTAATCCAAACTCAGCCAACCCCGGCGTTGTGTTTGAAAAAGAAAAACACGACAGCGCCCCCCTTGACCAATAAAGAGGTTCCCCATTAACCAATTGTTTGCAGTGAAGAATCCTCCCCTTTGCCATCTCTGGATCCGCCCTCGGGCGGCAATGTTCATAGTTTCCATCGGACAGTGATAGTGACGCAAAGGTTATCGTTTCTCAGACCGGAACCAACGGGTGAATGCAGTATACTCTACTTAGGAAGCCATTATCGGTGGTGTTTGCACCAAGGGAGCCTTAACTGTACCCTCCCTCCCGTCTGATTTAAGAATGGGCGAATTTATGCACATAAATGACAAGGAACCCCCAGTTCAGAAACTGCACCACACACAAATGTTTTCGAAGGATTCCAGCCTCGCACGATAAGTCCTCGAAGGCGACAGCGCCTTAATAGCATTCTACGCCCAAGAGCACTCTAAATTCTTTTTTCTAGGAAGTCTAAAGGTATTCCTGCGAGGGTCTTCAATAAGAAAATGGCGTCCCTATCTCCTACAGGCTAGGACTGGCGGCCATATTACTTCAATGAAATTGCCGTGGCCTCCGAGCTAATTGGGAGAAGCTGCGCTGTTCTGCATGTCAGGAAATGATTGATTTCTGTCCCATTCGAGGAGTTTAGGTTAGTGTATGAGCTCAATGAGTTCTTCCTCGGCCCCCCAATCGTCATGGGCGTAACTACCATCCTTCAACGTCTGGCCGTTTTGCAGGCCGTCGGCTTTCTTGGTCAACATCTGAGTGTGATAATGCCTCCAGGGTAAACCGACATGCCTACATGAGGTAAAGGCGCCTTTTAAACTATGGTCAGTTAATTTTGTTGAGCTAGGTATGTCTCGGAGAACACCCTCCGCTCTTCTTGACGGGCATACGTGTTTTTACTTAACAGAAAGACCACTATTGCATACGTACAGACGCGAATTAAAAGGATTCGTGACAATTCCTCGAACAACCTCCTCCCCTTCTCCAGAAGAAAGATACCACAATCTCCGATTCCAATTCCGTGGCTGAAACTTCACAACAGTTTGCTCCACATTCACTAGCCAATATGATTCTCTGCTAGCTTTCATTGCACATCGTAAATTAGGATAAACGTTCAACAAAATGTTTCCTTTGAGTTATATTGTGCTCTCGCTTTATGCAAAGTTCTGTCACTGATCCCCAAGATATCACTCATACTATGCGTGGACACTTAGGTGAGCCGGCCATGCTCTTTCTGTTAGACCTGAGATAATAACTTGACTGAGAGTTTCCTCCCAGGCTTCTGTGAATGGCAACACTAAGTACTTTTTGCAAATGGGGTCAAAAACACTCGACACCGGCCGGTTTCCGCCCAATCTCCCTAACCTACCGCGTGTGCAATTTGATGGAGAAATTGGCAAATGTTAGATTATCCATTTTCCTGAACAGCGGAGGCCACCTCTTTTCCACACAGGGCTTCTTCCGCAAGTTCCCATTCGCATCGGATGTTCTTTTTCGCGTGAAAAATTCTATCTACTAGTCCTTGCTTCGTAGACTGCTTTTTGCTACGGTGTTTTTCGATCTGGAGAAAGCCTATGATACCCCATAGCGATACGTTATAATTGAGACCTTTCATACCATGAGGTGAAGAGACGCCTCCTAATTTGAATATCTGAATTACTGTGATATCTTCGATTCCTTGTACGAGTGGTGGTATCATTTTTCAGCCCAGTTAGGGGGCGTTAAACAGAAAAGTATCGTCACTGTCACACACATTGCTCTGCGCATCAATGGCCTCACTCAGTGCTCCAGAAGATATGTTCGCTGCCCTCTACTTAGAGAATTTTTCTATCTGTTTTGTTGCACCAAAACATGAATTGAACCACATCTCTCTCTAAGCCTAAGCGCACAGATTTCGGCTTTCCTTGGCTAATGCTAAAGTAGTGCTTTGCTCCCTCCATTCAAGGCGGAAACCCGACCCGGACTTTTTTCTAAAGGGATTCACTTGGATGTGGTAGATTCGCATCGTTTATCTTGTCTTTTATTCAACCGACATCTAACCTGTTAGCTAATATCCGCTTCCTATGGCCTCTTTTAGCCGCGCCATAGACATTTGTGACGTTCAGAACTTGTGATGCCTTGCGTTTATAACGATGCTTTGTTCATTTGAAGCTCGAATACGAGTTTTACGCATCTCCAGCCAAAACTAAATTACAAGAGCAAGATTATATGTATGACACCGTCAACGTTTGGCGACTGGTGTCTTTCGGACATCCTGAATTAAGAGCTTGCCTTTCAATGTCGGGGCAATGTTACTTTCCCTGCGATGTAAACAGTTCATTACCTATGCACCTTTTAGCGGCTGCCGCCGTATCTGTCCCTAAGTTCCCAATAGTTCTTATTGCATCCGCAACTAATCTCGATGGTGCATATGAAACCGCAATAAACTAGTCATACCCTAAACTCTTTAGGTTTAAGGCTAGAAAGCTCCTTCGTAAGTAAAATATAGTTTTCCGGCCAGTGGCGACCCTGGTTCTGCCCAAGAGGCCACACGAGAGGGTACCATATTTTAATTTTTGTCACCATGCCTATGCACACAAACATCCCGTTCCGCCGGGATTATTGCGGTTGACCTTTTGGAGCACACATTGTCTCACGCTGAAATCGTACCAGTGTACACGGACGGTACCAAGTCCGAATAAGCGATCAACTTCCACATCATATCCCTTCGGTTTTAAATAAGCGTGGCGCTACCAGCCGTTGTCTGAGTTCTCGGCCGAGATAATTGCAATACACCCCATAGGCACAGGAGATAACGCATTTGGCCTGGTTTATAGACCGGATTGAGATATATAGTGACTGATAAAACACCCTGGAAACTGGTATACAGAAATAAGGGATCAGAGATCTTATTGGCGATGAACCTGGGAAAAAACAGAAAAAGAACACGTCGCCGCGGCAAGGACTCGAATCTCAGACCCCTGCTCATCTAGACGATTGCCCTACCAACTGAGCTAACTGGACCAATGAGCAAGGTAACACATTTTATTAATTTAACTTCTTTGTTCGCACCTTCAAAAACAACTGCCTAAGGGAAAACGTGCCTGAATGATGGGTAGGATGAAAACGGAAATGCACGCATGCCTTCTTTGTACGATCGAAAACTATCCGCCTGCTGTGGTTGGCGCGAAAACTAGCACGCAATCCACCCCCAGCTCAAAGCGCTTGATAAAGGAAAGTGTGGCCAGTGATGCACAGAAACAAAGGAGCAGAGATCTTATTGGGATGACACCGAAAAAATCAAAGATATTAAAAACACGTCGCCCCAGCAAAGAATCGAACCTCGTACCTCTGTTTGTCTAGACCAGCTCTCTACCAACTGAGCTAACGGGACCAATGTGCAAGGCACCACATTTTTACAGTAAAGCTGCTGTCGCCGTGTAAAAAATGGGCCTAAAAAAAGAACCCATTTTGTGAGAGAGAAAGAGACACAGACATACAGGAGGTGACAATAACAAGAGATAGAAAGAAAGTACAGAGAAAAAAGCGAGAAAATGAGATAAATAGAGAGAGAGAGAGCGAAAGAGAGACAAAAAGAAAAATAGAGAGTGAAAGACAGAAAGAGAGAGAGAAAAAAAAGAATGTTGCTGCTCCTGGTGATGGTAGTGTAGTACTCGTGGTGTAATAATTGTGGTAATAGTGTAGTAGTAGTGGTGATGTTGGTGGTGTAGTCGTAGTGGTGGTGTGGCAGCGATAGTGGTAGTGATGAGATCGTAGTGGTGTAGTAGTGTTAGTAGAGCTGGTGGTACTTGGGTTGTGTGTAGTAGTAATAGTGGTGAAGTAGTAGTAGTAGTAGTAGTAGTAGTAGCAGTGGTAGTACTAGTAGTGAAGGTAGGAGTAGTGGTGGTGTAGCAGTCATGGTGGTAGTGGTGTAGTAGTAGTAGTGTTGGTTTAGTAGAAGTAATGTAATATTAGTAGTAGTATTAGTGGTGGTGGTAGTCTCAAGGTCAAAACCAGAACCTGTGTAGCAGTTAAACTCAAACAAAAATCCAATTATCAAATCTGGAATTAAAAAATGATTCCAAAAATCGTCGCCGCTAAACTATTGAAGTGCGAGACTTATTTTTGGTCTCATTCAACAGATCATTATCAACACCTCTTTTGGGGGTCCCTCTTCCCAAGGATGGGACTATTAAAATGCGGGGAATTCCCCAAGATTTCTAAAATGCCGCAAATCAAAAAAGGAAAACCTTGTTTATCCACCGAGACAAAAATCGGCAGAAGAAAAAGTTATCACTTTTCTGCCGATTTTTCCTTATTAATTTAACTTATTCGTTCGCACCTCTAAAGACAACTGCTCAAATGGATATGTGGTTGTAGGATGGAGAGTACTAAAACGGAAATGCACGTATCCCTTCTTTGTGCGACCGATGTGGTTGGCGCGCAAACGAGCACGCATCCACCCCCAAGCTTAAACCTCTTGATAAAGAAAATGTGTGAGAAGTGATACACAGGAAACAAGGGAGCTGAGTAAGTATAAGTAAATAGACAAAAGCTTATCATGAGGACTATTTTTTTTCAAGGAAATTTTAGATTTTGAAAGAGAACAGATTGTTTGTCTATTTGAGAGGCCTGTCCCAACGACAAATAGCTAGGAATTTTGTAATTCCCTTTTTTTATTACTAGTATAATAGTTACATTTAAATATAAGCTTAAAACACAACAGGATTTGAAACCTAGTCGTCCTGGTCCTTATGAAAGATATCTTCATGTTGTTTTATAATCCATCGGTTCAAAAGATTTGAGGTGGCTGAAAGATTACAACTCATCCCAAGAACAACAGTAAATTACTTGAGCACTCCTGGATATTAAGGTGTTTACATTCTCTTTCGAATGATAGGATTGCTAAGGGCACCCCCCAAGGTTAGTCCTGAAATTATTGAAAGATTTGTAGGGCGTAAGGTAATAAATCAGAATAGGTGAGGACACGTGACTTTTTGGTCAGCAGACTTTGTTTTAACAATATACAATAGTAAGAAGAGGGAAAAGTTGGCTTATGAAATACGAGATGAGCATTTGGAATTTTGGCACAACATAATTTTTTCTGCCAAATCAAAGTTTAGTCTTTTTACAGACTGTCGAAGTATGGCCCAGTGTACAGGAATCTAAGGTAGGTTAAGCAAGGCAACAAATGCTATTGTTCTAAGAGTGCGATTTCAATAGTTAGCTGTAGCTGCGTGACCAAAAAATATTGCAAACACAACGACAAAAAATAGATTTTTAATACACACTAAATCAAAGGTACACAATAAATATGGATATATATAGGTACATGAATAAAACGGAATTAAGTTCCGAATACAAATAAGATAACCAGGGTTATTAAATGGTTATAATGGGAGATCTAGGGTAGTTAGCGATTTAGGTCCTTTGAACCTCGAGTGTAAAGCGGGGCGAACTTGAGGGAAGACCTTGGTGACCTTGATTACTCACTGGTGTAGTCGATAACCTGAAGAAGGTGATGCTGCTTTCTCCAAAAACTGATTTAGCGAGATGCAGGCCTTTTGTCTTCAAGAGGTAACCGGACGAACTTCGAAGGGGAAGAGGTGACTTCTCGAAACTTGGATCAAGCCAGCTATCGGGCCTCTTGTCCTAACCAGGTCACCGGTCGAAATTCGAAGGAAGGGAAGATGACTTTTTTAAACTCGGCTGAGCGAGCTATCGGGCCTCTTATCTTCAAGAGGTCACCCGAAGAACTTCGGAGGACGGCTTCTCCAATCCTTTAACCGAAGGCGGTTGAAAAAGGCTAACGTTGCCTCAGGAGACTCTTATCCCTGACCCGAAGATACGAGTGTGATGTCCAGCTCTTCCGTGGCCAGCGACCGTCACTAAACACTTCTCGGGAGAGAGCGTCGTTGAATCGAACTCCTTTCGGGGAAGCGTCGTCTAACCGAATTTTTGGGTAATACTTGGGAGAGTGCATATATACCCGGATTTCTACAAAACAAGGAGAGAGAGAGAGGGGCCTTCTCGAACCCTTATTATCGGCCGGGACAACCGAGCGTGTCCTTAGGGAAGAGTGTAAGAGGCCGGGATCAGCGGGTCTGACGGAATGACCAGCGGTTAGACCCATAAAAGTTGTTCGAAGCAAACCTACAAAATAGATGAATAATCTCCAGACTTGGGGGGCGATGGAGAGGGAAGATTAAGACGGCGGGTAGGTAGCCTTCAATTTCAGCGTCATGCATAAGTTTGAATTTCTCAGTGACCTGGTGATAAGTCCAAAAAGGATGCAGTCGGAAAGAGCAGGGGGGAAGGGTCTCTCCCAAAGTAATATTTTATGAGGTGGGAAAATACTACTATTTTAGTGGATCCTTCTACACAGACATTGGAGGGATATTGTTTTTGATATTACTTCCTCATTAGCAATTAAAACCACCAAATAGATTATTAACAGTCACAAATAATATATAATTGTAAAGATTACCGTAAAATAAAAATTGTAGAATCGATACTAATAGGTGGAATTCCCAACTTCAATCTTTCTGACGGTGAATTTAAATGTTGCTCTTATTCCCGGAACCTGATTATACACAGTATAGTTAATGATCTTAGAACCACAACCCATGATTAATGCCCTCTTTTCTTTGTTTGTTTTACTTTTGTCGTGATTTTGTAGCTGTGTAGCGACTTTGGTGTCTATTCCATTCTTGGTATATGAATGAATAGGGTATGGAAAACTTCATACAGAAACTAGTCTCGTAAATTAATTATATGCTCCTATACAGTGGTTTCACTATCAGTAAGAGAACAAGTTGAAATTATGGAAGGTCAAAGGTGGTTGAGTATGTTAGCAACATCAATTCGAAAAATTACATTTCCATTCTTGAAGAAGGCTTTCTACCGGTGTTTTCCACTGATCACTTTGGGAAAAAAGTTGTTTTCTTCATGGAAGATGGGATGCTCTCTCAAAGCAGCACCATGCAACTTTCTTGGCTGAATCAGTCGCCTGACATAAAGCCAATAGAAGATGCGTGGGGAATAATACACAAAACTACGGAAAAGGTCTCCCAAACGAGGACGACGCTTATAGTCGATGAATGTCACACGTCAAACATATTTGAAAATACCGCATGCTGTATTCTCAAAACTTGCCTCATCGATTTGCAGCTCTGAAATACGCTAAAGAGGAGTCTAAAGAATATTAATAATGTACTGTCATTGTTTAAAATGTATTTCTTTCTTTAAAATTACTAATAAAGTTATTTTGGTAATTATCTGAGTGTCTATTTACTTATTGCTATATATAATGAAGGAGGTGTCAAGTGCGCAGCATGGGCCAGCCAGCATGCCACAGCTAACATATAGAGGATGTCTCCTGGGAGATGTCTAGTTTGTTTTTGGCCTTAAATTTAATTTAAAAATTCCTTTATTCACTTTTTTTTCTTTATTCATTTTATGCGAGAGTAAAAATGAAATGCGGAGCTCTAAGGTGGTGAATCTGAAGGTAAAATTGAATACTACAAACTTTGAATTTCGTTCTCTTAATATTCCTTGACTTCTCAGTGACTTAGTAATCCTTGATTCCGTGTGACAGTTTCTTTCTTTCATCGTATTTCTTAGGAAACCGATTTGAGAGGCGCATAAAAATGTTTATTTACAATTAAGGTCGGAAGAGGCCACGCAAGAAATTTGGGAGTTTATTGACTCGCATACAGCAGCCGTTTAGAGGGGGGAGAAAACTGACAAACAGAAAGTTGAAAAAAGATTATAATAAAGAAAAAACATAAACAGGAGGTGCTAAAAATTATAATCAAGAGAAAACGGATGAAGAGAAGGTTTATAGAGAATTATAATAGGGATAAAACAGATAAACACAAGGTTGATAAATAATTTTAATAAAAAGAATCAAGCTACAGTAGAATAAAGTTGACAGGTGGGATATGTGACAAGAAAGATATGTACAACAAGGGCACATGTGCAACAAAAGCGCATGCGAAACAAAAGCACATGAGTAACAAAGGCATATGAGTTACAAAGCCACAATTAACAAAGAAAGAGTGAAAAAGACAAGAGTATAACAAAGATATCAGTAAAAAAAGACCCAATAAAACATGGGCAACAAAGACAGAAGTAACAAATAAATCAGTAACAAAGAGTTAAGAAAAACATGGGTAACAAAGACACAATTAACAAATACAACCAACACATAAAATAACAAGGACATATGTAATGAGTAACAATGACGTGTGCAACAAACCTGCAGGAGAGCACACTGTGTAGACTGCTACGCTCGGTATAAGTAAGAACTGCACATCCTTCCAGCCTGAGTGAAAATTAGGGTAGCCGCTGTCACTGGGTTGACCGGAACTGTCTGATTGGGCCTGGGCAAGTCGTTGGTGCACTTTTCCCTCGCTCCCTCTCAGCACTACTTTAGCTTTCTATTAGTATTATTATTATTAGTTTATATTATTAGCATTATTATTGTTATCATCATTCATCTTCTTCTTCTTTTCTTCTTCTTCTTCTTCTTATTATTATTTTTTATTATTACTATTAGTACTAGTAGAGGTAGTATGTAATCATCATTATTTATTAGTATTATGTATTATAATTATTTATGATTAGTATTAATTATTATAAGTATGTTATTAATATTATTTATTATAATTATTATTTATTATTATCATTAAGTCTCTCCATTCAACCTTTTCTCCACGCATATTTCACCAGGAGGAGCATTTCTACATGGAAAGAGTTAGGGCTGGTAGCCATGGTGCCTTGCTGGACTGCAGGCCATCCTGGAATCACTTAGCACCAGAGAATGATGATAATAGGTTATCCCCTACCTTATTCATTAGGGGACCCACCTCTCTCCCATCTTCACACTTGCTCTCCTATCCACAGAGGTTCTGGCTGCCAGGCCCACTTTCCTTCTCTTATGAGCCTTGGTCAGTAGCACATCCTTATGTAGAGGGTGTGCTGAGCCGATGACTCTGCTCCAGTACACACTTAAAGTGGCTACGCACGCATCATCCTTTATGGGTAAATCTCCAGTATAATTTCGCATGAATGGCGGGGCGGGTTGGCAAAGCTCATCAACGCTGGACCGAGACAGATTATGCGTAAATGTTCACATTCTGGAATTTCTGATCTTATGGGACTTTTCTCATAGGTAGGCCGTAATATCAACTTAGCATGTAGACCCTTTTTTATTATTATCATGTTGACAGCTAAAGGCAATGGTGAGAAAGCACATGGAAATCGCCTCCAAGCGCAGACTCACCCTCCCTAGTTATCGGGGAGAATGAAGAAAACTGAGGCATTTCTTCGACCAGTGTAAGGTTTTCCCTTTCACCATCTCCATGCGACCAAGGGGTTTTTTCTTTGCCATCTTCGGAGGAGCCGCTCTCGGGCAGCTCCACATCTGAAAACGAAGTGCCCCCTTCAATGTGCTTACTCAGGGTCCCATTCAACCATCTTCTACCCGAGAGGAGGTTTACTCCTCTATTAGGCCTACGGGTGTAGGGGTTTCTCCAAACCCCTTTTGTGGAGTTGTCTATGTCTGACTCCATCTTTCGACAAATTGCAGTCCCCCTATTTTATCATAGGAGACTGCCAAGAGAGTAGGCAATTGGCCGAAAATCGACCACTGCCAGTGTAAGCGAGTGGATAGGGCCAAACTCTTTAGCGGGAAAAGGGAAAACGAGACGCGTCAGACGTAGCCTCAAGGCTTCTATGTACAATCATGAAATTGCGGAGAGGGCATGACTACTCCCCTCTCTTTCGCGATGGAGGTCAGTGGGGCGTCCACAGACATGACTGTGGTGGAATATGACTCGGATGGGATCCGTGATGCCTTGTGAGGCAGAGAGCACATCGAGGCTCCTGCGTAGATGGAGATGACTTTGGATGTAACCCATCCCCAGATGGCAGGAACTTTCCTAGGGTCGAACCCGATTTTGGTGCCAAACACCGAACCCACGTCCGCCCCTGTGCAAGCTTATCCTCCTACGCCTAGGGGCCCTGAGTACTTACAAGGGTACGAGGGACCTTCTCCCCTGGGATAATGCCTCTCTGACAGCTACTACCATCTCAATCCCAGAGAAGGATCTTGCTGATGCTGGTTCATCCGACTTAGCAGCTTCTTGCAGCGGTAGAGAGAAGCGGGTTAATTGCCCACCATCCTTTCCCTAAAACAACTAAATAAACAAGAAGAAAACTATAAATACTAAGGGTTCTTCTAACTCTGCTGCAGCTCCACGATCGCACGTCTAGCTTCAACGCGCCGGCGGTTGAAGCTAGACAAAAAACAAACTCGCAAGTAAACTGAGCGGAACCTCAATTACAACGAGGCTCTTGTTGTGAGACACCGTGGCGTTTACGAGCCCGTTGCCTTCAAAGTCTTTCTGTTAATTCGCTCAACTCATATTTGAATTTTGGCCAAGGGAAACATGATCCAACAGAGGAGAGGTCCGAAGGGAGACTTCTACTATTTGGTCACTTAATGGCACTCTGGTGAGGTGTGACGCCGCACTCTACTATGAACATCGTGAAATGAGTGATTTATGCTAAGGAACTAGGAAACTACTCCATAGATAACATCACTTTGGATCTGGCCGACCAAGTAGCAGTCAAGTTTGTCAGTTGCGGAGAACCGCACGCCGCTTCATCGAAACAATGTGGTGCGTATATCCTGGAGAAGGAAGTCCTAGCCGTTCATGCTACCGATCGTCTCTCATTTCGTGTCGCTAAGGACTTGATCTTGGCACACCTGGCGCTGCCTGGGACGTCTCGTGCCACAATCTTAAAAAAGAAACCCTCTTTTCCTGGCCCCTCCAGACCTACGAGCATGGTTGTTTCCGCACCCATTCCAAACCCTTCTGCGGGTTCTACCCAACCAGAGTGTTAACCTGGTAGAGCAGGTAGCACAAAGGGTTATCACCCAGCCTCGGTTGAAACCAGTGCTTCACTCCCTCTCCCAACTATGCATGAAGGTGAGGGTAATAGCGTCTTTTGAGGTTCCTAAAGCTGCTCCCCGAAAGGAGGACAGCACTAAATAAGCTTCAGACCCTATGCCCAGACCCAAGCCTGTGCTGGGATGCTCCGGAACGTTGGATCCTCAAAAGGAGGGATCCTTGCCTGCGAAGCCGCCCAGCCTCTTCAAGGGTTCAAGGGGAGAGAGACAAAAAGACTCAAATGGGGTTAGGAGCCTTTACCGATAGGTCCTCGAAGGCGGCAGTGCCTTCAACTCATTGTCCGGCCTAAAGCACACAAGGTTCTGCCTCCGAGAAGGATACGGCCATTCCCTTGCGAGGTTTCTCTTCGAAGAAATTTATAGCATCTCTCCCGAGCTAGGAATGGAGGGCCTATTGCTTCATTGGAGTTGACCCAGAATCCTGGCTAAATGGGAGCAGCTGCGGAGGCTCGTATCTTGCTGTTTCTCTTAAGATAATTAATTAAATATTGGAAGCCCATCTGGCGACAGCCTACTTGGGCATAAGTCGCCGTAGACAACACAGCCTACTATTAGGCTATATTAAAAACCAAATCAAAATATATAAAGAACAAATAGAAAAAAGAAAAGAGGCTAGAAAACAACAACATAAAAACAAAGCAAAAAGGCCAGAAGAAAGCGCTCCCTGGTGCGCTCTGCCTCCCCCTCGGCGCATGAACATAGGACCTATAAAAACAAAACAAATAAAAACAGTCAATTAAAGGAGGGCTGGCCAGCCTCCTCCAAAAAGTCATATAGTTCTTCACATGTATGTGTACACGAACCCATCTAGAGTATAAGGGACAAGCGGTAGTGACCCCGCTCGTATCGGCACCGATACAAGTAACATGCGCGAAGATCACCCAGACTGGACATTCAACATGAATGTGCTAAACAGTCTTGGGTACAACGCAGTCGTCGCAATAAGGCGCGTGCGAGCGCTACATCAAATGGCGCTGCGTTCCTCTAGTATGTCAAACTCGAAGACGACAGAAAGCAACCTGAAACCGTCGCGGCATCGGGAGGTACATCCATGGGAACAGCCGTGGCGCTATGTCACGTATCTTTAAGCTCGCCTCGACCATCTTCATTTACAAGCCGCCCGGAGTGCAGCCCGTATTCCCGCCATGTAATCGGTGTGAGGAAGATCGAAACGCTGGTCTGGTCGCCCAATCTTCGCAGACTCTTTTGCACCGTCATCGGCGTGTTCATACTCCGCAATTTTGACATGTCCAGAAACCCAGCAGGTGATAATCTCGAACTCAGCCCGGCTCGCCAAAACCATAGCGTCGCGGATATCGCACACCAGGGGATGCAGAGATTCCAATGCCTCGAGAGCATTCAGGGCTCTAAAGACAGACGCAGCGCCTGGTAGAGCCTCGGTGACCTAACACAGAGTGGACACGACGTGGAAACCGACCCCTTCTTGGCACTTTGACCATCCATATACACTGGCATGCTTTCAGCGTGACACGAAATGTGCTCCAAAAAGGCTGTACGCAATACTCCCGACGCTGTAGAAGCATTGAGAGCAGAGGCATGGCAAAAATATTCAAAGGTGGTACCATCCAGGGTGGCGTGCTGGACAGAACCAGGGTCACCACCAGCCCGAGAGCTATACCAAGCTCTCAAAGGAGTTTCCTAGCCCTAAACCCGAAGAGATTAGGGTATGACTGGCGTCTCTCGGCAGCATATGCACCATCTAGATGAGCTGTGGATGCAGAAAGAGTTGTTGGCGACTGAGGGAAGTGGCGAGTAATGTACTGGCGAATAATGTACTGTGCATGGTGCAGAACAAGAAGTAGGCTCTGAATGGGGAACCTGCGAAAGAAGCCGGTCGCAAGGCGAAGGCAGGTGTGATGGAACTAGTCCCGTTTCTCTTAGCGATCTTTTAATAGGAACTCATACTGGGCGGGTGCGCCTGCCACTCTTACAGGGTATAAGGTTTTTGTGACCCCACTACCAAGGGATGGGGGCCCGGCAGAATGATGCACCATTTACTCCCGGTATGAAGATTCCATCGTTCTTTTTGCTTAAAATATCTACTTTCCGGCACTAGTAGTGTAGCTGCTCCTGGATAGTAGGTATGCTGTTATTTCTGCCTACATTCTAACATCAGCCGACCTGAAAGCAGGGGCCTTCCGCCTCATCGTGGCAGGGTTGCCGATGCCCTTTCTCTTGCTCGGGGATTTGAGGAGAGTACTTGATCATTTCCAGGGGTCAGGTCCTTGCCGACCTGGTCGACGAGCTGGAGATAAGAGTCCTAAATCTGGCAGAGTTTACTCTATCTATCATTGTCTTTATCTAACATTATGCTCTCCGGATGCACAGACTGAGGTTTGGTGGGGCATAGTCGATGACCTCCATTGTATTGATCACTTTCCCATTTAAATATCATTTTCAAGACCGCTGCCGCCTGAGCCCTCTCCCTCTCGACACCGGTGGTGCTTGGCCCGTGAGCGGTGGTCCACATTTTCAGTTGAGGAGTTTAGGTCGGTGGACGAGGCCTTTGAGTTCTGCTCCGTCAACTTCATTACCGTGGGCCTACCTACTATTTTTAGAATTTATGGCTCTTTTTCACGCCGACAGCTTCAGTGGTGGTCAGGATTATGCCTACATGGGCTATAAGCGCTCCACGAACGATTTTACTGTCAGTGAATTTTTCCGAGCTAGAGAAAGGTTCAGGTATGTTTTGAAGCACGCACACCGATCTTCCTGGCTGGCATACGTTTTTTCACCTAACTGGAAGACCTCTCTAGCAGAGGTGTGGAAGCGAGACCAAAAGATTCTGGAAAAGTTCTTGTTGGAGCCGTCTACTGTTTTCCAGGTGAATGGGACCGCAATCTCTCTTCCCGCGTCTGTAGCAGAGTTCTATGCAACCGCTTACTCCACATTTTCTAGCTGAGATGTACTTGACCATCAATCATTACAGGTCGTAATGTCGCATGAAGGCCACCGCCTGCAATTTACTTCCAGTGACTGCGAACTATTCAAAGACATGTTCTATTGAGTGTTTAGTGTACCGCTCTCGTATCCTACACGAACAGCGCCCCTTGACCGGTCGATATATTATATGCCATGCTTTGACACCTAGATAATTGAGGCATGGGTTTTCTGTTAGATAGCTTACACACGATATAGACAGAGGGTATCCAACCAGACTTGTCAAGTGGCTAATGTGCTCGCTTTTCGCAAATCAAGGAGTGATTGCTTCATCCCGGCCTGTTTCCACCAAATATGTCTAGCCTCATGTTTGTCTAAGCTTATGGAGAAACTAGTAAATTATATACAAGCATCTTTCCAGGGTGAAGGAGGGCACTTCTTGTATGTACATTACGTCTTCTCCAAGTTCTTCTCAACTTACGATTTCCTGCTCATTTTTGAAAATGTCATATGCGAGGCCTTCTTTCGTACACTGCACTTCCTAGACACTACCATGATATTTTTTTACCAGAAGAAGGCCTATGGTACTGCATGATAAGGTATCAGGTATCTTCTCACTATGTGAGTGAGAGGATGCGTCCTAATGTTTATTTCTGAATATTTTCGAGATCGTAGATTCTGGGTGTGGGGAGCCCTCTCCGGCCAAATGCAACAGAAAAGGGTGTCGAGAGGGAAGTGTCTTCAGTGTCACGTACTTTCCTCTGAGCATCAACGGTATCACCCCGGTTCCGCCGAGGTGATACATGAACGACCTCTCAATCTCGTTTTTCGAGGCCTAGATGTCAACTTTGGAGCGTCAACACAACAGGAATTGGAGCGCATAGCTTTCGCTTTTCCCTGACAAAGAGTGAAGTGATGCCATCCTGCCACCATACACACTTCCATCATGAACCTGACTTGTGCCTAAACAGGTTTCTCCTGAAACTGCTAGATTTGTACTATTTCCTTGGTCTTGATTCGACGGTGCTTTCTCTTGGGAGACTCATATAAGCAACTCTAGGGTGTCGTTTAGCCGCGCCATGGACCTTCTTCCTTCCGTGAGGTTCAGCACCTATGGTGCTAATAAGGCAACTGGCTTGCTTTTCTACCCATCTTCGGTTCATTCTAACCTTGAATACAAATGCAAGTTTTATGCATCCGCAGCCGAGGGTGTATTGCGAAAAGTTGACTCAATCCACTACACTAGGTTCCGCCTTGGTGAGCAGTGCCTTCCGCCCGTCCCCCATTGAGAAGCTACTTGCCTAAGCTGGGGAGATGTCACTCGCTCTGCACAGTGCACAGTGCAATAATTGCCTGTACCCGCTAACCCCGCCCCTCAAAAACTCGTAAACGGATCTCCATGAATTCGCAGGCGATCTCAACGGTGCCTATGCCGCCGAGATTCTCCATTCATATCTTAAGCCATTTGCATTTGCTCTGGGTACGAGTAGATCTCGAGCCATTAGCAGTTCTGGTTCTGCCAAGACACCTCTTTGACGGGTACTACCTTATGCTATTTATTACCATGCCTCTACTCCATAGCTTTTGCACCACCGGGAATATGATAATATTGCTTTCGGCCTTTTGAAGAACACCACGTGTCACACTGGTTCTTTGTTAGTGTATACGGGTGGCTTCAAGTCCCAGAAAGGGGTCGGTTCCCACGCCGTTTCCACTCTGTTTACAGTCAGCTGGTTTCTGCAAGACGCACTGTCTATCTTTACAGACGAACTGTTTGCAATACTCCGCGTTAAAGGAGATGATGCGTGATGACCGGATTATGATTTTTAGAGACAAATAAAGCACTCTAAGTTATCTTTTGACTTTGGAGTCTCTACATAACCTAGGTTTCAGATTCTGTAACGCTAGGATAGCCGTAAACCTGCCGGGTGTCGAGATTTATTTCTGTTGGATTCCTGGACATGAGGGAATTTGGGGAATGATCGCGCCAATGATAGCGCGACGAGTCCCCGATGAATGCCTAATCAGTGCAGTGTTTTGTTCTTTCTCACACCTACTATATGGCAAGAATCAGAGCATCTGTTCCTAATGTCTGGCAAAGAAGATCGGAAACGGTCGATGGGAACTTAAAGATGCCTGCCATTGCGCCTCGACTGTGCATATGCACATAAACTACAATGCCTTCATGGCTTCATGTCTCTTTCTGTCGTCTTTGAATTGGAAACACACTCGGGACGAACTGCCATTTGATGGGGCAATTGCTTGCACTTTATTGGGTAGACTATGTTTTCCCTCAGAATTTTCGGCACATTTTTGTTAATGTCCAATTCTCGATGATCTTTGCGCACGTTCATGTCCCTGCATTGGGACGAGCGGTGTCGCTACCACTTGTCTCTTGTACTCAGCATGGGTTGATGTACACAGACTCTTTGGAGGTTTGCCGCCTCCTATTTATTTTACTCTCTTTGTTGTATCTCTCAAATTCCTGCGCCGAGGTAAGGCGGGCCTCCCCCTTTTTCTTGCATTTTTTCCTTTTTGTTATGTTTTGGTTTTATTTTTTTACATTTGTGTTTTTAAATTTTTGCTTGGTTTATTGCATATTAATTTTTCTTTATTCTAACCTAACATTAGGTTGTAATATGATATTGGTGACTTTTTCTTTATTTGGCAGTCACCAGATATGCTCTTTAATAAACAATTAGCCATCTGCAGAAGACCCTAGTACGCTCCTTCATCAATCTACTCCATGATCAAGTATCATAGTCAATATAATCCACTGCCTCTTCCCTCCTATAAAACTTTGTGTTTTGACCAAACGAAGCTTAAGCACAAAAAATCTCCATAAGTAATTTTCGCATCAAGTACTCTCAGGCAACCATTTTTTACTGTAACTTACACTAAACAGCCGAGTAGTATTTTACTACAAAATATCGTAGGTTTCTGAAAATTCTAAAGTATATTTTTTACTTTAACAAGGACATGAGACAAAATGTTATTTTTCTATTTTATATATTACGAATGTTTAATGCCTTTTTAACTCTATGCTGGGTCTATCCAGGCTTAGAAAAGATAGTGAGAGATTTAAAAGAGGTACCAAAGACGCTTCTAGCAAAAGCACCAGGTTCTCTTAAGCCACTGGCTTTAGGAATGCGCGCGGCTCTTCCAGGTTTCCCTTGTTAGATCACCCACCCCCATGCGGTGCTATTGTTCCTAAGTGTATGTAGACATTTGTTGTGTATTCAATTTTGTATGTTGCTGAGAGAAATTCTTTCAGGTTTCGGAACACTGTAGATCTAATTTTGTGTTCTCCTTGGTATAAATATGCGCTATTTATTCTATAACCAAAATCAATCCAATAATAATCAAGTAAATTATTTAAACACTATACCATTAAAGTGCATTGAAGCTTATGTTCCACCTGTATCTTGGACATAAATCTTAGACACAATTATTTACACAAAGAATCCAGACCAAGTTTATTACAAAGATTTGACAGAATTTTTAGAGAAGGTTTTTTTTTAACCTAAATTCAATATGTTGTCTCAAGTTCATAATTTTGATGGCCTCTGATTATTTTCACGATTTCTTTCTTGGTTGTGCATGATACTCCCTATTCTTTGTTATCCTTAGACTTTTTACCTTTTACTGTTCTCCTTTTTTTATAAATTTTCTGCATTTTTTTTATCCCTTATATCATTTTCTATTAAATTAAAACGCGGTCATCAATTACACAAGTTCTTTTATTCACCGAAAATACCCATCATCTTGAGTCTCCTAATCAAATCAGCAAAATCACTATCCCCTCATACAACTTCGGAACCTTATTAACTTTGTATTCAGTGGGACTCTCCATATGGATGTGTCTCGTGCGATGGAATAATTTCCATTATAAGGGAATAGATCCATTGACCTAATTATATTGACCTGGTTTAACTTTTTCGCATTGGGAGAATCCATATCTTTCACAGAATCAATTGAAAAAATGTGTTGAAGTGAATTCAGTGAAAGTTTTGATGGAATTTGCTGGAGTGAGCCGAAATGGGAGGCTTTTAGGAGCTATATCTTTAGATATAGATTGAAGTCCAACCACACTTGTTTATGAGCGACAGAGTCTGACTTATTTAATGAAATTTTAATGTGAACATACAAAATCGAAATAAACAGTAGGTGTCAAGGTGGCTTAACTTCGTAAAAAATTGGATAACCCCCCATTCTAAACTGATAGTGTAAATAAGCTAACAACTAGGAAATTCCTTTAAATGGTACTCTATTTCCGAGGTACTAACTTGAATTTACTGCAAAGGGATGAGAAAAATGAACCAAAAAAGAAAAAGAAGATAATATAGTGAAAAAAGAATAATTAGATTATTCCTATAACGAAAATAAAATAAAATTTCCAGGCGTCATATTTGAAGAGTTAAAAACCGTGCTAAGTTCTCTATATCCTATTTTATAACTACATTAGTAATATCCCTTCATTATTTTCGCTGAATTAAATAATGGATCCTTTAGTATTTCTCGCAGTCTTGTTAAGTCCTAAGTTAATTACAAAATTAAATTTCCCCCTCAGCTTTGCAATCACGAGACACTTCTTTTTTGTAGGGCATCAATTCTTTTCGTCTTCTGCTGTCAAAATTCATCTAAATTTACACTGTAGTTTAATGTTTAATTTCATTAAAGTTTTGAAAATTTAATTATCTTATTCCAATAATTTAAAAACTAAATTATATATTTTGTATTTTAAAAGGAATAGTATTTACCTTCGGACTATACACCTACAATGTAAGGAGAGTGGGTGTTGGGTATGTATTAATGTTTACCTTCGGACTATACACATGGTCATCAGGTTGGTTGGTTAATAGTTATTGCATGACCTGTGAAGGGGGAGGGGTGATAATTTTAAAAAAAACTACTATGACTACTTAAAACAGGTAAAGAGGGTGTCGTGGTGTGACATTATATTATATCAATATCATATTAAATCTATGGGGAAGGGACTAATATCTTAAAGGTGAACCGACAAAGGGGCGGAACGCCACGCGTTTCGACGCGCGGAGCAGCAAGAATAGAGAGCAAAACGAAGTCAGGTGAAATTCGGGCAATGGCACAGCTCAAGGTTATTTAAAGAGGCATGTACAAAAATATAATTTTATTTAAATAAAATGAGAGATTCAATGGGCAAAATTATATTTAGGAAATGAGGTGGGGAATTGCAGAGTTATGCATCAGACTCTGAAGTTAGAAATTAATGCGTAACAGAAGGAGACTATTCAAATGGGGAGGATTAACTCATATGGGTTGCTGAAGGGAAGGAGGAGTTAGCTTACGCAGGATTCCGGGTGAGACGTCAGGGGAAGGTTTCACGGATGTCTTCTGTAGGTAATAAACGTGAGGGCGAGGGCACTTGGAGCTTCTGAGCGGGAAGTTGACGTGATGGCGGTACTCCAAGGGAGGGGGGGGGGGTAACGGCCGGTCCAGGGGAGAGTATTTCGGCCACCCGAAGACGAAGAGAAAGCGAGGACGGCTTCTACTGGAGTTGATGAGTGGAGTCGGAAAAATCGCTCGGTGGCGATTGTCAAATGGAAATACCTCACTGTCTGGGCTAATTCCAACGAGATGAAAAGTTCAGGCGTCACTTTGCTTCGTTGTTAAGCACCTGACTTGGAACTAGGGAGAATACTTCTTGGATCCTGGCGGGACTCCTCAACTCTCTATATCCCACCTGGAAGACGAGCACTATATATACGAGGCTCCACCCGCAGGGGTGGGGAAAACATGGGGTATTTGGCAAGCGCTACTCTCGAATGACCTCGAACCTTTACGCCCAGGCGATTCTAACCTGCGAAAAGGTGTATCGGGGTGGAAGCGGTTCGAGGCTACCGCTTGTGGATGGCAGGAAGGGAGGGGGCTTACCAATTTAAGCCTAACTAAATTCTAGAATTTTCTTTAACGCATGGGCGTCACTTCCGTTCTGGAAAAGAAATTCCACCTGGAGATCCCCCACAGAGGGAGATTATTTATACTAGTGTATCTGTGCTGTCAAAAATGACGGCATTTTTACTTAAATTTTGCAGTTCTATAATAAATATGCAATATTGAAACATAGATTTGCATCTGGAATATATATATATATATATATATATATATATATATATATATATATATATATATATTAGTGGCAACTTTGGCACTTGGGCTGTTAGGGCTTAGCCCGAGTATATATTTCGTAAAGTGATCGTGTATTTGTATGCTGATTTAATTTCTGCCAACACTGACTTCAAGTAAGTAATTGAATCTAATAACTCGGACTGCTTTTATTGAGCCTGGTTACAGTTCATATATTTTTGTTTAGCCTCTGGTGCTCGTCTTAGAGCTGCCATGTGTCAAGAAAATATCATTCGTAGAAGACGTTCTCTCAACATCGTTCACACGCACCTGGCTCGGGCTCCGAAGTTACAGCCCGAGTTGTTATCTATAATTCTAAAAAATATAAGTAATTAAAATTCAATATTTTTTGAAACAATAGATTTCTATATAGATTAGGATTTAAATTAAAATCTATGAAAGGTTTCCGTTCTAGAATACCCTTAAATGAACGAAAACAATCCAGCAACTTGGGCTCATACGAACGGGCCCGGTAAGTGTAAGAGACTAACTGGCATCTCTTGTCAAGAGTACATTACAGGAGACAGTCAGATCGCTCACTGGCTAATATTTATTGTGCACGCCGCTGTCGTTATTTGATTGCTATTTGTCGTAGAATAGGGTCAAGTTAACCCTTTCTGCGTTTACGACTGCTTGGTAGATTTATAATATAAGCAGAATTTAAATTACTGAATATAGGTTGGCCACAGTCGCCTATCTTGGGAGTTCCGGATAAAAGAAAAACGAGGACAAAAATAACTTTACTAATATGTAAATTAATATTAGTTTAGAAATTAAAAGAAGTTTCAAAACGAGCTATACACACATTAGATGTACACGAGTCTCAGCGGCTAAAAGGGGAAAAGGAGACTTGGTGAGAACGGTTATTGTACAAACCAACGAACAATATTTACCAAGGAAAGCTCGAATGACAATGAGCGTATACTAAGCCGATGATGAAGGTTTTACACTGGGGCGGGGGACATAGAGAAAGCACTTGCACAGGAAAGATGCGCGTAGCTGTTACCTCAAAGATTTGGTCTGAGGGAGCAATCCTTGCCTTGGCGCAATGTTCAAACAATAGTCTCTTGACAGTTACTATTACGGGGTATACTCAAATCTTGTTTTCGGGTAACACGAATCGAGACTAAGCGTGCTGTGTTCAAGGAGCCAAATGAAGCGGGTCTAGGTAGGCTCACGTGAATAACGAAAATACCGGGAGCTTGAGGGTTTCTGCGAGAATTGTGAAGAGTCCAACGGGACGCTAATAGCGGGTACGAATGGGTAAGTGCAGACGGCAGATATGGGGGTGTGGGGCATGGCGGGCGGCAGATACTGACTTCCAAATCTGGCGCCCGAGGATTTATAGGGGTAGAATGAGATTTTCTCCCCTCCGTCCGAAGTGGAGCGTTTTAGCATCAGACGCATCAGGAGACGAGAATGATCTCAGCCTTTTAGCGTGAGCGGGGGTAGGTTCCTAAGTCGGTGATGCGAACATTGTACGACTTTAGATTGGACCTTCTGGGCTCTCAAACTTGTCGCAGCTTCCTGTGAGGAAGGCATTTCAGGTCACTGCGGTGTCTCATAATTTCGCACCTCCATTAGCGCAGACAAAAAGGGTTGCCCAGGTATCTGTTCTCTCTCTCTCTCTCTCTCTCTCTCTCTCTCTCTCTCCAGTAAAGGGCAAGGCTGCGTGTCTTTTACTCTCTTTCTTTCTCTCAGATCTTTGACAGGTATTCTGTGCGTCTGTGTGTAAAGATCAGTTGTGTTTTGCAGGGTTGCTTTATATCTAACCTTAAATTAGTAATGTAGTTAGACTGTCAGAGATAACAGAGAGGGAGAGAGAGGAAGATACGTGCCGCCTCACCCTTTAATGGAGAGAGAGAGAGAGAAAACAGACACCTGGGCAACCCTTTTTGTCTGCGCTACTGGAGGTGCGAAATTATGAGACACCGTGATATGCCGCAAAGACCTTAAATGCGGCCATCACAGAAAGCTGCAAAAGGTGTGAAAACCCAGTAGGTCCCATTTTAAGTCAGACAAAGTTTACCTCGCTGGCTTAAGAACCTTATCGTGATAGGGCTAAAAGGCTGAATCTATGCTCGTCTGCCGGTGCTTCTGAACCTAGAACCCCCCTCCTTCGAACGGAGGGGGAAAAATCCCATTCGACCCCTATAAATCCTCCGCCGCCAGGGTTGGGAGGCAGTACCCGCCGTCCTAACTGCCCGTCAGTATCCTATGTCCGCCTCTGTCGGTACCCGCTATTCGTGTCCCGTTGGACTCTACACAATTCGCGCAGAATCCGTCAAGCTTCCGGTATTTTCGTTAATTCACGTAAGTCGACCTCGACCCGCTTCACCTGCCCCTTTAACGCAGCGCGCTCAATCTTGATTCGTGTTACTCGAAAGCAAGATTTAAGTTCAGCCCCGTAATATTCATTATCCAGAGACTATTGTATGAACTTTGCGCCAAGGCAAGGATTACTCCTTTGAACCAAATTTTCGAGGTAACAGCAACGCGCAACTCGCCTGTGCAAGTGCTTTCTCTGCCCCCTCACCCAGTGTAAGCCTCATCATCGGCTTAATTACTTTCACGGTAGTTCAAGCGTCCCTCGGTCAATATTGTGCGTTTGTTTGTACTGTGACCGTCCTCAGCACGTCTTCCCCCTCCCTTTACTGCGAAGACCCGTGTAAATCTAGTATGTGTATAGCTCATTCCAAAACTCCTTTTAACCTTGTAAAATAATATTGATTTGCATATTAGTAAAGTTATTTTTTTATCTCTTTTTCTGTTATCCCGGAAGTCTAATATAGTCAACAATTGGTCAACCTACTTTCAGTTAATTTGCACTCTGCTTTTATTGTAAACTTCCGACGTACTCGAAAAGCAGAAAGGGTAACCTTGACACTATTTTAGGATATCTATATTAAACTTCTTTTAATTGTGTAGGGTTAACCTACGATATCTTATTAACCTGGTGTAAGGTGTGTGGGGTTAACCTACATCTATTTTAATCTGGTATCAGATTTATGGGTTAATCTTGGTCTATCTATTGATTAAAATTTGATCAATCTATTGTTTAACCTTTGTTAAAATTGTTAATTGTTGGCTACTCTTGGTTCCGGTTCTGGAGTTTAAAATGTGAGAAATAATCATTGCATCGCTATTTGCAAAGTGTATTTGTTCCTGTTCCCATTTATGTTTTTTTGTGAATTCATTGTCGAGTGACCGTGCCTAACTATTAATTTTATTCACCCACTGAATTAAATTGTTGTCCTTCGAGGCCTACTCTCGTCCCATAAGTTGAACGTAGAGGAAAATATTATTATTTATGGTATTGCTGTGCTCTCGTCTCAATTACAGTGAAATCTCGTCCGCAAAAGCTCTTTCGCGAGTGTTTCCCACTTTGTAGTTCGTGGGTTCGTTGGTTATCAAAACCATCCGCACTCCCATTCGTGCGTTAAGAAATTCAATAAAACTGCCATAATCGTTGTCGTACGTTAGTTTAATTCTTGTTTTTGTGCCCCTCACGTAAACCAGAAAGCATGTCGCCGTTTGAAATTTTTATGACCAAGGTGAGTCATTCGGACTCAGTGGAAAAGTTTTGATGGCCTACATGCAGAAAGAAGAAAGAAGAGAAAGAGGCGAAAGAAGAGAGAAAAGAAAGAAGAGAAAGAGCCGAAAGAAGAGGGAGAAAAAAGAGAAAATGAACGAGAAGAAAAAGAGAGAATTTGCTCTCACAAATTGGAGATGAGCAGAGCAAGGAAGAGGACGCTCTCCCAAAACTCCTCCAATGTTATGCTAGACGCACCGCAGTCGGCTACCATAAAAATACCCGTCTTTAAATCAGGCGAAGACTTCGGGTCTTATCTCATCCACTTCGAGAAGACCTTCGAGGTGAACCAGTCGGACATTGAGACGGACAGCGTAGCACAATTATTGCCCCTGTTGAGCTCTCAACTCAGAGATATTTTTATCTTCTTCCATCAGAGGCAACAATTGATTACTCATCTCCAAAAGCCGAGTTGCTCGCCGTTTACAACATGACCCCGGATTTCTATCAAGCTAAATTTACTCACAGTTAAATTAAACCTAACCAGACCTTTCGACAGGTTGGCTACTTACTACAGCACCATATTAATTTTAGGATTGACGCCTCCAAGGTGATTCATGAATACGACGCCATGGTCGATTTCGTCCTCAAGGACCAATTTCTTGCGTCAGTACCTTCGGAAATCAGATCATTCGTGAAGGATCGGAGGTGCCATACTCTTAAGGAATGCACCGAAGAGACAGACGTCTAGGCGGCTAGCCACAACTGTCTTCCGAAAGAAGGGAAGAAATCAGAACCCCATCTCTTAAATCCAAAACCAGCAAGAACAAATTTGTTCCTAATAATAGGAATAAGTTTGTGAAGGTGACTGGGTCTGCCAAACACAAACATCTCTTCTCGTCGGACCACTGTAATGTTAAGCGCTTTTCTCCCATTTTTCCTGCTTCGTCGTCCCTTAGGAGGACCTTCGTGTGCTATTCCTGTGGAGTTCCTGGCCATGTGATATACAACTGCCCTAAAAAATTGCAGTTTAGAACCATCCCTCCTTGTCACCAGGTACACAAGTTCAGTGCCACTTCTAAGCCCCCACCCTCGCAAAATGAATCCCCCTCTTTTTTCGCACCAGCCGAATACGGCTGGCCACCAGGTGAACTTTTTGTTCGATAAAAGTACCCCTGAGGCCCTACAATTTGAAACTGGAGCCGTGAATGGGTGCTGAATCTCCACCTACCTCCGTGATATAGGGTACACGTGCATTGTTGTGTCCTATGCGCTACTCTCCCCTGTGTCTCCTGACGATGATAAGTTTTCCGTAGTGCATGATTAATTGGAGAGCACGCCAATCATTTTCCCATTGTTCACTGCTACATTGAATGCGCATATTTTACTAGTTAGACTAAGGTCGTGGCAGCCCCCATCAAAGTTTGCTCTCTCTTATTTGGTTAGTCCCTCCGAGTTTCTTCCGCCCCCGTGGCTCAAACCGTTACCACTTGTTCCTGCGCGAAGAAGGAACTGAAAGCCCCTACACTTTTGAAACCCCCATGTGCTCCCAAATTTCAGAGTGCGATGACCCATGACTTTGCAAAAAGCCAGAGGGTATGTAAATCTCTTCTTTCCATGTGGACTAAAGCCCAAAATAATACGCAAAACCGTCAGAGGGAATAAGGTGATTTCCTTCCTCGTCAAGGACGACCTCCTCTATCGAGTGTGCACCGAGGAAAAGGCTCACGATAGTCCATTTGCTGATCATTTTAGTCACACGAAGACCGCTCAGAGGATCTTCAAATACTTTTATTGCCCTGGCGCGATCGAAGAAATTCTTCGATATTGTCGTTGGTGCGACATTTGCCAAAAGAGGGACATAAAAGGACGAGTCAGACCTGCACTCTTGCAGAAGGAACCTCTAATCTCTGAACCCTTCTCCCAAGTAGCTATCAACCTAATCGGACAGATCAACCAGCCCGTCGAGCGAAGACCATATTTACGTTTTGACGCTGGTCGACACTGCCACTCGATTGTCAGAGGCCGTACCCCTCAAGAAAATCGATAGAATTTCCTGCGCCGAAGCCCATATTTCCACCTTTTCCAGTGTGCGCCTGCACAAAGAAATACTCTCTGATCCTGGTCGTCAATTCATCTCCTAATTAATGGAGTACGTTGGTAAATTATTGATAATCAAGCCCCTGTTGACAATTCCTTTTCACCGGAGTGGGAATTGAATGTTCGAAAGGCTAAATGGAAGCCTCATTGCCATTCTCAGGAAGTTTGTGCAGATCAGCCCACTGAATGGCACCGCTTCCTTCCGGTAGCCCTTTTTGCCTACCGTGAAATTCCCCATCGTACATTAGGATTCGCCCCCTTTGAACTTTTATATGGTAGAAACGTTTAAGGTCCCCTGAGTATCCTAAATGAACTTTATTAAAATCAGAAATTGGATTAAAATATCCACATTTCTCATCCGTACCTACTGGATTTAATAAAGAGTCTGGAAAAGTGGGCCAATTTTGCGTCTCAGAACTCCGACCTCAATTTTGACAAGTATAAGTCATACTTCGATTGCAAGTGCAAAGAAAGGAAATTTACTCCGGAGAAGAAGTTTTGCTTCTCCCCTCCACGGACAACAACAAATTCTTGAACCAGTGGAAGGGCCCCTACCCCATAGTCGAGAAGCGTGGCCTCGTCGATTACCTTATTAAAACCTCCTCGGGAAGAAAGCTCTTCCATATTAAAATGCTCAAATGGATAATTGCAATCAACGAAGAATCCCCCATGGAATCTGGCTACCTCCTGGACCCCTTTTGCGTAATCTAAATCGCCTGAATGGAGCAAGACAAGAAATACCCGTTGTATGTCTTGCCAGACTTTAATAATTCCCCACTTGCAGAAATTAAGATATGGAACAGTTACCATCTTGTCAAAAGGACCAACTGCAAGCGCCCCTGAGTCGTTTTTATGAAGTCATCACCGAGATCCCCGGTTGTGTTACCCACTTTGAGCACAATATACAGCTAACCAGCTTGGAACCCCTCAGTTCCAAACCCTACCCCCTGCCTATACACCTCTAGGAGGCGTTCAATAATAAGGTCGATAAACTTCTAAGGTTGCAGATCATCGAACCTTCAGAGTCGAGCTACTGTTTCCCTGTCGTCATGGTAAAGAAGGCCAATGGTTCTTATCGAATTCGGTTACCATATTCGATGCCGAGCCACTCCCTACTATATATCAGAACCTTTTGAGAAGGCCAAGTTTATCTCTGAGTTGGATTTATGCACGGCCTATCATCAGATCCCATTGACGGAGGAAGTGAAGAAATTTACTAGTTTTCCCACCGAGAAGGGCCTTATTCAGTTTCGGAGACTTCATTTCGGCCTGGTAACTGCTTGCAGCAATTATAACCGGATGGTGATGAGGATTTAGAAGGGTTACCCAACGTCACCTTCTCTTATGTTAATGTTTATGTGGCCACCTAAGACTGCAATCAACACTTAACCACCATTCAAGCCCTTCTGTATCAACTCCGGGAACACAACTTGACAATTCGCCCTGGCAAGTGCCACTTCGCTTTTGGCACTAACGATTACCTCGGTTTCCATATAGTGAATAATCGATTAGACCCCCGACAAGAAAAGATCATGGCCATCATGGACATGCCGTTGCCCACTAATACAAAGCAGCTGCGATACTTCATAGGCTCTGCATCGTTCTATGGTCACTTCATACCCAACGTTGCGACTGTTTCCGCCCCCATTTGCGAGCTATTAAAGAAGAAAGCCCCCGAACGCCTCGAGTAGACGCCACTTTCAACTCACAGCTTCAACAAACTCAAAGAAAAGTTGGCATCTGCCCCTATCCCATGCCTCCCTAACTCAGACAAACTGCTTGGTATTAGCACCGTCGCGAGTAATGACGGTATAGGATCTGTCCTGCTCCAATATGAAGATAACGGAGAAAGCTTTCCCATCGCTTAAGCAAGCAGAGAATTACTCACAAGCAGAAAATTACCTTGTGTATGTGCATGGTATAACCATCCCAACCACTAGCTCCACTACTTTGTATTTTGGCTCCATTTATAAAATGTTTCCTAGGTACTCTCAACTTTATCCGCTATTGTAATGCGACTTTAACTTATATTTCTCCCCCGCTAATCATTCTCCAATGTCACTTATTTCCCTGAAAATCCATCTGGGGATGGAGAAGTGTCAGAGATCAGAGAGAGAGAGAGGAATATACGCGTCGCCTTGCCCTTCAATATATATATATATATATATATATATATATATATATATATATATATATAACAGGCACCTCGGCGACTCTTTTTGTCTGCGCTAATGTAGGTGCGAAAATATGAGACGCCGTGAGACGCCATGATGACCTGAAATGCGGCCATCACAGAAAGCTGCTACAAGTGTAAGTGCCCAAAAGATCCCATCTGAAGTCGGACAAAGTTCACCTCGCCGGCTTAAGAACCTTCTCGCCCTCGCGCTAAAAGGCCGAGTCTATTCTCGTCTGCCGATGCGTCTGACCATAGAACCTTTCCCTTTCAAAGGGGAAAACCCAATTCGACCCCTATAAATCCTCCGGTGCCAGAGTTGGAATGCAGTATCCACCGTCCTCCTTGCCCCGTCAGCATCTTCTGTCCGCCCCCGTTGGTACCCGCTATTCGCGTGCCGTTGGACTCTACACAATTCTGGCAGAATCCTTCAAGCTCTCGGTTGTCTCGTTAATTCACGTGAGTCTACCTCGACCCGCTTTCCCCGCTCTTCGAACGCAGCGCGCTCAATCTCGATTCGTGTTACTCAAAAGCTAGATTTTAGTTCACCCTCATAATTGTCATTATCCAGAGACTATTGTTTGATCTTTGCGCCAAGGCAAGGATTACTCCCTCGAACTAACTCGACCTTGCAAGTGTTCTCCCCCCTCCCCCCTTCTCCAGTGTAAGCCTCATCATCGGATTAGTTACGCTCAAGGTCGTTCGAGTCCTACTTGATCAATATTGTCCTTTTGTTTTTTATGGTGACCTTCCTCACCATGCCTCCTCCCCCTTTTGAGGCGGAGACCCGTGTAAATTTAGTATATGTATAGCTCATTCTAAACATTTTTTTAACCTTTTAAAATAATTTTGATTCTCATACTAGTAAAGTTATTTTTGTACCTGTTTTTCTGTTATCAGGGAACTCCAACATACTGGACTATTGGCCCACCTACTTTCAGTTAATTTGCACTCTGCTTATATTGTAAACTTCCCACGCACTCGGAAAGCAAAAAGGGTGAACCCGACCCTATTCTACGACATCTATATTAATCTGGTATAAGGTTTGCGTGGTTAACCTACGACAAAGACATAGTGCTCGTATTTCCATCGTGAAAAGCATTTTGAACGAATTGGACAAGTAAAAGGAGCTGAATGAGAGGATATTATAAGAGTTAGCCATAAAACAAACACGACTGGAGTTGATGTATAAATGAAGTGAAAAATTCGTTTAGTAAAACTATATTTCTGTCTTGTTAAATTATACTGTGCAGCACGATTTTTGTCTTTGGGTAGCAACTGTTATTTTCTATTTGCTTGTGTCTATAATACATGAAAAAACATTTATTTTTTTCAAAATTGGCTTTCGTGTCCAGGATAATGATATTTATATGAAATTTATCTACTCTCTCTGGAAGGATGTGGTGAAATTTAACTTTCATTTGCATAGAGTAGAAACAAAACGACGTGATACAAAAATAACATTTATTTATTCTAGAATTAATAAGTGAGACTTAAAATATGAGAAATGGGTAGTCTTCCGTGATTTACGCTTATACTTTAAATTATTTTATACATTGTGTAGCGATACCAACCGGTACGCACCGACTTAAAGAGCTTGTCACAGTCTAACGTGATGAAGACTGTAGGGCTGGGTCTCAAGGACCATCCTTGTTCTCTCATCACGCATTCGACCTTGAACGCTCCATTGTCGGCCAGTTCTAAGGTGATGTGATTTATAGAGCAGGCCAAGGGTTCCCTCGCACAAACAACTCCTTTTACAAAGTTCATGGTAGATTGCAGTATTACACTCACCGGCGTGCAATTAAGTGTCCGACTCGTATTGATTCGACACATTCGCCAGAAGGCTCCCGTTCAAGAAAGGGTCATCTTCGGCTCTCTACCAATGACTCTAACTAGTGCTCTTCTCTGATGGATCATGTTGCCCTTGGCCAACATGCTGCATTCAGTGGAGCGAACAACCAGAAAACGTTTAGACCCAGGTGGCTCGAAAACGCCAGGTAGTGTCTAAATGAGGAGCCATGATGTAATCAAGGCTCCGCTGTAGGAACCTACAATTTTTGTATTTCTCGGGGCCGGACACACCGATCTTGGCTTGGTCGCTTACCGAAAGGGCTGCAGACCTGTCCGTTTTCGCGGTTTACGCAGAGAGAGAGGAGCCCTAAATCTTTTTTTTTCTTAATGTTTCTTTTTTCTTGGGAGAGGAGGGTAGGGAATGAAGCTGTTTCTCTCCTCCACTAGAAGCAACCCTTAGGCCGCATGGATCGGCATCAGCAAGATCTTTCTCTTAGATGGAGAAGGTCTTTTCTGTCAATAGGGCACCAACCGGATGAGGAGGACCCTCCTAGTCTTGTGAATCCTCGGGGGTCCGAGCCCTCTGAGAAGTAGCTTGCACAGGGGTGGTTCGGGTTCTATGCTTGGCTCCGAGCCTAGGTTCGACCCCAGGGAAGATCCTACAGAATAGAGCTGCGTCATCTCATGGACAATGTCCATCGCCGGAGGGGCCTGCATGTGGTTTCACCCCCACGACATCACATATCCCATTGGAGGGTCCTTTATTCTCTAATACCGTAGGACCAGCATCCGTCGGGGAAAATGAGGGGGGGGGGGAGTATACTGACCACCTAAAAACTTGTCCTGAATGCAAGCAGCACACTAATGGCACAGCCCAACGCGACCTTTTATCCCTTGCTCCCGTAGAGGGGTTGACCCTATCGAGCCGCTCCCACCGCGAGTGGTCCATTATGGGCCACCTGCCTGCATTCTTGGCAGTCCCTTGTGAAAGTAATGAAGGAACTGCCAATGTAAATGAGATGGAGTCACCCAAGGTTGCCTCCATAGAAGCAGTTGAGGGGAAGGCCCCTGCACCGTTAGGCCTAGGGTAGGAGTAAGCCTCTTCTCCGGTAAGAAAAGTTTACAGAGTTTCCGAAGAAAGTACAGGGGAGGAGGGACCTCTTTTTCTTTTGGGGAGCTACCCAATGGTGATCGGACGATGATATAAGGGAAGTAGAGGGGGTGTTTTTTAAACTGTCCTCATCAAAAATGCTGACCCTATTTAATTCACGGGACGCAAACGCTAATCAACCCTCGCAGTAGCCCACTCTGCGAGGGTTAATTACTGGTCCCGGCAAAGCCAGCTGCCACCAACTGTGACAACTCCTCCCTCCCAGTGGCCAGGCACCGCTTCGGTATGGTCGCTCCACCTTGGACTGTGCATAAACTTGATAGACTTTGAAAGGAGAGAGAAAGGATATGTGAGGAAGGTGGGGGTGAGGCAGGTTGTTAAAAACCCACCCCCCAAACCGAAGCTTAAGGAGGATGGGGCGTCGTCCCATCCCCCGTCAGCCCTGATCCGGGATGGTTGGCTGAGACAAAGCTGGTCGGTGTCTACCCTGTGAAATTATAAGCCGACCAGACAATGTTTTGGGAAAGGTTGTAGAGAAAGTGCTGAAGCAGAGTAAGAAGTCAGAAAGAAGGACAAGAACCCCCTTCATCACGGCGGCCAGAAATGCAAATTGTCATGCCTCTTACGGGTGTAAAAATATATATATGGAAATGTAAGATAGGGAAGGGGGAGAGGAAGGAGAAGTAGTTGGAAAGGATGCAAACATGTTAAACATCACTATTCAAACATAACCCGGGGGTGGGCCAATGACCTCCCTGCTCGCATCCCACACCAGAGATGAAATAACGAAAGCTGGTCGGTGACTAGACTGCTAAATTAATCGCCAGCCCAGCCAAAAATTTAGGCGAGAAGAATCTTGTTCAGAAAGTGGCGAAAACAGCGGTTAAATTGAAATATCTAGAAGTAATAAAGCACCAGTAGTCGCAATTCAGGATAAGGCTACAGGATGCACTGAAGCCGTGCTACCCTGCCGTTCTTCTAAGCACAGGGTGTATACTTAAAGGTGCAAGTTCATCATCGATAATGATCAATCAAAATTTTGCATCTGTCACCTGAGTTCTATGGATCATGATAATAAGGCAAATTCTTTTGATCAAGGATTCCCGCATCTCCAAAAGGTACCTCTAGAGCAGGCGAAGGAACAGCTCTAGGCAGTATTTTACAATTCATATTTTGTTCTACAGCTCTCCTTTGTTTATGATTGGTTAGGCACATCATGTAATATTTACTGTTTGAAGACTAAAGTGAATAAGAACGATAACGGGTTTCCGTACTCTTCCTATGATCAGGGGGGATTACGTGAAGACGATCTGCTGATGAGATCCCACGGCGAGGGGACCACTTCACGGGAGACAAATACTCGGGTTTGGACGGCAAGAAGCTCAAGTTCTCTCTATCTGCTGATGAAATGCAGACATCACCTTAAATAGGAGCCACACCCATCGTCGACAGAAGGCTGCGCGCAGCGAGGGCGTCCCAAGGGGTTATCGGACGCGGCTTAAGCAAACATGGACCTTGCTAATTTCGGGCATCAACGAAGCAAAAGGAAATTAAGCGAGATTCCCAAGGGATATCGGACCCAGCTTAAGCAAAAATGAACCTTGATAATTTGGGGCATCGACAAGCGAACGGGAAATAAGAGAGATCCCCTTCTACCACAAGAGGGGGAAGATGAACACGGCTGCCACCTGGGAGGGAGGCAGTGGTATCAAACTAGGGGGAAGACAGTGATAAAGCCCGCCAAATTAAACACAGCTGCACTGATTTGTCTCGACCAGAGAAATTCTGTGTGATAACGGCGTATTGAGTTTAGTGCTCCCACAGGCACTATAAATACTCTCCCTTCCTCATCCTTTCATAAGGATGGCGGTGCTATTGCCTGTATCGTCCCTTTCCAGAAGACAGCACTCACGCCTCCCCATAAATAACCTCCTTACAGCCACCTTCACACAATACTTCCCTCCATAAGCATCTTTTAACCAGTCGTTCCTCATTCTCTATTGCACAAGAATCATCTCGCTCAAGTTGGCGATTTTAACCGTTCTCACTCGAAATATTTCTTTCTCTTTTTCACTCCATTACACTAATATTGTCTCCAACATACTCTAACACCTCATGAAGCTTCCTGTCGCATACCACGTTCCAACCCTTTGTATTCACTATTTTCTTTTATTGCCAGACAATTTTTATCATTTTCAACCTTGTGGTCGCAATCTACTTCATCTGTACCAGAAACAGACACTAGACATCTTAGATACATATTTGAAACTTCACACTTGTTCGAGACTATGAAATCCCACTTTAATATTACACCACATCTTCCCATCACTCACAGATATAATTATTATTTTCTTCATTTAATTTTAACCTCTTCACCAATATGTCATCAGTATAGGCCTACATAAAACCCATCACTCACCACCCCTTATCAATTTTACCCCCCTTTTGATATTTACCATTCTTGGTTCTTTCAGTACTCGATTCATAAATACATTAAACAGCCATGTCGATATTGCACAACCTTGCTTTACCCTCCTCCACATGGAACAAGCCACACACTCCAACCATGTTTTACCCGAACGAATGCCTTATTCCCAACAGAAACACGACTCACACCATACATTAGTTTACCACACATTCCTTACATTCATCGAAAATTTCATAATGCTTCTCTAGCTACAATATCAAGATATTTCTCTCGACCAGAGCTCAACATATATTTTACATCGCTTCACCATTGTTTTGCGCGGGTAGTTATCGTGTGTAAATACTCAGTTCATCCATCCATGTCTCTCTAAACGCAACTTGCCATCCCCAATCAATTCTTCTGTTCTTCTTTTTATACGTCCAATCATAACTTTACCCTACATTTTCCACACATTCTCCTTAATAAACCTTTCTTTCTGTACTTCTTGCATTCAATTTTATCTCTTTAAATCTTATACAATGGTACTATCACCCACATTCTTCTAGTCTTCCGGTACTTCTCCATTTTCATCTAGATCAGGGGACGCCAAGATACGGCCCACAGTCCCCAAACGTAATATAGCATCTACCCAGCCCGTCGTGTGAAAAAATAAAATTCTAAATTTCTTTAGTAGAATTATTTACCAAATAATTTTCCATGTAATTTAAAAAACCCAATCAAGGAAATCAATTTTTTTTTCTGGCCAACTATGATATGAAGCATTTGAATAACGTTAAGCCTTAAAAAAATTAGAGGCAATTTGGTTCTAAAATATATATTTTTTTGTGGGATAGTGATAAGGAAAGATTGCACATCGAATGGGGGCCTCTACATAACCCCCTATAACAAACAAGGTCTGCTGACTAAAATGTCGCGTGCTCTCACTTATTCTGCTTTATAACCTTATGAACATAAAACTTTTAATAATTCATGAACAAACCTTGGGGTAAAACTTTGGCAATTCTATCATTGGAAAGGGAATGTAAAACAACATAAGAGTTTTAAATTTTGTTAGATTCGGACGAATAGTTATGATGTAATTGCTGAAACAAAAATAGTTCCCGGACAATCCTTTGGAGGACCTTGTCATTATATCATTCGAAAAAGAATGTAAAACATCATAAGTGTTGCAAATTTCGTTAGAATGGGTTGAATAGTTATGATTTTATTGCCAAAAACAAAATAATTTCCGGGCTAATCTTGGGAGGACTTTGCCAATTATATCACTCGAAAGAGAATATAAAACATCATTCGGGTTTCATTTTCGTTATAATCTGCCGAATAGTTACAATGTTATTACAAAATCAATAAAAAGCAAAACGGCGACCGACCGACATAGCGAGATGTAGAGTCGCCCGCTACTAGACTCGCACTCGACTAAAAATGAATCCATTATTTCTTCTGAAATTTGGCATATCAACTAAGAAGCTGTTAATGACTGTTTTGATAGTTTTGCGACATTGGAACTAACTGGAAATTAGTTTTTTTAGAACCCCCCAAATAGCAGCAAAACGCAAGTAGGTTGATCCGGAGTGTCAAGATTTCAAGACACATAGACAGAAAAGTACTTTTTCATTCAACGCTTTGGTAATCCATTTTGCCTTATTTGTCATGGAAGTGTTGCCGTAAATAAGTAGTTTACATGAAGAGGCGCTATGGGACTAAACACTTCAAGTGCAGTGCATTTATTTGGCAAATGAGGAAGGAATAAGTTCATAAACTTAAAGTGAGTTTAGAAAAACAAAGTTTGGTTTTCCCCAAAACGAAACATGGAATCAGAAAAAAGTAAACGTGCAAGCTACGAAGTGTCGAAATTGATAGCAGAAAACATGAACCCTCTCACTGACTGGAAATTCGTGAAAAACTGGTTGCTTGCTGTGGCAGAGATTTTATGCCCCAAAACATAAACTTTATTTTTTAATGTCTGTCTCTCGGCAAGAACAGTTAGTTACACGACGAATAGAAGAAATATCAGCGGATCTCAAAATTAATTTTAAAAATCATTACCAGAATTTAAAGTTCTTCTCAATATCAATTGATAAGAGCACTGATTCTACCGACACGGCACAACTTACAGTGTTTCTCCGTGGATGAGAAAAACTTCCAAGATTTCTCAAGAATTTGTTCTACTGATATCTATAAAAGGCACTACTACAGGAGCGCACATTCTTGCAGGACTGCTCCAGTGTAGTACAAACATAAACCTAGAGCGATTAAAGCCACTATCTGTAACAAACGATGAAGCTCTGGTTCTGGTTGGACAAACTAAAATTACCATTGTGGAAGAATGAGAGAGAGAAGGTATTTCTCCCTCCCCCCCCCTCCTTGACTTCTCCAATCCACCGTTGACCGCTCTAAATTCGTCTGCCCTTTATACTGCGAAAATTAGAACAATGGAAAGGCTATTAAGTAAGCATCGTGATTTCTCGGTATATAACCTTATCGCAACCCAAAGCAATTAAAGAAGTCTGTTGGCGATTAATCTCTCTCCCTGTCTAGATAATTTCGGGGTATATATTCGACACCTTAAAGTTCACATGCAGATTGTGTCTGAAGCTGCCGTCCAGTAAGTTAGGCGTAACGTCTTCGTTAGTCGAGAGGAAATCGACTATTTTCTCATTCAGAGAAGAATTGAGTGATTGTCGAAGAGCCAAGGAAGAGCTAGTCGTCACTCAGTGTTGTTCGTGGAAATAGTTAAGCACGCTTCAACCCTTCTTACCACGTCTTCGGATTTTAATGATCGGAAAAGCCATCCCCGAAGCACCCTCTCTTTCCCTCTTAAGGATAAGAGTCTCCACAACTACAGTTTCCCGAAGTTGAACTGAGCGTACCGTGAGACGCCCACAATTTCAATGTCGAACTTACCCACCTGGTCCTACTCGCCGCACATCAAGGTAAAAGGGATTTAACTCCCGCTACGTCACGCTCCTCCCACCTTTACCCGCCTTGTAAAATCATTACTTACGAGTAATTAATTATCCCTTGGTTAAAACTTAATTGATAGTGTTAATCATCTTAGAAGTGAACCCTCAATATTTAATTGCATTGCATTGCCATTTAACTTGCCCTCTATGTTTATGTAATCTTTAGTCCTATTAAAGTATAATTTGGTTGCCGTGTTTTGAATATTCCTTGGACTAGCAACTGTGTACTTAAAGCACTCTTAGAACCATCCCCAGGTGGAGCTTTAATTTCGGTCGGCCAGTAGACCAATTTGCGTATAAACCAGGTACACCTGTTAATACCAGGACAACCCTAATCCAAATGTACAGTATATATTCCAAAATACTAAAATTAAATGTATATCAGATTAATTTTATTGAACTTACATCACTGATTTAGACTTTTCTATAAATTCCATTGGTGTTGAAAATCATAATCAAATTAAAAAATTTAATTAAGATTTCAGCACATACCTGAAGATGGGACACTTAGAACTCTCTCTCTCAGTTAGATATTTTTAAGCTTATGCCTTAAAAAGGCAATTTAGGTATTTTTCATATTTACGAATCGCAATTTCTCAACTGAGCCTTTCATTTGAACATTTTAAGTCAAAGTATGGGAAAGAGATTTGCTTTTCAATTTTGAGATCCTATCATGAAGATAACCTTGGCTGTTGTAGTTCGGGAGAAAGAAGTTGGAAACTTCATTGAATTGAGTTATTTCAAAGCTTTAGAACCAGGATGGGGCACGAATTGTTAATTAGTTTTTGCACCTGTGTTTAGATTGCATACTTAAGAGTGGAGAAGATATAGAAAACTCAATTAATACAGATATAAGTACATTCAAATATAGACATAAATACGATATATTTGCAAACAATTATAATACACTTTTTTTACTACAGATTTAAACTTGTATTTTATGACTTTTTATTCAGAGGGACCATCAGTTTAACGTGGAATTCAATTCACAGGGTGCTGCAACATATGGCAGCCTCCGTAAAATGTGGCGGCTATACTTAAGATATTTTTAATTTAAAGCGAAAACCAGCAAGTGCATCTCCAGCAAAATGTCTGAAAGAAGATATCTTTTAAAAAAGTTATGAAGATGGAAAATTCTCATGTGTGTAAGATATATAGCTGTAGAACCTCTAGCAAGCGTTGGGGGCAGAACGGCTCTGTACCGGAATTATGGCCGAGAGGGCACGCAGTAACTCCAAATGTCAGCTGTAGCATGGTAAACCATGGGACAACTTTTGCGCGCAGGGGAATAGTTACATGTAGGATTATCACGGAGGAAAAAAGCATAGTTTGCGATAGAATTTTCTAAAAAATAATGCAAAAAGAGAAAATTGCCTTGAATAATTATTAAGTCAAATAAACCTATATAAAGTTGCGAAGTAATTTGCATGCACAAGTTAATTGAAGACAAACGCGAGAATATCTTAAGCCATTTTAACATACAGGGTGCGTAAGGAATTTGAAGACAGATTTATACTTACAGAAAAATGACTCTTAGAAACAGATAATAATGTATTTTTTGCCGAAAAAGTTGTGAGGATAAGAATAAACATTGTTTTGTAATTTTATTCAATAAAGTCTCCTTCAGCTTCGATAACGGCTTCATCCGATGTCTGAATCGCCTACGAGCTAGGATCAGGTGGTTCTTGTTCATATGAGTATTATTCTCACTATGGAAGCTTTTAGAGATTTTTTATTGTTATGGAGGTGCTCATTAACCTCTTCTCAACTACACTACCTACATAGTAGTCCAATGGATTGAAATCTGGTGAGCTAGGAGGCCAAATGTTAGGGGTTATGTGATCATGAAAATTTTCCGCCATCCCTTCCAGCGTTGTTTGAGCCTTGTGTGATGGTGCCGAGTCTTGTTGAAACATATAAGGTCTTCCGTTGCGTACATTGTCGATCCATAGCTTAACAATCTTTGGTCTCTAACTCCTTGCAAACTTTGTAGATGAAGGACCAAGAGACTTTTAACAATCGTGCTATTTCTAACTTGCTATGTTCAGCCTTTATAGCTACAATAACTGCGTGCCTCTTCATTTCTTCTGCAAACATAGGGTCTGCCATTGATAATTCTCATATATACAAAATATAAAGTCAAATAATATGCTGCTATAGTTAAAATACCAATCAACGTGCAACTTTGATTATGTTTTTGAAATCATTTTAATTCCACGAATTATTGTCATTATTTACTAAAAAAAGAAAAGAAATGCAGCTTTGAAAGATATTTAGAAATAAGATATTTGTGTATATAAGAGTTCTGCTTAATTAATATGTGAAATTTAAGTTTTTAAAGTTGCGCGATCAAATAGCAATGGCCGACAAAAGATTTCATCAGAAATAATTTTATGTAGGCTGGATACCATTTCACGCTTGTATTAAATACTTCACATTCTCCATACACATACAAGGAATAATCCACGTATATAACAACTACTACGGCCGAAGCCTACGCCAACTAAACATTATACTCCCACGTGCCAGCATCCTACAATACGTGCAATGGCGCGAGGTGAATCGCACTGACCCTTCCTTCTTCTGGTGCCGCGTGGAAAGGATACTAAGCATGGGTTCACCCAAATCCCGTAATCCTACAGTACAATAACCCCACTCTCAGTGACGATATCCTCGATGCATTAAAGTCCCAGTGGTACAACGTACATAGACACACAAACAATATACCCAAACTGCACGCACGGGAATATATCAGGAAGTTCGGGAATGGTGTTGGTTCCGCGTGAAAGAGTTTGTGCCCGCTCTCTAGTACGAAGAGAAGTGCTAGAAAGCTCCACCATACTAACCACTTCCATCACCGTGGAGGAAACAAAATACTTCATCAAAACAGTTATAAAAGGCTCCCCCGGCCTATTCGGTCTCCCAGCCATATTATTCCAGTACTCACATAAAAATTTTTTCCCTACACTAACACAACTATTCAACACCTCACTCACCTCTTGCCACTTTCCACGCATCTTGAAGACCTCACACAACATACTACTTTATACCCCCCTCATCATCAAACTTAAATCAAGCAAATAACTACATGCCTATTGTTCTTTTATAACACCTAGGCAAAACACTCGCATGTATGGTTAACCCACTTCACCGTACATTTTTTAAGGGGTGTGATGGTTCTCCCTCTTGCAGTATGGCTTCACGAGAGGCCGGTCTACCCAAGTACTTATGACCTTCATTCACAACATCTCACAAAAAGAACGAAAAACAAAACAATATATGTACAATCTCCATTAGCAAGAATGTGGAAAAGATTCCGACAAAGTGTGGCTTGAAGGACTCCTTTAAAAACTAGCCAGCAATACGGAGCTCACACTTTTTACTAGAAGGCTTCTCTCCCACTAACTTGCACATAAGAGCTGTCACATAATACATTAACACAAAATCACATCCATTTACACACAACGGCCTCTAGAAAACTGCAGGCTCACACGTAGACTACCGTTTGCTGACAACGAGACCATACTCGCCTCCGGGCAGGGCTTAGAGACAATCAGGCTGATAGCCACAAATCCTTTAAAGACACGATGCGCTACGGACGTGAAATTACTACACGCACAACATACACATTTACATGCACACACCAACCATAAACTTCACCCTCCTCACAAGACTTACCTATAAACCTTATAGCATAATAATCGGGGCCATATTAGACAAGTATCTTCACTTCCACATACACTAAAACAATTCTAAAAGTGCCTAAACACACGAAAAAATGCTACACAAGTTTTACCCTGTCAGCCTGCAAACGACAACTATATCTATACAAAACACTGGTCAGTCCAGTCCTCACATACTTATCTTTTACACTCACTGCTGTCAGCCACACATGGCAGTTGAGAGCACAGAGATATTATACACATACACATGTATATCTACATTACAGAAAAATAACAAACTTACAAAACTTAACAATTAAACCCGCACCCGTTTAACATGAGAGTTGAGGAAACTCGCAAGAAATCTTTATGTCGAAGTATGGCCAAGTGTACGGAAATATGTGGACACGGTTCTAAGGTTTTCAAAGCAAGGCTACAACTGTTATTATTCTAAGAGTGCGATTTAAATAGATAGCTGCAACTGCGTGACTAAGGAATATTCTAAACACAACGTCAAAAATAGATTTTAATACACACTAAATAAAAGGCAAATATTGACATATATAGGTACATGAACAAGACGGAATTAGGTTCCGAATACTAGTAAGATAACCGGTGTTATTGAATAGTTATAATGGAAGATTTAGGGTATTGACTGATTTAGTTCCTTTGAACCTCGAGAGTAAAGCGGGGCAAACTTAGGGGGAAGGTCTTGGTGACCTTGATTACTTACAGGGGTAGCCAAAAACCAGCAGCGCGTAGGGCTACTTTCCCAAACTTCCGTTTTGCGAGATGCGTGCCTCTTGGTCTCAAGAGGTCACCGGACAAACTTTAAAGGAGGGGGGTGGGGTTACTTCTCCCAAACTCGGGTCCAGCGAGCTATCGGGCCTCTTGTCCTCAAGAGGTCATGGAGCGAACTTTGAAAAAAAGGGGAGGGGAAAGATGACTTCTCCAAACTCGGGTCCAGCAAGCTATCGGGCCTCTTGTCCTCAAGAGGTCACGGAGCGAACTTCAAAAAAGTGGACGGGAAAGATGACTTCCCCACACCCGGCTTGAGCGAGCTATCGGGCCTCTTTTCCTCAAGAGATCACCAGAAGAACTTTGGGGAACGGCTTCTCCAATCCGTGATCCGAAGGCGGTTGAGAAAGGCTGACGTTGCCTCATGAGACTTCTCCCTGACCTGAAGATACGGGTGTGATGTACAGCTCTTCCGTGGCTGACGACCGTCACTCACACTTCTCAGGAGAGAGCTTCGTTGAATCGAACTCCTTTCGGGGAAGTGCCGTCTAACCAAATCTTTCTGTAATCCTGAGGAGGGTGCATATATACCCGGAGTTCTCCAAACAAGATAGAGAGATAGAGAGAGACCTTCTCAAATCCTCATTATCGGCCGTGACAAGCCGAGCGTCTCCTTGCGGGTAAGCGGCAAAGGCAGGGATCAGCGGGCCAGAAGGACGACCAGCGGCTGGATCCATAAAAGCTATTCGCGGCGAACCTACAAAGTAATCTGCCGAACCGAAGAGGGGGGGGGGATTAAAACGGCGGGGATGTAGCCTTCAAAAAGGGAGAGGTCGGAAGAGGGGGGGAGATGACTCGCTTCCTCTTCCGAAGTAATATCTTAGGAGGTGGAGAAATAATATTATTCTAGGGGATCCCACTACACCCCACATAGACTTAAATACACGTCAGTAAATACGCTACGTTAGCCTTGAGATAGCCAGCAGGCCGTGATTATCCACAACCAGCACCTATCTTCACATATCACAACATCGCCACGACTATCACGTTTACTTTAGTCGCTCCTTATCCTTTCCACCCCGCTCCTGTTGCTCCAGTTAAATACCACTGCGCACACACAAAAATGGACGCATCGGTGTCTAGTCACCGACATTTTATTTTTATTATCCCTTTTAAGTTTCTTCTGCAGCATTTTCCTTTTATTTCTCGATCACTTTGGCTACCTACAGTTATCACTTTGCTTTTCGTTCTATTCACATCAGATACACAAAACTGTTCTGCTTGTTCAAAAAGATTGTGCGAATTGCTTAACAAAAGAAAGTTTCAATACCGTTTGCCATATCCATGATATGGAGGGTTTCCGAGGGATCGTCATGAAGCCTGCTATTGTAAGAAAGGTAAGAGAGGCTGACTGGCCATATTTGTCCTACTTAAAAAGGGAACCATGAATGCGCCTTAAACATGACAACTGTCGCACACCAATATCGGTAAAGTGGCGTTGTGAAACATCAGGACTTTAGGCCTTAGAATTTAAGGATATATGTATATAGAGAGACATGCTATGATATTTATACAGTATATTCAACTTATCGCTAGAATTATATACACTCATCAACGCACATATACTAGAAATATGTAAACTTCATTGCCGGACAATTACAAGAGAAACCTTCCGGAAGGCAAGCATCAAACAGAGACAAAGCGAACTATAAAAAGGTAATTAGAAGCAAGAGTTCCCAAAATATGTAGCTACAAGTATTTTCAAGGTGAAATGGTATCGGTCAAAACATAAATTTATTAATTGACCAACCTCACTAAAGATATTATAGCTCAAATAAAGTAATAAATAGAAACAGTCTGTATGTAGCATGAATTTAATTGAGTTTCGACAAAAAACAAACACAAGATTGTAACATGGACCCGGATGATAGGCAAGATTCTATCCAAAATAAACGGAGGTGATGGAGACGCAACTAATGGCGTTTCTTAACAATATGCAGATCTAGCTTATATATTTAGAGAGAGAATTTTGAAAACTAAACTATTCACGCAAATCCAGTTGAATGAGTTTGTCAGCGACTTATTATTGGGTAAAGAGGAAAAAGAGCTATTCGTATCAAGGCTTGAGGAAAATATTTGAGTCACTTACCACCAAAAGCAGAATTTTACTTTAAAATCATTCTTTTCTGTATACGCTATCAGGATATACAAAACGTGTTTCCATTTCCTGTGGGAAAGTGATGCCAAAACGGAAAATAGAAACAGAATGGCCAAAAGGTCTACATTTGTCCGAGACACAAGAGATCTCCATTTTGCCCCTTTGGTTAAACTTAAAAGATTCTTCTACCATCTCTTTACACGAAATTTGGTTTAATTAATAAAAAAATTTATTTAAGCAAAAGCAATGGTAAAAGTAATTCAGATAGGTTCTAATATCTCTCTCCCCAAATTCCGAAGGATAGTGCGGCAAAATTAAAGAATTACAACTTTGTAGGACGCAAATAAGAGAGGTTTCTGAAGGTCATCAGCTTGGCTGGCTTTCAAATGGATATGGGCAAACTTTCTGGAGAATAATAAGTCGTCTTTATAAAAATATGGAATTGAGAAACTCATCGATTTTTACAAAGAAACACAGTGGTGCATGATTATGAAAATAAACTGCCTGCATTTCCATCTTTTGTTTTCAGAAAATCTTGGTGCAGTCAGTAGGAGCAAAGAGAATGTTTCCATTAGGATATTAAGATTGTAATATCTCCACCGAGGGTTTGGGAACAAAATCATGATGACGGACCATTGTGGGATATTGTATCTTAAAAACCCACCGCAAATTTAGGCAAGGAAACGTCGGTCACAACCTTTTAAGAACATGCAATATATCCCTCATTTAAAAGTGGATTGAATTAGTTATACGATTTAAATTATAGTTGAACTTTTATGAAATTAAATAATTTGAATCATATTATGACTTTTACACCCATACATTATTTCCTGAAAATAAAAAAAGTATATTTTAAAAAATATGAGTTAAAGAAACAATTCGTTTCCCATTGTTTGGCAGTATAATTGTTTATATATTTACTCCCCTAAAATGCTATTTCCGCTAAACATTAGCAAAAGAAAATAAATTAGAATTATCGTAGATAATCTGATGTTAATTAATGTTCTACATCAGAGTTACGTAAACCTGACAGACAACAGCTAATTCATAACAATTTCCGAAAAAATACAGGAATACTTTCGCTACAATTTTATCGTTTGAGAATTCGTCGTATCAAATTTGGTACTTGTTTGCAAACATGTTCCAAAATCTGTTCAGTTAAATTATACAGCCTCAAGTTGTTTATGTAGCCCTTCATTTAACTTGGAAAATGTTTAACCTAAATGAAAACATGTCGTAAACGTTCGGAAGTAACGCTAAACCCCTTCCCCCAGTCAAAGGGTATTAGGTGAAATATGGACAACTATGTTTCCGCTGCCCATATGGTGGATTGCATAACCTACTAGCCCCAACATCTGCAGGGAGATCTTCCGCTAGAGGCCTTCTACACACCTTCACAACCCGCAATTTTATTATTTATTACGAACTTCCCAAACTCTAGCAGAGATGCACTCGGTGATTTTCCCTTTTGAGTTTTAAGTAACTCACAACAGCTGTCTTCAGAGATTCTAATATTATATATATATATATATATATATATATATATATATGAAGTTGGGCAGTATATTTTCATTATGACATGTTTTATTAAAAGCGATCGCTAGTTTCGAATTAATAATTCTTTTTTCAATCTTCTCGATTTGTCTAATATTTGACTTTTCTTCATTGTTTAACCTGTGGATAAGCGTACTGAAGTTCATCGGGGACTGATGCTCGTTATTTTGCTAAAGGTACAAGTAAATTAATGTAATTTAGCACTTTCCTAATTTAACTGACGCGTTTCGATACATCGAGTATCATCTTCAGAGTTACAATGGGGAATTATTACAAAGTATTCAGTTTATACGAGGGGCGGTCAATAAGTTTTGAAATTCGGATATAAGGAAACGAGATATGAGGAAATGTGTTTTATTATTTTTCAATATAACTACCCTCGACTTCAATGCACTTGCGCCTCTGGTCCCTGAGGCTTCGAATTCCCGACAACCAGAAATCTCCCGACTGCTGTTCAATCGCCTCCTGTACGGCGAGCTGGACATCTTCATCGTCTCCAAACCGTCATCAATGCAGTGCATCTTTGAGCTGGCGAAATAAAAAAGTAGTCGCTAGGGGCCAGATCTGGACTGTAGGGGAGGTGGTTGAGCTCCTCGAATCCGCACTGACGCAGGGCAGCTTGTGCAACTCTAGCCTTGTGGACTTTGACGACGTTGAAGTCGATCATGGGGCGTCAGGTTTCTAGGGACCCAACGGTCACAGACCTTGGTCATGGCCAAATTTTCGTGGATGATGTTGATAACACTTGCATGTGATATTTCAAGTTCTCGCTCGATTTCTTCGACCTTCACCCGTCGATTTTCGAGGATCATCCTCTCCACGCGGACCACATTGTCCTCGTTGGTCACGTCTGACGGGCGTCCTGGACGGGGGTCATCTTCAAGGGACTCACGACCATGGTGGAACTCCTTATTCCAGCGATCAATGGTTGCATAGGAAGGTGCGGTGTCGGTGTACACTGCAACCATGCGTTCATAGATCTCTTTTGCATTCTTGCCTTCCTTGGTCAAAAATTTGATCACTGCGCGGTGCTCAACCTTCTCCATTGTTGAAAAATTTGTGACTGACGATCTGCGATCAGCTACTGCTTCTTAAATAGATGAGGCAGGAGCGTCCGGCTGCAGGTCCTGACTTCTCATAACTTGTGCTACACCCAAACAAACAGCCATCCCCCTTCCTCTGTTTTGCCCTACCGATTCGCAAAACTTATTGACCGCCCCTCGTATATGTTACAAAATGTATTAACAAAGTTACGAACGAATCTATACACGAATACTTTGGATCCAGTCGATAAAAGCTCGGAAAAGTAGGTAGCCAGAGAGGGGTGGGGTTAAGCTGCTTGCCAGAGATAATGGTTGGCTAGGGGCAGCTCTGAGTACACCTGTCCATCCGTGTGCTTTTCCTGCGCTGGCCAGGATCTTATTGGAGTTAGACTGTATGTTTAAATTCAGGGGCTTCTCTTGGATATATATAGCTTCAAGGAAGAGCAGTTGGCGCCTGTTGGGAGCATAGTCTAAAATTTTGGTGTTTACTTCTATCATTTTTAGATTGAGGCATTTTCTGTGTACTTCCTGTGTATGTTTTTCAGGTGCACCGTTGTTCAGATAGTATGACATTCTTCTTGAGAGAGTGGTTTCGGTCATGCCGATATACGAGCTAGGTAGGAGCTCACAGTCTACTAGTTTACATGTGTACTCGTATATCAGATGTGTCCTTTGTTTCGGTTGTAGCCGGGGTTTGGGGTTATTTTTCATGAAGCGGGTTGAAGTACGTCTATTTTGATAGTAGATGATTAGTGCAATCTTTTTCTCGGCGTTTATGGGTTTTATTCCTCGATCTATAATGTCATTGATGGCCTTTTTCATCTGCTTGGTGTTCTCTGCTCATAATATTCATGTAGAACAGTTTTATATTATCCGTATTCCTGTTCTTTTGGGGTTCTGAGAGGTACTATCTGTCCATTATAATTCTTATAACTGTTTGTATTTCTTTATTGGAGAATTCGTTATTTATGAGTACCTGAGTGGTGCAATAGGTAAAAGCCACCTACTACCTCTCTGGCGACATAGTTCTCCGACCTTTTATCACCAGGATTTAACCTGACTATACGTGTATAGCTTCGTTCGTAATTTTGTTAATACATTTTTTAACATATATAAACTGAATAATTTGTGATAATTGTCCATTGTAACTCTGAAGATGATACTCGATGTATCGAAACTCATCAGTTAAATGAAAGAAAGTGCCAAATTACATTAATTTACTTGTACATTTAGCAATATATATATATATATATATATATATATATATATATATATATATATATATATATATATATATATATATATATATATATATATATATATATATATATATATATATATATATATATATACATATATATATATATATATATATATATATATATATATATATATATATATGTATATATATATATATATATATATATATATATATATATATATATATATATATATATATATATATATATATAAATATATATATATATATATATATATATATATATATATATATATATATATATATATATATATATATATATATGCAAATTTTGTTGAAGACCATGGTGTATTTCGCCGTAGTTAATTTCCTTTGGCAACTTTCTATTCTTCTAACTGTCTTCTTTATTCCATCTTGTAGATGGTAGATCACTTGTCCTGTATTCATCTCTCTTTCAAATGAATGGGTTTGGTAAAAAACAAACTAAATCGCTGAGCTCTCGATCTTATTCGATCATCTTTGGAACGTCTTGATATATTCTTTCCTCCTTTACAAATGGAATGTGGAGTCGGAATCAGACTGAGTGAAAGTACTCAATAGGAAAGATATACATAGTACTCGTAGTAGAAGATAGATGATAAAAGATGGGTAGGGTTTGCGCTAGTTTGAGGAGCATCGCGGGCATTTGTTTACTACTGATTTTTCCTTTTTTGTTTTATTATTGTTGACTTCTTGTCTGTTTGTTTCTGTGTTTTCTTCCTTATGTCCTTCTGTGCATTCGTGTCTTGTTTTGCTAATTTAGTCTTCGTGTATTTTTGAGCTTTCGAACCTTTATTAGTAATATAATTTACTGTATTACCTCGTATTTTGTTCTGGTTGTATTTGTTTGTTTTTCATTAGTTGTGATTTTAATTTGTGTCTTATTTTTATTGTGTCGTACTTTATCTTGTTTATTTATAAAGTGGTGTATTGGTTTCCTCGGCGCAGAGTCTAGTGCTTGGGAAAAGCCAATTTCGGGCAACTTTCCCACGCAATCTGGCAGGGATGTTTATGCTACCATATTTTCTTCCTCTTCTTAACTTTGAGATGATATCATTGGCCATTGTTGACCAGACCTTTTTGGCCAGTTTCTGTGTTGCAACATTAAAGTTACTCTCTTAGTCTGGATTTGTTTATCCATAGGGATGCAGAATTATGCACTCGTTGGAGCCTCCTCAATGCGGTTTACTGGCCGTTTGAGTCACTACTGCAGAGTAGATGAGCTTAGCCAGGATAAACATCAGGTATATTTTCTTGATTTTCGCCTAACTAAGATTTATAAATCAATATAGCTTAGAGATTTCTATCTTCGCTGTATTTTGCCTCTCCTCTTAGTAATTCGTGTATGCGTGGTCGGAGATTTTAAGGCCTAGGATGGTGACTTCGGCGGATTAGCAATATCTTCTTCTATCTATTACAATGGGCCACGTCGACTTGCGGCGAGAATCTTAAATTCGTCCCTATTTTTCCAGATTTTTCATCTTCTCTCGTATTGGTTGATGTTAGAGATCTCCGCAATAGTGTTGATCGCCTGATCCCTTGTTTTCTCACCCTACTGGGGACGATCTGTGTGACGTCATCTGGATACTGCAGATACATCGTGTTACTATGTATTGGAGTAGGGAGGTCGATGGTGTAGACCAGGTAAGGTAGAGTGCTCAGCCAGCTCTTCTGGTGAACGCCCGCTTTGAGCTCAAATTCTGGTCCTTTGTGTTCTTCGATCAGGATACGCGCCCTTCTTTTCATGACAAAGGATTCTTTCCAGGACTACGTCTGGCTGGAGGCATAAGATTTTGTATTGTAGTCCTCTCAGCCAAACCTTGTTGAAGGCCTTCTGCACGTCACTCATCACGATGTCTACATAGTAATCCTACGCTCGGCAATGTGCGATCTTTTCTGTTAGGAGCGCCAGGGCCGCTTCTGTGCCCAATTTTGTTTGGAAATCATGTTGTTGTGGGCTATGTGCTTCTAACTCGTCGAGTTGAGATTGTAGCCTGTCGGCTATAATCTTCTCGAAGATATTGCCGGGTATTTCGAGGAGAGAGTTTGGAAGATAGTTAGCCAATTGGTCTGGGGGCTTATTCCTTTTCGGGATAAAGATGATTTTAGCCATCTTATACCGATCTCAGAAGTAGCCTGTATACAGGAATGCGTTCATGGTGTTCACCATACCCTGAATAATTGGGTTTTTAGGGGTATTTATTCCGCCCGGTTGATCATAACGTTAAAGGAAACGAGTCAATTCGGTGAGTGGAATTTTAAAACAACTTTAATGTTCGATTCTAACTTAACGTTAAATATTGATGGCCGGCTTTTCTTCGTTTATTAAAATGGCTTCTAAGATGTTCAGCCTAACTTTATTTCCTTCTTTTCTTATAATTGCGGTGTTTTCAACTAGAATATCTCTCGTTATGTTGATGTTATGCGCGCTTTTCATGTGATTTTTAGGTCCTCCGCTTTGCAGATGCATCGTCGAACGTCTAGAAAGTGTGATAGTTGTCATGCCAATATATTTAGAGTTATTATAATGCTTGCAGTCTTTATTGGAGGAGATGAACTCGTAAACTATGTTGGTTGACCTTAGATTCGAGGAGTTTTGGTAGCTGTTGTTTTTCATAGGGAGATTGTAGGCTTTTGTTGTTTTATAGTAAATAATCAGTTGAATTTTATCCATTTGATTATTAACCTTGATGTTACCGTTACTAATCACTTTGATGTTTTTTTCATCGATTTTATAGGTCGTAAACATTTGATTTCTGTAGTACGGTTTGATGTTGCTTACTGCGCTTAGATTACTTTTGCTTGTATCCGTATCTTTGAAGCGATTATTTAAAAATGATTCGAGTTGTTTGTTAATCATGCGGTTTGAGAAACCGTTGTTCACGAGTGTTTGTTTTCACGCGTGAGATCTCTTGGTAGAAAAGTTCCCACGTAGAGCAGCAGTTATTTGCTCGGCTGATATATGAGCCGATTACACTTATTTTATATCTTTCAGGGCATTCACAATCCACATTGAAGCATCTTCCCATGTCCGTACCTTTTCTATATACTTTTTTGATATAGATACCATTGATTTTTGAACCTCAACGTCCATAAAATGGATTTTATTGCCCGTGCTCAATTTATAAGTGAATTTTAACTCCTTGTTAAGATTCACTTACGAATTGAGTACAGGCAATAAACTCCTTTGAAGAAGAAAATCTCGAAGCTAAATATTAATGGCCGTCACGTAGGACTGCCTCAAGATTTGAGGTGCGTGGAAAGGCCTCTTCTCACCGACTCTATGAGAGAAAAACGTCGGGAGTGCTGTCGTCGCCTTCTCAAAACTTGAAGTGTAATGGAAATCGAATTCTCATTTTATCAGAGGCAATTCCTTTACGGTCGATCCGGTTATAAACAAGCAGAACTACCACGGGGTAAGCTCCGTGCCGGTTGTCTCCGAGGTCTGCTACATGTGCCATAACCAAGCATCCGGATCCCGTGAGGATGCTCGTGCTCGTGGCTTCTAATGACGAGTAGATGCCGACTGTGTGGTTCCTGACAGGTTACAGACTCAGCGCGGCGATTACAGGGACATCTGAGCAACGAAACTCCTGCCTTGGGTGAGATTGATCGCAAGGAAAGGGACTACGTCTTCTTTCAACAGGACGGTGCTCCATCCCACACGGCCAAGATCATGTAAGAGTAGTTAGGATTGAACATGAATTTCTGGTCGAATGGCTTTTGGCCACCGACTACAACGGCTACAACGTGTGGGCACATGTCTAGAGTTTTGCCTGCAAGGTCCGTAAGGCAACGTCTACGAGCTGAACTCCTCCATCAAACTTATGTGGTCCAGCATGAGGAAGGACTTGGTCCGCAACATGCGCTTATCGTTTAGTAAATAGGTATTGTTGCCGTGTTCTGAGTGGCTTACGGTAGGAACTGACTCCAAAGGATAGAGTTTTCTCCTTTCTTGATTTACGTCTATATTTCTTGATTGCAGGCTGGGTAAAGATGATAAGAAATTTCTTTAAGAACAAGAAATCTTCAGAGTTTGATTCAGTATTCTTTATAAGCGGGAACTTGGAAAATGTTCAGATTTAGTTTTCTTAAGGTATTTATCTCTTCATCTCTATTATTTTTCCTTGTGAGGCACTTTTCAACTTCCCTTTTATGTAAACTGTCATCATACAAGATGATATTCAACAGATGGAAAAGTTTAAGGTATGGACCGGGTTGAGCAGCTACCCAATCCAAGTGGATTCTAAGTGGCAGCGGAAATAAAAAGTACCAAATTTATTATAAAAGAGGCAGAAGGCGACTATGTGATAAAAAATTTAAAATGAGGACTTAAAAGATTCCTCGGATAGAATGAAAAGAAGGCGTCCATGCAAGGGATAGTTAAATGGGTCGGGAAACAAGAGGACTCGAGAGTGGGGAAATGATTGCATTCTAGTAGAAGATGGGCGACCGATTGCTCCCCAGCACAGAAACTGCCGCAAAGGCTGATTCGAGCATCAGCCGAAACAAGGTGATCGTGGGTAAGTCTTTTGTAGCCGATGACAACGCGGCAATGGGCCACCTCTAAGAAGCGTATTTAGTCTCTAAAGTCTCGAGGGTCAATGGCGAACAGACTTTTTATTTTATATAATTTAAATTATAAACATCTATCCCATTCCTCCTGCCACAACTGAAAAATATATTCTCTTATAGAGGTAAAGAAATCTCGATAAGGCAATGCAGAGTTATCTGGGGACTTAGTAGGCTGACCGGGCCAGCTGCTCAGCCCTCTCGTCGCCCAGGATCACTACATGCCCGGGGACTCAACAAACTATAATTTAGTTGCAGATTTCTGTGACTAAGTGACGAGAAGCATTAACAGAGTAAATTGTCTGTAAAAGACTCCTAGAGTAGGAAAAAATGAGTAACTCTTTAAGAGGTAAAGTTTTGATTAGTCTAAAAGCTAATAGGAGGGCTGAAAGTTAAGCGGTAAAAAATAGAAGCTGCCAGTGGCAAAGACAAAGTTAAAAACTCTCTTGAGTAGGTGGCTGCGGCACCCACGCCTTGGTCTGATTTGGAACCATCCGTGTATATCTGGCAGTATTGTATGTGTGACGTAGCATGCTCTACAAACAGGCTATTAAGAGAGCAAGGATCCGCTGACGACTTGTCCAGGCTCCACATACTGGTACAAACTGTGGGAGGTAGAACACACCAACTAGGGGTCAGCGACGACGAAAGGGCAATGACCCTTAGATGACTCAGTTTAAGAGAGATTATCTCCGATCCGGAAGCATACACGCATATATAAACCTCTGAGGCAGGGTCCTGCTGTATACAGCAGATGTATTCCATGCAGATCTGTAGTCGGAGATAATGCAAGGGGAAAGCCCCACTCTCACAGTAGAGGCTGCTGACGGGAGAAGTGCGGAGGGCTCATTGGAGAGACAAACTCCAAGGTTGCGAATTAGGCTCAGCATTTTAATGGCTGAGCAATTAAACAGGGAAGGGAAACTGATCTACAATTTATTAAAGGTCGGGTCTTTACAATGATAAAAAAGGAGAGGGATAAATAGAGCCAATATTAAAAAACCTTGTAAGAAAGACCCTGATGGCAACAGCTTAAAGGGTAGTGTGAAGGGGAGGGGTGATACATGGTGTGATGACGAAACTATAACATAAGACGAGTCCCCGACAGAACAATAGAGTTGAAAATACCAAAGTTGGGATATATACCAGAAAGGGCCGTGTACCTAGTTTGTTTTCTTGAATACAAACAAAAGCGTGCTGGAGAGTCGTCAAAAGAACATGGAGTTAAGAATGCCTTGACAATTTCATTGTAAAATGAAGGATTTTATGTTGAGCGGTTTGATACCAACAACCGCGGCTGGTGATGTTGGAATATCATCTGCTTCCATCGGATGATGAGTAGTAGGTTGAGTGGGTGAGGCTGGCAATTTGGACAAATCACAAGGAACTGGGTGCATTTATGCTACCATTTTGTGCTGTTAGGGGCCTAAGTCCTGTAAAGGGCGGGACGAGCTTGTGGGCAGAGAATATTCAGCAACAGGAGAAGAACCCATTGAAAATTTTTGAGGCTCGGCCCAGTCAACTCTAGAGGCTGATCGCTCATAATTAGCTGATGACCCAGGTGAGGAGTATTACCTCTTACTAGTGGGCTTTGGGTCCCGAGGCCGGGTAGAAAAACCTTCACTAGTCGATATGGAGGATTCTTTCAGATAACGTCTGATGTTTTCAAGTGTCTTACCCTAAGCGTCAGTTCCGACTAGAGATGCCAGAAAGAGGGAGGTAACATTAGGTATCTCGGCGTGAGAGATATGCTTCGAATACTAACAGTATATGGACTATGAGATGCTTAAAGCGTATCGAAACTCGAACGTAATGATCGGTTTCGTTCAGCGTCCCGCAAAACTTCTCCGAAGAGACTGCCAAGAGGTGAGATTTGTGCTTGCAAACATTGGTGAGCCTCTCTCAGTCGCGCGAAGCGAGGACCGGCTTTTGACATAAGAATATTGGACGGAGTTTTGACGCGGCACTGTGGGCACCACCTTAGTTGTCCCAGCATAGTTGTTCTGTTACATTCAGGGCCATGGTAATCAGAAGTGCAAATTGATTAAAATTGACGCACCTTCTAGGTAGTTCGACTTAGGGATTTACCGGGAGACGAAGGTACCCAGCTTTAATAAACTGCGGCAGTTCCTGGCGTTCAAACGTTAAAATCAATGTGGCAGTTGGACTCTAGTAGGGCCTGCAATTTTACTCACCATGTGTACATGGATCGCGAAATGTTTACGGGAACGTCGTCTATCGAAGACAGATTTCGCACAAGATTATGTTGAGAGTGAGATGACACTTCGAAGATTATATCACCATTGCCTTGTGACCACATCCGGCGGGGTTCACCACAGCACGACTCAAATGATTCATTGACGTTAAACACATCCACTTTTTCAAGTGGGGTGTCAGAAGACGAACTCATGACTAGATAGCGGGGATGGTATATATCTGGGTTCACATGGTGGGTATAGGGATCCAACGAAAAAGGGTAGGCTGAAAAGGGGGGTCAAGAACCTTTGGCATGAGAACCCTTACGAGAAGGGAAAGTTTTATGTTTATGGCTCGCATGCATTACAAGTAGAAATTACTTCACATTCTCCCTCATGAATCCCCATCACGGACGCCTACAAGAACCTGGCACTCTTGCAACTCTAGAATCGGTTAAGTCTGGTACGTCCTCTTGGAGAATGGATACGGATCCACCACAGCATCTCTATCGACCGAAGCGGCTGCCCGAGTTCTCCTATACGCGGAGAAAGGGGCCAATGATGGGTTTCTCCTAGGACTCGGCAGACGAAGGCGGTGGAGATGCCCAACCTCCTCCGACCTTCATAAAAGAACAACTCAGAATCAGTCCGAAAAAAACAAGCAGAGGTCAGGTTACCGTCAGGGCCACTGGGGATGAGAAAGAAGAGGATGAAATAAAGATGCATTAGAAGAAAGTAATAGGGGAGCTTGGGAGCATCAGGGTACCCCTAAGGGTCCCCGGGCTGACCCCTTCCCGCACCAGAAGAAGGCAGTGCCTCTCTTGGACCAACCCCTGAAAAAGAAAAGGTCAAAGAAAGGGAGGGGAAAGAGATTATAAATCGAGTTATTTTTTAACTGCGATATAAGTTCAAAATAAGTTTAAATTTGTACATTCTAGTTATACTAATTTATCTTTCAATGTTTTACCTTATGGAATCTTACACTTTTTATTTAATTATACATAAATAAGGAATAAGATACTTTTCCTTCAAATTTCTTCGATAAAATCAATTCAAATTCATAGCGTCTAATAAATTAAAATAGAAGTTTTTGGACTTTAGTTTATTGCATATTGTTTTTTTTTAATTAAAGATTGATTAATTTTTACCGAAATAAAACCCATTATATTAATTGTTTGCTAATAAGATTAAATTCATTTATGGATTAGTTATGAATTTTTAATTAGCTGACATGATGCCATCTAGGAATCATCCCTTCAATAGTTGCCAGGTGCCTCCATGTCTCTCATTTTTATGCTCAATAAAAAAATCTTTATTAAATCCTCGATTAATTTCATTTAAATTAAATATATTAAAGCAATAGAATTGTAATTATTACCTACAGTCTTTTACATAGATTTTTATATTTATTGAACCAAACAGATTATATTACTCTTCTTTGTTTCTTCTCAAAACGGTTCTAAAGTTCCTTTCATTAACGCAACGAAGACAATTATTTTGTTATGAGTACAAATAAGTAATTGATTACTAAAATGGCAGTAATTTGGAACAATATGACTAAGCTGTTTTTCTTATAACGTTTGAAGATATATAGATTCTAATGTCAACAGTATTTACTGTTATGAAATTTTCTAATTCCCTTTTGGGACGAAGGTTAAAATTGATGAGAGTTATAGTACTAGTTTACGAGTTTATTGCTCCTAAGGCGTCCACACGAGTTATCATAAACTCTTTAAGGAGTATGGCAGTATTTCTAGCCGCTTTTTATAGTTTTTTATATGTACTTATTACTTCTAGTATTTCCCTGTTAGGGAATACAAAATAACTGGATAATTTGACCACTCTCCTTTCTGACTTCTCTCAAAAGAGAAATCTTAATATAAGGGAATGTTCCTCTATTCAGAGCAATTGTCGATTTAGAGACACGTACATCGAATTATAATTTGGTTCAACGTGAACCCATTGTAGAGGGATCCCCTAGAATAATATTATTTCCCCACCTCCTAAGATATTACTTCGGAAGAGAAAGCGAGCTGTTACTCCCCCCCTCCGATTTCACCCTTTCTTGGACTTGCCGCCAGGTCACTGCAAGAATTCAAACCGAGGCATGACGCTAAAATTGAAGGCTACCTCCCCGCCGTCTCAATCTTCTCTCTCCCTCGCCTCGGGTTGGGAGATTACTCATTTATTTTGTAGGTTCGCTGCGAACAACTTTAATGGCTCCAGCCGCTGTTCATCCATCTGGCTTGCTGATTCCTGCCTCTTACACCCTCCCGCAAGGAGATGTTCGGTTGTCACGGCCGATAACGAGGGTTCGAGAAGGCCTCAATCTCTCTCTCTGTTTTGGAAAACTCCGGGTATATATGCACCTTCCCAAGGAGTACAGACAGATGTGGTTAGATGACACTTCGCCGAAAGGAGTTCGCTTCAACGTAGCTCTCTCCCGAGAAGTATGAGTGATGGTCGCAAGTTACGGGAGAGCTGGACATCACACCCTTATCTTCGGGTCATGAAGAAGAGTCGCGTAAGGCAACATTAGCCTTTCTTAAGCGCCTTCTGATCAAGGATTGGAGAAGCTGACCTTTGAAGTTCTTCTGGTGACCTCTTGAGGACAAGTGGCCCGTTAGCTCGCTCAATTCAAGTTTTGAGAAGTCATCTCCCCACTTCGAAGTTCGTCTGGTGACCTCTTGAGAACAAGAGGTCAAAGAAAGAAAAGTGCAGAAAGAACATGGGGGAAAAAAAGAACAGAGAGAAGAGAATGAAAGAATTAGGCAGCATGAGAGAGAGATAAGCCGTGACCAAGTCGAGATAAACTACGTAGGATCTCGAAATAAACAGGCTCAAGTGCCCTTACTAAATCTAAGAGCATGCAAGGATGAAGAAGATTTTTGCTCTTATTTGACGCACTTCGAGAAGATCTTCGAAGTCAATAATTTGGACTTAGAATCAGATGGTGTCGCCCGGTTACTTCCACTCTTGAATTTTCGTCTTCGCGACATATTCATTTCGCTTCCTTCAGAGGCTACCCTTGATTATTCAACCCTAAAGGCAGAACTTCCTTCTGATACTAACATGAATCCAGAATTTTATATGGTTAGATTCTGCTCGGTGCGAATACAGCCAGGCCAAACCTACAGACAATTTGCATTCATGCTTCGGCGTAACTTCCAATTCTGGCTGGAGTCAGCCTAAGTATCAAATGATTATGAGTCGCTAATTGACTTCATTCTAAGGGATCAACTGATATCGACCCTCCCTCTCGAACTAAGGGCCTTCATAGCGGACAGAAGTGCGTCCACTTTCAAGAAGTGTGTGGAAGAAGCCGACCTTCACGCTTCCAGTCACGACCTCTACCCCAAGGAGGTCAAAAATAATCATTTCCCCTTCATCAAACACAAGTTTGGGTTTAACCAAAGCCAACTCAAAGGCAACAACGGCCTTGTAAAAGTGCAGGCGCCGAGCAAGTATATGCCTCACCCGCCGAAAGAACGAAAGGACGTGAAGCCTCCAGTACTCCCCTTCACGCCTAGCCACTACGGCCGTAGACCAATTGTATGCTTTACGTGAAGCACCCCTGGGCATTTAAGTTACAATTGCCCCCAAAGTTTTCAACTGAAGTCCTTGTCGAGTCACCAGGTCCCCCAAATCTCGGCTGCCCTCTCGACTAATGCGCCAGCCGCATCGCCAGCGGCCCATGCTCGCTCTTCCGTGGATCAACAGGTTGCACCTGTATAGTAGTTTCAGACAAACTACTACCCCCGTAAGTCCCCAGCATAACAGGTTCACGTTGGGGCAGCCCCGCTAAAATTCTGCTCTGTCCTTATCAGGCAGAGCGCACAGCTCTCCCAAACCCCAATTTCTCAGCCGCTCGTTACCAGGGACCAGGCCAAGAATGGGGTATCACTTCCAGTCCCCCTATCATCCCCAGACATCGATCTCGCCAACAATGTCCAATTTGCAGAGGCGTGGAAGAAATACCCCACATTACAACCCCTGTGGGAAAAAGTAAGAAAGAAGGAGACCGAAACTGCGCGAAGCAATCGGAAGACTAAGTACACCGTGAAGGATGAGTTATTATATCGTTCTTCTGTTGAACCTGGGAGGCCACTGACCAACGTGTTGTGTGTGCCAAGAAAATATACTGCACCCGTTCTGAAGATGGCTCATGATGGCCTAATAGCTGGACATTTCGGTCATAACAAAACGCCACATCGAGTTTATAAATATTTCTTTTGGCCAGGAGCGGCCAAAGAAATTATCGACTTATGCAAGTTCTACAGAAGATCACATCAAAAAGGAGTGTAGGCCCCGCCCCCCTTCAAAATAAACCGAAAGTAGCCGAGCCCTTCGCTCGGGTCTTAATCGACCTAATAGGCCCCATTCGTCTCACGTCGGGCGAGACACACTCCTATATTTTAACACTTGTTGATTGCGCCACCCGTTTTCCAGACGCTATCCCCATTAAGAAGATTGACAACATTTCTTGTGCACAGGCTTTAATCTCAATCTTTTCCTGGGTAGGGATCCCGAAGGAGATCTTATGCGACAGATGACGTCAATTCACCTCTGAATTTATGGAGTATGTCGGTAAACTCCTCCTCCTCAAGCCCCTCTTCACGAAGCCTTGGCACCCTTCCACTAACGGGATATGCGAAAAGTTAAACGACACCGTCAAAATGGTACTCAAGAAGGTGTGCAACAACCAGCCCCAAGAGTGGCACCGCTACCTTTCCGTAGCGTTACTTGCTTGTCGTGAAGTACCTCATAGGACTTTGGGGTTCGCTCCCTTTGAGCCGTTATATGGACGTAACGTCCGAGGACCGATGAGCATTGAAAAGAATAGTGGTCCAATCCTAGAATGGATGAGGAAATTAAATCCTTTTACTCATACGTTTTAGGCCAGCGTACACGTTTAGAAAAATGTGCGGACATCGCTCTCAGGAACGTCGATGTAAAACTGGAGAAATAATACGCCTGCTACGACCTAAAATCAAAGGCGCGTTCATTTAAACCAGGTGACGAAGTACTGCTTTTGCTCCCCTCCGAAGCAAATAAGCTCCTCTCCCACTGGGAAGGACTTTTCTGTGTTTTAGAGCTTCGTGGCCCGGTGGATTACCTAATCGAAACCCCCTCCGGTAATAAGATTTACCACATCAACCTACTAAAGAAATAACACAGCCCTGCTTGCCTAAATAACATAGTCGCCCTAGACGAAGAACCCGTCCTCGAAGCCACCTATCCCGTTGAATCCTTGTGTTTGGTCCAAACGGTGTGCGTAGAAGCAGACGATGAGTATCTTTTACCGTCTCTTCTTTCCCCCAAAGCGCAGCCTAACTCCGACTTGAACGTAAACCCCAATCTCGCCCGTAATGAGAGGGATCAATTGCTTGTCTTATTGGAAGGCTTTACCGACGTCATTTCAGAAATCCCGGTTTGCTCAACCCAATTTACGCATGAGATTGTTCTCACTACCCAAGATGCGATAAGGGCCAAGTCTTACCCCATACCCGTACATTTACGGTCGACTTTCGATGCGGAGATAGAGAACTTATTAAAATTATGTATAATAGAACCCTCGCATTTGACGCGGAACCGATGACCATGAAGATCAAGGTCTTCATGCCTTCGAAGACGCGAAATTCATATCCGAGATCGACCTCTGTAAAGCCTACTACCAAGTGCCGCTTGCAGAGCAATCGGAACGCTTTACCGCTTTTGCTACTGAAAAGGGGTTATTTCAGTTTACCCGCTTTCCTTTTGGGCTGGTAACTGTTTGCTGAAGTTATAACCGGATCATGCGTCGATAAGGTGTACATCGCTACTCGTACCTGTGATCAACACGTACAGTCTCTGTGCGCGTTTCTATCCCGGGTATACGTACACGGGTTCACGGTAGGCCCGACAAAGTGTCACTTTGCCTATGACACTATTAATTACCTTGGCTTCCAGGCAGGTATGAATCAAATGCTTTCCCAGGACAACAAGGTAAAGGCTATTTCAGAAATGCCGTTCTCCCGAAGGAAGAAACAGCTTCATTCCTTTTTAGGATCCGTGTCCTTTTATCGTCGCTTTGTGCCGAACAATGCTGCCATAGCCTCGCCCCTTAACGACATGCTTAAGAGAACGGCCCCGATCCAGTGAATTCGACCCCTTCCGTGGAACATCGATTCCACTAGTTAAAGGACAAGCTAATCTCTGCCCCTATCTTGAGATTACTGAATCCTAATAAAACATTCGGGATTCGTACCGATGCCTCTCAGGAAGGCCTAGGTTGTACTCTCGTCCAATATGATGACGATGGAGGGGGGTATTCTGTAGGATATTGTAGCAGGAAGCTGTCCCATAGCAAAAAGGCGTATGCCACCATAGATCTTGAAGCGTTAGCCATAGTGTGGTTGGTCTATTCGTAAGTTTAGTATGTATCCCATAGGTAAAGAATTTATTGTTGAAAGTGACAACAAACCCCTGGCGTACTTAAAAAGTTGTAAAAAACAAAATGGCCATTTAATGCATTGGAGCCTATTACTCATGGAGTACCAATTTCGAATCTTGTATGTTAAAGGCACCGACAACTGCCTAGCCGATAGCTTGAGTAGGAATCCGATAGAAGCCCCCCTACAACAACCTGAGTGTATAGTAAAATTCGCGTTTGACTCATTTTGTAAATACTATTTTTCTTTTTTTCTTTTTTTGCCTTGTTGATGTGTGTGTGTAGGTATAGATTAAGTTATCTGTGGTTACACATATGTAAATCTCGTGTAGTGTTATGTTTTTTTCTCTGTTCTCTGCAGCTATCTATTCAAATCGCATTCATAGAACAATAACAGTTATCGCTTTGCTTGGCCTCCCTCAGAGTCTGTGTGCGCATATTCCTGTACCCTTGGCCATACTTCGACACCCATTATAAATTTCATAAAACACTTCAAAAGTGATCATTTATTAGGTTTCTTTGAGTGTTTTATGCAATTAAACATTGTTTGTTATCCCAAAACTCTCGCTTGTAGCGCGTGCTTGTCACTGAGGGCAACTATATTGATTAATATTACAATATAAACATATATATATATATATATATATATATATATATATATATATATATATATATATATGATTGAACAATAAAAACGTGTCTAACTGCATCAAAGCTTTTATTGTGATCTATGTTGTAATCATCGTAATTAATTCAACAGGACTTCTGCAATATCCAGTAACTAAAAAACAAAGAGAACAAACATAATTGGCTTATTAAAAGTAACACATTTTTCAAGAATATGATACACTATTTTTCTTGAAAATTATATTCAAGGGATTGATTTCGTAAGTGAATGTCTTCTATCTTCACTCCTATACATGATCCTCACGCTTTTATCGTTACAATGATAGGTTTTTTGGTATCTAGCATTGTAAATTAACTGCGGGGTGGGGTGGGGGGGTCAGCGTACGTCGCCTTAAATATCTTAGCTAAATGCTAGGCTAGATTACAAGAAAATGTGCGCAATTAGAAGACGACAGAAAGTCACCTTAAATGGTCGCGGAATTGAGGAGTAGGTCCAGGCAAACAGTCGGTCCACAATGGTAAACAGCTCCACCCTTCTCTGTCCTGATTCCTGCAATGTAGTCGATGTATGGAAGAGCAAAATATCGGTTTGCGCTTATTCTTGCAATTTTAAGATGTCGAAGAACCTAATAGAATAGGGATGTGTGGAGATTCCAAAGTTCAGAGAGTACTCAGGGCGCTTTGTGAAACGCTAAAGATAACAATCCTTCTTTGAACCGGCACGACGCATTATCTTCCATACAAAGTAATGTCATGCAACCAACTCGGCCGTGAAGACAGTCGCAGAACCTGGCAGAGCCCCACTGACTTCAAACAAAGAGGATAAGACGTGGAAGCCGACTCCGTACTTTGACTTGCAGCCATTCTTGTATATAGCAACGGATCCAGAGTCCGACGATATGTTTGCCAAAAATGGGATCACGCGTACAAGCGCATAATGCACTATGTACGGCGTAGAACGTCGCATCTTCCGGTATCGGAGGGGAAGATCTCAATGAGGGACATGCGGAATGCGCTGGTCGTCAAAGGAAGACCGCTGTGGAGGACGAACTCCACCTTTAGCATTACACGCTTGGCTGAGGATGCATAAAACTCGCATCCGTCGCCAAGCTTCGGTCAAATAAAATATCAGTTGAAAAGTAAAGCATTATTCCTATCGCAGACATAGTGCTTAACGTCACTGAACCAAGAAAGTCAATGATGGCGATATAGGGCTACCTAAGGCTGCAGATATGAGCCTAAAAGGTGAGCTGGCGGTCAAAAACAAGACCAAGGAAACGATGTGAATCTACCATTTCCTAGACGAAGCCCGTTTAAAAACAAATCAGTGTCAGGGTAGAGCCGTGGATGTCGGTAGAGTTTTACCACCTTAGTTATGTCATAAAAACGAAACCTGGGCGAAAAAAGTGGTTCGAAGCATGTTGGAGTCGACGTCCGGAATTTGCACCTTGTCGTTAACATAGAGCGTAGCAAGAACATCTTATCGAAGCACCGAGGTGATACCGTTTATGCTCATTCCAAGGGTGTGAAATTGAGGACGCTTCACTGCAGTGCGCCCAATTCCTCCACGTTGAGCTGGAGACGACACCTGCACTCAGAATCGTCGATTTTGCAGAAATTTAGGAATAATAAAAAAGTGGTTGGTGTCCGTTAGTCCCAATCGTGTGGAAGGTTTCTATGATACCGTATCACTATGCAATATCATATGCCTTCTCCAGATCGAAAATAACGTGCTGCAGTACTATCTACGAAGGAAGGTCTTGAAGATAGCATTTTCTAGCCGAAGCAGAGCATCCGACTTGGATTGGAACTTGCGGAGGCCGCAAGGTGCGGTACAGAGGTGGCCCCCACTGTCTATAAAAAGGCTAATCTGACATTTAAAATTTTTTCATCAACTTACAAACGCTAGAGGTTAGAGAAATTGGACTTAACCCAACCGAGTTAGGTTTGATCTCCCCCCAGTTTCGAAGAGCGAGCACATAATTAATTCGCCAGAAGCCTAGAAGGATACCCTTTGTCCAGATGCTATTGTTCCTATCTAATAGAATTGCCATGCTCCGCTCACTTAGCTGTCGAACCACACTTTCCCTTATCCTGTCGATCTATCGTGAGATATCGGCAGGATAAGGGCCAGTGTCCACACTTGAAGAAAGAGCAGAGCTCAACTCACTTAAAGTAAACCTGTCGTTGAAGGGCTCTTCATCTCTAGAGATGAATTTCAGTCAGAAGTTTTGAGTGACATCTCAACCTGGATTGAATATGGTGGAGCAGTATCTCGGCTAGAGAATTTGGAGAAATCATTCGCAAAAGAAACTGCTACGGACGTGGAGTCCAAGAGTACTGTCCCTTTCCCCTAGAAAACGGTAAGTCTGAGAGAACTTGTGCCTAAGAATGCATTTGACTCGCTTCTATACCTCTGCAAGCGTGGTCTTTCCCGTTAAGTAACAACACGTTTGCCCGCGAGGAAGGTCGGCGTGCATTCTTAAAAGCATAACAGAACTTAGCTTTAGCTCAATGAAATTCAGCGATGGTAAAATCGTTAGGGCGGTGCTTATAGCGCGTGTAGGAATATCTCTTTGGTCTGACGGCCGTCTCACACTTAGACGACCACTAAGGTGGTGGACCGATTACAAAATCACCATTAGTTAAGCCCAAAAAGTTGCTGGAGAAGAACTCAACGGCTTCATCCACCGACATAAACACTTCGACTTGGACAGAGAAAGCAGTGATAGTTGAATGGAAAAATGATCACTACCATGAAGGTCATTGACCATCTTCCCTCCAAAATCAGGCTGTTAATCCGGAGAGCACAGGGACAGATCGAGGCAGGAAAATTAAGCCGTTCTAAGACAATGCTGCGTAAACTCATCCACATTTAGGACACTTATTTCCATCTCGTCGTTCAGGTCGACAAGGACTTGACCACTTGTATTGATCGTGTAGTCAACCCAGACAGGTTCTTTACAGATCAAATTCCGAATTCGTTAAGATTTGAATTCAAATATTACAACCAAGCAAGAATTTATTTAGGTCAGATTTTAGTAGAATACCACAAGCGCATTTAGAAAAAAGTACTGTGATTGAATTCCTCAACACACTAAAGAAAACTGTTCTCATCCAACGTCACGGTGGTGAAAGCCATAAATATATCCAAATGCAACAAATATATATCATATAAGCTATGCCTGATTTAATCCTAAGTCCAAAGGATTAGCCGGAAACGACTAAAGGTTACGCGAAATTGAGAAGGAAACCGGCATACATCGGTTTTTAGTTAAAAGATTTGTAAAAGAGTTTGGGCTAAAACCTTTTATGAGAGTAAATGTCAAGTCATAACTTTTATCGTCAAACAAAACCAGTTGGCAAGATGGTAATAACTTTAATTTCAGGTAAAATGGTTTGAAACTCTGGGAGCTACCCAGAATTGTCGTCTCAAAGGTGCCATTTCTAGAAAGAGCGACATCAAATTCTTTAATCTTCGTCAATCACAAGGGTAAAGATATGAATTCAATATACGAGTATAATTACCCCATTTGTATATCCTCTAAGTTGGAATCTGTTGTTCTTGCATATATTGTAGCAGGAAGATAAGGTCTCTTGCCTTCTATTTTTAAATCATTTAGAACAAGAGAATATAATAAGTAGATGCTGGTTTCGTATACGATTCAATATTATGCGAGTGCAAAAATACAAGCAACATAGATAGCTTTTATGTTTTAATGACAACAGCCATTTTTTAAATACGGATAACACAAAATTCTTCAACTTTTAAAACATTTTAGAAACAGTTATAGAGTACACTAGAACTTTTAAGAAGTAAACTGTTAATTTATGTCCGAGATTTGCCATTTGATGTTACGACTTCTCAGGGAAACATTTCCAAGAGCAGAAACATTTTTATTGTTAAACTCCCTATGGATATATAAAACTCTTTCATTGTAAATATTCAAATTTTTCCTGTATGGAATATTATTGTTTAGTATAAATTTAATAGCATCACAGTAAATCGTCCGCGTGAAGGTCGACCAAAGAAACTGAATCCTAGAGATGTTTAGTCTATGATGAAGACAGAAACAATCCTTAGGACTTCATGCATTGAGTTACGAGCAAATCTTGCCTCACGCGGTTTAAATGTACACGCTTCAATAGTACAATGTTATTTACACCAGGAAGGTGTTGATGCAGCTGTCACTAGAAGGAAGCCCCCGTTGAGGAAAACTCATAAAGAGGCCCATTTGGTGTTCGTCAAAGAATATCTTGGAGATAGCCAAGCTAAATTAGATAAAATACTATCTTCAATTGAGACAAAAATTGTACAGTTTGGTAGAAGCTCCAAACATTAAGTTTGACAGAGACCTAGGAAGCCTTCATAGAAAAAGAACGCCGTTCGTACTGTCAGCGCATACTTGATGAAAACGGGAAGCAATTGAGAAGGAAACTAGGACTTGGAAAGCATTTCACCCCTCAACAATGCAACGATCCAGGTCACACACAAACCTACTCAGAAATACCTAGAACAACACCATATTATTGTAATCAAATGGCCTTCTCAAAGCCCAGATTTGAATCCCATCTAACACCTATGAAAGAACCTAAATAAGGTTGTGCACAAGAGAGGCCTTGCTGGAGGAGAATGGATTCAAATCCTTTCAGAAACGTAAAAGAATCTTATACATTCTTATATGAAACACTTTATAGCCGGCTATTATTGATCCAAAAGGCGGGTCATACAGCTAATAATTTCATGTTGTTTCTTATTTTATGATTAATGAATCTTTCTCATTGTTATAATCTGTTTTATTTTACTATTTTTTTATTGATATGTAATCGCAATGGAGTAGGAAACTTATGTAATTACCTATATATTTTTGAGATATGAATCAAATAGGTGTTGCCTATACCTTTTGATTCATCTCTACTTCTCATATTGCTAAAGTAACTCTAGAGTTTCTAAAAGAGATATTGTTCTACTTACATTAAACTAGTGTAGTGTCCAATGTGCAGTCCAGTCCGGTTAGCTATGTTGTCTGATCTACCCTAGAGAACATCCTGCTTCGGAGAACTATCCTTATACTTTCATTGACAAATCAAGACAATATTAAAGACAATCATTATTCACACTTCAAGATATACCGAAAAATTGGGTAACACTTGATTAAAATGAATTAGAAAATTACAATTTTTATATATTTTTTAGAATATTTATGTCTTGAAATTTCGTTCTGCTTCATAAACTTGTTTCAACTATGCTATCAATGAAATAGCCATAATTGAAGGCGCCAGGGAAAGCAGGTCTGAGAAATAGCCCGCTGTGGAGCCTAGCATAAGAGAATGCCGGTAAGGCACTGAGCTGCAACCCTAGGGAACTACAAAACCATATCCTGATGGTCTGATTAAGACCACATAGGAGCATGAGACAGTCTATGGGTATGCTCTAGCAACTCTGATAACAAAACTTTTGAGAGGGCGGCAGTAGCTATAAGTCAACCATGAGTTAACTCTCGAGAGTAGCCTACCGGACTTCATTCATCATTCTTTCCACATATCATAATCCAGACAGAGCTAGGTCGCCGAGATCGTGGTTTTCGAGGGTGAGGGCCTTCATCTGTACATTAAATCAACCTAGACGAGGAAATAGATCAGGATCTTCGAATGCAAATAGAGGAAAGCTGAATGAAATGTCATTTTATTTTACACCGTATATTACAATTTCTCCAAAGCATTCGATAAGCTATGGCAAAAAGATATGCTATATAAAATTCTTCCACTGGGACTGCCACAAGGAGGAAGCCTAAGCCCAACCTTGTACTCAATATATACGGCGGATTTCTCAGTGACAAGCTGACGCTTCCCCCCCCCCTTTCTCGCATTACAGAATTAAGGCAAAAACCTTTTCAGAATAGGAAAGAACACGAGCACACACAAGCCGAGCCAAAGGCAGATAAATTGATAACTATTACGTACGATAAGTTGAAACTGAAAGGGTAAGAAAGATAAATGGAATGAAGAAAAAAGAAAGGAAGGGAGTAAGAATATTAGAAATATATTTTTATTTGCTTAAACTTAATATTTTTTAATATCCAGAGTATCTGGACGGTATTATTTTTCATGGAAGATCTATAGCTTTCTCCTATGTCTAATTTGCATACATTTTTATAAATATCTTTAATGTTATTGATTTCAGATAATTCGATGAGTTCTCAAATTTTCTGCTCAACTCTAAAAATTAGCAAGTTTTTCATCGTTCCAGAAGACCCACAAAACTATTTGTTCGAAAGGTCTAGCAAGGAAGTGCAGAAACACAAATTGACCACGGCAAATATAAATTACTGAAAATAGCACGAATTCAGGCAAACTTCCAAACAATCTATTTAACTCTATTCAACTCATAAGCATTCTTCGAATTAACGGGCACGACCTAACAATCAGGTATCTCTCCCTAAACACCTGCAGCCCCTCGATAATTTTCCAAATTTAAACCGAAATTCAGTGACAGCGTTTTGCGCAGAAAGTTTATAAGGAGAGATCTGTAAAAAAGGTGGTAAAGATTGTGCAAGTGAAAATGTTTGGAAGATATTGAGGCCAGGAAGGCAAGCAATTGCATGCGTCCCCTTGGAATATAACCACGTTACTGCGTACAGAAATGTATACACACAGACGGATCTTATGGAGCGATCCATCCACACAACAGGAACCTGGCAGTCTCTAATTCCTTACGGCAAGCATCTTCTCAATTTCATCTCAATGATTGCCTCAAACCGACGACATAGAAATGATCATTTTGGATGTAAAGTGGTTTTGTTTTCTTAGTCTTTTATGTTTATTTTCTCCTATTCTCTCTGCTCTACCCCATCCATGAAATTGGCTGAAATGGTAAGTTTGGATGTAAGATTGGTTTTCTTTTCTCGTGTATTTTATGTTTATTCTGCTCTTTTTTATGTTCACCTTACTTATAGCAGCGGCTGACTAGAGAAACAAGGATGAATAAGAGCATTGACCTTGTTCAGAAAAGTCAGAGTTTAAAATGATAAATTGTCTGCTCTAATAACCTGGGATCATATTAAATGGGTCTATTTAACTTAAGGACATTGCATTCATGCGTAAATCTCTTGAAGTGAAACCAAAGATCTTACACTGACAACCCCTATAGTTTTTAAACCATGAATTTGTTTGGATTTTAATTCCTTCTATCAATGTGTCATTAAAGCTGATTGAATACTGGGTGATGCAGTCATTTATAGCTGCTTTTCCTTGACCTCAGGCTTCAGAATGTGTGATTTAGTCCTTCAGATTCTTCCCCTCACCGGAATTGGCATTAATCCATCCCTAAGATTTTTAAAAACAAACGGAAATTATTAATCAGTAAACCGCCTGAGAATTGCTTTTCAAAGTATCCCTCTCTCGGGTCGTATATAAGTTATTATTTAACTTCGATAATGACTTCGCACGAGGAAATTTTTAGAATCTATAAACCGTTGTATTTGCAAAAAGCGAGACGCATTTGGTTTCATTTTCTTATAAATCAAATGCCCTATTTAGAAATTGGTACATTTGAATCCTACAGGGTGTTTCTAAATTCTTGTCAATCTAAGCAAAAATTAATAAGAACAATAGAAGAACAATATAATAATATCAAACACATGGACTGGTTTTAATATATTCACTTTCATTGACATTGTCGCACATCGACAAGGTCTGTATGAAAACCAGAATGCCCACGATTATGTGCCCATAAACAAGCAATCAGCCTCTCTTCCAAACTGTAGGAGGTCGTGTAAGCCAACTGTAATATAAAATTAAAACAATATTTACAGGGAGCGAAAATACTTTGATCTCACTTCGGTGTTCCAGTGGATAAGAACAGGAGCGTTTGAAGAAACGAAATCAAGACATGTTCCTTTCATGTTCAAGATTGGCTTTGTCAGGATAATCATCTGTTGCAGGATAGGTTGGCGACCATTTCATTAATACCTGCTCTCTTTCCCTCTTTGTTCGTGCTACGCAAGGCCAATTAAGACGAGGAATATTATGACCACTCCCTTGTCACTAAGTTCGGTCGTATCCCACTCCGAGTAGCTCCCTGTCTCCACGATATACTAGTGAAGACACGCAGGAACCTAACAAACTAAATAGTTCAGAACGAAAAAATGTTTCTTAAGCCGGCTGATAAAGAAGACAAAAATGCCTCTTTAATTTATAAAGACTTAGCTAAAGCCTCTGCCTTCGCTGGCTATTGAGAGCAGTTTAAGTAGGGTTTCGCCCCTCCCGCTCATTAACGTTACATATATTTCCACTTTCATTAACCTTAGCACTTTCTTTACGATTGTTGCATGTATACTTTTTAGTAGCGATGCCTTCGGTATTTTGTTGATATTCTTGGATTTCAGGGACGAATTCTAGCGACGAATTCCAGCGTCGACCAAGGGTTTCCTCCCTGCTTTTCCTTCGTAGTGGAATCCTGAATTTCTTTGCTCTTTTCTGCCTTTCTGACCTCTTCCACCAACCTTCTGCTGACCTTGAGGAAGTCTGTATTCTACTTGTTTGTCGTAGTGAGGTAGTCTCTAAAGAGACTCTTCCATAGATTGTGGGGTTCAAAATTTTTCCTAGACGATTATTCTTAAAAAAAATAAAGAGAAAATAGTTCTTGTTTTTTAAATAAAATGAGCAACACGAAGGTAAAAAAATGTTTAATATTAATAGTTGAAAATTGCGGAGTATTACCGTACGTGCCCTGTATATCGTTATTAACATTTATTTGCAAAATCTTCCAAAAGATCTCAAATAGAAGACTAGTTAAATACTTAAAAGATAACCTTTATTGTGTTCATCTGTTCTGATTCCGAATAGAATAGGAACATAAAAGTGGCACTCGGAATTATTACAGAAAAATCGTGAAAGTTAGGAAGAATGGATGGAGTTCAGCATTTTAGGGAACAAGTTTTACGAGCGCCGTAAGTTATTATGGAGAGGCAGGCTGCATCTAAAAGGGATAAGCTCGGCAAAACTGAAAATAATTTTAAATTATTCTTTCTTGATTTCCTGACACGACTGAATCAGATATTGGAGAGTAGTGGAAGGTGGGGTAATACGGACCTATGGGGTGAGATGGAACCCTCCACTCTACCTTATCCCAACCAGAAAGGACAAGGTTCAGATTGTCGCTGCTAGATGTCCTTCATGTCATCCCTAAGTGATGTATTTTGAAGGCAGAAGTCACGCTCAATAGTCCATGTGCACTCATGAGGGCAAGTTACGTTTTGTCATGGTGCTGATGTTATTTGCACAAGGTAAGATACTGGATTGTTTGTATTGTTATATTAGTTACAATGACTCACTATTTATGCTGCACATGCCAATTTGCCTCTACATTATAGGTATGTGCCATAAATTGCTAAATAAAACATGGATTTTCTGATGGAAATTTCTGAGATTGAAGCAAAGAAGAAACCAGAAACACTAGCATCCAAAAAACGACCTAACTAAAGCAAGATGAAACAAAAACAACACAGCAAGCAAATGCTTGACCATCCTGGGTTAATGAAAGTGACCGTGAAAGTAAGGGATACTTAACTGTCTGTTTGTATTGTAATTATACATTTGGTAATTCTCTGAGAGGTGAAGGGTGGATTTGTTGTGCCATTTACAAGAGATGGCAGATGAACAATGTGCAGGAATTCAAGAAGATGAAGAGGTTTTTGTGTGTGAACTATGTAGGTAATTATAAGTTTCTTTATGTTATGGTATAGCACTATGAAGGATCCATACAGGAGTAAAATGCGCAATGTACATAGGTAGAGGATGAGGAAAATGGTTTTCTACGTCATTTTAAAGTTGAATATTATGGAAAACATTTAGAGGGGTAAGATAGACCACTAAGGTCTATCTTACCCCGTCATATTTTATTTTGGTGGCATTAAAATAGTTTTTGAAACATTCCGTGTTTCAATTTTTTCCTTCAAAAACCATGACCAGGGTGCGTATTGTAATCATAACACACCAAAGCACGACCACAACCCCTAAAACTATCCCCAAAATATATAAATGTAGTTTCCAGGCGGCAACGTAAAAATCATGCCCACAATCCGAGTTCTGGATATTAACACGAGTTTTGTTATATTTATCCACAAAAGTAGTTTTGAAGAAAAGGATCAATGAATCGAAGGTCATAATTGGGTCAAAATATTTTGATAATAGCGCAGTTACGGTGATCAAGAAAAATTGGATATTTGAATTTATGTATGTATATAATTTCAATAGGGATAGGCGTTATTTTGTAAATAAAACCAAAGTAGTTGTTACGATGAAAAACATCATAATACTTTACGGAGTTCTCTGTCGAGTTCGTAATAAAATAATTTTATCGTGTAATCAGAAAAAGTAAGCAATCTATGCGGTAACTTAAATTTTATGAACTTAGATTTTCTAAGTTAAACGTCGAACAATGCAGGAAATCGATTTCTATAATTTATAAAAAATAACTTCCTGCATCCAAAAGAAGATGAACCGGCACACGAATGACATATCCTTGACTTAATTTTAACAAATGAAGACAAATTAGTAGAAAGTATAGTCATTGACAAAACACTTGGAAACAGCGATCACAACATAATTCGATTTAATCTAACTATTGTGAAAATGTTCACAGGAGTTCTCATATCAATTTTTATATCTTTTGTTCTTACTTTAATCTGTAAAATTGGAAAGAAATTCTAAACGATGTAAACTCAGAGGAGATTGATAATACTGGTCTACAAGGTTTTTGGAGTTTAGAAAATGGACATCATCCCTGTAAGCAATCGGTCTCTTGAATCGAAAATTACCTTTATTTTGATTTATAAACTTTTTAAAATCCTTTTATAATGCATATATTAGGATTGGTTTAATTCAAAGTACATATGTTAATAAGTATGTGTTAATGTCCATATGTATATGTCATAAGTTTGTATATGTTAAAAATTAGTCACTATGTATGTGTGTACGTCTACTACATTGGATTCTTTACTTTATCCTAATTCTAATTTTTTTTTTTTCAGATTTTTCAGATGTTGTGGTGAACTAAGCGATAGATAATGAGCAAGATGGATGTCCTCTTCGAAAAAATGTTGTGTTAATTCTCCAAATATGTTATGGGAACACAAATGTGAAACATATAAAGACCTTGTTACCAACTTGATATCAACTTTGCGTGATATTGGTGACCCCCTAAAAATGGGCCTGCACACACTTTTTGTGATATATCCTTCATTACTTCCCTTATCACCCTTACTTGGCAGGGCAGGGGTAGAAGCAACGCCTGTGAACAAAACTAGATCTTAAGGGAAGCTCCAACATGGAATATACTGTGCCAAACATTACTACAAGGCAAGCTCGTTCAAGAAAGTGAAAGAAACTTTCGTGCATCAGAATTCAGGAGTGGATAGAGCACTTTGAGAACTATTGGACAGTGGAAAACCTCAATGCAGCCAGTGAAAACCATCCAAGCCATTAAGGATGCCCCAGAAAGCGTGCAGCTGAGCTGGTCAAGAGCGTGAGAGAGTCAGTTCAGGAGAGTCCAAAACGCTCTGTGCGGAAGCGAAGTCAGTCCCTCGGAATATCCTGTGAGACTTGCAGGAGAGCGCTAGTAATATATTTAAAGGCCTACCCATACATAATACAGACGAAGCAGAATCTCACAGCGCGGATAAGGAGCAGAGAAAGGCTATGGCAGTCAAGATACTGGAGAAGATTCTGGAGATCTCAAATTTCCTTAACCTCCTTTAGACCTCAAATGAAGCTTACTTCCATCTTGAATGAAGGTAAACTCGAGAAAAAATGTCTTCTGCGGAACAGATGAAGTATCCACCAAGCCCCTCCACTCTTCTAAGTGCACAGTATGGATTGCAATCTCAGCCAGAGGCATCATCGGAACATTCTTCTTTGAAGAATCCGGCGCGACAGTGATAGTCACCAAGGGGCGATATGTTGAGGTCCTCAAAACCTTCAAGAGGGAGCTGCAAACCCTGTTTTCGTCGCTTATGCGGAAGTTCTGGTTACAGCAAGATGGAGCAAGTTCTCACACCTCAAACCTATTCCGAGATTGGCTGAAAGAGAACTTTGGTGGCCGTATGATCAGTCTCAAGACTGATTTTGAGTGCGCACCTCACAGCCCAGACCTTTCCCCCAGATTTCTTTCTCTGGGGTTACCTTAAAGGCAGAGTGTACGCAGGGAGACCCAGGGTCATCACAGAACTCAAGGAAGCCACTAGGGAGGAGATCAGAACCATTACTAGGTCGCTTTGTAAGGACGTTATCAACAACTTTGTTCTGCGCCTCAAGAAATGCAATGCACAGAGATAAATTGAGGTCATCTCGAACACGTGCTCTAGAATAAAGAATAAAATTCCAAAGACTTTCATCTTTTCATATGATGTTTTTAAACACAATAAACTAGTTATCACCAAAGTTTCATTCAATCCTTGCATGAAAATGCATTTTATTTTTAGTCATCTTGAATGTTTTCCGGAAAATCTCGGAGATTAACGTTAGCGACAAACAAGATGAAAGATTCCATCAGCACATCAAAGAGATGGAAACTCGTTAGTAACAACCTTGGGACGCTGTGATAATAGTAGACTATTGCTGGTTTTTAAAATGAGATACTCCTGTTGCTCAACATCAACGGTGCGCAAATAGCGTAAATTTATTGCCTGAATTTTCTGCCAAAATCTTTGTCAACATGCTTTTTAATTTTTTTATATTTACTTGTGCTTTGTTTGTTTATGTGTTATGCTCTCTTAATTGTTTCATATTAATTACCGCTTGTAGAATTAAAATAGTTTAAATAAAAAACAGTCTTATTTAATTGCACTAAAAATCACTAATATCAACTCATGTTCACCTTTGGAATGATTTTCCTGCGCAATTTTAGCATCTAATAGAGCCAAAATGGAGATGAGGAGAGACAGAAAACTAGACCCGATGGAGGAAAACTGAAGTCATTTTTGAATTTAGCAGAAGCAAAATCACTTAAGAATTCGTTGAAATATTTCACGCACCAGACAAAAGATTTTTTCTTGTTGTCCAGTGTAATAATCTTCATACATTATTGTTTAATATAAATAATAAAATTGCGCGCTATAAACTTAAGGTTTCTAATAAATTAAATCATGTGCTGTAGCTAAATAGTGAAATTAAAAGTATATAAGTGAAGATAATATAAAATTTAAGATACCTTTGTTATCATTACCCTGGCAAAAATTGAATAAGGAACAGATAATAGGAACGAAGAAAAGGTACTTGAGTCGTCAAAAGAGAAATCAAGCGATTTTATAGATATGTAATTAATCGTAAGGCAATTAGAGAGAGCATCGTCCAATTCAAGAATTAGAGGGTGTCCTTAGTGACAGGAGGTAAAAAAATCAATATTTACCAAAGGTTTTGACCTTCGAAGATGCAATTAACTTACAAATAATACACGAAAAAATAAATATTTATTAAAACAATTACTTTCAAATATTTACATTACCGTAAATTAAATTAGTTATTATTTCGTGAAAATTTCCAATTCGGCTTCTCCCGTTAAAATAGGCTTAATTTTCCTTATAGAATTAAGTAGCAAACTATTAAATACCTTTTACAATTTAAAGGTTCTATTTACAATGGGATAGTTAATAATCAGTTGAAAGATGCAAAGATATTACTAGTTTTCCAAAAAGGCATCAAGTGTGATCCGGGAAATTTTCCGCATATCTCCACTACATCGCTCGTTGGTAAACTCTTGTAGTCCAGTATTAAAGATAGGCTCTGAAGGTAAATAATTCAATAAATTATACACAACACGGCTTTCGACAAGGACATTCATCCTTAACAAATTATGAACAGCCTCTAATTAAAATTCGCCCCATAACACGAAAGTTACGCACCAAAACAGGAAATATGACGAGGTTTACATAGATTCGATTTAATGATACTACAACGAACCCTACACCAAATCATTAATTATAGATGTCGTGGAATGACCCTTGGTTTTGATCACTATACTCTTTGACACCCTTTTAGTAGCAGTATGCTTTAAGGGGTGTGAGTTACTTCTATAAAGAAGTAGGCTTTGTTCTAAGAGTGCTAATTCAGTAGTTTTATTCTTAAGGAAGAGCTATTTTTAAATACATAAGGATAAGAGGAAACACCAGATATCTACCAAAATAAACATGTATTTTAAATGAAACACTTAACTATAACAAATCAACAGTTAATACATTTCTATCTTTGACATCTAAACCCTTCGCACGGTTACAACTGACAAAAATAAACAAATAGGCTTCCCGTAAACATACCAATTGCCAATTAGTATTTTTATCACGACTCTATTTGATTAGCGTCAAACATTAAATTAGCGTACTCTCGTCTACACACACATATGACCTAGGTTCAAGAACAATGGTTTCTACTCTCCTTTAAAACATGGGACGTACTAAACTTCTACTATCGCAATAGAGATATAAATGTTATTTTTAACTTACAGGTAGGTATTAGGGATGCCGGATGTCGCTGGAGGACTTATCTCTCGCTTTGCAGTGTTGTGGCCGCTGGTTGAATTTTCGTGGAGGGATTGCTTGTCGCATGTGACGGGGGCTGATTCTTCAACGTAATTAAAGTACGGGAGCTCGTTGGGGCTGGGTTCTTCTCCTCTCACTCTTACGGAGCTTGAGATGTGAGAGTCGCTCGAGTGTGAGCGGCTTTGCTTTTCTTCAGTCGGACTTCTTTGCAGACTGAAAAGGCTTCTTCGGTATGGCACCGATATAAAGCTTGACTATTTAGGTTAATACGGACCTGAAAGGGGGGATCGATTTTCTCAATCTGATCCTCTCGTTTCTCACGGAAATAGTCTTGTATGGCTGAAGGATCGATCTTCACGAACTAACCCTTCTTCTGGCGTATCTACTTCTAATCTTCTTGTCTGGCTGAAAGATCAATCTTCACGAACTAATCTTTCTTCTGGCGAATCGACTACTAATAATCTTCTTGTCTGGCCGATGGATCGATCATCACGAACTAATCCTCCTCTGGCGTATCGACTTCTGATATACCTCTTCTCTTTCTTTGCGGGGCTTATTAATAGGCAGATTGCCGCCCCATCTAAAGGGGGAAGTGACCAGGCCACAGAGGCAAAGGGGGGGGGGGCGAATGGTGAGTTAGCATCTGGGGAGAGCGAGAATTCCTGAGGTGGCACTGTGGTGCCCAAGTCAGCTCGCAACCGCACCGCTACTTGGCGTGCCTTCTGACTCGCACCGCTTTTTTTCCATAACCACGGGTTTATGGGTCTCGTAGGTAATTGGATCGTTAGAGCGTCGTTTAAGGACCTTAGGTGGTCGCCTTAAAACAGATGTTAGCTCCAACTGCCCACAGCGGCGGGGAGATCACACATGGTAAGCAGTTTCACTGGCTACCTTTCCCACGCTTATCCTCATGAGGAAGGGGGGGGGCTTTAAGGTACCTATACTCCTCCAGGATGCTTAAGTTAGCCATTTCTCTACAATAGATATAAAACAAATGAAGTTTAACGTACTCAAATCTTTAGTCATCTAATTATCCTTGTTTTATATTAGATTAGTGAATGAACGACAATAATTTTAAGTCCGTAAACTTACATATAAATGACCTGTATTCATCATTTCGAATTACTTTCAAGTTTTGAGATAATCATATGAAACATATATTTCCGCCCTCCTAAATTCTAAGACATCAGCTGTGAAAATCCCCCGCCTGCCCTCACGTGGAATGCGCTGAACAAATCAGGTGCCCATACTTGCGTAAAGACCTCGCGCTTTAAAGGGGTCGAATGCAAATAAGCCAATTTGATCCCGGGACCTTTGGAAAAATCCCTCGAGAAGGAAAAAACCGATCATTCAAATTTAATTCCTCTTAAATCAATATTTTATTTTGTGGCTGACCGAATTAAATATTTAAAAGCCCAAAGAATCCAGTGATAATTAGAACTTACCTTTCAAGATGTTAAGCCCAAACACCTCTGCTCAATTGAATTCAAGCTAATAAATAGACGATTGAATAAGTATTTATAAGGAAAAGGAAATTAAAAAAAGATATATAGGAATAATGTTAATCATGTTTCAAAGTAAAGTAGCTGTAATGAAACTTAAAAAATAATAGTTCATTGTCTATCCGTTTATTTGGGAGCTCACTTTTTCCCCCACCCCATATTTCAGCCTCTTTGGTGTTGGTCGCATGCTCCTGCGTCGAGGGAGGCCGGCTCCCACGAAGCCGGAACTTGCTTCCTTCTTCTTGCTTTTGTTTTGTTTTTTGTTTTTTGATTTTTTGTTTGTTTTTGTCGGAATTTTAAAGAAGGCAGAATTTTTGTTTGTAATTTGTTTTTTTAAATCTTTTTGGCTGTTTGTTTTTCCCTGCTTGGTTTGTTTTTGTCGGAATTTTAAAGTAGGCCGAATTTTTAATTACAACTACTCATGCCCTTGTGAGCAGTCGCCAGATGGCGCTATTGAAGAAAAAAATCTTTTTCTTCCATTCTTCGATCTATTACACCTTGGTTTCAGATCACATAATTTGCTTTCGATCTTCATTTTTTCTTTCCATCGGGTTGACATTAATTGAATCGGTGGGCTTTACTGGAGATGGAGTTCTATCTTCCCTAGTTCTCCTTCTTCGCACTGCTTTTTCAAACACCTCTAATGCAGTCGAATGGAATAACTAATTGCTAAATATGACGGAATAATAAATAATGTTGAGTTTTTACACTCAATTTTTACACTCCTAATTTTACCTATGGATATTTCTATCCTAAATATAAACCAAATATTAAGAAGAAAACGACAGAAAACTGAAAAATGATTCCGAGTTCTTTCATTTTTTTATTATAAAATACTTTCCTTTCGGAAAACTAAATATTATACAGTAAGTCGTCTTCGCACCCAGAACGATTGCATTAAAGCAACTTCTTTATTTTTCTCGTAGGAATTTACTATTAAAGTAAACAGGGTCTGCTGACCAACGTCGCGTGTTCTCACTTATTCTGATTTATGACTTTACGACCTTAAAAACATTCAATGATTCCCAGACTAACTTTGGGAGGAACTTAGCAATTAATTCATTTGAGTATATAAAGAAACAAACAACAAAAAACTAAAAGGTGGCACCGATACTATTTAGTACTCTAGTGTGACACTAAGGTGGCATAAAAGGGTCAAAAAACATTTTGAAAATACAAGGGTACATAATATATGACCCATTTTTATTTTGCCGCGTCATCATTTATTAAAGAATTAATTCCTTTAATTTTGTTTTTTTTTCTAATGTACAAACGACCACTCAAAGAGTAATCATTTCTAAATGAGTACTAAAAGAGCAATCATCTATAAACGAGTCCTAAAAGAGCAATCATTTGTAAACGATTTCTACAAAAGCAATCATTTCTAAACGAGTACTAAACGAGCAATCATTTCTAAACGATTTCTACAAAAGCAATCATTTGTAAACGAGTACTAAACGAGCAATCATTTCTATTCGAGTACTAGGAGAGCAATCATTTAGTCCCTTTTATATGTTTAGGTTCAATTTTGAGTTCCACCTATTAATAAAAATTGGATTAAAATGTAATCCTAATTGAAATTTTCCATATTGCTAATGGAATAGAATTCATTTCCTTTTTAATTTTATAGAAATATATATTTTTATTTTCCATATATTGATACATTTATTTTATTAGCCAATTTAATGTTTTAAAAAAAAAAAACATTTATTACCACCTCAAAGAAGATATAGTGTAGAAGCCCTTGTGAATTTTCCCTCTGGTAACAATGATTTTTACCAGTTCTATTAGATAATATTGTAAGACAATTGATTTTCTGAAAGTGTTTAAAGTGATGATGATGAGAGAGAGAGAGAGAAATTCAAAACAGTAAAATGGTACAAGTGTTTGAGTTGCTTCGATTTCAATAATTCACTAGGTATTTCTAAGATTCATTAACGGTGCGATAGATTTTTAAAAGAAAGTTTAACGCCCTCTTGCATCCATTGTTGGATCTATCTAACTGTGGAAAAAAATAGTGGGAGATTTAATGGATGTGCAAAACACGACCCGAGAGAAAGCACCAGTTTATCTTGCGTCACTGGGGTCGGTAGGGCGTGTCGCTCCTACAGGTTTCAGTTGTAGCAGGGCCATTATCGCTGTTACACCGTCCATTCCCTTGCGGGAATAAGGTGTGGAAGATGGCAAAGAATAAAGGAAAAACAAATTAGAGGATGGACTTAAGGAGCAAGTATTTTGTTCAAACAAAAAAAGGCGAAATTAGCTCATCACATTGCTGCAGGCAATACATATAGTGTTTTTTCTATATGTATTGATTAACCTTTGTCACACTTAATGAAGAATAGACCATACAACATGGCAAATTATAATATCATAATAATGTAAATCTTGATGATCCGATAAATTTCTAGCACATCAAGGAGCAAGAGTAGTTAATATTCGTTCGAAAAACATTCCAATAAAAAATTATGCTACAATGATTTGGAACATCCTATTATTACAAAGAACAGAAAGAGATTCGTCAAACAAAACATCGAAGCTTTAGATAATATGCTTACCCGAAGTCCAAGAAAAACATTAAATAATATTGATTGGTATAAGCTACTAAAATTTATTTATAGCACACCTTCACTAATGCTATGCTCAAAGTTTAGATGTAACTATAGGCCAAGGGTGAGGAACTTCTTGCTCGTGTTTGTATTTTTAATCTCCCACATAATCTAAGATATTTATTTATAAATCAAAATTCTGCATTAATATTTCTCATTAATATTATTATCTGCTAAGTTTGAACATATACAACTCTAAAAAGAATTACAATTGGGAAATTCATTCCTAGCGTTCGATCAACTTATATATTTATGATTGGACTATGAGAGTACAACGTTTATCCGGACTGATATAGATGTTGGGCTATTTCCATGGGAAACAAGCTGCCAATTTAGCCAAAACCTACAATACAAAATTAATAAATTTAACATATAATTTGGACTTTTGGCAGATGCAAAGTCAGCGGACATTTGTAATATAAAGCTTTATTTGTGAGAGAATCACGCTCGTCAAAATGAGAATGAATTTTCAGCTGATATTCTTATTTCTTATGAAACCTTATTTCATAAAGGGCTAACTTTTACAAGTGACAACTTGCTAAAACTCGTATCTGAGAAGAGGATATGAGTGCTATAATCAAGCAAAGGAGAGAATTTTTCCTAAAGCAGAGTAAGGTTATGTATAACCTCTTCTATAACATTTGCTTCTCCATAAATGTTTACTTTATAAGTAGAGACAGAAAGGTAGTTTATATTTTAGTTCTATGAATTCAAACATCTAAATTGGTTGAGGCAACAAAAAAGTGCAGAAAGAGTCAAATAATATGAAAGGACTCAAAAAAAGAGGGGAGTGGAAGCCTTAGATCAGACAGCTCACTATAAACCTCGCCGATGGTAAGTAGAGATTTTTACATCATTGATTGTGCTTTGTTCAATGTTTTCATAACTTATTAAAAACTAGCAAATGTCATATTTCACAAAGAATATTTGATTGATTTTATCCCAAAAAGGTATGCTAGACAAGGTAAAAAACGGTTAATAATCCTTGAAAATCAAGTGAAAATTTCTAAATTTTCAATTCCTTCCCATCAAAACTTTCCCAGAATATGTGCGACGTGCTTCGACGCTAATAAAACTATATACACTTTACCCCTATGTATGCCCATTAATCAAAAGGACACCCATCATTTTATCCACACTAAAACACTTCATACTGTTGTTACTGCTATTACTGTTCTTCCTCTCGAAATTTCATGTCAATTCTCTTCCACCTTTTGCCAAAAGTTTCGTTAATGATGTCGTCTAATCTTTTGACTACGACTGTACTTTCCACTTGGGGTCTTTCTTCATCAAAATACGGCATATTGTTATAGTAAAACTTGCGTAGGTATTATGTAAATACCTTTTTCAAGTATTTGCACACACTTTGAGCCTGGCAGATTTCCCTTGCTCCTATCCTGACCTACAACCATAGATAGCTTCTGACCCTCACTACAGTTCGGAAGCTGACACATACGAGGGGCGGTCAATAAGTTTTGTAATTCGGATATAAGGAAACGAGATATAAGAAAATGTGGTTTATTATTTTTCAATATAACGACCCTTGACTTCAATGCACTTGCGCCACTTGTTCCTGAGCCTTCGAATTCTCGACAACCAGAAATCTCCCGATTGCTGTTCAATCCACTCCTGGTCGGCAAGCTGGACATCCTTATCGTCCCCAAACGGCGTCCACGCAGTGCAGCCTTGAGCTAGCGGAATAAAAAGTACTCGCTAGGGGCCAGATTAGACTGTAAGGGGGATGGTTAAGCTCCTCGAATCCGCACTCACGCAGGGCAGCTTGTGCAACTCTTGCCTTGTGGACTTTGACGACGTTGAAGTAGATCATGGGGCGTGAAGTTTCTAGGGACCCAACGGGCAGAGACCTTGGTCATGACCAAATTGTCGTGGATGGTGTTGATAACACTTCCATGTGATATTCCAAGTTTTCGCTTAATTTCTTCGGACTTCACCCGTCGATTTTCGAGGATCATCCTCTCTATACGGGCCACATTGTCCTCGTTGGTCACGTTTGACGGGCGTCCTGGACGGGGGTCATCTTCAAGGGCCTTACGACCATGGCGGAACTCCCTATTCCAGCGAGCAATGGTTGCATAGGAAGGGGCGGTGTCGGTGTACACTGCAATCATGCGTTCATGGATCTCTTTTGCATTCTCGCCTTCCTTGGTCAAAATTTTGATCACTGCGCGGTGCTCAACGTTCTCCATTGTTGAAAATTTTGTGAGTGACGATCTGCGATCAGCTACTGCTTCCTCAATAGAGGAGTCAGGGGCATGTGGCTGCGGGTCCTGATTTGAAATAACTTGTTCTAACACACCCACAAACAGCCATCCCCCTTCCTCTGTTTTGCCGTACCAATTCGCAAAACTTATTCACTCCCCCTCGTATGGTTGAGATGTCAGACTTTTTATCAGTGAAACTAAACTCCGTTTAATAAGAGAGTTCACCAGGGGCATATAAATCTTGGTACTTTTTACACATGTGGTTGTTTCTCCAAGCCGTAAAGTAAGTGGGATAATTACTATTATGTTTCTAAATTAAATATTTTTAAAGAGAAAACGAAGGCTTGTGTAAGAAATTGTTTTTGAAAATAAGAATTTTAATAAAAGAAAAAGGATGACCAGAAATTTGCCAGTTTCTCAATTTGTACTGATATTTAATACTCTAAAATTTACAATTTCCCTTTAATTTGTTCCTCTACTTGAAATTGCAGATTAGCAATTATATAATATAATATTTATTGTTTAAAAAGTCAGGTAGGTATTCTTCTTGATTGCTCGGACAAGTGGCTGCAGTTCGAGTGAATACGGGCTTGGAGGTGTACGGTGAAAGTGGCACCACTTGGCGAGGAGCAAAATAGGCAGCAAGTGTGCGGACGATAAAAACACGATCTATGACTCGCATAAAATCAAAATGTGTATAAAAAACAGATGAAGATCACTGTAAAGGCAACAGAAGATCGTGTACTCGAAGAGGAAAGGTGTGGAAAAAACTTGAGATGGGAGAAATTGTAGTAATACTAGCACCATTTAGATAGCAAACTCACTAAAGCTCTCGTCGTGGAAGAGCCGTACCGATTTTAGAAACAAGAGCGGGCGCTTAAAACAAGGACTGCAAGTTCAGAACGCGCTTTTCCGCCTCAGCTCTTTGGTCGAAGTCTGGACCGAATCGACAGGTTTGTTAATCTTTGCTACTAGCAATGGACAGTCCTCGGTGGTGGGAGAGCTACTCAAACCTCGGTATTTCAGACCATTGTAGGCGGCAGCTAAGACGCAAACAACAGTCTGTATCAAGCTATTAATAGGTATAACATTCCCTAGCGGTTCCAAGATGTACAGGACGTTCGGGCTAAAGTTGACGATTTTTAATGTCTCCTATTTTCAGGAACAGATTTATCTACCAGTGAACATTGAATGGCATAGTTGAGAAAAGGTCAGCAGACATGGACGATTAGAAAGCATTTGAATATTGGAAAAGTTACCCCTAAAATGAAGATTTGCGCCCGGTGTCAAAATGTTGACATTATGACTGCTGCTCATTGCTCTGCAAATACTGTAAAGGCTGTAAAATATGACATGGACTGCAAAAACGGTGACTACGAAGCTGTGCCCCCCTTTTGTAGATACATCAGGCGTTCTGACTGCGTCAGTACGCCGGCATTTATCAAGGGTGTTCCTTTACGACGGATCGAAGTTACGAGTAGCAGTAAATAAAACATTGTTATTGGTGAAAATTTATTGATTTCACTATTGGATCATATTATTTGACTCAAGGACATTATTTGTGAAAAATAATATCACCCAAATCTCCGCCAAGGCTTCGACGGCAAACCTCCGCTCGATGGTCAAAACTTTTGATGATGTCTCTGCATAGTTGCTCCTCGATCTCACCAATATGACTTATTATCTCACCTTTCAGCTGTTGAATTGTTGTTGGTTTGTTGGCATACACCTTACTTTTGAGATGACCCCAAAGGAAGAAATCTAAAGGCGTCAAGTCACATGATCGTGGTGGCCAATTGACCTCGCTGTTTCGAGAGATGATGCGAGCTGTGAACTTCTCATTCAATAAAGCTATTGTTGCATTGGCTGTGTGGCATGTGGCGCCATCCTGTTGAAATCACAAATCTTCGACATCCATAGAATTCCATTCAGGCCATAAAAAGTTGGTTATCATGGTACGGTATCGCTCGCCTGTCACCGTAACAGAATTCCCGGCATAATTTTCAAAGAAATACGGCCCAATGATTCCGCTAGCAAAAAATGCACACCAAACAGTGACCTTTTGTGGATTCAGTGGCTTTTCAACAATCCTCCTGTGATTTTCATCAGCCCAAATGCGACAATTCTGCTTATTATCGAATCCACCAAGATGAAAATGGGCTTTATCACTAAAGATGATTTTTTGCGAAAAGTCATCATCGGCTTCTCTTTGCTCGTGCACCCAATTGACGAATGTACGGCGTTTAAAATGGTCAGCAGTCTTCAGTTCTTGTGTCAATTGAATTTTGTAAGCGTGTAGAGACAAATCTTTTGTCAAAATTCGATGTAACGTTGTTGTGGAGAGGTTCAATTCCTGCGCGCGATGACGAATAGGGGTGTCTGGATCTTCGGCTACATTCTCGCGCACTACAGCAATGTTTTCAGCTAAACGGGGTAGAAGAGCACGCAATAGCTTTTTCATATCTGCCACCGACCCAGTTTGTTTGAATTTACGAACAATTTTCCCAATTGCACTCTCGGTTGGTCGATTATGTTGACCAAAAAAATCGCGAAGGGCCCGAAATGCGTTTCTGTTTGAACGGCCATTTTCGTAATAGGCTTCGATAACTTTAACTCTTGTTCGATTGTTAATCTTTTCATGGTTGAAGTTGCCAAAGACTGACGTGGTTAAATCTGAAAGAAAAGAAAAATCATTAGACGCCTAAACTTAACTCACATTTAAAATCGGTCGAAGTTATTGAAACACCCTTTACAACAACTGCAGGAGAAAGTGAGACCTGAGAACCAGAATCCGCTCTTTGACAAGAAAGATGGGTCTTTGAGTCTTTAGCAAGAAGTTGACTCTCAAAGAGGACCTTGGCTACCACTTGAACTAGAGGGCCAATGTACAATTCTGACTATAAAGTCAAGAAGAACCACTTGGCAAAATCAAGGAAGCTCCTGAACAAGCCGAAGCATTTTGTCCAGCAGGGGATGACCTGGTTCCTTTAGGACGAAATTCTCTCTCAAAACCAGTTTCACAACACCAAGTAAAACAGGTGGCTTGCCTACAATCCATGCGACGTTTCATGTATCATGAAGACCAAATTCCCCCTAACTGTGATCGTCTTGAGGCCATGGTAGAATTTTTAAAATGCATTTATTTGGAACTGAGATATTGCGCGTTTATTTAACGTTATGCCAACCAAGAGATTTATACTGAACACTCGTGAAGGTTGGTCTCAGCTGTGTTGCCAGGAAGTTAGCACCCGCGGAGTCTATGAGCTGGCTAAAAATAATTGCTGGCTTCTTTCCTACTAGCGTGATGTTCTTTTAGAGATTCTGCCAGCGTTGCTGATGCGAAGGCTCGTAGTGCCGGAGGACGATGGACTGGACAGCCTAGTATATGACATAATCTGCTGGGACCTTGAATTAGGATTATGCTGCTCCTAAGAAGGCTACTGGAACATATGAGAAGGCCAGGCGGAATTTTGTCTTTATAGACATGACGTTTTGTGTCTCAAATATCAGTTTTCAAAGACAGCGCCAGCGTTTCGCCCAACTTAACAAATACTATGGTACTTTAATCACCAATTATTTGCCAGGTCTGTGGTGAAAGATTGCTGGTTGTTCTCTTGTTGGTCCATGCTGAGTGCGTAAAGAATCCTGTTGCTTGATGGAGAAGCTTGAAGAAAGTGTAAACTTTACATGAAGCCTCACCAATGGAACCATTAATTATACAAACACTCCAATTATGTAATATATTATAGGCAATAACAGGTACGAACTCTTCTTGATTATTCAGTAAATAGAGAAATTGGAGGTGGAGTGTAAAAATGGCACTTAGCGAGGAGCAAAGAGGGGACAGCGAGTCTTGAGGAGATGAAATAACGATCTATAGTTCCCATTCTAATCAGTTGCACTAAAATATACTTGCGTGGCGTGAGGTTGGTAGGAATCAACATCAGTTGATCCATAATGTCAATAATTTGTTTAAATCTGTTAAATAAACTGGAAATTATATGAATATTATACTTTAAATATACCTAATGAAAAATTGTTTTAGTAAACTAATCCGCTCTACAATTTGTATCGTTCATTCTTTTAGTTCAAAAATCGTGTAGTGAATACGCATTAATTGCACGTCATTTTTTGTTGACGCCACCATAGTTATACAAGGCGTAAAATATCCCCAACCTTCTGATTAATTTCTGGGGCGAAATTCGAAAATGATAATTTCTTGTTTAGATCAAAACAAGTCTAATTTTTTCCATAAATTCGAGTTTCCCTAAAATTAGAAAACTTTGCACATCAAAACGTGGGAAAAGGGAAAGAAGAAAAATGAATGAGATTTAATGGAGATGAAGGGTAAATCTCTTAATTTCTTCTCTCATCCGAGATAGTGAGTGAATATTTAATAAAAGCCATTTTATATTAGAAGGAGGTTGCAACTCAAAAAAGCAGCCATTTGTATAAATTATGAAGGGAAATGGATGTAATCCGATTAGGTTGGTCATTACAGGTGCCCGGTTTCTGCACCTGACCCTCACATATTTTATTTTCCTTCCTTTGTAACTATGAAGTGGACCCCATATGGTACATCTATAGTTAAAAATATATAACTCATGTAGCAAGACACCGCACCCTTGTTAAATCCTTAAACCCGGCGTTCACTACATTTAATAAATAATAGTTTGTTCGAACCCAAAGCGAACAATCACTCAATATTTGGTAGTAACAATGTCTTTTAAACTGATACAACAAATATTTATATTATAACGTTAGCTAATACTGTGTTCTGTCGGAATATTTTAATATAAAAGGAAAAATCCCTCCCTCAATTTACTCATAACAGACGTGCATGACGTGCAATGAATGCTGATGGATCAGCATCTTGGCTAGAGGATTCTGCTACGTACGTGGAGTAAGAGTTTGCAGACCTATTCTCCTGGAGAACGAGAGGGTTCTAATGCGAGAATTTTCCCTACATCCATTTTATTCGCTTCTAAATTATTCAAGAAGGATTTTTCACGTTAAGGAAGACACATATGCCCGCCAGGAAGAGCGACAAGCGGCCTTCGATACATATCAGAACCTAGCCCTTGCCCGAGGAAATTGAGGTACAGAGAAATCGTTCCGGTAGCGCTTATTTGACATGTGTCCAGACGTTCTAAAATTAGTACTTAGTCCCACGGCGATGAGTCATCAACCGAACTAAAATCATATACTGGGACAGTGAAATGGCCCTTTTGAAGTAGAAACTAGGGGCCGGTTCCAAAGATCACCGATGCGGTTTATTGGGTCGTAGCGGCCCATTAAATGATAGCTGAATGCTAAAGAAGTCACTCTCATGAATATTCGAGACAAAAAAATGAAACCTTTCTCGGATAGTGAATTTTAAACTCATTCACATTTAGGACGCCTATCTCCATCTCATGTATCAGGAAGGCAAGGAACTGACACCTGGTAATGATCTTGTAGTCCGCGCAGAGAGGGTGTGTAACATTTAAATTTCCGAGGAGGAGAAAGATTATATTCACCTGAGCTACCACGGGATTAGCTCTACGGGAAGAGCCTAAATGGTGGTAGCGGAATGACCCCTAGTTAAATCCGCGGTAGGATGTGAACAATTTGAGCCTCCAGATCTATCGGGAGAGCACCAAGCTGGATTATAACATGCAGAAGGATTCCAAAAGGGCAAGAAAGCCACTCTGTTCTTAGGGTTAGAGGGGCCTGAAGCAGAGAGTACCTGCTTAATAATTGAGGCATAGGACGTTCCAGATCACACAGGATACGTCAGAAAAGAGTGTTTGTTTCGGAAAAGGAGAGTCTGCACGTAGACCTAACAGTCATGAGATCTTTTTCTAAGAGGTACATGCCACATTGCTCCTGGGAAGTAATTGACACACTTGTCCGTATGCGATAAGGACATAGGGTGCTGTCTTGGAGCAATTTACACAGACTACGAGTAAACTTGAAATTACACGTCTGTGTGAGTAATTTGTATGACAGAATCTGTGGCGGTACTAGCACATCCTTGAAAGTGGTACGAATGTCATGACAGTGAAACGAGACGAATTGGCACGCACCAACTCGGAAAGCCTGTCATAATTGAATGAGACGAATATTCTAGGGGTGGTTCTTAAGCTCCTCCGCCCTTCCATGTTTTCACATCACACAATCTTTCTTGCCTGCTCTTTGGTCGGCCACCACTTTAGTGATGTCTTCTTAAGTTTAATCCACTCTTTAACGAAACTCATGGAATTGGAGGGTGTCACCTGCACCGGCAAACCATTAAGAGTCCAAAGAGCAGTAATAATGGCCAGCCTCAAATGTGTTTGCCCCATACGTTAGGTGGCTTCCGTCCAATAAACTGATGACCTTCGGCTCTTTAACAGTCAACCTATCTTCTGTTATTTTCTTATGGAACGCGTGGTATTTAGCCAACACACTATCATCAGTGGAGCGAACGAGTAAAGAGCATTTGAAGACAACATGCTTGAAAACGCAATTTAGTCACTTTATGAGGGCCCCCGACGTCATCAAAGCTACGTTCACCAAACTATCAACTCGGTAATGGTCTTGTTCTTGGTCTGCACGCGCGATGACCGCCATGGCGACGGACGTGACGGCCTTTTCATGGTTGCCTGCCGAAACGACAGATGACCTATCCGTAACCGTAGCCCCCACGGAAGGAGAGGAACCCACACTCATCTTTAACTTCTTTCCAATTCGTTTCTGTTTCATTTTAGGAGAAAAGACGGAGAATGATCCCGCTTTTCTTTACCACCTGAAAGAGTCCCAAGGCCAGAGCCATATCCTTCTTCAAGATGAAAAAAGTTTGGCAGGCAAAGTGGTGACCAGTGGAGAAGGGCAGGAGGTCTCTACTCTTCTTGAGAGTCTTCTGAGCCCCGTGCTATCTTGGGAAGACCTTGCCCAGGGGCAGACTCAGGTTCATTATTATTTGGCACTGAACTTATTTGTTCCAACCGAAAACTCTTCTTTCTGGGGCTGGAGCACTTCCGGGACCATCTACACTTTAGAAGTGGCATCCAAGTGACTGGTCCCCAAAGTTATCAAGTATCTAGATCTCGGACTGATAGTCCCTATGGATTGTCACAAGAGTCAGTGGGCCAGCATGCCGACCTCTTTTGGGAAAAGGGGAGCCAGCATGACAGCTCCCATCAGTGCCACTAACATTGGGTCCATGAGGTGTAAAAAAGGCCAAGGTGGTGGCGAATCCTCTTACTCCTTTAAAGGTATTGAAATTGTTCACCTGCCTCCAAAGGGAGATCCTGAAACCAAGGCTGGTCGTCCTTTAACTTGTGTTGTTCATAGCTGGCTCGTGAGAATGCAAAGGTGGACTAACCGAGAGTGGAAAGTTGTCCAGAGGTAACTCTGATAAAATAAGTAAGTGGAAATTTCCCCAACCCATCCTCTCCACCGGAAGATTCTTGGATCGTGCCCTTAAGAAAGTACAGGGAGACACCTCCATGACAGGGGTGAGAAGCTACCCGGAGTGACACAAAAGAAGGCAGAGAAGAACCCCTTTGATGCATAAAAAAGGTTAGAGGGGAGCATCTCTTCAGCTGGTCAAAGTGGTGGTGTAGTAGTTTAGATCTTACGCCCTAAAACCAAGGTTCGCGCGAGGATTTGATTTCAGGAATGTAGGCCTAAATTTTGATAGCAAGTTAACTTAGAAAAATGCCTAAACATGCAATCAATGTGAAAAGAGAAAAATGTTTGGGGTTTATATCTCCCGTCCATTCACTTCCGCCTTTCCCATATTGGGTGTTCGTACGTCTACATCAAAACACATAGACAAAAATTGCACATCTAACAGGTCACTCCCAGAAGTCCGTTATTTAAAAGTGAACAGCCAGAGAAGTATGCTTACATATAGTGCAAGATTCATTTCATCAAATAATCATACTGTGCCTTAAATACAGTACCATAAAACACACTTTAACTGAACAAAGGACTGTAGTGTAGCTAAGGAAGTATTTTTTACCAGTCCAAAGAGAATAAGAGACGAAACAGAGAGACAAGTTGGACATCAGTCATATAGACAAAAATCTATTAAACGCCTGAGATTGACAGGACTGTAAGAGATATTTTTCGAAACTGCCCAAACTTTCATAGTAAAGAATGGGTCAAGACTGGTAAAAATTACTATTATGCAACACACAAAGGGATGTTGTTCTATTTCTTGGAGCCTATTTGGCACGGATCATATAAAAGTATGGTGAGAGACTTGGGCCTTGCACGAAGCTAGCGGTTGCCATTTACTGTTTTTCCGACTACCTGATTTATATATTAAATTCTGCATCGATAAATATAACGCTACATTATTTTAAGAACAGTCAGCTATAAATATAACATCCAATTTTTTCAAATAAAAGACGATTAAAAAATTCCAATACAAACATCTCTTTTTTAGGTATGTGTACTCTGAATCTGACGTTTAGAATAGCATCTTGAAAGCGAGAAGCTTCCAAAGGCTTCTGTTCGAGTCGTTTCAATTTATAAAATAGTAACAGTTTTTATTAAATAGGTTTACGGTTTGGGGAAATATTCAAATCGGCTGATAGATTTCAAACCTTCCATTTCGTTTTTCAATAATGGAACCATTCCTATTTAGATTAGAGACTCCGCAACAGCGAGACTGCCAATGACTCGTACTTCATGCCAATTAGCTCCTGATTGGCTAACGACATACACCAAATCTACCGTGCAAAGGAAGAATACCGAATATACAAATTTTCCAAATTTGAGTTATATATTGACTCTCATGTAACACGACCCGTAGATTCCATTTCTGGCATTTGTTTACACCCATCTTTCACTCGTTTTGAGTTAGAAATTGGCCACACACCGAATATACGCCACACTACCATGTTAACATAGAAGAGACACCGATATGCAAAATGCAGAGGTTAAACACCGATTGTACTGAATATTTGGTCTGTTTCATTTATATGTAGCACGATATCCAGACTTAAAACACTGAATATGCAAACTTTCTATCAATTTATTGCAGCTGCTCCCATGCAGCAACTTGTTTTCTTCTTGAACAAATTGTGAGCTACGCGTCTGTACTGAAATGGAAAAGAGTTTTTACTGCCTATGTCAAGTTTTATCTTTTTTAATTCAGTCGGAGGTAATCTCGTCGTTAAAGCAGAAGGGCTGGTAGCCATGGCTTGCAATTACAATACACCATCAAACGTCCTCCACTTTTTAAAAGAACAGTAAGTATATAACTTATTAAGCTTTAATTTAAATTTAGTTTTGTTTTCTATTACAAAATGCGTTTGCCTCTTTATTTTATTTTAGATTTATAATTAATGTTTTCTTTATATTCATAATAACTATATTTTTTTTAATAATATGGCCTGTATTATTAATAATAATCATAATTACTGGAATGTAAAAGAAATAAAAATTCATTAAATCTTTTCATTATTCATTTCAAGGTGAAGTTGCAGAGTTTGGCTGGTGAGAGATAATTAGTTTGTATTGACTCGCGTATCATATTTAATCTTTAATCAAATCAAATCAAACTAAATATGAGCCTACAAGGGGGTTCAGGCTTACACTTCCTTGTGTGTCTGTTCCTTATGATTTAAACGCCCTCCCGACCCCAGCATATCTTTCTTTTGCAGATCTTCTCTTTCGCTTCTTTTGCTTCATCTGTTTGTCCAGCCTTTTTTTCTTTGTTTCCTCGGTAGCCTAGACTGCTACACCCACTATGGTGGAATTGACGGGCTATAAACTGCTATATAATAATAAACTAAATACGAAGCGTATATAATATAGTAAAGCTAAAAAATTATTTCTCAAAGAATATAATTTTTTGTTTTATATTTATACCTATTTATACTAATCTGTACTACTTCAAACTGGGTACATTGGGTGAAGTTTTAGTGTGAAAGAAAACTAGTATGCAAATTTGTCTTAAAATCTTGCCGCAAGTAATTGAATGATGTGTTTTTTTCTACACGACCGTGACACGAATTTAAGGATTTTTTTCTTTGGATCCAGATTATGTTCTCTTTTGTACGTGGCTGCCTGCATTTTTTGCTGAGTCACCGTAATCTAAGCTTCAATATCGTTTATCTTTAATATATCGTTGTTTATATAGATTTATATTCAAGAGCAAGCCTTAAATATTTGTATGCCTGTAGGTTATATGTGTGTCCATTTGTTAACACAAAAATACTTGCACCTTAATGCTGTGTATACAAGGTGACAAGCATAAATTAAGGTGCTGGTGAGGGAGGTAAGGGAAGATGATGATGGTAATGATCATCACTATAATAATGCAGTAATTCACGAAATTATCGTATGTGCTACTTAAATGTTATGTATAAATATTTTTTCATTTTTTTCCTTTCAGAGGTGTTTTGAAGACAGAAGAGCAGGACATTTCATGCATTCAAGAGAATAATATAGCAGCTGCTATCGAAGTTCAAACTCCTGGAGTTTTTGATGCTAAGGAAGCAGTGTATGACAATGAAATGGCTTCCCATCACACCTCTGTTGTTTTTGAGGTTAAAAAAAGAGGAAATCAATGACCCAACAAGAAAAGATCATTCAAGAAAAAGAAAAACACCCAATATTCAATGGATGTTATATAGATAAATGCCCTTACAAATGATATTCCAAGTTTTCTGTTGAAATGCGAAAACACATTCACTCAGAATTTTGGAAAAACTGCTACGATATGAAGCAAGCATGGTTGTCAAGCAAAGTAACAAGGAAAGAAGTATAAAGAAGGCATATTCGGGAAGATTTATCAAGAAAAATATCATCGTATGTGTATACACTGAGCGATGCCCATGGTCGAGCAATCAAAGTGTCAGAAACTTTTTCTCAGCCCTTTAGGGTACAGTCAAGATCAGGTTATAAAATCATTATTTCATTCCATTGATGCAGCTTCTTTAATCAACAACTAATTTGTCAGGAAATATTGCATTGCTAGATAACAGAGGAAAACATGAACCTACCAATCGAGTTAATAGGAAAGTAATAATGAATCACATAAAATCTTTCAATCCAGTTATTTCTCATTTTAGAAGAGACAATGCTCCACATGTAAGATACATTCCAACAGATCTCTCCGTTGCTTTAATTTACAAACTATTTCAAGAAAAACATACATCAGTCCGTTGTTCATATGAATACTATCGGAGTATACTAAAGAAAATGAACATAAGTTTTTCTAAACCTGGTATTGACAAATTTTCCACATGCTTAGTTTATGAATTGAATATGAATGAAGAAAATACTGAAAAGGCTTAATTGCACAATGAAATGCAAAAGGAAGCAAGAAAAGAATACAATAAAGATAGTGAGATATACGAACAAATGGATGGACTCCTAATATTTGCCGTCGATATGCAAAAAGTTTTGCTCCTGCCAAGGATGCCTTATGTTAAAGAAACTTTTTTCTGCTCGAGAATGGTTGTGTTTAATGAAACATTGCTTTTTTAAAGAAAAAACAACATCACTATTGTGTAGTTTGGAATCAAAGTCTTCGAGGTAGGAAAATAGAGATACAAAAAGTTTATATTTTTGGCCGATAATTATGTTGCTCAGAAAAAAAACTGGACATTATATTCGGCACTCACTTTACTTGTCAAGGAAGATCTTGGACCCTCATAAATCACGTTAAAATATCTTGTCACCGGTCACGTATTCTTTGCCGCAAATGACGTTCATGGAAAAATTGAACAAGTAATCCGGAAAAAGAAAAATCTGTATGATATGAGGGACATCTGCAATTTACTGGAACTTTCAACGAAGAGAAAAACGGTCCAAGAAATAGAACTTTATGATTTTAAGGCCGACGAAAACTTGTCAAGGTTAAGAACAACCCGAAGAGCGTCTTCTAAGAATAATATTCCTTATTTACAAGATTTATGTGAAGTCCGATTTGAGAAAGGTCTTCACGGACTGATCTATAAAAAAAACATTTCAGGACTCTGGAACTAAAGTTAAATTTCTGAAAGAAATTATTCCACCCAATTTTTCGGAGAAATATTTATCAAAGCCCAGAGGAATTCAAAAAGAAAAATTGGATTAAATTCACTCATGTCTTGTTATGAGAATGCCTATTTCCCGTCGAGCAGTTTGGAATAACCTCCCTACTAGTGATAATATCTCTGATCTATTAAATTCTAGAATAAATTAAACATCACGGTCTTATGAATTTTTCCGTTAAGTTTTAAATTAATTTACATTTTGTGTATTTAGTAATTTTTCCTTAAAAAGGAATATAACTACAGATTTTGTAAAGTTTTATATTTTTACTCAGATAGTTTCAAGTATGACTTTATGTTCACTATTTTCTTTATTAAATTAAAGATATTTCAAAATAATCTTAACATGCAAATATAAAGATAAATTCATCGCATTTTTTTAAAGATTCTGTTTGGTTTGTATCTTTATGGTAAAAATATCAATAAAAATTACATAGATTTATATGATTGTTTTATACCTTCCAAATGACTTGTTAAAAATTCTAATAATAAACAAGAACAGTGATGAATGTATAATGTAATGTGGTTGCCATAATTATAATGAAGTCTGATTGCTTAATGTTGTCATTAATTCAAAGTGAAAACACCGAATGTACGTATAATCGGTGTCTCATTGTTTAATATTAATGGTCATTCAAGGAAAGAATACCGAATATACTTAAATTCGGTTTCTTTCCTCTGCATTCGTGGTGAATAGCAATCCACAAACTAAAGGAAAAACAGTATTTGTACAACTGAGCCAAAAATATAAAATTAATGCACAAAAGGAAGTACAAATATGAAAGATGATACCGAAAATGAAGGAAATACATCAAACGTTTAACAGAATCTTGAAAATATACCAATTTTTGGGGCATTAAAATAAAGGAAAACTTTGAACGCTTCTCCTGGAAAGTTATTATTTTGTATATTTGGTGCTCTTTCTCTGCACGGCAGAAATTGTGGCCATGTAGCGTCTTCCATAACCTTTCTCGCAGGTTTTTTTTACTTCTATAGCCTTTGTCACAGGAGTGAGGGAATTCTGTCACCTTCCTTATAGGATCAAGAAACTTATGTGACCTTTCTCACATAAATTAAGTATATCTCGGATCATTTTCACTGAATAATAAAAATCGAGCTTTGTCGCTTCAAGGTTATCAAATAAACATAGCGAAAGCTTTGATTCCGGCAGCTAAGGCCCAGCCTTGGCCCTAGGTTATCTTAAACATAGGTAGCTGAGTAATTCAATGAGTAATTCGCCTTCGTCGAGTATTAAGAGTTTGTCGCTGTCGGTACACAAAGGCATAAAGGGCTTTGATAAAATTTTCCCCTTTTATACTTATGTTGAGATTGTGTGTTAAATTAAATGGCTAATAAGTTCCTAATTAAATGTATAATAAAAAATAAATATGATCTTCGGAAAAATCGGTGAAAGGTTTAAAACTTTCTTAGGCCGAATTTGTCCCAGTGGAGAAATCAAGTTTTACTTTTTTGCTTGACGTGATTTGGAAAACTCTAGGAAATAATAGGAGTCTAATGATTCATCTAATGGACTAGTACCCTTAAAATTAGATGATTTTCTAGCTAATGAGACCAAGAACAAGGTGTTAGCGTGAATAGTTCGGTCGTGAGGCTTTTTGAAAAATAAATTAATTTTAAAAACCGTAAAATTATGGTTTGACATCCCGTAGACTTCTCCCCCAAGCTCAGATCTGGAAGAGAATAATCAATTTTAGTTTTTTCACTTTAAAAAGAAATTAATTAAAAAAATAACTACAGTCACGTGAATATTTATTGGCAACTCATTTCAAATTTTGTAATTTACGAATTTTTATACGTTGCTAGTTCGAAATGTATATATTTATATTATATTTAATTATATTTGCCTAAAAGAAATATATTATAATGTATAAATGATAATAAAGCAAATTATTAACATTAAACATGGTGTTTATTAGAAAAACACAGGAAGCAAAGGTATTTAGAACGATAACATAATACTGATTAAACAAATCAAATTATTAAAATTAGTGGTAAAGAATGTTTGAGAATGACTGATGGAATCTTCTAGACTAATCTAGGACAGCAGAGTACTTGCACAGCTAACTTTTTGAGGTGTTAATTCTGGTATTAGACACGGCTCAAGAATCATCTCTATAATAATCTTGAAATAGCAACATGATGAAGACATCCGAACACTCAGAAGCATAAAAGAAGCGTATAATTGAGCTGCACAACCAAGGAAATGGAGATATAAAATTTTCAGTAAGTTCGAAATCACAATTTCATCTGTAAGGAATATTATTATAAAATTTAGGGCTGATGCGACTACTGTTAATCGTGTGTGTAAAAGGCGACCAAAAAAATTAGCTGAGAGAAATGTGCGTTCTTGTGTTTGAATTGTCACCAAGAATGCAAAAGTCACTTCCAAGGAATTGAAAGCAAATCTGGCTAGCAGTGGAACAATTGTAGACGTGTAAACAGTGCGACGCTACCTGAACCGTGAGGGACTCCATGGACGTATACCAAGGAGGAAACCACTGTTGAAGAGGGTTTACAAAAAGAGACGTTTAGAGTTTGTCAGAGAACATCTTGATGACAATGAAACAGAACTTTGTAAAATATTATGGTCAGACGAGACTAATCTCGAGATATTTGGCATAAACGACCACCCTTACGTTTGGAGAAAATCTGGAGAAGCTTTGCTGGAAAAGAACATCATACCAACTGTGAAATATGGAGGTGTTCCCATCATGTTGTGAGGGTGTTTGACTGCTGCAGGTACTGATACAATTGGTGTAATAAAAAGAAATATGAATACCGAGGGATATCAGCGCATTTTGGATGAACATGGGTAACAATCGGCGAGGAAGCTTAGTCTTGGCAGAGGGTTCGTCTTCCAACAGGATAATGACTCCAAGCACACGACTAAATCAACGCAGAAATATTTTGCTAATCAACACTTGAAAGTGATGAAATGGTCTTCTCAAGGTCCAGATTTAAATCCGATTGAAAATTTCTGAAGAGGAGTGAAGTCACGTGTTCATAAGAGGCCACCAAGAAACATTCTCTTAAACTTGGGTAAATGGACCGCTTTTACACTAACACCTAAATAGCAAATTAATGCCAAGTTGTGGGATGAAATTTAAAAGATAGGAAGGTTGCAATTTATAATTTGAGAGGGTATTTATTACCAAATATAATGGTATAAAATCAGTGCCCCTGACTAATACCACTACGACTGCTCCTGGCCACCACCACTACCACCACCATCACCCAAGCACACCACCACCAACGCCCCTGCCCAGCACAAGCACAACCGCCCAATCCAACCACAAAACAACCGCCCCTGCTCACCACTAGCACCACCGCACCTTCCCATCACCAGCGAAAACCGCATATGGCAAAAAACGGGATCTCCTATTCACACACCACAACCACCTCTGCCCAACACCAGCACCACAGCACCTGCCGGCCATCAGGACCCTTACCCACCCACCACCAGCACCCCTCGCCATCACCAACAGCACCCCTACCCACCACCACCAGCATCCCTACCTACCAGTACCACCACGCACCTACCCAACCACCACTACTATCCTTTCCCACCACCAGCCCGTCATTAGGATTCCTACCCACCACCACCACCACCACCCCTGCCCACCACCAAAACAACTGCCCCTTCCCAGCACCACCGTCCTTCACCACCATTACAACCACTGCCCCTTTCCACAACCACCGCCCCTGCAGACCACCTCCTATGCTCCTCCTCCTTATCTGTAAATGTAATCATTGCCTCCTCTTCTTCATCTCCTCGCCCATCTCATTTGACTAGCCAATTCCAAGTCTTCAAGAATAAGGAAGAGATATAGAACCAGATATATATATATATATATATATATATATATATATATATATATATATATATATAGAGAGAGAGAGAGAGAGAGAGAGAGAGAGAGAGAGAGAGAGAGAGAGAGAGAGATAGGGAGGCAGACAGACAGATGGAGAGGGAAGAATGAACAAAAAACAAAGCGTCAAACTTTTATGCACTATCATTTAGAACCGTCAAATTCAAGAGAGTTGTCTGCCTCACTGGTCCTTAGCAACTGGAGTAGTTAAATCAGGATAGGGACCTTCTCTTCACTTTCATTTTAACTTCCCCAGTGTTTTTTTCAACTTGTCTTAAAAATTAGGCTATAAATGCCTTCGTTTGTTGTTTTTTAATACAAAAAGTTCAGCTTTCGACGTCCCTGCCAACGTCCTCATTAAATGATGGTTTTCAGTAATAGTTTTGTTTAATAAATGTGATTCGAACTGTTTGATACTTATCTCGGTGCGGACCTATACTTTAACCTGGGATCCTCGTCACAGCAGAGATGTAGGAAAGTTGCGTGCACTCCTAGTTTCTACTAGCATCTTGAGTAATTTAATGAAGTTTTGTTTGCTTCACACATTTTTACCTCTCACCAATTATATAAGAAACTTTTTATAATTTATTGGTCAAAATTCTTTAATTACTGTTTATTTTTCCAGAAAATGTCGTCTTAAGATTTATCTTAACCAACAATTCGCTCTAAACCTTTTTAATCAGTATCAAACTTTCAAATAGGAAGAAAGACAAAAGTTTTATGGAAGTTTTGTTAGTAATATATATATATATATATATATATATATATATATATATATATATATATATATATATATATATATAATAATAATAATAATAATAATAACTTTACGTAAAACTCCGTTTTTCTTCTGAATTCACTGTAATAAACGTATAATTACAAATACAGTACAGATAGAGAGAGGCCTTTGTAATCTTAGTTACGGTCAAGCTAATAACGATTACCAAAAAGAAAATTGAAAATTTTTAAAGATTTAAAGCAACTCCAAAAATTGCTAATATCATTAGAATGAGGGAAGTTTTTAAAACTGTGATATTGATATGTAATAGGTTAAATTTAAGATCTAACGAGAATATATGTATGATCCTTGCGTAATTATGGTAAAATATAAAATGATATGATCTTTGATTGTAAAATATTTGATGTAATATTTCAATCATATTTGTGATCTATGTGATGTATTTATACTGGTAAAACATGGATGCTATAATAGTCATTTCTGTAATAGGTGTTTTTATGATAAAAATGAATTTGACAAAAGTAAAGTAGGAAAGTGCAAGATTTATTAAAGAAATGATAGGATCTTACATCCTTTATATATGAATATCTAGACGAAATGGATGTCATAAAAAATGGATTTCTTCTTACAAAAAACAATCATATTGGAACGTTTGGTTATTCAAATACTCCCACAATTAATATTATTTATTGACTAGGTGAGGTTGAAATTCTTCTTAGACGTTGATGTAAAGGCTTGCACTTGGCATGGAGGCAGGATGGCAACGAGAGCATTGAGTATACGACAATCATTTGTTTTTCCCGTGCGTCCAGATTAGGTAGACCTCAAATGGGATGTAGCTGCCAAGTGTCGCTATCATGCAGTTGCCAGCGGTCGTTGATTGACCCAAAATTAAACCAGCACTTTCGTTATTTTACAGAGTTAAAAACTAGTAGAGATTCTAAAATTCACTCGAGGCTAGTTCAAGCAAGACCAAAGGGTGGAAGTTGTAGGCGAAGGAAAGGCAAAATCATTAGAGGATATGGATAACGAATTAATTTAACCTCTCTTACGGGTTAAATTTTAATGTAATATTTTTCGGCTCAATTCTTAATCATATTTACTGGAGTGTTTTAAGCAACAGTCCTAGACTCGTTATTCCAATTTTGTGATATGTATAAGAATTATTTTTTGTGCTATCGCAGTGTTAAATGTTTTGTATTAGTTTATCACTGTGGTTGCTCAGTTATTAAGTTCAAATATTGAGTTATAGATCGGAACGAGGGGTCACAAATTCATAGAAAAGATCAGGGGTTACCAAATTAATAGATACCCAATTTATAGTGAAGGTCAATTAAGTTTCTGACTCCTTAAATGATTCTTCACGTGTACTCTAATTTTGGTTGAGCTTACCGAAGGTTTTCGGGAAAAGAAAGACTTTGAGAAAGGACATGGCAAAAATCTACTTGATTTTTAATACAGGCTTATTAAAGGGGTAAGCGACAAGCCTGTTTTATATTCCTGAGCAACAGAAAATAGGCAAATTAAACGGTTTCCGTAACGCTAAGATGGGAACGAATTAATCTTAATATCTTAAGCGGAGAGCACATTTTTTAATTAGTACTTTCCAAATTATTTCGCTCAGAATTTGCCATTTTTTGTTTTGTATATCATTTTATTGCAAATTTTATGCACTTTTTATGGTATAATTATTTTTTGGCAACATGACTAGAACATAGTGAAAATTAAGACAATGAAATATTTTTTACATTCGTGGAAAGTTTTTCTTAGATATTTAAAGTTGATTTGTGAAAAATTAAACAAAACTACATCATTGATTTTTATATGATTTTATTGCAAATTTTATGCATTTTTTATAGTATATATATATATATATTGCTTTAGTAAAATGACTAGAACATAGTGAAAATTATGATAATTTAAAATTTTGTACATTCGTTGAAATTCTCCGTTGACTTTTAAAGTTGATTTGTGAACCAAGCGAAAGACTATACCATGTGATTTTAAATATTTGCTTAAAAAAATGGCTCCTGAGAACATGTTTATATTTTTAGCATTATTCGAATATAGATAGACTTAAATTTCAGGGCATTCAGAGAACCACTAATATTCACCTAACAGCACCTTTTCCAACTGAGAACGAAATCTATAGTTGACCTTGTCCGAAAAATATATGTTTTAGTCCACCATTAACACAAAATTTCATGGAACTAAAGAGAACTAATTCAAATCATAACTAAATCATATCTGCATCCTTTTTTGTGAATTGAGTTCGAATGCTTAATTTTTAGTAATTCTATAGCCATTTATATGATATCAGGTTTCAAGGGGGAGGGGGTTCTGAAATAACCCCCTGTATCTCAAAAAGCGCGCCGTATGTTATTATGATTAGGGCAGGAATAAAAGGGATTTTAATTAATCTTTAATTTCATATATGATAATCTAACGTACTAAAAGGTTAAACAAATGTATGTGGTATTCTCTTAATACTGAATAGATCGTAAATTCTTAATAATTCTTACTGAATTGTCTTCCTGAATTGCTCGACTTTACATATAGTTTTATTTCCTAGAGGTCGTGGCTTAGACTCGACCGTATGACAAGACTCCGTCATCGAGTTTATTAGTTTCCCCCTAGGGGGAGCAACCGAACAGCTGTGTGTGTCTGATTTACCTAAATATTCCAATATTTTTGTCTCTCTTACAGGATTCGTTGTCACAAATCTGGGTTACAATTTCATCTGGTCAGAGTCTGTATTTTGTAGACTTTACATATAGTTTTATTTCCTAGAGGTCGTGGCTTAGACTCGACCGTATGACAAGACTCCGTCATCGAGTTTATTAGTTTCCCCCTAGGGGGAGCAACCGAACAGCTGTGTGTGTCTGATTTACCTAAATATTCCAATATTTTTGTCTCTCTTACAGGATTCGTTGTCACAAATCTGGGTTACAATTTCATCTGGTCAGAGTCTGTATTTTCTCAGCTGCTCTGTAGACTCCCGTCTTCTGATAAATATATGCCAAGACGCGAATTGTTTATTTATGCGTTTCCTCTTGTTGACTCAAGTGTCTTAGCCTGATATCCGTTTCCCGCGTTCGTATTTTGTGTTTTCCCGCGCGCACCTCCGACGATCGCTTCCCTCCTCTCTATTGACATATTTATTTGCATTCCTTAATTTCTATACAAATTCATATATACATTCTCATCTTCTTATTCTTATATTAGACATATTATTTTATATGTATGGAGTTTGTTAGGAATTAATAAGACCACCGCACATCCATTTTGTGGAGTTTCCTGCAATTTGGTGCCAATAGCCTACCAATTACATAACGCAAGCACCACTGAGTCATAAATATGTTATATTCGAAGGATATGTGCAGTTTTAAGTCGAAACTAATATTTATAAATCACTAATTTTTTTCTTTATTTTCTTTATTGAATGGAATGCAATAATAATCGACTACCCCCCTCCCCTCTCTTCTTGTAACAGTGCCAAGGTAGTTTAGTGACAAATGTAAGGATAGATCTGTAAAGGAAGTGGTGAAGATAGCAAGAGTGAAAATGTGTGGGTGTTGGGGCCAGGAGGGAATACAATCCTCCAGAGGTCAGCAACAAAGTAGCCTTTGCTACACCGATATCCACTTGCGGATGCGTAAAAAGATAAATAAGTAAAAGAAAGATGGGGAAGGGGGGGGGGGGAAGTAGTCGGAAAGAATCCAAGCATGTTAATGAGCTCTATCCAATTCCGCACAGTTTATTTTTTGACAGAACGATACTGTGAATCCTACTTTTGAGCAAGAAATACATTATGTACCATTAAAACTTTAAAATAACTCTAGATGATTAGTTAGAATAAACGCTTAACCAAGTTTATAGTGAATAAATATGTAATAGCACCCAGAAGGCGCTGGTCGCTATGGCGCCAGGGCCATGCGTCGCTTTTTTTTAAAAGGATTAAAGTTCAATTGCACACATTTAGAGCCATGAAATGACTCCTATGACCATTAGACATATGATTATTCACCCTGGAGATTTTCAGTCTGTCATCGGACTTGGTGTTGGGTGGACCTATCTAGTGGAGGAAGCCTCATTTAGCTATTCAAAGGCACTAGTAAGTGATTTGAACGAGGGAAAACTATCAATGCAATAACCATTTATCATCTTATCACAAAAGGCCGCAGGTTATTGAAGCGTTTCCCTCTCTTGTTATCGTAACATATTTCTTTCTTTAATAAGTCAGCATTAGCTATAATTTATTAATTTACAATTAGTTCACTTCCAAATGTAATTATTTTATTGTTCATAACTAAATATTTATATACACATTATTGTCTCGCTGAACTTTTGACACTGTCCAACGAACATTTGAACGTAGAAGAAAATACTACTAATTTTGTGAGTGCCACAAAAATGATTTTAAAATCATCTTGATCCATATGCATATTATTCCAAACTACTAAAATTAAATGAGATATCAGATGGAATTTATTGAATTTTTAACAGCAGACTTTTCTAAAAATTTCCATGATGTTGAAAATCGCAATCAAATTAAACAAGAGATTATTATTTAAGAGACAACTTCACTCATTATTTTGAGAATTTAATTGAGATTTCAGCATATACCTGAAGATGGCACAATTAGAACTCTCTCTCCCAGATATTATTAAGGTTATGCATTGAATAAGCAATTTTTAGGTAGGCTTCTTAATTAAGAGTCGTAATTTCTTAGCTGAGCCTTTCATTTGAATTTTTAAGTCAATGTTTGGCGTAAAGATTTGTTTTTTGAATTTTAGGATCCTACCTTGAAGGGAACCTTGGCAGCTGTAATTCGAGGGAAAGTTGAAAACTCCATTGAATTGAAAGTTATTTTAAGGCTTTACAACCCAGGCAAGGGCTCGAACTGTTAATTAGTTTTAGCAGCTGTTTTTAGTATTGCATACTTATGAGTGGACGGAGATATAAAACACTCAATAATGATAGATATAAGTACATTCATATAGGTACATAAATAGGATATATTTGAGTAAAATTATAATACATTTTCTTTACTACAGATCTTAACTTGTTTTTTGTGACTTTTTCATCAGAGAGATCAGCAGTTTAACGTAGAAGTTCAAGCCACAGAGATCTGCAACATATGGCAGCCTCTGCAAATTTCACCCAAATTTGGATTTCATCCAGCGACTAACCGCATCAAACGAGGCGTAACTTTGCTCAGGTTGCTAATTAGTGTTTCAGTTCGAACGTGCCCTCCATTAAATTTGAGTGTAAACGGTTCTTCGAACTAATGGGAAACCAAATATATCTTTTTTACAAAGGTTATATAACTAATGTAAGTTTTCATTGGTAATACAAATGGGAAATGGGTCCAATTGTGAAGCATTTATGAATTGTCAATAGTTGTTCCTATTCGATTCGATATATCGGTTTTCATTTTTAACGTAATTATGACACGCAATTGCGATTTTTATTGTTATGATGAGCACTTATTGTCCTAAAATGGTAGTTTGCGTGCATGCATAAATTAGGAAAATTCGGCTAAATACCACTGACTGATATGCGTGTTTAAAGTTGTCATCTTCTTGCGTCATCTGTTTGTTGTTTAGTCGAATATTGAGCAACTTATCAATCTGATATTTAGTTCTTATCAGTCTGTTATTTTGTCCCTATCGATCAATTTGTTATTTTGTCCTTAATATTATTTTGTTTTTATCATTTTTATTTTGTTTTAGATTAGTTTTTCCGATAAATGAGTTAATTCATTCGAAAAAACAACTGTGTGCTTTTTTATATGTCGCTAGGAGTCGTATCACAAGCAAATTGATTCCATTTGTGCCTTTAATTCAAACTTATACGACCGAACTCTTCAAAATTTTATCAATAAAATATTTACCCCGAAAGATCCCTCATACAGCGTCCCTAAAAAGAAGGTTTTTGTATCTCTCCCATGTATAGAACCACTGAATTCACTTCTCTGGACCAAGCTCTCACCCTTTCTTTATTAATTCATTCCCGCAACACATTTTATACCAATTTTTCCAAACACACGCAAGGTACATTTTTTCAACCTTAAAGGCCAAATACCAATGCTACTTCGATCCTCCATCATATATAAATTCACATGCTCGAGATGTAATTCCGAGGTGTATTTGGGATCGACACAGCGCACACTACATACCCATGTTTGCGCACATTTAGGCATCAGCAACAGAACTGGAGCCCAACTCACTACTCCCGAATTCTCCACTATCTGAATACACTACGAAAACAGACATCCACACCATGAACCCAACTTAAATAATTTTTCAATTAGAGATACAGCAAATACCAAATACCAACTACGTACACTGGAATCTCTTCATATTAGATTTACAAATCCCACTTTAAACTCCGACACAAGCTCATTTCCACTTTTATTACAACTATAATTACCCACAAATTACAACACGCCAAATCCACTTCCCCCAAAACAACCCATATTTTTCAAATATTTCTATTACCTCTCCTTTTTACAACAAAGACACCCAAAACTAATTAATCTTAGTTTTTATTTTAAAAACAAAAACATATTTCCCATTCCCTAATAGTTAAAAGCTCCTCTGCCTACCATGAATTTACTCACGGCACGTGCATGAATTATCTCTCTCTCTCTCTTTATATATATATATATATATATATATATATATATATATATATATATATATATAATTTATATATATTTCTTTCAATAATTTCGTTTCACCATCCATTTCTTCTTTTGCAACCTCTATTGGAAGCATAATGTGAAATCTGGATTCAGGACAAGTGTTTCTATTGAGTAAGACATAGCCATATGTATATATATATATATATATATATATATATATATATATAGATAGATAGATAGATAGATAGATAGATATACATGTGTCCCCACTCGAAACAGATCGATTTCGAAGAGTAATAACGAGTATTTTAAAAGTTCTGTTGGACTCTGTTTTTATCCTATGAGAAGTTACCATGTATGATAAAAGAAGTTCCATCAAACAAACTAAAAGTTCTACTTTTCCAAAAAATTTCATTAAAGTGTCTTTTTTAATTTGTGCAAGTGTGTCAAGATGGAAGTGGAAAAATCAAGATCTTTGCTTTGCGCGTGTTGGCCTAACATGTCCGACATTGCAAAGCCGCTCAATATCAGCCAATGACCATCCACAGAGTCGTGAATCGGCTCAATAACGGCGAAAACCTCAGAGATCGACTTCATTCAGGCTGATTTCAAGTTGTCAACCATTTGGCTGTGAGAAAAGCCTTAGCATTTGCTCTGAAGCTCAAAATGGCAGCGCTTGTGAAGAAGAAAAACATAGCGGGGGCCATAATATCAAAAGCCTTCAAAGATGAGGGCGTGGAAAGGTCTCTGCTCACTAACCGTATGCAAGAACAACGTCGGGAGTGCTGTCGTCGCCTTCTCAAAGACTTGAATTTTTTTTTAATTGTTTTCTGATGTAGAAGCCTTCACGGTCGATTCGATAATCAACAACAGAACGATCGCGTGCTATGCTTCGGCCAGGACGTCTCCGAGGTCGCCTACATGTACTCGAACTAAGCACCCTGGCCCCGTGATGATGCTCGGCATTGTGGCTTTGAAGAGCGAGAAGATGCTTCCCGTGTGGTTCGCGACTAGTTTAGGCTCACCGCGAATAAGTACAGGAACATCTTAGCCACAAAATTCCTATCCTGGGTGAGAAAGATCACGAATAAAGCGAACTATGTCATTTAGCAGGGCAGTGCCCCGGCCCACACAGCCAATAACGTGAAAGATTAGTTTGGATCGAACCTGAACTTCTGGTCGAATGACTTTGGGCCGGCACAGTCACTCGACCTAGATCCCATCGACTACAACGTGTGGGCGCATGTCGAGAGCAAGGCCTGTAAGGTCCTCACAACAGCGTCGTGAGCTGAGCTCCGTCAAAAGCGTGTGGGCTAGCATGAGGAAGGACTTCATCCACAACAAGTACGCAACCTTTAGTTCTTATAGGGGTTTCTGCCCTGTTTTGTGTGGTTTGATTACCAAGGGTGATTCATCACCAGGTTTTGGTATCATTCCTGTGAGGCCAGAAAGGTTTCTTGATTAGGCTTGATAGGTATAGGATCGAATGTTCTGGGAGTCCCTTTTACGGGAGCCACTGACTCCAAATGGTAAAGTTAACTCTTTTCTTGAATGAAAGATGTATTTCTTGATTATAGGCTGGGTAAAGGTGACAAGGGATTTATTTGAGGGTAAAAAATCTATGGAGTTCGATTCAGTAGCTCTCTTCAGGTATTTATCTCATAAATGTAATATTCTTCCTTTTGAGGCACTTTCCAATTTCTTGTTTTGTAAACCTTCGGCATACACGACGGTATTTTATAAATTACAAATAGAATTATTTTTTTACATTAGATATAAGTTCAAAGTAAAATCCTTATCGATTCTATTTAGATTCATTTATATTACAATATTTTACCATATTATAGAATCTTACAATTTTTATTTAATTATACATATATAATTAATAAGATGCTCATAAAATAAATTCATATTGATAGTGTTTAATATATTAAAAGATTTTGGGGGGAAGTTGAGCCATTTTGAGCCATTATATTAAGTGTTTTCTTATAAGTTTGAACTCACTTAAGGACGAGTTTTCGATATTTTATTAGCTGACATAATGACGTCTAGGAATCATCTCTTCAATAGTTGCCAAGTGCCACCATGTCTCTCAAGCACAAATTCTCTTTTACTTAAATCCTCGATTAATTTCATTTAAATAAATCATATATAGAAACTATAGAATTATAATTATTACCTACAACCTTTACATAGATTTTTATATTTATTCAACCACAAAATATATATTCTTGTCTTTTTTTTTCTTCTCCAAACGGTTTAAATGTTCCTCGATAAACGTAAAGAAGACTATTATTTAGTTAAGCGTACAAATAAGTAATTGCTTACTAAAATGACAGTAATTTTATAAAATATGACCAAGATGTTTATTCTTTTATGCTTCGGTGGTATAGAGATTATAATGTTGACGGTATTTACTGTTAGAAAATTGACTAATTACTTTTTGGGCCGAATGTTGAAATTCAGAGAACGATTTTCCTAGTTTCCGACTTATTGCTCCTAGGTCTCGACATGACCTATCCTCATTCTTTAAGCGGTCTCGTAATATCTTTAGGGGCTCGTTATATTTTGTAGTTTTTTATATTTATGAACTTTTGTATTAAGCTCTTTGCACAGTTCCCACCAGGTTAAGGAAAACAAAATAACCCAGTCATTTGACCACTGTCCTTTGAGACTTTTCCCAAAAGAGAAGTATTACTATAAGGGAACAATAATCTTTTCATAGTCATTGTCCATTCGAATTCCCTTACATCAGATGTCATTTTGGTTCGACTTGAACCCATTATAAGATTTTATGAAACAATTCAAAGTGCTTATTTTTTAGCTTTCTTTGAGTGTTTTATTCCATATTACGATGTTTCTTATTTCTACAGTTTCGCCTGTAGCCGTGCTCTCCGTTGAGTGTACCTACATTGATTAATATTAGAATAAAAATAAATGTCTATTTTAAAACAATAAAAACGTGTCTAACTCTTATTGTGCCCTTTGTTGTAAGCGTACTATCGAGTGTGACAGGACCTTTGCAATACCCAGTAAATAAAAATCTCTGAAAGATAAAGATAAGCAATGGTGGCTTATTAAAACACGCAATTTTTTAAAGAAAATGAAGCACTGTTCTTCTTGAAAATTATTTCCAAGGGACAGAATATTATTTTCCATCTTTAGTCCCAAAAGATGACCCTCACGCTTTTATCATTAAAATGATAAGGAGTTATTTGTTTTGGGCATTTTAAATTAACTTGTTTTTTTAGCGGCAATCTGGCGCCTGCATTCTAGGGCATAATTCCCGTTATTATGCTATAGCTTAATGCTAGATTAGATTAAAAAATAAAACAAAAATGATTTGAATTCGAAGACGAAAGAAAGGGACCTTAAACGGTCGTGGTATTGATGGGTAGGTTCAAGAGAATAGTTGCAGCACAATGGTATGCAACTTTAAGTTCCTCTCGGACGTCTTTGATCTTCTTTGCCCTGATTCCTGCCATGTAGTCGATGTAAGGAAATGCAAAACGCTGGTCTGATTGCTCAGTCAACGTGAATTTTTGGTGCTCTCATCGGCATGCTCTCCCCTGCAATTCCAATATGTCCGGCAACCCACTAGAAGATAACCTGACATCCGCTCGGGTTGTAGCAAACGTATCGTCGCAGATACCACAAAACACCAGGGTGTGTAGAGATTCCAATGTCCAGAGAGCATCCAGGGTGCTTTTGGAGTTGCTGAAGATCACAATTCGGTCTCTGAGCCGACACGACGCATTTTCTCCATTAAAAGCGATGTTTTGCAACAAGCTCGGCTGCGAAGCGAGTTGAAGCACCTGACAAAGCCCTGTAGACTTTAAAAGATAGGATATGTCGTGGAAGCCGGCTCCCTACTTGGACTTGGAACCGTACTTTTACACTGCCACAGATCCAGCGTGATAAGAAGAGTGCTCCAAAAAGGCTGAAAACAATTCACCCAGCGCTGTGAAAGCTTTAGAACCAGTGGCGTAGCGACAAATAGTCAAATGTGATGACCTCTAGGTTGGCATCATGTGCAGAACCAGAAGCGCGACCATTCTGCGAGCTACAGAGAGCTCTTGAAGGACTTTCATAATCATAACTTTAAAGGAGCTAAGTTATGACTTGCCTATCGGGAGCATATGCACCGTCGAAATCGGCCGCGGATCTAGTAATATCCGGTGATGAAGGAAGAAGCCGCTGGAATCGCAAGTATAAGTGCATAATGCACTGTGTACAGCATCTCCCTTGCATCGAAGGTGCGTGCGGAAGGCGCCGTCGCCAAGCGGACACCTCTGTGGAAGGCCGAGTTCACCTTCAGCCTTCCACGCTAGGCTGAGGATGTTTAAAACTCACATCGGTTATCCATTTTTGATCAAGTAAAGGATCTGTAAAAAATTAAGACAGAAGCGCTATCAGCAGACCTAGGGCTGAACGTCAGGGAACGTATAAAGGCCATTACGTTGGTAAAAGAGTTATTAAGATGCCGGATATGAGCCTGTTAGGTGAGGTGTTGGTCGAAAATAAGAGCAAGAAAACAGTGTAAATCCACCACTTCAGTGCAAACCTCGTTTAAAAAAAAGTCCGGGTTGGGGTATAGACGTAGATGGTGGCAGAAATGCGCCACCTTATTCTTGTACAAAGAAAACTGAAACTTGTGCACTTGGAGAGAGCGAGAAATGCAATTTAATGCCTGTTGGATTCGATGCTCCGGAGTTCTCATCCAGGCATCACCTAAAGAGATAGAAAGGTCGTCTAGGTAGAGCAAAGTGAGAATATCTTCTGGTAGCAGAAAAGTGATACCATTGATGCTTAGAACACTTCACGCCATATTCCTACCCGTTGGGCAGGAGAGCGTACCCATACCTGGAATCGCAATCTCACAGAAATTCTAAAATAATAAAAAGTAGTTAGCCTCCCCTCTCACCAATCGTGTAGTGGAGAGTCCCTAATATACGGTCTCACTATGCGTTCTCCAGATCCAAGAACTTGCCCTGAATCCTTTTGCCTAGCTTTTACACCTCCGCAAGTGTGTTGTTTGTAGTTAAGTTAAGACACGTATGTCCAATAGGAGGAGCAACGGGCGTGCTTTTAAACATACCAGAACTTAGCCTTAGCTCGATGAAATTCATCTACGGTCAAATCGCCAAGGCGACGATTATAGCGCATGTAATTATATCGTTTCGGTCTGAACGCCGTCTCACATCCGACCGATCTAGGAATATTATTTAGGTTCACGGCTATGAGGTTGTCGGAGAACTAAACGTTATCATCTACTAACCTAAATACATCGATAGGACAGAGAAGGCAGAGATGGTTAAATGGCAAAGTGGTCACTACCATAAAGGTCATCGACCATTCTCCATCTAAAATCAGGCTGTGCATCTGGGAAGCCCAGGAAAAGATCGAGGCATAAAAATTAAGCTATTTTTAGACGATGTGCAAAAACTTATCCACATTTAGGATACCTTCTTAAAGCCTGTTGATCAGGTCGGCAATTACTTAACCCCTTGAATTTATCGTGTAGTCCCGCCACCGCCAGAGTTTTTCAACCGTTCAAATTCCGAATATGTTTAGATTCTAAATCAAATATTACGACAAACAAAGAATCTTAGTTCAGACAGAACTTTGTAGAATACCACAATCACTTTTAGAAAAATAGTACTGTCATTGATTTCCTCAAAAGGTAACCGAAACTAGTGGCATCCAACGTCACAAAGGTGGACGCCCAAATTTATCGAAAGTGAAAAAATATATATCATACAAGTTATGGGCGATTTAATCCTGAAACGACTAAATGTATACGCGAAATTGAAAAGGAAACCGGAATACCTCGGTTTTTAGTTTAAAGAATTGCTAAAGATTTTGGGCTAAAATCTTTTATGAAAGTAAATGATAAGGCATAAATATGTGTTGTTAAACAAAACCGGTTGGCAAGATGGGAAAAAAATCTTTTACATAAATTTACACAACTCGGTTTAATTATGGCCATTTGAAGCAGATGAAAAAGGAGTTTGAAATTCATTGAAATGCCCCGAATTATCGTTTCCTACGTGCCATTTCAAGAAAGAGAGATTGAATATTGCCCAATTTTGTGGAGTAAAGAACACTTTTGAGATTCAATTATGGTTTCTCTCAAAGTAAAATTTCATTTAATCTTCGTCAATCGCATAAGAAAAGATTAAGTCAATATATAATTGGGTTACAATTTTGAACCCTGATTTTAAGATGGAGTTTCAGCTGTGTGCATAAGTATAGGGAAAGTCAGACATAAAGTCTAATTTGGGTCCCCACTCGTATATTCGCTAAGATGGAATCCGTTTATTGTGCTTATATTGTAGCAGAAAGATTGGTTTTTGCCTGCTATATCTAAATAATTTAAAACAATAGATTTTAATAAGTAAATGCCAGTTTCGTATGAGGGGCAGTTTTATGCAAATGCAAAATTTCATACAACACAGATAGCTTTTATGTTGTAATGATTACATAGCCATTTTTTTAATACGAGTAACCCAACACTCTTGAACATTTGTTAAACAATTTGAGAGTAAACTATAAATTTAAGAAGGCGAGGTTAGCTGTTAATTTTCGTGTGAGATTTTTCATTCGTTGTCACGAGTTTGCCGAGTAAACATTTTCTAGAGCGTAATGGTAAAGACCAGAGCATTCAGAATCTGCGAGAAATTATATTGTTAAACGGCCATTGTAAATATTCCAATTTATTCTGCAAGATAGATTATTATTTAGTATAAATTTAATGGCATCACAGGAAATCGTCAACGTAAGAGTGGACAAAGAAACAACCCTAGAGATGTTTGGTCTATGATGAAGACAGAAGTGAGTTACAATCAAATCTTGCCACAAGCGGTGAAGATGTACACGATTCAACAGTACAACATTATTTACAACAGAAAGGATTTCATGGCCTTACTGAAGAAAAATGGAATCAAATCCTTCCAGAAACGTACAAAGAATCTTTCAAATTCTTAGTGGAAACATTTCAAGGCTGTTATTTATCCGCAAGGGGGGTCATACCAGATACTAATTTCATGTTGCTATTATGTTTTCCCGTTTTCTGATAAATAAAGCTTTCTTATGGTTTTATCGCTTTTATTTTACCATTTTGTTTTGATATATAATCACTAAATGAGTAGGAAGTGTATGTAATACTTACAATTATGCAAGTGAACACTAAACCCGAAATATTTTTCAAATATGAACCATGGGTGTTGCCTATACTTTTTCCCTTATCTGTATTTCTCATACAGATAAAGTAACTTTAGAGTTCCTAAAAAGTTATTGATCTACTTTCATTAAACCAGCGTAGTGACAAATGTGAAGTCCAGACTTATTTTCTGTTAGCTACCTATGTTGTCTGATCTATCCTAGAGAAGGTCATGCTTTGGAGAACTATCCTCAAGATTTTATTGACAAAACAATTTTACAAAGGATGAAAATATCAAAGTTATTAATCATATTACGAGATATACTGAACAATTAAGTAAAATTAATTAAAAAGAATGATCAAGTGAAAGGTTGTATACATTTTCTTTAGAATATTTACGCCTTAAAATTTCGTTCTTACTCATAAACTTGTTTCAACTATGCCATCAATGAAGTAACCATAATTGAAGGCGCCAAGGAAAGCACTCTGAAGAATAGCCCGCTGTGGAGCCTAGCATCAGAGAATGCAGATAAAGCACTGAGCTGCAACCCTTGGGCACTATAAAACCAAATCCTAAATGTCTGATTAGGAGCACAGAGGAGCATACAACCGTCTCTGAGTATGCTCAAGCAACTCTGATAACCAAACCTTTGAGAGGGCGGCAGTATTATTGAGTCAACCATGAGTTCCTCGAGAATGGCTCAACGGTCTTTTTTCATCATTATCTTGACCTATCATAATCCAGAGAGAGCTAGGTCGCAGATATTGTAGGTTGCAGGGGTGGGGGCCTTCAATCTAGAGGAGGAAATAGATCAGGATCTTCGAGTGTAAACAGATTAAAGGAAGGGAATCTCAAGTTGCACCGCGTTCCACGCCTCCTCTTTTTGAACAGATAGATGGAGACTACCAACACGAGGGCCACATTTAGGACCTTCTATACCCCCAAGCAAAAACTGTGTGACCCATTATGCCGAGTTATATGTTGCGCTCATTTGCATCATCAATGGGAGGAACGGTTTCATCGGCCTCTGAGCCCAGGACAGAGATGTGGACCACATTCCTTCAGAAATAGAATACAAGAGACTGAAAAATATAGGAATGTAAGCAATCCCACTCCCCTCCTCACAGGCACACAAACACAAGTGGCAGCAAACAGGAGCATCATCTGCTGAATAACAATCTTGGGGTGAAACCCACACCGCTATTCAAGTAAAAGAAGAATTAGAAGCGGAGCAATAATAGCTATAAATGAGAGAAATAATTAAATTTAACGCAAAATCTCATCCTCAAAATTACATTTGATATAAAAATGGAGATCAAGGCCAAAGGCCAAGGATTCTTTGCCTTTAAATGCGAATTTCTGCCGAAAACATCCAGAGTGATGAATTCCATAGAATGCTCCATCTGGTATAAAAAGGAGACACACACCATTGCTAACTGCGCAAACAAGGGTAAGATATGGTTTGATTAAAGAGAGGAGAACCACATACACAACTGCAAAACAAGGACAGCATCGTTCTATGACATTGACTTGCATGGAAATAAAATAACAATACAAAGTAAATACGAAGAGAAAAGTAAAGCAAAGGCTCACACAAGCGCTGACGTGAACCAGCGGGAAGACAGCTCCTCTGCACCAGGCGGCCCCAATTCTACTAGGAGAAACTAATTCCAAGATCAGCCTTGCATTATACAAGGTGGAACATGAAAGGTAGACAGATATTTATTCAATTATTTTCTGAACAAGATGTAATGTTACATAGGGGTTAGAATTAAACGAAACGAAAAATTATATGCTACAAGATTTTTTATCTAATATCTAATTGGATGGTGATTTGCGTCGATGAATCGACAAAATTTAGGTATGCCCTAAGCGAAGTTCACATGCAGAACTTCAGTTAATATTTTCTCCAGGTATTTTTCCCGTTTGCTTTTCAGACCTTCGACATTTTGATCAGATATAGTACAGGCCTACTTCTCAAAGATCGATCACACTATAAAGTCCATACAGTTAAAATCTGGCGAACTGGGAGGCTAGAGTTCCTTTCACCAAAACTCCTTAAAATTTGCCTGTCACTAGTCTTGAACTATTTGCGCTGTGTGCGAGGTTGCTTCCTCTTTTTGAATGCTTACAACGGCATTTTCTATGGTTGCATCTACCCAAGCGATGACTTTCCGCGTTACCATCTACAAATAAACATGTTGATTGAACTTTATCTCTCATATAATGAAGATAAGAGGGATTTGCTGGCTCGTTGGTGTTACACCCGCCCACATCATCACCAAAACTGGTTTCTTTCTCCCGAAAGATCTCCGCTGTTCAACCAGGATCTCATTTTTATTTTCTATTTTGTTACCTAAGCACGATTATTCTGTATGTGGCTTGGACAGTGAACGTTTTATCCGTTCACAGAATTGGTGGGTGACTATGAGCCATCAAAGAGCCGTTGGAGGTGCAGCTTTGTCATTTCGACTCTCTTCCTTTAATGGCTTTGTAAAGAAGATATCCATCAGGTATCTTTAATAAACGAAGTTTCAGATCATCTTTCAACAGTTCTTGCATGGTAACATGCCTCATGTTGTCCTACAAAGCAAGTTGTCTGACACTCTTCATTGGATTGCGCCTGATCTTGTGCATCGTGACTTGATGAACGTTGGGGTTCTTGCTGATCGCGCGTTGTGGTTCTCACTCTATAAGTGCCACCTTTTAGCTTTAACCCCCCCCCCCCATCTGCTCAAATTAGGGTTCAACATTTTAAAAATACTGCACGCTGATACATGAGTGCTTTACATTTTTAAGTCATATTGTTAAATTGGTGTAGTTTTTTAAGCATTTCTATTTTGAATTAAAAAAACTCAATAAATTCTGAACGAAACTGCCTGAAAGGAATTATTAATGGTAAGTAAACATATTAAAAGGATTTATCTATAGAGTTAGACTTCGTGTTTCCACCATGTACATGCTAACCTGTTAAACCTTTCTTGCCTAAGAATATATGGAACCCGTTTCTTATAACGCAGAGCTTAGAATATCTTTCTAAGGTGAAATAGCCTAAGAATTTAAATTCATGAGGCGTATGTACGGTATATTGGTGAAAGAAAAAAACAAGAAAACAAAAGTATTTGGAAACCACTAAGCCTTTTCAATTGGGCTCTTAAGAAACATCAGACAAACCGACCACTTCGGAGTCGAAAGAAGAGACACCGTCTCGCCAAACCATAAGAAAAGCTCCCTAGCCAATTACTAAGACCGGCGAAAAACAAAGCGAAGGACTCGCGTAAACAGACATCAAAGGCGAACACAGAAAAAGAAGAAAGAGACGCTCAAGCAGATGCAAATGTAATGCCTCTTCTAGTCAACGAGACAATGATGAGAAATATATGACACACAAATATGCATTGAAATAACCTGCAAATCTTTCAAGTCAATACTGACTGTTTGGTCAGGAAAAAACCCCTGAAGGCAAGCCTTTTGGGTAAATTGGCCCAGATTTTATCCTTTTTTCTTAACACGGTACAAGTGAGGAAATTCAAAATTTGAAAATATTGAATTATTAGGTACTAATAAGTAAATATAACCAGGAATGATACGACGCTGTGTAAATCACAATCATAATGAACATCTAGTATCGACAGTTAAGAAACCTGGAGCAATCGTTCCATATGATGGAATTGCAAACGGAACTCGGCACATTGAGAATTGTTACGGAGAACCAACCACCAAGCTGACAATATTTACCGCGTTATTTCCATCTTCTTTCAAAGGAGTCATGCCATCTTACTAGGAGATCTCATTGCGAGATACCAGGAATGATGATATATGATTACAAATGGAATAAGGTGATGCATAAATATGCTAATGGACAGACACATCGTCCACCATCTTGGCACAAACTTTCACGTTTATCACAGGACGTTCAACTATGAAGACAGATATATACTTGAATAACTGTTTGAAATAGAAGATGAATGTTAAAAAGGAGAAGAAGTGTAGAGTTTGGAGGAACGTAGCGAAATGGCGTTTCGCGATAGTTGGTGGCAATGTGGCCAGGAGGGCCCGCTACTCATCCATGTTTCAGGTGCGCCAGAGACTTAATCTCTGCTATGCCAATCCATCACCGTTGCTGCGGGTAGATTAAGGGATTAGTTGTGGGGTGTTGCGGCGGGTAGATTAAGGGATTAGTTGTAGGGGGGGGGGCGGCGGCGATGCCCACGTTGGTTGATAAGACTTTATATTTTAATGTGTATTCATCTGTGACTGTGTGTGTGAGAGTGAGTGTGTGTATTTATTCAAAGGAATAACCCAGCCACACCATCTTTGCCTGGAATTTTTCTCCAAAAAGGTTAAAAAGGAAAGTGGTGAGGTTAAGGTGGTGAAATATGTACAAGGACAAGGCCTGTATTGATTAATTGGAGTTATAAGGACTTGGCGGGTGCATAGTCACCTCCCTCACCTCCCCCACACGATGCTCGCAAAGTAGTGTCCGCTGTAGCTGTCATCTCCACTTACACAATGGAGGAAAAACCTTTTCAGAAATGGAAAGAGGACGGGCGCACACAAGCTCAGCCAAAGGCAAAGAAAATGATAACCATTACGGACGATAAATAGAAATGGAAAAGGTAAGGAAGATAAATGGAACGAAGAAAAAGAGAAGGGAAAGGATTAAGAATATTAGAAATACGTTTTTATGTTTAAATTTAGTATTTATTTATATCCAGTGAACCTGGACGGTCTTATTTTTTGTGAAAGACCTAAAACTTTCTGTTATTTAATTGTGTTGATTGGAATTATCTTAAAATTTATCCATTTATCGCATGTCTAATTTGTATACTTTTTTTAAATATATTTAATGTTATTGATTTCAGAGTTATTGAGTTTTGTAGCGTTCCACAAGACCCCCAAAACTAGGTGTTCGAAAGATCTTGCCGAAAACACAAATTCAAACTACGGCAAATACAAATTACTGATAATAGCACGAAATCATGTCAGCTAAAATGTCTCCTGACAAATGTCCCCACCGAGGCAGTACGGACCCACTCCACTATAAAGATGGACTTCACCACTCATTAAACATGGTCCACTTCATAAGATTAAATGATAGAACGTACCACTGCCCCAGTTGATCCCCATTATGGGCCACTAGCCGTGTAAGTACATCACATCTCTGCATCCCTGAGACTTTCAGCCAGATTCAGAGACTACTACTACAATGCGCCGTTTATTAGCTAACTTCACACTCAAAGTGAACATAGGCTCTTCGATTCAAGTAGCTAACAAACACTCAAACACCTCAACTTCGAAACAATCTAATGCTTTAACTCCCTTCCCTCATATACTCTCTTGGAATTAACGCTCACGTCATAGCAATCAGGTCTCTCTTCGCAAACGCCTACAGCCCCTCGATTTTTTCAAAATTTAAAGCGAAAATAAGCGAAAACGTTTTGCGCACAAATTTGGTAAGAAGATATATGTAAACAAAGTGGTAAAGATAGTACAAGTGAAAATAGGTGGAAGATATTGGGCCAGTAAGGCAAACAAGTGCATGCTTTCCCTCGGTATACAACCACGGTAGTGCGTACACAAATCTCACTCCACATTTTAAGTGGTTGAACACGAAATCAAGACATGTTCTTTTCATGTTCAAGATTGTCTTTGCTGGCATAATTACCTGTTGGAGGATAGGTTGGAACCATTCATTAATGCATTTGTCCTTACCCTCTTTGTTCGTGCTATGTAATTACAATTAATACGAGGAATATTATGGCCACTCTCTCGTCACTTAATTCGCTCGTACCCCAACCCTGGTAGCTCCTTGTCACCTGTAAGTCACTAGTGAGGACACATAGGAAGCTAACAAACTAAACAGTACAAAACGATAAAAATGTTACTTTAGCCTACTGCAAGAGAAGACAAAAATGCCTTTTTAATTCCTAAAGACTTAGCCAAAGCCTCTGCCTTCACTGTCTATTGAGAGTAGCTTGAGTTAGGTTGCGCCCGACCGCTCACTCATCTTGCATATATTTCCACTTTCCCCAACTTTAGCACTTTTACATTTTTTTTATGTATACTTTTTAGTTGAGATGCCTTCGTTGTTTTTGCTTAAATATTAATAAATAATTGTAAATAAGGTTAATGGGTGAGAGGGGATTTTAGAAAAACCCAGTTTAAAAAGAAAGTTGCGGTGGAAAGGAAAAATAGAAGCTCTTCTATCATATGGAAGATAGAAGCAAAGCCAAAGTCAATGCGGGCGGCCCTGCTAGAATAATTTCTAGACAAAGTTTTGACCAGAAAATGGTGAATTAGGGGAAGTGAAAATGATCTAAAAGTAATATCGCAGATACGTAGATATTGATAGAAATTTGAGATTATAACTTATTTATGTATGAAATTTCCATAGGGATAGGCGTTATTTTGTACATAAAACCAAAATAGTTATGAAAATTAAAGATCAATATAAATAATACGTCAGCGATTTCGCTGTCGAGTCGGTAATAAATAGTAATAAAATCATTTTTATCTTGATCTCTTAGTCCCTGCAAGGCACATCGTGGAATACGATATTATGCTTTTTGAATCGCTTTTGGCTTCAATTAGAAGAAGCAAGGAATATATGCAGTAACTTAAATTTTATGAACGTAGATTTTCTAAGTTAAACGGCGGAAATTGCAGGAAATCAAGAAGAGAAATTAGTAGAAATTATACGAATTGACAAAACACTTGGGAGCAGCGATCACAATACAATTCGATTCAATCATAGTATTCACCAAAATGTTCATGGAAGCTATCATATCAAATAGAACTTTAAATTTTGTAATTTTGAACTTACCCCCCACCCCACACTTAAATTTGTACTATTGAGATGAATTTATAAACTTTGTAGACCCTCAGGAGATTTATAATACTCTTCATCGATTATTGTTCAATATAAAATATAAAATAGTGCGCCATAAACCTAGGGTTTCTAATAGGTTAAATCAGGTGCCTTGGATAAATAGTAAGATGAAAAAGTGCGAAAGGGAAGATAACCAATTATATTAAATTTAAGATACCTTTATTATCGTTACTTTGGCAAATGTAAAATAAGAACAAATAATTGGAACGACGAAAAGGAACAAGAGTCGTCAAAATAAAAGCTCAAGCGAATAAATAGATATGGAAATAATCGTAAGCCAATAAGAGAGTGTATATCTATCCACTTCAAAATGTCGAAGGTGTCCTTACTGACGTTTCGAAACTAGTGGTGAAAAAAATAATTAAACATTTAGCAAAGGTTTTTACATTCTAAGATGCCATTCACTTACGTATAATACACGATATAATAAATATTTATTAAAACTTATTTTTCAGATATTCACATTGCTGTAAATTAAATTAGTTACTATATCCTGGAAATGAAAATTTTCAAAGAGCCCGGTCACAATAAAATTTATCCAATTCTCCTCATAGAAATACACTTGTAAAATTTAAAAAGGTATAACAGCCCAAAGATGCAAAGGTAATACTAGTTTTCCTAAAAGACATAAAATGTGATCCTGGAAATTTTGGGCCTATCTCACTTACTTTGCTCGTTGGTAAATGAGATTCAACAGGGCTTTCGACGAGGATATTCATCCTTAATATATTTGGTCAATATGTAGTTAACAACCCAAACAAATGAAACTATTATCCATCTTAAGTTATATATATATATATATATATATATATATATATATATATATATACAAAAAAGTACAGTTGCGTACGTGTAACTATAGGGATAAAACCATTTTATATGCATATGCGAAACCAGGTTTCGACGGAAACATCCGTCATTGTCAGTCGCTAGTGAACAAGTGAAATACAGAAGTTGCTTAACGTATAAACACACAAATCAGGGGCGCTAAGGTGGAAGATGCGAGAATGTGTCGGCATTTTTGAGAGAAGAAAATATGAATTTTTTGCTTATTAAGGTATTAGTATTGAATGGCCGTCGAAAGTATTAAAGTTGGGAATTTCTTTTATAAGTGCCGATTTAAATAAGCGTCGATGTATATAATTGGTAGACTTATAAACTATTTTAACATTATCAATACCAATTTGATGATTTTCATTGGACATATGTAGAAATAAACTGGAGGAGAGGGTATTACGTCGCATATCGCATTTGTGTTGATTCATTCTCTTGGAAAATCTGCTGCTTTCACCGATATATTAATTCATTACATGATTCACATAAAATAAAATAAACTCACTGTTCTTTATCAATCGATCTATTTTTAAATAGGCTATTTCTGATCGTATTATCGTACTGAAAGGCAACATTTATGTTGTTGGTCTGTGCCAACCTTTTGAAATTGATTAACTGGGGAGGAGTATGGGAAGGTAACATAATATTTGTCACAGCTGTTTTCCCTATAATTAGCTGGGGAGTAATAGATGGTTTTGGCTTTATAGTGACACTTTTCTATTAACCAAAGAGGATATTGCAGTTCAATGAATGTTTGGATAACTGTATTAATTTCGTCTTGCAAGAAACAAAGATCACAAATGCGATATGCTCTCAGGAACATGGAAGAAACTACAGACCTTTTAACGGATACATCGTGACACGAGAAATAATGAATATAGGCATAAGAATTAGTTGGTTTCAGGTAAACGAAACAATATGCTTCCGTTTCTCAAAAATGCCGACACATTCTCGCATCTTCCACCTTAGTGCCACTGATTTGTGTGTTTGTACGTTAAGCAACTTCTGTATTTCACTTGTTCACTAGCGACTGACAATGACGGATGTTTCCGTTGAAACCTGGTTTCGCATATACAATTAGTCCTATTACTGTGGTTTTATCCCTGTATATATTTATATATATATATATATGATCCATAGGGATGGTGGTAGGGCAGAGTTCTCCATGTACACAAAACCCACGAATAAGGACGATTTTATTTATTTTCTTTCTGGACACAGTAAAAAAAAACGAAGACGTGGGTAGTCATTCGGTATTATTTAAGGGTTATTCACATTTTGCAGTGAAAACTTTTTAAACTATAAATTGGAATAAATCAAGAAAACTTTCATGGGACTAAAATATCCGGAGGGCCTTTTGATAAAATTACGGCATAAAGCAATAAAAATAGCGGAGAGGGGTAAAACGGTTAGGCTCACAGAGGCAATCAAAGGTAATGAGCCCCCCCACGAAGGGATTAGAAGGGGTCAGGTACTTGTCTTCTCCGTACTCTATGGCGGCAAGGACATTGAATAGGTCTCTTAAGAAGGATGATATTTTGGTAGCCAGATCTGTGAGGACTAGAATTAAAGAGTTAGTAAAGCACAAAAATTCGACGCAAAAACGGATAAGGGTATTATTTATCGAATACCCTGTAATGGAGGCGACCGCAGTTACTATGGTGTTTCAAGTAGAGACATTAGGACTAGGGTCAATGAGCATAAGAAGGACATTAGAGCGTAATTCGGCTATTTACCTAATTGGGATGGGATTAAAATAATTCACAATAGTTTCGCGAAAAGAGAGAGAAGAATTATTGAAGCCGCACATATTATTTCCGACAGATAACTAAGCAGCAAAAGAGGTGAGGGAGATTTGTGAAACTGGCGTTTAGCTTATTAGATATCATCAATATATGCTTTGTAATTGCCGCCTTCAATCAAGAGAATTGCTTTCAAATATCAGCCAGGTTCGATGTGCTGACTTCACATACTTCATTTTTGAAAAAGTTTGCTCACAGACATAAGTTGTTCCAAACATTGATCCATACTAGAGGCAAATTTCTTGAACTTTGAAAACTCATCATCAGGTAAGCAGCGATAAAATTCAATAAGTTTTCCTTTTCTGCTTTTCTCTTTCAACAAGTCATTTGCTTGCGAATCGATGAGCTCCAACTGTTGTTCGACTAGCACGTCATCAAGTTTGCAATCAAACGGATGATGGAAAAGAAGAATTTCACTCTCAATTGTGTCGAGATCTGAAAATCACTCCAAAAAATGCTTATTTAAATCATGAATAATATTCTTCGGAAACTCAAAGTTGACATCTTCTGCGATTCCAACACGAAATACTGAAAGTTAGAGAAGTTTCTTCTTTCCAGTTTTACTTCAAACAATGATAGCTTTCTCCGAATTCCTTTGATGATTATGTAGTGATCATAGATAAGGTTATCCTTTCCCTGAAGTTTCAAGTTCAATTCATTCATGTGGGATGTGATGTCAACTAAAAATGACAACTTTGACAGACAGGTAGGATCTAACAGAAGTGGATCAGCTCTATCCTTTTCGATGAGAAAAATATCTATTTCCCTTCGAAGCTTATAAAACGAAACAGGACTTTACCGCAGCTGAGCCACCTTACTGCTGTGTGATAAGGCAAGTTACAGAATTCAGAATCAATTTCTTGAAGAAAAGCTTGAAACTGCCGGTGATGAAGTGAATGACCCCGAATGAAGTTCACTGCAAAAACGACTGGTTTCAGTACGCAAGAAATATCTAAGTCTTTCTTATAATGCAGTGTATAAACAGAGGATCTGGGAGTTGTAAATCTTCCAATTTAGTCCTAATCTGCCCCACCAGACTCTTCCTCACACCAGTCATGTTTTTTCCTCCATCAACTGTAACACATCGAAGCTGATTCCTCTGAAGGTTACAGTCTTGCAAAGCTTTCTCTACTTCCATGAAAATTTCTTTTCCAGTTGTTGTTCCGTGCATGCTGCAAACAGCTGCCAACCCTTTAATGCTATGAAAGTCCAAATTAACACTACGAATGAACACGAGAGGTTGTGATGTACTCGAGAGATCAATAGACTCATCGCGCGCCAGAGAATACCACAAGAAGTTTCTAGCTTTCTTGCGTATCTGTCGCACTATGTTCCTCTAAGTTCTTCTGTTCTCTGCAGAACAGAATTTGCTTAAAGGCTGATACTTGCAAACATATTGGCTTTCTCAGGACACAAGTCTTTTGCTGCTTCCATCATACACCTAATGATGAAGTTGCAGTCATTGAAAGGTTTTCTTCGCTTTGCCAGCTTATTCATTATTTTGTAACTTGTTCGAGTGACAGATTCAATTTCAGCAAACACTTTTGTGCAGACAGACTTTTGAGATTCCAAACAACGTTTTATGTTCTTAAATTTCTCAGAACGCACCTTTCTAGAAAACTTCGAATATGTTGATAGATGTTTTGTTTCATAGTGACGCCAAAGATTGTATTCCAAAACGGCAACACTTTCGTTGCATATTATTCAACTAGCCTTCTAGTTGTTTGTTTCCAAAAAGAAGTACTTTTCTCCCCATTCTTCATTGAAAAGGCGACACTCAACATCTACTTTTTTTTTCAAGTAGCAGTAACCATAACGATGGGTAAAGAAAACAGGATCTGAAAATAATAAAAAGATGTTTATAATTTTCATATAAAATATTTTTATTTACAGTATAAATCTAAATATTTTACATGGCCTTCTTACCTAGAAGGATTGCAAATTTTCGACCCATATTTTTTAACTATTACTTGTAGCCAAGATATTTGGTCAAAATTAATGAAATTTTGTGAACTTATTAAGAATGAATGATAATGCGTACAAAATATAAAGGGATAATCATTCAAATTAACTGAGTTATTAAAGTTCAAATTTTGAAAACTCTATTACGCCACCCGATAAATTTGAAGAGTCAAAATTAAGTTTTATAGTGATCAAACTATTTTAAATGTATGTTTTATCTTTAAAACCATCAGTGTGAGCATTAAATTCTACTTCTTTTTAAAAGATATTTGTAACGGCAAGTAAGCATGTGTAAAGAAGTTTATATTTGAAATATTTTCAATACACATAGATTATATAATATAAATTTAAATTCTTTTTGACTAAAAAAATAGAAGCTGAACAATTGTTGTAGGAGGGTGAGGCAGGGCAAAGGGTGTTCGTGACATGTCTTATTACGCTGCCTGCACTCGGAAGAAGAGGTTGTGCGACAATGTTCCTGATTTACCTAATTACAAGAATTTTAACTGGATTCACTATGAAAACCAGAAGTTCAACTGAAGTTTGGTTGATTGGTCAACCAATAGCAAGTAACCATTAAAGAAAGAAGTTATCAGTTTAGCGATGACTCATAGAAGTGTTAAACAAGAGATAGAAGCTTCAAACGTAACAATCAGTGATGAATTAGATGCGTAGAAAAAAGCTGGGATACCAACCACTTAAAAAAATAATGCAGTGAAGAATCCTAATAGATTATATGATGACTGGAAACAACTTAGAAAGAGCAAAGACAAAAGATCGTTGCGTGCAAGAGTAAAAGAAAAGAAATGGAAGCAAAGTCTAGATGAGCCATTTGAGCCATCAAGAAGATAAAGATTTTCTTCGTCACAGAGAGAGGGAAGGAAAGGGATAATGATTGGAATAGATAAAAAGGAACAACAACGTAAACTTGAAGTACAAGTGTAGCAAGAGAAAATAGAGCTAAACAGGGGATGACAAGCAGTTTCATTGAAGGAAACAGTTGTTAATGCAAGCAGCAGTAGTTATAGCAATTATTCAAGTGAAACAGAAGTAGAAGATACAAAATCATGAACCAAAACCCTCAACACTAAAAGTCCTCCATATAAAAAGACTAAAATATTGAACGAAAATATTCTTCCCTTCTTGGATATTGCAAAGATAAGTAACTGCTCAGCTCTCTCCTCTTTTTATTATTCCTACCATTTTAAGTGTAGAGAAGAACCCTGAAAACTATAATATCAATTACTCTACTATCCGCCCAGCTCGAAAATAGGAAGAAAAAGATTCAGTGAGAACTTTAAAAAAACATTTTCAAACTAAGAAGCCCTTGATAGTTAATTGGGATGGAAAACTTCTTAAAAACATATGAGAAGAAGAAGTCGTAGATCGCTTGCCAATTTTAATATCAGGAAGTGGCTCAGATCAGCTACTTGCACTACCAAAAATTCTTCAACACACTGGCAAACGTATAGATAAGGCAGTTCATCAAGTAATGCTTGACTTGGCTGTCACACATAAAGTGAAAGGTATGAATTTTGATACAACCCCTTCAAATACAGGTCGTAAAGAAGGTGCTCATACAATAATTAAGAAAAGAATATTGAGAGACTTATAGTGGCTCCCCTGCTGTCATCACACATTTGAAATTGCTTTAAAGGCAGTTCTAGCGTCTGCTCTTCAAGCTTCTTTTGGCCCTGATAATTCATTATTCCAAAGATTAAAAGTATCATGGAATAACATAAACCAAGTCAAATTTGACACCTAAGAAAATTGCCATCAAGAAAAGAAAGATGTAATAATGGAATTTTCTACAGAACTTATCAAAGAACGACAAATTTGTGATGATTTAAAGGAACTCGTAGAGTGAACGATATTAATGATGTAAAAACTTCTCTTAGTGGTGTTCAAAAAACCTAGAGCATACCACAGAGCTAGATGGATGGCAAAAATTATATACTCCATGAAAATTTTCATGTTCAAAAGTCAATTCAAAATTTCGCCCAAAGAAACAAAATATTTGGAAGAAATATGCAAGTTTGCCATTTCCATCTAAGTAAAGCAATGGTTTTCTGCACCAAAGGAAGCCAGGGCCAGACAGAATAATTTGTTGCTTCTTGAAGAACTTTATTGCTACAAAAGAACAAATGAAAAAGATTGTGAATCCCCCTTTGAATAAATTTAAAAACTATCTCTGGTATCTGTCAGAAGAGTTAATTGCGCTAGCTTTTTTTGATTATGGTTTTTCATTCGAGAAAAATGGAAAAATGAAAGATGCCTTGAAGAATCCAGCACACTCAGCTCCATCTAAGAAAACCAAAGTAGATGACGAAAATTATGGCAAGAAGCACCTTTGGAACTTAGTGACAGCAAACACAAGTCCCTTTCTTCAAAACACTTTGGCTGTCCTCAAATGCTTGGAACAAATTCGTTAAGGACTGGCCTCAAGCAGAAAGCTTTGGGAGTGTTAAAAATATTGTTAATGATCTAAAAGTTGTTAATGACATTGCTAAAAGAGGATTTAAGCTCATGGAGGAATACAATAAATTGCTAATTAATGAGAAAGAGAAAAACAGTATGTATTAGAAGTCGTGTCGAACTACAAATCATAAAAGACCCTTATTGCAGTTGCTTCAAATAAGCAACCACTTCCAATAGAAGTGAAAAAGAAAGTGGTATGGTAGCCATACTTGAAAACTTCCACTATAAAAAAGAATCACCTGGTGTTCGCTGTACCTCTTGGCTGCCATTAAAATCAGCAATATTTAAGTGCTGGACGCCACCTCTAAATATTCATTTTTTCATTTGAGAATTTGTCAAAATAGTTTTTGTACTGAAATGAATCAAATAAGATGGTATCTCCTAAAAATTTAAAACAATTTTTTTTACCTCCTGTTTTGCATCACCTTACAATTATGATTCCAATTTATACAAGTGCTGTCAAAACAAATGTTTAAATAGTGAAATTAAATTAAACGTGAACCTATCTGTGATCTTTCGTAAAAAATTTCATCGTATAATTAGCATTAAAATTTGAAATCCAAAATATCCACCTTAGAATTAGTCTTAATTTCCAACGTTATTTAGGAATTCGCCTAAAAATTTTCTGGAAACGTAAATAAAACCCTTCTATGCAAACTGAAAGATTTTTGAATTAATAATGAGCTCCAACTATGTGCTACTAACAAAGTAATATTAAGCTATTCATTTCACCCACTATCTTTGCACATCAGCTTCTTACCTTCCTTCTGCTTAGACTTTATTTTTCCTCTTCACATATTAAATTTGAAAATAAATTATTTCTTAAAATCGAAAAACTTCGTAGAACACTCCGACATTTAAAGATAGCTGGTCCTTATACCATTTAGGATGTTAAGAAAAGAGAGTCAATACGCTATACTTATTTCAGGACTTTCAAATCCTAAAAAATTATCTTTCAGTTAACCTCACCAAGTGATATATCACTGCATAAATCTTTCGCCTCTGATAAAAGACGAATAATTTGTAAGCCCGACAAGGACAATGGTGTGTGTAGTTATTATGGATCGAGAAGAGTAAGTTGGAAAATTTTTCTCATTTTTTTCTGACAACACTAAATTTCAAAAGGTCAAACAACAACTTTTCAAACTGTGACTCAACTATAAGGACAAATTAATGAGTTTATATTAATTCTAAAGAATGGTAAAAGGAACACTAGTATTATATACCAGTTATATCTATCATTTTCTTACGGGATATATTCTATGGTAAAGTATAACAGATAATAAATGCGTTCCACTACGCCCAATCTTTTCCCACTCTTAACACACCTTCTTAACGAATATAAATAATTTAGTTCCTGTACTTTCCGAACTTACCCATAATGACTATACTATTATGCAATCTATATAAATTCGTTGAAAATCTGTTCCCCTGTTCAGATACTAATGACTTAGCGAATTTTTTTAGTTATTCCCCTGAATGAAACAATCGGTATTTCTATAAACTTCCTTTTCATCTTAGAACATGCTCTCTTGACTTCGTATTTCATTTGTAAAAAAATAATTCCATGAACTAAAAAAATATTGGGGATGAATCTAATATTATGCTCAACTTTCTCAAATATCTTTCTGTGTTAACATGAGCAAATTTAGATTGCAAATAGCCCAGCTAAATTTAGTCCTATTTAAGCGGGTCGGTGGGCCTAAAATCGCGAAATTTTAAGAAAATGTTTGCTTTAAAATCTGTGTATATGTGTATAGAACATCTTGTTAATGTTTTACGTGGTAATTTACAAAAATGAGCTTAGTAGGCTTTCTTTAGTTTGGCACATTCGAGGCCCTCTGAGTACTCGTCGCATTCTCTGTTCTGCACCACGGTCAAGCTATTATTTCTGGTGTTCATTGGCATTTCTAGGGCAATTTCTGGTGTTTATTAGTATCTTTCTAACACAGAGGCAAATTCACTCATAGTGAGGAGGTGGCTAAGGGATCTCCAGTTTGACAACACTTTTCAACGCGTCATCATGCTGCGCTGCAAAGCTGTGATTGCGAAACGCCTCAGAAACCTTTCATCGCGCCGTCTAGCTTCAGCCGCACCATCTACTGCAGATGGATTTGAAGTGCTCCCCGCACCTTTGATCAAGATACAAAAGAAACTGCAGCTTTTACCGACTGAGGTCACCAAAGCCAGTCCCTATTTCTAGCCAAAGAGACTCTTCTCACTAACTATGCTTAAGGCTGCTGTCAAGCAAATTCCTTGTCGAGAGTGTGCTTCTCTCTGCTGCGCCAAAATATCCTACTCTACCATGGACACGTTACTGATGTTGATTTTTACTTCTCGTGGGCATATTCAGTTATTTCATGGACCACAGTATGTCTATGGGATTGATGGAAATATTTCCTAGCTTACGCCAGGACATGTGCGTTTAGTCTGTAATACTTTACTTAGTGGTCAAGGCAAATTTGGATTCGTTCGACTGTGGGAGGATTTATCTTTGCGCTGCGTTTCACCAGGCAGATATTATAGACATGCAAAATTCCTGCAGTGAAACATTGAACTATTTGCTAATGAGATGCGCCCCCTCACACTGAATGTTCACAGGACTGTGTACTCTAATCTGGCAGACATAGATATATCCCAGCCGCTCTCTATTGATGTCAGCTTCGAAAGAACATGGATTACCATAGGCCACTGATCCCACATCGGTGCTGCTATTGTCTTAGAATGCGACACCGGATTTGTGATAGACTACGAAGTCTTGTGCAATTTCTGTGAGCTGTGCTTCAAGAAAGAGAAATGTCTTTCTCATGCACAATTTACCATTTGGAAGACAACTCACGCCTGCAACAAGAATTTTGACGGCAATTCTGGTGTCATGGGAGCAAAGGCAGCCAAGAAAATATAGACAGAAACAGAAGCACCTGGATTCAGATAAACCAGCTTTGTCGGAGATGGAGACTCTGCAGCCTTCAATGCCGTCATGTTCATGAATGATGGAAAGGGTCCATACCCTGTACCAGTGGTCAAGTAAGAGTGTGTGAACCACGTTTCCAAACGTATCAGCACACGTCTTCTTAACCTGAAGAAGGACCTCCGGAGACAAGTGACGGCCAAAAGGAGCAAGATTGTTTAGAGAAGCTTGCTTGCAGGACAGCAAAGTTTGAACGATACCAACATAGACAAGCTGACGCTGCACTATGGTCACAATATTCAAGCTCACGACCCGAACGCTTCAGTGGAGTCGTTGAGGTCTATTTTTACCTCATATTACCATGCAAGTAGCACTGATAAAACACCGCGTCATAAGAACTGTCCTGCAGGTACAGATTCTTGGTGTTAGGTGAAAAGGGCGGAAGCGAGTGGAGAAGTACTGTAGCGTGCGAGAAGTTCAGGTGAGCGTCTTAAATGCTTTGCTTGAATGAGACTTTTGGGGGGACTCAGGATGGCCGAGTGGTTTAAGGCTCTCGATAATGGCTTTCCAGCGACGCAGGAAGCGCAATATAAAGAAAGACGCAATGCCTGGCAAAACCCAGCTGATTTGAAACAGAGTGGATACAGCATAGAAACAGATCTCCTCATAGGACTTGCAACCATTCGTATACCCCGGCACGGTTCAGGCGTGACACGAAGTGTGGTCCAAAAAAGCCAGACGCAATACTCCCGGCGCTGAAAAAGCTTTGTGAGAAGAGGTTTGGCAACATATAGTCAAAGGTGCTACCCTCCAGCCTGGACCCCTAGGAAAGAACCAGAGGGGCCAAAGACGCGAGAGCTATACCGAACTCTCTAACGAGTTTCCTAGTCCTCAACCTAAAGGGCTTAGGGTATGAACGGCGTTTCTCGGTAGCATAGGAACTGTCGAGATTAGCTGCGGATGCAATAAGAGCTGTTGGCGACTGTGGGAAAAACCTGGTTCGGGCGTACAGGCGAATGATGCAGTATGTACGCCGCACAGCGAGTGGCATTTGCCCAGCATCGACAAGTAGGCTCTCAATTGGGAACGTGCGGAAGGCATACTTCTTTCTTCGTCAGGCGAAGGCTGGTGTGGTGGATCGTTTCCACCTTCCGCAATACACACTCGGCTGGGATGCATAAAACTCACATCCGTAGTCTAGCTTTGAACTAACAAAGGATCGATGAAAAGTAAGTCAGTAGAACTATCAGCACCCCAGGCGCTGAACGTCACGGAGCGAAGAATATCCATGGCGCGGATACAAGAGGCCCTAGGGCTGCGAATATGAGCCTCCTAGGTGAGGCGTCGGTCAAATACAAGACCAAGTAAGCGGTACGATTCCACTAGGGGAACACCATTTAAAAACAAGTCTGGGTTAAGGTAGAGGCGTAAATGGCAGCAAAAGTGCATGATCTTGTTCTTGGCCGAATTAAAGCAAAACTTGTGTTCTTTGGCATAGCGAGAGACGCTGATTAATTCCAATTGGTGTTGACGTTCCAGAGTTGTCATCTGGGCCGCAGTAAAAGAAATCGAAAGGTAGTCCACGTAGAACGTAGCGAGAAAATCTTCCGTCAACACCAAGGTGACGCCGTTGATGCCCAGGACAAAGAGTTTTGACTCTGAGGATCTGTCCTGGCGGGACACCCTCTTCCTGATCCATTGGACCGGAGAGGGATTCCCTCCACCCGTACGAGGCATCGACGATCTTGGTATAATTCAGATATAAAGCTTGGGAGGCGTCCCCATGCACCCATTGTGTGGAGAGTCTCGCAGACATCATTTTCCATTCGGAGCAGAAAATCCGACGTTGATTAAATATTTGGGAAGCCGCACTATGAGGAAGACATATTGCCTCCACTCTCCAGACAAAATGCTAATATAACAGTTACCAATTCTTTCACCAGCTTTTACACGAAGAAGTTTAGAGAGATTGGGCGGAAACCGGCCAGGGTAGAGCGATCTCTCCTTGGTTTGTGAAAAGCGAGCACAGTAGCGATTTGCCAGAAACCTGGGAGGAAACCCTCTACCAAGATCTTGTTGAACAAATCTAACAGAAATACCATGCCTCGCTCACCCAGGTGTCGAAGCATGGCATACGGGAGATCGTCTGGGCGAGGTGCGGTGACCGCGCACGAAGCTAGAGCAGAACGCAACTCACTCAAAGTAAATCTATCGTTGAAGGCTCTCCGCCTCTGGATGGAAAGTCATGTTGGCGGCCTTCTGCGATATTGCGACGCAAATTAAATGATGGAGGAGCAGAATCCCGGCTAGAAAATGGGGAAAAGCGGTCGCGAAGGATTCCCCCGCGGACGCAGATTCAGAGATTACGTGCCCATTTCCCTAGTGAACTTGAGGGGGCTCTGCTAGAACTTGCCGCGAATCCTTTTGACTTGTTTCCACACCTGTGCTAGAGGGCTCTTCCCGTTAAGTGAAGACCCATAGGCCCGCCAAAAAGAGCAACCGATGTGCTTTACGAATTGCATCGATACTAAAATCGTTCGGGCAGCACTTTTAGCTCATGTTTAAAGCCAGCCTCATACTCGGCTGTCCTTTATGGGCGCAGTCGGAGTGCAGAACTGCCAGATGTTAAAAAAATAGTAGTTAGGCTTGCGGCAATAAAGTTGCCGGAAAAGTATTGATTGGACGCATATACCGACCTAAACTCCTCGAACAGACTGAGAATTCAGTCATTTACTGAAATTCGGACCATAACTCACGCGCCAAGCACTACTGAGGCGGCCTCTCAGGTGGCAGCTGTCCAGAAAATGAAATTTGAAATGGAATAGTGACCCATACCATGAGGTCATCGACTTCTTTCAATCCAAAATCAGGCTGTGCATCCAGAGAGCACAATGATAGATCGATGCATAAAAATGAAGGGATTCTTGGGCAGTGTACGCAAAAATAACAGTATAACTCCTATCCAGGTGCCCCTGAGCAGCTACCCCGTGAAAGGAGGTGTCTTAATCGGAGAGAATAACTGAGCCAGCATGCCGTGTGTAAATGGCGCATCATCCTGCCCGGAGCCCCCCTTTTCAGAACCTACTGCCTTCGAGCCTAGCACTCGGTGTAGTCGTAGGAGCAGAAAATCCTTTAGTTTGTCCTCCTTTTTGGAGGCAGCTTTAGAAGCCCGAGAAGATGGCCTCACGACCAACTTCAGGGGAGTTGCCTCCTGTGAATCTAACGACTCGGTGGAGGCACGCGGCCGTTTTGCCTTACGAGAGACGGTCACGCTAGGGAAAGGACAGGGAGCCCTGGATTTAGCTTGGGCTGGGTCTGAACCCTTTATGCCGCTAGCTCTACCATGGGAGCGTCCGGATAAAGTATAACCCGCAGAAGTGTTCCGACCGGGGCGGAAACGACCGTGCTCTTGTTCCTCTCTCTTTTCTTTTTATAAGTGGGGAGTGGGGAATGAGCTCACTTCTCTCCCACCCTGGAAGGAGTCCTTAGTCCAGATAGATCTGCATCCACAAGATACTTCTCAGAAATGGATGTCTTGGCTGTTTCAGGGACACCAGCCGGAGGAGAAGATCCCTCCTCACCTTGTGAGGCCTCGGAGACCCTACCTGTCTGAAGAAGAGATATCATAGTGGCGGATACTGGTTCTGTGCTTGGCACTGAGCCCAGGTTTGACCCCATGGATTATCCTACAATCTGGGGCTGGGTCACCTCAGGGACCATTTCCATATCAGGCCGGGCCTCCATGTGGCCATCACAGATCCTTTTCGCCTTTTGTGTCTTTTTTCTTGGACCAGCGGGACGGTATCTGTCAGGAAGGAGAGGGGAGCACGTACAGTGACCCAATGTAAACTTGCTACTCCCGCAAGCAGGAGTTTAGAGGGCAAGGGCTGAAGGGCCCTGTCATCCCTGCCGCCTTAAGGGGATTGGCCCTATCGAGCCACTCCAACCCGGAGCAGTCAATTATGGGCCACTGACATGCTTTCTTGGCAGTCCGCTTGGAAAGTAAAGGGGGACTGCCGCTAGTAAGAGGGAATCATCCAAGGGGGACTCCAAAGAAGGAGGTGAAGGGTTTTCCCTTGCACCTGTAGACATTGGAGAGGAGTAAGCATCCTCTGCGCTAAAAGAAGTTTGGAGGGTCCCCTGAGAAAGTACAGGGTGGAACCAGATTTTTTACTGTGGAGCTACCTGAGGGCGGCTCTGATGGTGGTGAAGGGGAATTGGAGAGAGAGATTTTTGTATTTATTTTCACCAATGGGCATAGTGACCCTGTTAGTGAAACAGGATGCATACGTTAATCCCGCCTACACCTTAGTCCACTCTGCGAGGGGTGAATACGTGGCCGACAGAACCCGCTGCCACCATTTGAGGCCACTCCTCCCGCCTAGTGTCCTCCAGCACATCGGCATAGCGGCTCCACTTTGGGCTCCGCGTAAAATCGATAGAGATTGAAAGGAAAAAGAAAGGGAACGTAAGGAAGGTGTGAGTGGAGATGAAGAAGGTTGTTAAAAACTCACCACCCCAAACTGCAGCTCAGAGATGAGTTGGCGTTTCCCCTCACCCCTCAGCCCTGATCCGGGTTGGTTCGGTGAGAAGAAACTGGTTGGCGTCTACCCTGTGAAATTAGTTGCCGACACAGAAAGTTGTGGGAGTGGTTTTATGGAAAGTGAGGAAGCAGGGTGCGAAAACAGGATCTCAGAAAGAAGAAGAAGAGGCTAAACTGAGGCCAGACAGGGCGCTGAGATACCGCCAGTACGGCGGTACGTCAACCCCGAGCGGATACACCATTTCCGATTAAAGTCAAGTTCAGCCATATATTAGGTGTGATTAGTTGCTGCTTGGAGCCCAGATTCATGTTGGCATATCCGCAGCTGCCATATACTGTAGATATATTTGGTTCGGATCCCCCTTTAAATGTCGGTATCCATTGAGATATAAAATGCCGGAACAAGAGCCAAGATCGGTGCTGAAACCCATATCCATTTTTCCACTACGTGTCTCCCCTTTTTTGCCGACTTGAGTCTGTCAATTTTGTAGGCAGTGCCATCAACTGGCCTCTCTCTTCCTTCTTACTCCCTCACTAGCGAGAGGAAAAAAGGGAGCTGGTGGCCTCAGGGGCTGAACTCTCCTACCTTTTCTTGTCTTCCTTGAGAAATTTGGTGCTTAGTCGTAGATTAAAATTCAAAGAGGGATTAATGAACTTAAGTTACTGAAACGACCTCGAGATAATCAACTTCAATAATAAAAAAATTGCTGCTTTCGAGTCTTTAGAGAGAAAGGGTTGATCAATTTAACGTAAAGTGATTGCAATGATGCAGAGATGTCTCGTGGGTTCGATTAATTATATAATGAATGAACCACGGATGAGGCAACATTTTGCTCGATATGTTATAAAACCTTTCGTTAAGAACACAGATCAACTGTCAGGTCTTTTACACTGTTTAAAATCAATAAAAAAAACTATTTTATGTAGATAAATTTTATGTAGATAAGATTTTTGGCGAGTGATTAAAGACAAAACCTGTATCCATCAATATGGTTCCGATATTAAAATAGAATCCAATTACAGCTGTCGTCCAACCAGGAAATGGATACAGATTTTTAACCTTTGACTTCTGAAGGCATAATTTTAGTTCACTTCTCTCATTTACTTTACATTTCTGCCATACGGATGTTACAGTACAATGAATATGTGGGGCTTGGTGAGAAAGCCCATGAAGCTGTTTCAGGGGGCCACTTTTCCTCTTGATGATTCATCTGCCATTTATTTAAGAGCCGAGAAGGCAATTTTGCATGAATAACGAGGGCAAGCCTTTTGGCATTCCTCCCTAGAGCCATAATTATCACAGTCACCTTTGCTTAATTCCAAAGTTGAAATAATTCCTCTAGGGAACTCGAATTTACTCATTAATATGTTCCGAAAGAGTACTGTTGACTATATTATTACTATTATCAATAATACTATTAATACTATTACAACTATTATTACAATCTTAAAACTACTACTGATAAACCAACGAGGGATCTCGACAAGAAAGATTGTCAGTAGAGGTTAGAAAAAGAAATTGGTGCAGTTAGGGTAAGGGAAAATATTTAGATATTGTTCATGATTAAACTCCAGGGATTATCTCTGATCCTTAAATGACCATAGAGATAATAATTATCATCTCTGTCCCCTGAGCCTAAGTTAAAACTAGATGGCTTTTTTGTCGAATGGGGAAGAGGTCAGTTTATGGAAAGGTCTGGTAATTTACTTTACTTCGGCTGCCTGGTAACGGCTGCTGTTCGGATGCGACGTTGTACACCCACTGAAAAATGCTCCAGATCGTGCGACTTGGTTGTAAAATCCGAACCAAATGCACATTTTGCCAATCCCAAATATCTCAAGTAATCTTATGACAACTTGGAATCATTTTCACTACTCCTAACTTCACCAATTTCTTTTAGAACCTCTTTTTCTAATCATTCTAACGTAGATGCCTACGTTAGTTTCCGTCTTATTCTTTGAATAAATATATTTAAATAGAACAGAGTCAGTTAAATGTCTATGAAATGGTTTTGCTTAGAACAGGGGTGCTCAACAGAGGGAAAGTTTCACCTGGGTGTAATTTCAGGGGCTGAGGGGAGGAGAGCTATGAAAATGGACCACAGAATAGTAGACTAAAACAATTACAATTTTGTGGCCGCTGTAACCCCTCCACCCAGCATGAGTGTAACTCCTACTTGAATTTCTGAACATTATTCACTGGTCCACGGATCTGAGTCCACTTTAGATCATATATCTGTTAGTTCTTTTCATTTTTACCCTTATATCATTTTATTAATTACTCAACCATTTGGATAGGTGGCTCTGCTTCTCAAGTTTCATGTTATTAAGGTGGAGCATTATCTATAATGTACAGGTGGGGCTTGTAGATATGTCCCGGAAAATAATGCCAAAATAACATGCAGTTGGATATTAGGACGTTTCCAGTTTCTTTGTTGAATTGCTTAGAAAACTGATGTTAATTATTTAAACTATAACTGCCATATTATTGAGGACTTAGTAATGGACTCGTTATGTTTTTTGTAACAACTGAACGACCAAATTCACCAGCGCTGATTGCATTAATTTTTTTGGGGGGTAGAATATCTAATTTCTTCTGAATCTTTCTTATATTTCATAAGGTTTAAGTGTGTTAAGTGATCTACCGTTTTTTGATTAGGAGTAATTTGCATATGTAAAAGAAGGGAGATGCAGACTCTAGTCACACTAAACTCAATGCAATTATTCCAGGGACAATTATAGAGTTGAAGTATCGTGTTTCCCGAAGTCAATTTGGGCAAATTAACATTGACAAATGAATGTAAATCCGAGGGAATAAATACATATTTGGAAAGTTATATCAGATTTTGGCATAACGAATAAATTATTTAGTTACTGCACCAAAACTAGAGATAATCTATTGGATCCAAAGAAACTACGTCATATTTTTAAACATGAATGGCAAATAGTAATAGTATTATTCTTGATATTGATTTCATGTTATGAATGCTTAATAAAGGAGAAAGCAATATACAGGGTGCCCCATAAGTTCCAGGACACTTCACGTAAAGCTTTTGTATAAATATGTTATTAACGGAAAACAAGAAAACAAATGTATCTTTTTATTAATTGTTGTATTAATTAATTAAAATATTTTAGTAAAGGAAAACAAATGTTAGCCCATAGGTTCCAGGATTTATGGGTCATAGGTCTCAGGACACTACGCTCACAGGGTGCCCTAGGCCACGTTGGGCCAATAAATTATTGTATTTAGTCCTGAGGTGATTAATTGTGTCTTTAGTTATTTATATTTGTCCGTATTATTTGCAGATGTTGAAGAATACAAGTAATTATACGATGGAAGAATGGCTCGTGGCTGCAATATGGGTTCATGGTGTGTTTCGTGTCTCGGGCGGTGCTCACATTGAAAAATTATATATAAAATCGTTCATGGAATACAAATAACTTTGAACATTATGTAGTTCCTTGCATATTTACATCTCCACTATAAAATAGTAACGGGTTGCTTGCTTTACCTCCTGGGTGCCAAAGAAATCAGCAATATTCACTTAGTGAGCGCCACCGGTAAATATTCATTTTTTCATCTGAAATTTTGGCAAAATAGTTTTTGCACTAAAATGAATCAAATAAGTTGGTATCTCTGAAAAATGTAAATATTTCCCCCTCCCCCCTGTTTTGCATCACCCTAATATATATATATATATATATATATATATATATATATATATATATATATATATATATGTATATATATATATATATATATATATATATATATATATATATATATATATATATATGTATATATATATATATATATATATATATATATATATATATATATATATATATATATATATATATATATATATGCCGATACAACCACAAAAGAAAAGTGAAAAATGATTCTGAGCGCTTTCGTCTTTATTCTTAAAGACCACATGGCCTTAAATAGTGGAAGGGGGGATTAGACTACCCACCTCTGAACCTTAATTAGGGGGGTACAAAATCCTGAAACAACCCTTTTTGAGATTTTATGTATGCAGTGATAATGGGGTCTAGCATGAACAAACCAGGGCTAAGATACAAATTTGGGAACGCGTTTATGGAGATACATTCTAATATATTTCTCGAAATATAATTACTGAATTTTATGACTGGTCTGGCCCTTTGCCATTCAATGCACAGATTTTTCCATATATATATATATATATATATATATATATATATATATATATATATATATATATATATATATATATATATATATGGTAATACAAAACAGGGGGGAGAGGGAAATATTTATATTTTTCCGAGATACCAACTTATTTGATTCATTTTAGTGCAAAAACAATTTGTCCAAAATTTCAGATGAAAAAATGAATATTTACCGGTGGCGCTCACTACTTGAATATTGCTAGTTTCCTTTGCACCCAGGAGGTAAAGCAAGCAACCCGTTACTATTTTATAGTGGAATTTTCCCATTAGGCCTATCATACCACTTTCTTTTTCACTTGTCTTGTAAGTGGCTAATCCTTTGAAGCAGTTGCAATAATGGTCTTCTTTGATTTGTCATTTAATTCTTATGTGTAGTTCGACAAAACTTCTAACAAATACTGTTTTTGCTCCTTGTTATTAGTTAGCAATTTGCTGTCGTCCTCGGAAGCTTAATTCTTCTTTCAGCGAGGTCATTAACAATTTTAGATCATTAACAACATTTTCAGCAATCCAAAAGCCTCCTCCTTGATTCCAGTCCTCACCCGTTTGGTTAAAAGAATTTAAGGACAGGAATTTTGAAGAAAGAGACTGTGTTTGTTGTCATAAAGTCCCAACATGTTTCTTTCCATAATTTTCATCGTCTATTTTGGTTTTCATCGGTGGATCTGAACCTGCTGGATTCTCCAAGGCATCTTTCATGCTTTTCCTTTGTCTCGAATGCGACACCATCCTAAAAAAAAGGCCAGCGCAATTAACTCTTCCCAAAGATAAAAGAGATGGTCTTTAAATTTCTTAAAGGAGGCATTGATAATCATTTTATTTGTTCTTTTTTAGCAATGAATTTTTTCAAGAAGAAACAAATCATTCTGCGGGCCGCTGGCTGCCTTTGGTACAGAAAAACAGTGCTTTACATAAATGGAAATGGCAAACTTCACTGGTCAACAACCAAAATGCTTCCCAGACCAGAGTAGCAATTTCCTACTAATTATAGGTTGCTGATAATGAATATCATGGTTAAAATTGTTTGTTAGCTTTATTTTTCAATATACACCTACGTCTCACAACAGGTTTCTAAAGGCTTGCGGCAGTATGTTTGTTACTACACTCAGAGTCTCACTGCCCTTCAGTATTGTTCCAGCAGTCTCAGGAGGTGGTTTTGTGGTGCAAGTTTACATTTTGAGGTGAAAGGTAGGTGTTTTTACTAGTCAATCACTTTTTAAACTTATAATAAATATCATTGAGAAAGCTATTTATATGCATGTTAGGGCATTTTATATTCATTTTATTTTCCTACTGAATGATATAAATACTTCTACTAAGCTATCATGTTCCGTATTATAATGATAAATTTATGAATAATATTTCTGTTTATCTTCTAATTGTGTGTTTTCTTCTTTCAGATGCCGCGAACTTGTGTAAATAAGGCAGACAACTTCATCTACATTTGTGTTGGAGTGACCTTGCATCACAGAACCGCCGTATACCTGGTATGCTTAGAAAGGCATATCACCTATATTTTGGATGCAGGTTTTGTCACCAGAATAAGAACTGGGCTCCCCACATATGCTGTAAAATGTGTGCTACTAACCTTTGCCAATGGTTGAACAGGAAGTATAAAGGAATGCATTTTGCTGTGCCAATGACTTAGCGGAAGCAAACAGACCATACCAACAATTGTTGTTTCTGCATGGTACCTCCATATAAAAGGGCTTTTCAAAGAAGAAAAAATAGTCCATTGAATATCTAAACAATCCATCAGCTATTCGCCCAGTTTCATATGGAGAAGGTCTACCTGTTCCTGATGGACCAAATTCGGTATCTTTCGAGTAAGATGAGTAAAGTGGTAAGGAGGAAGCAGAGAAGGATGACAGTGCTGGATTACAAAATTACCCAAATTTTGATGAACACTCTCATAATCTAAGGGGAACTCCCTGAACTTGCCAGGGATCTGCAACTACCCAAGAATAAGGTAGAGCTGCTAGGATCTTGTCTTCAACAGTCGAATATGCTAGCAGCTGATGTAAAAATTTCAAAGTTTTGTGACGTTCAACGATTTCTTCGTAATTAAAAGTGATTTAGTGGCTTCAACAATATTATTGGTCTGATGGAAACACTTGGCATCGAAACGAACAAGGACACTGGAGACTGTTCATTGATTCATCAAACACGAGTCTGAAAGGTGTCTTGCTGTACAAAAGCAATAGTGAACTATCAGTTCCTGTGGGCAATACACGACATATGAAAGAAACTTATGATAATATAAATCATATGTTGCAATGGATAAAATCTGATGAACATCAATGGCATCTCTGTGGTGAATTAAAGGTTGTTGCTGCTGTGATGGGATTGCAGGATGGATACACCAAGGACTGCTGCTTTGTGTGAGAATGAGACAGCCGTACAAGAGGTTCCCACTATATCAGGAGAGACTGGCCACCTCGGCAATCATTGGAGCCTGGGATGAAAATGTTCCACATCTACCTCTTACTGAACCAAATAAAATTTGGCTACCACCATAACACATAACACTGGGGCCAATGAAAATCTTTGTAAAAGCTATGGAAAACCTGGTCTTTTTTTATTTACGAGCCCATCTAGCGACTGCCTACTTATGCATAAGTCACCGTACTCGACCCAGCTATTACTAGACAATATTAAAAACAAATAACAACGTTTAGAATTACAAAGGCTAAAAAATAAAAAAATAAAAAAAAAATAAAAGGGCAAGAAGGAAGCGTGCCCTGGCGTCGGGGGTAGGCCCACATCCCCCAGGCGCAGGAATATGTGACCCACAACAAATAGTCAAATAAAATGGAGGCGGCCAGCCTCCTCTAAACGTCGTAAAGTCCACAAGTCAGTGTGCATGAACCCGGCCAGAGTACAAGGGACAAGCGGTAGCGATCTCGCTCAACCCAGTACTGGGACAAGTAACGTGTGCGAAGATCACCCAAACTGGGAAATTCAACAAGAATGTGCCAAACAGTCTGGGGGACAACGCATTATTCACAATAAGACGCTGGCGAGTGCTCCATTAAATGGCGGTGCGTCCCGCAAATGCGTCCAATTCGGAGACGACAGAAAGCAACATGAAGCCATCGTGGCATTGGGGGGTAGGTTCATGTGAACAGTTATAGCGCAATGGCACGCAACTTTAAGTTGCCCTCGGCCGTCTCCCATCTTCTTTGCCAAGTAACCTGGAGAGCTGCCACTATTCCTGAGGTGTAATCAGTGTGAGGAAGAGTAAAACGGGGGTCTGGTCACCCAGTCCTCGCGGATTCTTTGGTATCCTCATCGGCGCACTCATTCCTCTCAATTTTACAGGCCAGGAACCAGCAGAAGAAAATATTGACATCCACCCGACTCGCCAAAACTGTGGCATCACGGATATCACGCACCAAGGGATGTGGAGATTCCAATGCGCCGGGAGCACTCAGGACGCTATAAATCACCATCCGGTCTCTGAGCCGTGCAAGTCGCGATATTTAACATAAATGATATTTGAATGGGAAAGTAATCACTACCATTGAGGTATAAACAAATAGAAGAATGGAGACATCATGCTAGGTGTAAATCGTACATCCTCCTGCCCGGCCACCATCCCGTGGTGGTGGGGCCGCTAACCCTTATATTCTCGGAGGGTTGGCAGTGTGCACGCGCCTAGCATGGTCTCCTGCTTGAGGAAAGCTAAAGGGGAACGGGAGGAGATGAGCCTCCGCAGCTCCTCCCAGTTAGCCCTGAGTTTGCGGCAATTTTATAAATGAATATGACCTCCAGGCCTAGTTCAGAGGTATCGCAGGAGGCCTCTTTGGAGAGAAGACCTTTGCAGGAATGGCAGTACGCTTCCTGCAGACAGAACTCTGGGTGATTTTGGCCGGATAATGCGCTGAAGGCACTGTCGCCTTCGAGGACTTATCGTGTGAGGTTTGGCTCGCCATGCGAGTCATTTCCTCCCTCGGCCTCGAAACCTTAGGCAGGCAAGGCGCTTTGGATATTGGGTCTCTCTTCTGGAGGATCGACCGTCTCCGAGCCACCCAGCTTAACACAGGGTGTGGGCGAAGTACCTGAAGCTCCTTTAGTGCTGTCCTCCTTTCGGGAGGCAGCTTTATGAATCACGGAAGATGGCCTCACGACCAACTTCAGGGGTATTTTCTCATGTGCCTTCTAACACTAGGTGGTGGTGCGTGGCCGTTTCGCCTAACGGGAAACGGTCACGCTGGGGGATTGAAGATAATCTCTGGTTCTAGCCGGGGCTGGTGTTTGAACTCTTTATGCCGCCAGCTCTACCAGGGGAGTGCCCGAGGTGGGGAAAGTCCGCCGGAGGGCTCTGAATGGGCGCAGAAACGACTGAGCTTGGAGTCTTGGGTGGGGAAGGAGCAGAGGGTGTCTTTCTTAACATTGAGGCATAAGATGTCCAAGGCAGATCCGCGCGCGCCAGGACCAAGTCCTTAGCTTCGCGAAATGAGAGAGATCCTGGGCTTGAACGGCCAGGATTTCCTTCTCGAGGAGATACGCTCCATATGGCAGGAGTTTTCTGATGCAAATGTCACCTGTTTATATTTCTGTTCACTTGATTTGGTAATCATTCAGGGATATCCTGAAAATAAAAGTCAGTAGTGTTTTCGTTCTGAACATGTATTCAACCACAATTTTCGAGTAATTTCAATTTTATGATGCTGTGTAATTTTTCTTTCTATGTTATTATAACTGAGAATATACTTATCTTATTTTGTTATGTTAACACCATGGTGAATGAATAATATTGAAATAAACTAAAGATATATGCCATAAAAATCATTAAATTTTCAAATTTCGAAAAGTTTGCAAAAATTCGTGAAAATTTGCTCTTATGAAAATATAAATAAATAAAAGGAAGATAGGGTGGATTGGCTCTACGTACCGTCTCCTGGGCAACATATGTACAAAATTTAACGTTAGTAACTTTGTGCATATGGCAGAAATACATCACTTAAGTTAGGGTCTTTCAGGACCCCACATGGCGTTTTTAGTTATTTTTCCCACCTGGCGTACGGCAGGTTAACCTAGAAAATTCATCTAATTCCTGAGATATCCTAAGCATTATAAATTAAGATACCCCTATTTACCCCTTAAATAAACTTAGGTGGCTAAACTTTGCTAATTTTTGGTTGTTTGAATGATTTGTTATGGAAATAAAATTCTGACTTAGATATTTGTGTTTTATGTAACTATATATTTTTCTTCCTTCTTTGTGAAAGTTTGAGTGCAAAGATGCGTGACTGAAATGCATCTACCATCCCTTATAAACTTGCGTCCATTAAGCGTAATAAGCGAGAGGGAGATTGGATGGTGGGGATCGTATAAATGATTTAAATTTTGCCTCGAGATTAAATGGACATGGCCTAAATGCTGGGCATCTTCCTAAAATTAGGGCTTAAATTACTTATTAGAGCGAAAAGGTTTATGGGAAGCTCATGAAGGGATGAATGAGAGATTGCAATTCAAGCGAAATATCTCGTCTTTTAGTGAACATCTCATGATTTTATGTCATTGATAATATGTAACTTGGCTGACGTTGAAGTTGGCAGTTTTCCGAGTTTTCATCGTTAAACTGAACGTTTTTTTTTTAAATATCATATAAGAAATAGTAATAATTTTCCATAAGGAACAAAAAAGACCACTTCTCCAATTTTGATTATAATTTTCTCTAAAGATTCAAAAAGTTTGCCGATTTAAGGAAAAATCCGCTGAAACCACATAATTTAGCATCTTAGATTCAGGAAAAAATTCGGAAATCTCTTCGATTTAGTCTGTTTGCAATCAAAAAGATCGATTATGGAAAGCTGGCACATAACACCATATAAAGATACACTTCGTCTAATCCACCCATATAAAGATACACTTCGTCTAATCCACCCATATAAAGATACACTTCGTCTAATCCACCCATATGAAGATACACTTCGTCTAATCTACCCAAACTCCAGCAAGAGAAGATCCGTTAAGTCTCTAGTGAATGGAGTCTTTTGTTATGGTTTAATTCCCTGACAGAGATCCATAAAAGTGGAGCATCATTAACAAATTGATCCACCTTGGGAAATCATAGTGAACTATAGGTATCCATTAAGATATACCAAGATATAAGAAATAGTTAAAAAAGATTAAACAAATCGTTAAATACTTAAATACCTTAAAAATTACAAGCCGAAATACTAGACTATATTAAAATAAAAAAATACGTCAGAAACAAACTGAAAACCCCTTAAAAAACAATGCAAAAGAAAAAAGATGAAAGCATGCTCCGGCAACGTGAGGAGGGCCGCTTCTCCCCGGTGTAGCATCATGGTATCAACACCAGAGTAAAGGAAAGTCAGATAGTACACAAGTCTGTGTCTTCGAACTCGTCGTCACGAGTTCAAGAAACAAGTATTAGCACTCTTGCTTGTCCCAGAACTTGGATAGGTAACATGCGCGAAGATCCCTTAGAATTGAACATTCAAAAAGAAAAAAGAAAATAGCCCAAGCAAAGGAAAAGTGGTATCACGACACAGTAAAACGCTAAGGAATATATTACATGAGCCATTCAAACCTTAAGAATGAATATGGAAGATTTAAAAACAAAGAAAAGAGGTAAAAAGATTTTAACCTTCTTTCCCTTATAAATAAAAAAGCGCGTGCCTCCTCCTACTAGAAAAACACGTGCCCTTCACTGGATAAAAAGTTACACTTCTTTATTCAAACAGCTTCGTGGTTCTGACATCGACTGGTTTCGGGTCAACGGGACCCTCGATCGAAACTCTGAATGCTTCCCGTTTATAGGCTAGGGGAAGAAAACCTACGGACAGAGCTAAGGTTTGGTGAAGGTGGCAACACCCTTGCTTAACCCTGCGCAAATCCTCAATTTACTCTATTGAATTAATAGTGATGAGCGCTTTACGACACACGTTCGAGTCCAGCTCCTTTATTCACCTTTATTAGGAGGATAAAATAGTTTTCCCTGTTTTCTCCAATTCTAAATCTCACATTTTCTTTCTTAAGTTTTTAATGGTTCATATAATATAATCCTCAGCGTGTTACCTGGCTGTAATACCACCTTTCCTTTCCTTGGGCTATTAACTACACCCATTGTATATCATGTATTATGTGATTTCCCCTTATTCAAGAAGAATATGCTAAACAGTCAAGGGGACAACGTAGTCGTCGCAGTAAGGTGTAGAGGAGCGCTCCATCAAAGGACGGTCATTTCATCAATTTTACCTAATTCGAAGACAACAGTCAGTGGGCTTTCGTTCCTCCCAAAATTTAGGGACCTCGCGGTATATACTGCCTGCCACCTAACTAATTCCTGGTAGGAGAAGGAAAGTGCGCCGAGCAGCCAGAACATCTGTGGATAAAAGAGCATATTTTTAAGTGGGTGAGAGGGTATGTAATAAAAAGAAGTAGAGATATGGGGGTTAAATAATGAGTAGGGTGTGTTATCACCTATTATTATTATACCTCATCATTGGGAGATCCTATGATGGCGTACAATCCCCTCAGGTCTCCCGGCTGAGGGAAAAGGCCTCGTTGATAAAAGGAATACTGAGAGGGAGCGAGGAGGAAGTGCACCAACAACTTACCCGGACCCAGTCAAGGAATTCAATTCAAGCAAGTAGTAAGGCGTCGATACTTTGCAATATGTCAGGTGAAAATAGTTCTTCCTGGTACCAAGTGCAAGTAGACAAAAGGTTGAGGGAATAGTGATAGAGTAAATCAAATAAAAGATGTAGCGTCGAGAGAAAGTGAGAGAAGAATCGAATCAACAACTTACCCAGGCTCAATCAGACAGTTCAGGTCAACAAAGAAGCAGGGCTTACCAAAGTTTCACTTAAGCTGGAAGGATGTGCATCTCATCCAGGCACCAAGTGTAACAAGCTCCACAAGCTACCCCTCACTGTTGGATCTGTGACGATATGTGCGATGCACTTGATCTTTATTGAACCATGTAATTTAACCTGGATTGAAGCTAGAATCGGGGTGGGGAGGGGTAAAGCTACTGCTACACCGGATATTCCGAGGAATATCGCACCCTCTCTTCCGACGAGTTTAATCCGCATATGGAACTCAAGTGTAGTATAAACAGCAGTTTGTAGCTGACATCTGGGCGATTGTGCGCCCTCTAGCAATGTAGGTGGCTCTACAGGTATACATTATATCTCTCACATATTTTCACTTCCTTTGTATTCACCTTTTTCTATACAGATCATATGTTGCCGTAGTTAAAAAAAAACAACCACCCTACTATTACGCTACCTTAATAAACACTACACACGCCAAACCAAAACACCGAATAGCAATCATGAAGTGAGAGAGGGTTTAGATGAATTTAATCCTTCATAATTTCTTTACGAGAAATGTTAAATGGAGGAAATGTTAAATCGTCATGTATTATAAGGGCGACTCATGGCATTGTAGTGGCACGGAGGGAGGAGCTATATGTAATACCCATGCCCTGTGTGAGACAAAGGAAGGATTGATATTATAATACTCAGGAGAAAAAACGTGGGTGTTTTTGTTGTTATTTTTAATATTTTAAATGAAAAAGCAATAACAACAAGGACTTCTTCACCAAGGAGACGGAATAAAATCTGCGGAAAATATAAAGCTACAAATCCTATTGCAGTTGTTGGAGTTATAGGTAGTGCAATTTTACAGATGTCAGCTGTAGCAGGGTTGCCCATGTTTTATGAGGCACCCTTTTGTGATGTAGGAAAGACGAGGGTGGGGTGTGTGAGGTTAATAAAACTCACTACCAGGTACTTACGCCCAGAGACCAGGGAAGATGTCAAGAGATGCTTCAAAGGAAGCCATGCTAAGGGAGCTTTAGATGTCAGTGCTGGGGGATGGTGGGTCAAGAATCCATGATTGTCGTCATATGGTGGCAAAACTAAGTGGAAGTAGAGTATTTTTTCCACGATTTTAGAGTTCACTCCCGAACCAGGGTATTGAAGATAAAGTGAAAATGTGCGGAAGAAATATACCCCAGATTCTCCCGCATTTATTTGTTTAACTCAAACGCCCAAGCATTGGGTCAGGGTGGGAACTCGAAGCTCCATACATCCCCTTGTTGGTAAAGATAAGTGAGAGAGCCTTGATGCTTTGTTAAGCTAAAATGTCGTGAAACCAACATAATTTTCATATCGACATCTCTTTACAAATATTAGTCAATTGAAGTCAGGCCAAAAGACGATGCTCCTTCACATTCTCCCTCATGCCACAGCCCTTCGCTCTCTCATTTTTTGATTGTTCAGCACTGGCGCGTTCCAACTCTATCCTTCCCACTCTTCCTCCCTCTATGGCCCAACCAAATTTCAGAGAATCCTTTCTCTCCCCATTTCTCCCCAAAACCCCCGCTAAAAATACTCATTTTCAGGGCTCGTCACTTCTTGTAGAGATCAAAGGAAAGTGCGGCGCTCTGTCAATTATACGTCATACCATACTTCAGGCATGGTAAGAACGGTGGACCTCGTTAGATAGAAACAAACTGAGATCGATTTGCGAAAAGTGTAGAGATGGGAGTACAGGAGTCTGCCACACCGCCTGCACGTGGTGGTTACACTACTCCGGGTGTGCCAAACACAAATTACTCATAGACACCTTATGGAGAGGGGTCCACCCCCTTATTGTGAGAATTGTTTGGTGCCCTTCACAGTGTTCCGCATAATGGTGGAGTATCCCAGCCTGGTGCTTCTAACTCCCATCTTGTGGGGCGCCGGGGACAGATGGTACCTACTTCCTACTCTCCATGCTTAGCCAGGTTGGTGGAGTGAATCGGGATTTGATCACATTCCTGAACGAGTCTGGCCTCCTCGAGCATATAGCTATAATATATTTCAAAAATACTTTATTCCAAATAAAAATTTTATTTTTAAACAATATGAATAATCAAAATATATGGAATATATATTATTTTTTAAATCTTTCACCCAATTACGGATTATCTTTCACCCATTCATCCTCATGCTCCTCATTTATCCATCAAAGCATTTTTCTGTCAATATCTTAAAACAACTTCCTCAGGCATAATTCATTCATTTAATTTCCTTCACCCACTCATCCTCCCCATCTTTCACACATTCCTTCATCCATCCATAAATCATTACTTATTCATTTATAGCTCTGCACTACATCTGTAAATAATCATCGTTTTAAATTTACCATTTATTTTTAATTTATTTTTTTCACAATTTTTGAATCATAATTGTAAATCTTCAAGTTGTTTTTGATCTTCCACCATCTGTCATCCATCCATCACTAATTTACCACCGATAATAAATGCACAAACTACATAAAAAGGTTTAGCTGTAGCAAAAGCCTAGTTGTTAGCGCCACTCAAAACCAATCATTCAATAAATGTCAATTATACTCGTTGCAACTCAGTAGCCAAACTTTATCGCTCCTTTGATTCACAAAAAAAGATAGACTGGTGGGGACAGTCCAGCCTGATTTTAACGTTCTGAGTTCGGTTAGTAGTCAAGTAAACACTAGGAAATTAAAGAACCAAAACAGACATATAATTTCTTGTGAGAAGTGATTTTGTTTCATTATTTTAGTAGGAGATTAAATATATATTTGGTCTTTCTTGTGAATCTCTTAATTCTCGATGTGCACCTACAGTTTAAGGTTGGTCGGAACGAATAGTTGATATATTCTCTCACAATCACTATGGAGTTGACAGGAACATAGTCGCATCTTGTGACTAATCACAACTGGTGTTGCTCAACTTCGCTGTAATCGGTTATGCCGTAACCCGATGTTTAATTGCCTACCGTAATTTTTTAGTTTTCTGTGAAAAAAACTCTAATATACTAAAATTATGAATCAAATTAGTTCATTAAGGTTTTATTAAACGTTTATTGCTTATATACTTAAACATACAATTTTTCTATTACTAACGAATTAGTAAAAATAATAAAGTTGGTTGGAGACGTATCAAATGAAATTCCAAGCAATAATTTATTATTCATTTAAAATAAAGGCAAGACACTGAATTAAATTTGCATTATGCATTAAATATTTATTTTTTTGCCAAAGAAATGACGAAAAAACAAATCATATCACAAAATAACAACGTGAATAATATTTTGCTAATAATAATATATTATTAGTCCGAATTTATTTTCTATTCACACGCAGGGGATATTCGTTTGATTTATCCTGCCAGCATTTAAAAGTGAATAAATAGTCTTGTATAAAAAGAATATTAACCTAATTAACTCAAAACTCAGACATTTTAGAAAAAAACTCTTTCAGGAAATTCTTCCTTTTACTATTGGCTTTTATTTCATAAGCAATTGTCTTTAATTATGAAGTCTTCGGTTTAAATTTTTTTAATTATTACCATGGGGGAAGCTAAAACAACGTCGAGTGCAGCAGAATATATTATTATTAATAAGATAAAAATCAAAAAAGGCACCCGGCTGGAAAGTACAAAGGTAATAAGGCCAAAAGGACGAGGGGGGCGGCCGGCATTACATTGAAAATGTAAGGAGTAAAGAAAAGAGAAGGAAATGCTAAACGGAAGACAGAGAGCTCTGGAACGCATCAAACCAGATGAAAACGGAGTTGTTCAGCAACTGAAGGTCCTATGCGTTTCAAGGTTGCACACTACAGCAGCTTTAGAACAGCTGCTGGAACAAATAAAGAAAGCTGCTCGCAGAGATACCGAGGCTGCCCTATTTACCGTGCGTTTTTTGTTGATTCGAAGTCACCGTAATATAGACGACATGTATGTACTCTATATCCATGGTTGTCCGAGAATTAATGATATTTCCAGAGATAAAATTCTTATTTTACAGGGCGTAGTGGGTAATTTTTTACCTTTGGCAACTCTGATTTGTTCTTATGAATGCTATCTGGTATCGTTTCTCTCTCCTTCTTATGATATAAAACTTAGTAGAGCGTATCAGGAGAGATTTAGATGAGTCATAATGTCATTAGAAGGGTATGTTGGCTTGGAAGCCTCACTCTAAGCATTCTGATCGAAAAGAACCCCCAAATATTTCATGCAGAACCAGACCACCATTGACAATGATCCCAGCAAGTTAATGAGGTCCATAGTCAGGAACAGAGTAGTTGTAGAGTCTGTCATCATTCAGTTAGTGTATAAGGACATACGCTACTACTCATACAAGAGGAGAAAGGACAAGCCGAAGAATGTGCTGAAAAACTAGTGTATTATAACTTAAGCATCTCCTCTAGCTGGCGTTCTTTGGTTCTTCTCAGACGAGAGTAAATTTACGCCAGCATCAGATGGTGAACGCGCTAAACAAACACCGAATCGCTGTCCCCCAAAAGATGTACCGAAAGTCATGAACACCAAGTTCCCGAACCATATCATGGAGTTGGGGATGGTCAATAGCGAAAGCTAAATTATGCCTTTGTTTATCTTCCTGGAGGGCTATATCAAATGCCTGGAGAAGAGAATGTTAACCTGGATCTAGGAAGTGGCCGTTGAAAACCTCTACGTGTGGCAACAAGACTCTACCATCCCTGAAATAGGGAAAACCACGTCTCTGCTGTCAGACTATTTATTTGACCATGTTACTTCGAACATCTTTAGTAATCCTCTGGCCAATTATATATGCGGCCTGATTAAGAGAGAACAACAAGACTCCGTGCACTACCAAGGTAGAACCAAGCTCCAAGATCACCAAGGTTTTGAGCATTAAATAGGGGGACCATGGAGAAGGCCTTAGGCAGGTTGCGACGCTATTTGGAGGTCGTGGTTGAGGCGGACGGCGATTTCATTGAATACAATGATAGAACAATCCTTCAAGTCCCTAACATGTAATTATCTACCTTCAGTAAATATATATCTATAAAGGAAACTGTTATTTTCTTCTATAATGATGTTAGGGGACAAATAAACTACCGTACTATGTATACCACCACTCAACTTTAGTGAAGCCTAACTGATGCAAAAAAAACAACCATTATCTATACAGTCATAAGTTATCTAAAATTACTTAAACTGAACATGGAGATAAAACCCAAATATCGTCACCTCAAAACATTTTGTTGACGGATTTAGGTAAATTTTTCACTTAACAAAAGGATATTACAATTACATTGTTTTTTTTTCCATGAGTTCATGTTTAATTGTGGATGTGAAGTTTAACACGAAATCCGAAACACGGAATACTACAGAAAGGGCAGCGGCCATAGAGTTGAATCGACTAGGACCAACATCCTACGAGTAACTACTCCCAGCGGAGTAAAAGATAAAGTAATATTAATGAACTCCTCTTTATACGCTTTCGATCAAATATTTTGAATTCTAAAACTCGTTCCTTGGGTTATATACAATGTCGTCTCCTGTTATTGGCCCAGGGGTGCATCAATGTGTGAACATGTTGGGTATGTGTAGCTGAATCAAATATCAAACCAAAGGAAATACAAGATCTATACAGAAAAAATAATAAATTTTGTGTTAAGGAACCTAATACCACTCTACAGGTTCAGTAGCCTATCAATAAAGAATGGAAGGATCCCAAATCTCACTCGTCAGTTCAGTGCTTCTAGATCTCGCCATATAATTATACCAGACTTCCAAAACCCTCTTCATTTAGCTAAATAAGTGTCAAAACAAAGCAATCAATTGGATTACGGGAATAAGACGACGTGAATGAACACAATAAAGGAGAATTCACGAAAAACAAAAATTAAAGCGACGGATTTAGAGGAATGAGAGCGAAACCCCACTTCATCAGCAATCTAAGCACTCTGGATGAAGAAATACAATATATTATAACCGGAAGTAATATTATATTTTTTAGATTATAAAAAGTAACAATTGGGAATAAAAAAGAAAAAGAAACATGAAAAACTATAGTTGCGAGCAGAAAGGATGAAAAATGATTTGAGGAAAAAAAAAATTAAATAAATACAAGATATAACAGCAGAAAAGGAATTATCAGAACAATGCAGGTTAAGTATATCATTATATCTACAACTTAATAAATACTAAAACGTATAAAGCAACGCCGAGCTAATATAATCAACTGCAGCCTTTGCTATTTTCTTCCTTCCCTATTCAGGTTCTACGGCTATTTTCCTCACTTTATAGGCCATGTCTTTGGCAATAAACTTTAGTCTTGAGTGGAAAAGTAAGACGAAATATAATTCTGTATAGACCATAACATTGGGGATCTAATTAACGGAAATCACATTTGTGTCGAGGCTTTTCTTGAAGGTTAACCCCGAACGCCAAAACAGAGGCATCAGGAGAAGCGATACGAATGGAGACCAAAATGATTCTATAAAAGTTTAATAATAATTTCAGATCCTTTTTAAATAAAATCGAGGAAAGAGCTAAATTTAATTTAATAACACAATTTAAATGGAAATCACGGAGAATACTTGATCTTGCGCGAGGTTTATGGAAATGCTGCACCCAAGAAATAAATCGTTTATGACTGGATCAAAAGATTCAAAATAGGTCAAGAAGTTCTTGATGAGAACGAAAGGAACAGAAGTCATAAAGGACGAAGCTGTGCCCGTTGTTAGGGCACTCTTCCAAAAAGAGTGTAATTTTAAGTGTGATGTCACCATGCGGTTATGAAGGCACGGTCGCCACCTTCACACAGCAACGGGCTGGCCTGGGGGACGCTCTTCACCCTGGCTGAGGCACTAAATCCAACAGACCAATTGATACAGTTATTGGGGAAGTAGATTGGTCTATTGGATACAGTCACATGCTTGGCGTGGATAAAGTGCGTCCCCAGGCTTGCCTGATGCAGTGAAAAAGGAGCTAATCATTGCTTTTGTAACCTCATACTACCACTGCCTAAATCGCAATTTATCAATTTGGTGGATATTATTTAATTAGGAGGATACTACTCGTGGTTCTGCTTCTAGCATTTGGGTGGATAACTGAAAATTAAGCAGACCCTATACTCCGAGGGAGTCTGAGAGAGATTTAAGAAAAGCGATAATCTTTATGCTAATCTCTTAAATCGAGGATGAGGATTTTATACCTAAACTTTTAACGAATGATAAAATATGGATTTATGAGTAAAATCCTGAATGCAAATCTAAGCCAAAATAATGGATACTAAGAGGATCAAATGACCCAATTCAATTTAAAGCTAAGCGTTCAGATGAAAAGCTTAAGGCTACTTTTAGAAAGAGGTGGATTTTAAAAAGTGGTGATTAGTTGAACATTCTAAAAACTATTTTTTTCCATTTATTACAGATATTCATCAGAATCGAATAATATTAGCGGATTTATAAGCATCATTTATTTTTCAAGAAATTTGATGCCCTACGTATGTTTGAAGACCTTTTTTCCCTCATCCCTTCTTGCTGGTCCCAACCAGGGCACAGATTCTAAAAATAAGTAAAAAAAGATAGAGGGAGATCTTCCGACAAGAATTGGGACCACTCTAAAACGCTTATATTGTTTTTACGGAACCATTCGCGAGTAGCTTTTGCAATATGCTTCAGATCATTATCTAGGTGAAAGATCCATCCTTCTCTCTTAAAGTCCAAAATTCTCTACAGAAACGAACAGAAGATCTTCTAAAAGGTTTTTTTTAAATTGCCTAATTCATCGGTGCATATATAATCTGGATATTGCAAGTACTTTTAGATAAGAAAAGCCCCACACCATGATGCTACCTACCCCAAACCACATGGTAGAGATGGTGGCCTTGGGGTCTTAGACACTGCCATCTTTCCCCTAGACACGAGGGCTATCTATCGTTACTGCCAAACGTTTATATTTTGTCACCTAAGAACTTTATCAGAAAACTCTGCAGGATTCTCCAAATGCTCACGTGCGAACTTCAACCTTGCAGCTCTGCGTCTCTTCAACAGCATTGGTGTCTTCCTTGGCCTGTGAGATTTAAAATTATGCCTGTTTAGTTTATTACTGATGGTTCGTTTTGTGACCGACGTTCCTGCTGCTAGTAGATCATCTTGAATTTCCTTACGGGTCGTCATATTGGCAGCTCTAACCTTCTTGAGTATTAAGGAAATCTTTCGGGGAAATCTTCCGAGGAGTACCAAAACGTTGAAATTTGTCGATGGTTCTCACCTTTTTCCACTTCGAAGGATAGAGCCAATAAATCTAAAAAGTATTTTAAGGTGCTTTGATATCTTTCGGTAATCATGCAGGATCGGCTTTTCTGGTCAGTGGAGTGTTCTTTATTCTTCGCCATGGTAACGTTTTTACTGCGGGAACGTCGGCGGCTGAAAAGCATTTCAATCTTTTCTGCGCTCTTGTTGACTACTGTACATATTATTGAACGCTCTAGGTGCTTTGTTGCACCGTACAGCTTATGGTATGTCTCTCATGTTCTTTTAAAAATAAATTTCGTTAGGTTTATGTTTCCATAGCAAAATTTATCTCACCCCATGTTTCATTAATTTCAATTTTACTGGAGATCAATTCTGTTTCATGTCTTTTAGTGCAGGGAATTTTAAACTTTACATTAATATACATCAATTAAATAAATTTCATGAAGTTTGATGGGTTGTAAGTTTCTTAAAATTGAATTTTGAAGGTATACGAATACCTATTTCTTCCCTCTGTAGGTGGCTGAGATTAAAATTTCAGCCTAGTGATATGCTTCTTTAAAATTCCCAAACCAAACCAAACAGATAAAACACAAAACAAAAAACAAACAAACAAATAAAGACAAAAAATAAAAAATAGGAAAGAAACACGTTCCGACGTCAGGGGGAGACTTTCCTCTCCCTGGCGCTGAAACCGTGACCAACACCACAGTCAAATAAAATAGATGAGGTCAGGCTCCTCCAAACAGTTAGATATTCCACAAGTGTGTATGCTCAAACTCGTTAAAAGTACAAAGAAAAAGCGGCAGCAACCCCGCTCGTCCCGATACCGTGAGAGATGAAGTGCGCAAAGACCCCCAGACTAGGAGACTAGCCCTGTTCAAAAATAAGCTTTTTCTTACTTTCATATCTTCCTGTAAATTTTACCACGCTTTTCCGCCTTAAAAAGCCCTAACCATAACTATTCTGACTTAAGATGTTAAGAAGCATCGTCGCAAGGAGCTGTAAATTTTCTGTATTGATATCGGCAAAAACACCAGTTCAGGAGGCCCTTTAACTATGTTTTGATCGAAACAAGATGGAGCTGAAGCTCCTTTGGTTCTATGCTCCTTCCCAGGGTTAAGTTAAGGAACCCCTAAAGACCACCCTATGACCACAAGCATGCGTGTTGGCTCCTGTGAGTCTAACGACTAGATGTATGCACGAGGCCGTTACGCCTTACGGGAAAAGGTCACGATGGGAGAGAGAGGGAGCCCTAGAAATAGCCTTGGCTGGCTGAGAGCCCTTCGCGCCTCTAGCTCTAGCAGTGAGCGCCTGGGGTGGGTAGACCACGCAGAAGGGTTTAAAATGGGTAAGGAAACGACTGTGATCTTAAGCTTGGAGGGAGTGGGGGAGCAAGAACAAATAGTGCCCTTTTTAAGATTGAGGAATAAGATATGCCGGGAATCGCCGGACGCGCCTTGACAAAGTCCTTAGCCTCGCGAAGTGAGAGATGTTCACGGTCACGGTCACGCTCTGAACGTTCACGATTTCCTTCTCCAGGAGATTCGCACCACAGTACTTTAAAGAAGTAGGGATGTGGCTCTCCGTAATTGAAACAATTGGTCTTACTTGATAAGGACTTATTGTGTGTCGGATAATCCCGAACTTGCACGTCAACAGGAGCGATTCTTATACCCAAAGCGGTGGCAGTAGTAGCACCTCCACGGCAGTGGCCTGAATGCTTTCCCGCGGTAGCGATACTAACCGGTACGAATCGACTAAGGGAGACTGTCAAGTTTGAACGTGACGAAGAGTGTAGAGGTGAATCTTGAGGCCCCTCCTTGTTTTCTCATCAAACATTTGACTTTGACCGCTACATGCTCGTTCAGCTATAAGGTGATTGTAATCTATGTAGAAGTTCACGACTTCCCTCTTGTATACCACTCCTTATCCATAGTTTAATGTAGAGTGCGGTGTGACACTCGTTGGCCATTAAATCTCCGAAGGGTATAATCAAGGCCGCTTCGGGGGGATATAATGCATTCGCTACTAGGCTCCCGTCCAAGAAACGCAATACCTTCGTTTCTCTACCAACCAAGCTAGCTAATGGTTTCCTCTGATGGGTCATGTAGCCCTGGGTTAACATGTTGTCACTAGTGGAACGAATGAACAGAAAGCCTTTAAAGCCAGCTTGCTTGAAAACGCCAGCTACTCTCTCATTGAGGGGCCTCGACATAATTGAGGCTCCACTTAACGCAGTTGCGAATTTGGTCTTGGTCTGGGACCCCCACTTGAGGACGCCTAGAAGCCTGAAGTACCGATCTTGTCCTATAAGTTCCCCTGTGCCACTGCGGAGTGAAAGTAACCTTTAGTCCTTTTCTTGCTTCTCTTCTTTTGGGATGAGTCCTTAAGCCGGATTGACCGAACTCAATAAGATCCTTCTCTAAAATGGAGAAGGTTTCGGCTGTCATGGGGGACCAGCCGGACATGGATTTCCCTCTTCTCCTTTTGAGTCCTTCGTGGCCCAAACCGTCTGAGGAGAAGCTTGCACAGGGGTGGAGCTAGGTTCGGTGTTTGGCACCAACCACATCATATACTATGTGTATCTTAAGCGGGGCTACCTACAGCCATACCACAAGGTATCTCAGATTCCTTTCGAGGTATCTTCCGTTGCAGTCAAGTCTCTGGTCGGCCAACCGTCCTTTTTTAAGGAAGAGAGGGAGGCAGTCATGCTAATCCCCCCACAATGTCAAAATACATGATTGCAGGACTGTATGGGGCATAACTACTGGCTTAGGAGCCGGGAATCAGCGATAGAGTGTGCGTAACTGCAGGCATTGGAAGGAGATGCTACCACTCAAGCTACCGGAGCTAACGCACTACACAGGTTACCCTTCTGCGAAGATTAGGGCATGCGTGTGTGTTGCTAGACTACCCTGAAGATCCGAATAATCATTGCATCATATTGTGAAAGTCTTGCTATGTAATGAGCAATAATATACCAAGGGAGCTTTATGCCAGAATTCTCTCTCTTCCTAAAAATGCTCGAGCTTATTCGTCAAGACTTGATGTGACAACTCCAAGGCTTCTGATACCAATTTTTGTCGCATCCATGTTACAGCTTATTCTGTCTCTGACCTTCCCTTGTTCACTAGTTTAAAGGAATTCTCTATAGAAATCTATTTTTCATCAGCGAAGAGGTGAAAATAGCAGTAAAAATGTTCGAAGGTCGAAAACATAGGTTGCAAAAGTGTTTTAAGTCATAGTTTAGGTCGAAAAATTAATTTATATACTTTATATTATTAGTTTTATTAAATTTTTCCGGAACCTTTGAAAGTTTCTCGTATATTTTTGGGTGGAAATACATATAATAGCCAGTTGGGTCAAAAGGACTTATGAAGAGAATGCATAGATCAATTGCTCTACTTACCACTTTTGCTATGAAGTTCAAACTCTGACGACGATGCCCACATTGTAGCTGGTTTACGAAACCTTTGCGAAATTTTTGACACAGACTCTCGTATGGGTTTGTCTTTTTGTTGTATTTTTTTTGTAAATGACCAACTGCCCATACAGGTTTATTTTTCATACCATTCCTCTTTCGAATCAGAATTTTCAGGCCATTTCTTTTTGTTTTAGATTACAAACCAGAATTGGGAGTACCTATATGTTAACACCAATATACTGGCGTCTCAGCAGCTCCTTGCAGCGGAGGATAAAGCCTGGTCGTCTCGAGCCTCTCATGCCACCAGGGCCTTTCTCCCCTCGGTAAAGATACGGATCCGAAGACTCACACATTCATACCCGTTTAAACCTACTGCAGATTTGATGCCCTCAGCAAAGCGACCCTAACCAAATCCCACAGCAATGGCTGTTTGGTTGTGGGGGCTCACCCTGGATGTGGGGCGGCTCTTAGCTGGACAGCTGCACGTTGGCGGTGGAGGCGAATATGGTCGTTTTGAGGGCGTCCGTCATCATTGACCTTGATAGCCTTCCCAAAGTAAAGCAAAGTAAAGCAGATCAATAAAAACAACCTAAATGGAGGGATCATATTTCCCCCAATTACAAATCAAGCAAATGATTTATTGATTCCGTGCAAAATTATTTCGAGTTTTAGTCAAATCTCTTACAAACATACGGGTTTTTTACAACTGATTCACACCATTTATCCTCATATTGTTGAGACCCTTCATTTGAAATTGGAATAAAAATCCTGAGTAGCTATAGTCGCTGGTGCCCCTAAAAGATCGGCTTCAATCGACATATGTGACAACTGGACATACTCAATGTATGCCCTCCATATACTATACACATAGGTCTTTAAGCTCTCCGAGTTAAAACACTCTTGCCAAATGTGAGTGCATAAAGCACATCCGGTATGTTCATCGGTGAAAGGGGACCTGATTTGTGTCAGGTTGACATCCTTGGGGCTGCCATGTGGTTTAGAGGCATGTTGTTCGGATAATCTAACCCCTAATTGTCTACGGGATAAAGTAGGTAATAAAGCCTACCTTCTTTGTTTGTTAATTTTCTTTTTTATCTTATGAAATCGAAGGTGCGAACCGCCCGAGTGAATTACGGGCGCATTTGGATCACACAGACTTCATTCGAGTCGCCAAACATGGATTACTCAGGAGAAAAATCAAAATAAGTATTAAGCAAGCGAGAGCTGAAATCACAATAAGGAGAAAGCTACGCAAATTCGATACTCACAGTCAAACAAAGACTTCCTATTTGCATGAGCAAACAGTAGAGCGTTATGACGAATGTGACAGAATCTTTATTAGAAGACTAAAAATAATATAAGCTTCCTGTAACTTGTGACTTATGGAAATAACAATGAGGCCAGATCACCTAACAGAACAATAAGTAAAGCAATACTTTCAGGTAAAAGTTGGACATTGAAGCGGGATGAACAATTATAGAAAGGATCGAATATACACAACTCAAATAGCTTATGGTAAGAGAAGTCGATGTATAACATATATTAAGAATCTATTTAAAAACAATAATGAAAACAAGAAATTACTAAGGAGAGCAAACAACACAGTACACTCAACAAAGCACAAAACAAAAAGATAAAATCTAAATAAGATCACAAATAATGAAAAGATCGTTAAAATCTTGACCATTCTGTAGTGGTTAAGGCCGCTATTATAAAGCTATAATACTAGCACTAATTTGTTGGCACTGCGTACGTCGCTCTCTGAGGGCACAGAGCAGGCATCCTGGAATTACGTTGAGAATTGAGGTAAATTTAAATGCAATGGAAAGCCATATATTGTACTCTCTGTGGATGGAGAAATGAGGAGGGGTTTTTTTCTTTTTGCTTCATTAAATTACACAGAAAATAACATTCATTTTTCGAGTGAAACAAAGAGGTGAATTGTTAAATTGCCGATTTTAAAGAAAAAAACAAACAATTCTTATTTATATTTAAATAAGTATTTATTTATTAATGTAATAATGTAATTCACACAAGTTTCTGCCCCTAGTCTTACTTTTTCTATTAACATTTCAATAGAATGTTTGTAAATATCGTTGAAATTTGATTTTAAAACGTTTTTATAGTTGTTTCGACCTTTTCTTTTATTGACATCTTCATTCTCTTCAGGTGATTCACTATTTTCTAAAAATAGAGGAAAATGATATGGTTGGATCAGTTACGTATGTAAGATGAGTTATTAGTTCTCAATGCAAATTGTTACTCTTATATATGGTCTTCTTTGGCAATTTTTGGTCGAGCGTTATCTTGATGAAATACAATGATGATTTTATTATAAGTGCTGCATTTAAATGGTCCATTTGCGCACAGTAAATCTTTTTGAGGGTAGTCGCAAATGAAGGTTGAAGAAGAGGCTAATATGGTTATATAGAAATGCAATGAGTATGTATATAGACTCTCAGTTTTAAATCGTAAAAATATCGAGAAAACAAAATTTCAAGAAAATTACAGACTATAAAGAAAGACAGATTATGTATTGATAAATTTGAGGGCGGATTGTTTCAAAGACAAAAGGCTAGGGAGGTTGGAATACCGCTTTCTTTCTTTAAGAGATATTGTCTAATTTAAAGTAAAAGGTAAAATATCACTGGAGCCTGAAATGTTTGCCATGAGTTTCCTAAAGGATATTTTCGACCTAATCAAATATTTATTGAGAGCAGCCTTGGTTAAAACCTTTTGAAGTAGCAGTAGGTATCCAAATCGGCCCTAAAACAGGAGTAAATTACCTTGACTTTCTAGAAATTATAGATGTATATCTAATAGGAAGCGTCTTTTAACTATAGCCAATATTAAGATGAGAAATTAGTGGGCTGGAAAAATGAAAGACAAACCTTAGATATTTGTCCTGACATAATTTTTTTGTGACGAATCGTCGTTTGTTTAATGAAGAGGGATACACTAAAATAGTAGTATTTCCCCACCTCCTAAGATATTACTTCGGGAGAAAAATCAAGCCATAACTCACCCCCCCCTCTGACTTCACCCTTTTTGGACTTGCCATCAAGTAACTAAGAAATTCACACCGACGCATGACACTGAAATTGAAGGCTACTTCCTTGCCGTCTTAATCTTCCCTCCTCCCCGGGTGGGAAGATTACGCATCTATTTCGTAGGTTTGCCTCAAACAAATTTCATGGCTTAAGCCACTGATCGTTCCGTCAGAGTCTGACGGAACGACGGTCTGATGGTCAGACCCGCTGATCCGGGCCTCTTAGACTTTCCCTAAGGACACGCTTGGTTGTCCCGGCCGATAATGAGGGTTTGAAAAGGCCCCTCTCTCTCCCTGTTTTGGAGAAATCCGTGTATATATGCACCCTCCCAAGGATTACCGACAGATTCGGTTAGAATACGATTCCCCGAAAGGAGTTCGATTCAACGACGCTCTCTCCCGATAAGTGTTTAGTGACGGTCGCCGGCCACAGAAGAGCTGGTTATCACACTCGTGTCTTTGGGTCAGGGAGAAGAGTCTCTTGAGGCAACGTCAGCCTTTCTCAACTGCCTTCGGATCATGGATTGGAGAAGCCGTCCTTTGAAGTTCTTCTGGTGACCTCTTGAGGATAAGAGGCCCGATATCTTGCTCAATCTGAGTTTCGAGAAGTCACCTCCGCCCCCTTCGAAGTTCGTCTGTTGACCTCTTGAATACAAGAGGCCCGCATCTCACTAAATCAGAGTTTGGAGAAAATAGCATCACCCTCTTCGGGTTCTTGGCTACACTCGTGAGTAATCAAGGTTAGCAAGACCTCCTCCCAAGCTCGCCCCGCTTTACTCTCGAGGTTCAAAGAAACTAAATCGCTTGCTAGACTAAATCTTCCATTATAAACATTTAATAACCCTTGTTATACAATTAATATTCAGAACCTAATTCCGCCTTATTCATGTACCTATATATATCCATATTTATTGTGTACATTTTATTTAGTGTGTATTAAAATCTATTTTTTTCGTTGTGTTTGGAATATTCTTTGGTCACGCAGTTGCAGCTTACTATTCAATTCGCACTCTTAAAACAATAACAGTTGTTCCCTTGCTTAGCCTACCTTAGATCCTGTGCGCGTATATTCCCCTACCTTGGCCATACTTCGACACTCAAGTTTCAGAAAATAGAAGTTTATTTGGTTCGAGATTGCCCCCTTATGAATTTAATAAAAATAACACAAAATGTGAAACATAGCGGCCTTTATGGTTATGGTGTGGGTAGTAAATTGGAATAACAGAAGGTCAGATTTGATGAATGTGCTGACAATAACAACTCATAGGAAAACATTTGCATTTTTACAGAAGAACCCTTACCCTTGTTTTGAAATGCCCAACTCTAAAAAAGTTGTTTATTGGTGGAAAATCTGGCTCACTGTGATACTGGAAAAAGTACAAAAGAATGTGAGCATCACATCGGTATCAAATGACTACCTTAGCCAAGTCAGTCCCCTGACATCAAGAAAAGTAAAATAAAAAAGGGAACTGTATTAGAATTTTTGAATGTCATAGGCTATGTAAAGCCGTAAATCCCACAACAATAATCAAAAACTTATTATTTGTAGGTCAGAATGATTTGCATGGGTGAAAGACATTAAATGAATGTAAAAAGTATTAATAATGTAGTTGAAATGCAGAAAATGTATTTCCTACTTTAAATTTACAAACAAAAGTATTTGAGCTATTAAATGCCTGTATATCCAATTCTTCCATGTTTTTGAACAGACTTCAAGGTTTTCTAAGTTTAAAGATGACATTTAACTCACTCCATTATTTTATGGATAATGTATTCACTGGAAATTGTAGAAATTCAAAGCACCGAAAACTCTTAGATTTCTGATCGTGAGCGGGTAATAAGTTAGCCTTAAATTTTCATCCCGAATCAATAGGCCAATAATGAATAAAAGTTATACTTGTACTAAATAAGGGAACAATTGACTTTCTATCAATTAGAGATAAATGGGTGGAAAAAACAATTCTGGGCTATAAGATTTGTTTTATGTTGTCTTCCTTTGCAATGAATCACGAAAGTATTTGAGATAAAATGTTTAAATCATCAATACAATGTTTTATTTCCCTTCCAACATTCTTTTATATTATTTCTTACTGTGACTTATCCAATGTCCAAAATATAGCAAACTTTCCTTTCTAATGAACAAATAAAGATAGCGTAATATTTCTTCTTCTATTAATATGTGATTGAAAATATCTAGCTATCTGTTATTTCTCTATTTGGACAATAGCAAAATAGATGTCTGCATAGCTATGTATATGTACATCCATTCAAACATTCAAGAATTTGTATACTTTTTTGCATAGAAATGTGCAAAATATTTTATAATTGAATTATATAGAGCGCTTTTTAACGATACTGTAATTATTTGTGTGGTTTAACTAAATGGAGTACTAGTTGTTTTATTGTCATTATAGTGTGAAACTTTCCCTAGTAATTATTTTTTCATTATAATATAAAACAGGAATAATCTACATATTTAACATGGTCAACTGCCTCTATTTTAGACATACTCCTAAACCGTATATTGACTGGAATCATAACACTTAGCAACATATTTTAGCTTTTAATCAAGGATAAAATATTGAAGGAAATACATACCAAGGCCTTTTAATATCCTTGTCGAATATCAATTTTCTCATTGAATGAACATTTACTTTAAATATTAGCAAGTAAATATCTATTCGGTATTTCTTTCCTCTTCCAGAGCTTTCTAAATTTAATTATTAGTTTCCACAATAAAGATAAAGAAAGTTCGAAAAACAAATAATTCTTCCGAAATTCATCCTTGCGAGTGCACGAAATAATCACGTAAACTTTGAATTTATTTAACTTTCAAAGTCTTGGTATAATTTTATAGAAATTATGAACAAAAAACTGTAAAAATGAATAATATTTTTCAGCATTTATATACATATCTTGCCACCAAAGGTATATAAGGAGATTAATATTAGTTTTTTCAATGGATATGAGGAATTATTTAGTTTGAATTCAGGCATTATTACACTATGAAACAATACTTTTCTTTAGGTGCATTTTTGATGTTTTCTGTATATATTTTGTTCCTGATATCAAATAATACCTTAGATTTACCATATAATCCTTATCCTTAGAAATTATTTGTATTTGAATTATATTTTTTTAACAATTTTCTCCTAGATCGATAAGTCTAGTTTAATTTATTCCAATTTTGTAATGGATTACAACGTATTTGGGAACTGCAAATAAAATTATAGCAAAAGTACTCGTATAATAAAAATATTAACATTTGAAGTTCTTTGAAAGTCGTGCTTTTATAGTGAGAATGGTTTATCTTTTGTGTCAAGAGATTATATAGAGTCTGTCATCATGGAAGTATCCATCTTTCTTGGAATCTCTCACCATCCTCTTTAAAGACATTACTAAATCTTTCATCAAAAGGTAAATGTGAATCTTCAAGAACATACGGCAGTCCAAGTTCTTGAAACTCTCACTTATCTTTGCGACAGCTGTTTATAGCTTGTATGTTTGTGATTTACTAAGAATCCATGAACTACACCAGTAAATGCATATCCTGCTTCTTTTTCGACTTTGGTTATCACTTTTTCAAGTTTCTCAGTGTTCAACATGGCCTTTATCTGTGGTCCAAATAAATAATCTAACACCATTCCAAAACTTGTTATTTAAATCACACTTGAATATGAAATGGGCTAATAAAACATTAGATGCTCCGCAAGAGGGTGTCTGAAAAGATTTAACTTCCCTGGCTGTATCATGTCGTGGAGGCCACAGAACTTTCTGGTAAGATGATCATCAGCTCTGATATCCCATAAGCAAAGGAGGCATGAATATTTTATGTATACACCTTCCAAGCTAAGGAAGAGGGCAAGTATATCGAAGTCACCACTAACATGCTACTTAAATTCAACAGAGTTGATTTTGTCAAGAAGTCTTTATTATTATCGTATCTTCTTTCCCCTGTGCAAAGTAAAGAAGAAGCATATATGGATATTGTTTTCCAATGCTTATTAACACTGCTTTGAGACTTCACGTTGAGCAATCTATAAGCCCTCACCATTTTGCAAGACCATGCTTAAATCCAACAGTAATAAGCACACCGTTTACATTTTTACAGAAAAGCAGAACCCCAGTAAAATGGGAGTAAATTTAAAGTTCATTATTTTTTTCAGATACACATATGTCCTACAGTCTTCGTCAAGCAAATTTTCATTCCTTCAGCCTGGATGTTAAGGATTCAGCTCCTGACTTATGAGACCTAAGTCCTTGATCAAATCATCCAGTTCACTTTTAATTGGAAACTTGGGATGCGAACTCATTATTGGCACAAATACTTCATCTATTTCTTTGAGGCCGCTACTTGCAGACCCTTTTGGTAAAAAATCAATTACATTTTATATCTAAAAATGAAAAAACTAAATTTAGGAAATTCAGCTAAAATATGAATTAAATTAATAATATATTCTACATAGAGTAAAATTAATGTAGAATATTACAATACGTAATGATATTTTTGGATACCGCAGAGCTTGTCTTTCCTCTAATTTTTCCAGTGTTTGGTACATCTGTCGTGCAGAAATAGTAGGGATCATGGTGGTTCTTCGATTCTCTCCATACTCTAGGAATATCAAAAGGCATGGCGATTAACAGCTTTCACATATCATATGAGGGGCTCAAGGCTTTGTTTTGTCACTCATGAGCATTCACCTGTAGAGTTTGCACGCTATCCAGAATTTGGCACATAACACAATTTTATGTGATATATGCTTTGCACGAACATAATCTCCACATACGTAACAAAGCGTATCGGAAAATTTATGCATCCTTTAGTAGCTATACTCAAGAAAATTAAAATTATATCCTAGGAAACATACTAAAAAAAAATGATATTTTTCACACAATTAGAAAATAAACCTGAACTTGTTTTATTAATTAAATACTATTTAATGTTAAGTCTAATGACAAAGGTGCAATAACAAAAAAATAACCAAATTAAATATCCTTAATGCGACAGATTTTTACTAATATAAATCAGTATGAAAAGTGTCGTAATGATCTGAAATTTGGTAATTAATTTTATCAATATAACTTGGAAATTCTGACAGGATATTAAATGCATAGAAAAAATTAATAGCTTGGACTAGCAAATACTCTACGGATTTATAAACCTTTGTTTTATTTACGAACCAACGAGGAAATATAACGAATATTTTGAGTTTAGTTATGGCAGAATAGAGGAAGAAAGAGAGATTTTGAAAAGTTTATTAGATTAAGATGATATAGAATTGGGGAAATAATAAACTAGATAAAAAGAAGGACGATTTTTCGCTCAAAGTTCAGTGAAGAGGCCCAACCATATAATGGAAACATTTACTAGGAGACAAGTTGGTTTTTGCTACCAACTTGAACTATAAGGTCAGCAAACTGACATAATACGACCTAATTTAATATCAGAATCTACATTAAAAGTATCTTAAAATGAATGATTACAAGAAATATTCTTACCTTGGTATAAATGTGTGAAATGCAATATCACCTAAAATTAATTAAAGTTTCTGTGTGTTGGATGAAATTTTCATTATTGTGTTCTTCTATCGTCGCAGCTTTAAGGGATAATCTTCCTTGACAACTCATTGCAGGATGAATTAACGCAATCTAAAAATATTTATTAAAACCGGTAAGAATATTTTTTCTTTGAAAGATGTACATAAATCAATGTTTAACAACGACACTACCTACATTATATAATATCTGTTAATGGGTTATATTTTACTATAATACGAATATTTATATGAGAGATGAAGTTTACATAGCTTAAAATATAAAATGATCAAAATATTTACCCCACCAAAACAAAAATTGAAGAGCTTCGAATTGCGAGGGTGATTTTTTAAAAGTTTTTTAGCTAGTTCATAAGATTGATAATTAACTTGTAATTGATATTTGCTTAAAACCAAAAACTAAAAACCAACGAAAACATCTCCACTAAATCATTGTATTGATAATTCATTTACAAAGGGGTGAAGTTAGTAGGTGGAAGTAGATGGAAGGTATTTATTTAGAGTTGTCTATTTAAAAGGGGATTTAAACTGCTTTGGAACTGAGATCACGTAAATCTCTAAATTCGAGAGGTCTTTACCATTAATACCCATCAAACTGTGGGCATTGGGGCATGGAGCGCTCGAAATAAATGCTCAAAATATAAGTTCATCATCATTAGAAATATCACACCTGACACGCCTTTGGCAGATGAACCCCTAGAAGACTTTAGCAATTCTAAATGAAAATTATGTGGGTAACTTTTGTTCAGTGTTGAAAAGACTATGTTCAAGCAAGCATCAGAACACTATCAATTGTGACCCATTGTCTAATAACCTAAAAAAATATGAGAGCAATTTTTTGTCCCGTTATCAGCATTTTACCTTTATATTTTTTATTACCAGTGTTTTATTTTGCTCTTTAGGCAAAGTTTGAATCAATTTTATTTAGTTACCTGTTTTTTTTATTATAACTATCGTGCCCTTTTTTAAAGCCTTTATTTGGTAAGTTGTAAAGAATAAGATGAGTTGTGAGCTCTCCTGTATCAAGAGCCCCAAAGAGTCTCCTCTTTATGCTATTTGGGCTATGTAACATATACATGTTTTCCTTTTCCCAACACTAACACAGTCTTTAAAATAATATTTTAAATCCATCTATCAGAGTCTCTTACCTTAGCTTTCATTTACTACTTCTAAGCCAATTGTTAATAAATAACCTCCTAACAGATATCTTAACCAAGAATTTTAAAATATTGTCATCATTATCATATTTACCATAAGTCTCGAACCACATTTTCACGCTTCACGTTATGAGTAGATATCTACGTTAAATTGGTTGTCTAGCGAGATCAAAATTTCTTGCAATATTCTGCCTTCAGAGAAAACTAATATGTCCACCATGAAATATTCTCTAATCACTGGCAATCAATTTCACTTATGTAGTAGATGCAATTAAAAGTCACATAGTTGAAAATAACTATATGTAAGTAAAACGAAAGTAAATAATTTATGAAAGCCATATGTGCCAAAACATGTTGACACTTGTAGACGAATTTACTCTTGACCTGTTTACGGAAGGAGTTCAAAAATTTAAGTCCAGAGAACCAATATAACTTCTCATGTTTACATTTTAAAAGTCTTGACTTCGCATTTGGAAGAAGTATTGGAGATTGATGTACTATTAAGCGGGATTGTTGTACGATTAAGCAGAGTAGTTGAAAACTTGACTTGTCTTTTAATATCTACTGGGAGACAAATTCACTACTCTATATTTAGGCTATTTACTTTCTTTTCTCAGGGGTAAAAATTGTATAATAAGGTGATACTGATGTGATGTGGGATGTTAGTTACTGGGAGAGTGAGCTTTAAGGTTTAACGTAATTTTATTGAGGAAATTATTACGCTATAATTATTTCGATTTTTGGTATTTTACCTTTGGTTAATCATACTCATGAACATTAATTAGGTCGAAGAATTAAGTCTTGAATTTTAGCTAAAATTTACGATCACTAACCAATTTATGAAATCCGTAAGGCTCTTGTTTTGATGCTGCTGAAGTGCTTATTTTGGTGTTGCTGAAATGGCTATTTTAATGCTGCTTTTGTGCTTATTTTGATATTACTGAGTTGACGTATTGAGGGTGTTGAGCTGCTTTCTTTGTTATAGCTGATGCGCTTGTTTAGATGCTGCTGAGACGCTTGTTTTGATGCTTCTGAGATGCTTGTTTTGATGCTGCTGATATTCTTGTTTTGATGACGCTTAGAGTTCCTCTTAGAAAGGACATACATACCATAGTTCCTTTTTCTTTCACTACAAGGTGATTCATTACATGAGGCGGATGTCTCGTGTAGATTTCTACACCTGGTACTGGGAGCACTTGCGACACATCCCGACAGCTCTGCTCTCGAATAGTCTATTTATTATAGACTTTTAACCTTTGTTCAGCTACTTTCTTTCAAGCATCTTCTCAACTATTTTATTGGCCAGTGGCTAATTTTGGAAGGTTTTGTCGCTGTCCAGCCTCTATTTCTCCCCTGGTTGGGGTTAGAGGTTATCCTTCCCTTTTAAGTCTATTAGGTGGTTTTTTTTTTAACATGGCAGGATTCTTTCCGCCATTTTTTCTTCATCCTTCCACCCATCTTAATCCTCCTTATCTATCCTTTGCACAGCCGCAAGGTGGATGCTAGGGGTAGCATAGCCCACCTTTCTGCACCTTACATCTGGGAGATTATGTATCCCTCGGCCCTAACAGGCTAGTTCACTCCCTCTGCCACACTCCCTACAGGAAGATCTGCGGCAATATATTTTCCACACATTTTCACTTCCTGCATCTTCACTTTCTCTACAGGAGCATCCCGCATGATACGACCTCGTTGCTCTTGCCTTTTAAATTTGAGCACAAAATATATCGCTTCAGGTTTTCGACTGTAGTGTTTAAGCTCTGTAGGTTTCGGTTATGTCTCCTTAGTCCTTCTTTAATCTCTCCTAAATATAAGGTTGAAATATTGAATTGAAATTAAATTTGGACATAATGAAGTAAAATACTCGGAATTTCTGTCCCGAAGTTTAAAATTCCTATAAATACTTGAATGAATTAGATCAATGTAGGCTCATTATGATTAAGCTATTTGACATCAGCTCAGTCTATGAAGGAGAGGGGATTATTTTTGATTGGGGAACGATCTGAAAACGGCTTCATCATTTTGAGCAAATAAAAGGATTTTTCGTTTCAGAGTTTGTTTCAAGGGATTTCACAACAGCCGAGAAAAGAAAAATTAGAAAACAATTTATTATTTATAAGATTTCTTAGAACGTTTAACGCTGACTATTACTCTTTGCTGGGTCTAGACAGGCGCTAAATGGATAATGGAAAATTTAAAAGAGGTGAAAAAGATGACCCGAGAGAGTTGACTACTTTCTCTTTGAGCACTGGGGCCGGGTGGGCGTGGTACCATTCCTCCAGGCTTCAGTTTTAGCTGCAGCATTTCCCCTGATACCTAATTTACCCCATTGCGAGCTATTTAAATATAATGTGAAAACCAATGAGCACAGCTTCGAGAAGTACAGGATGAGGCAATAAAACATCCCTGATTTGGAAGGCAATCAAAGGGAAATCGGGGTCTTATTGCCGCACCCTGTATTATAATATAGGTATAGAGAGAATGAGGAGGTTGGTGGAAAAGAAAATTAGAATAAAGATGCGTAGCCCGTTTAAACAGCTCTGTTTGGTACGAACAGGAAGGGTGTACTATTAATCTCGAAGACTTCGCATAAATCTCTCTCTTTCTCTCATTGTCACTTTTACACTTTCTCTCTCTCCTTCCACTTATTTATCCCTTGTCATTAATCAATACAAAGCCATGTTTTAGTTTATATATATTTATGTAAAGCGATTAAGTGCTTAAAAATTAATAACCGAAGTATATGAGAACACCCGATTGAAAGGTGATTACCGAAAAACGACCATGAAGGAAAGACGGGCACGTAAACATAGACCAAAAATATCTCCTTTGTTGTTGCTTTCCATACTTGTTTATAAATAACAGGGTGATGTTCGTGATTGCTATATTATCCAGGAGACGAAATTATAAAGACTATTTTTGTTATAATGCGTAGAAGAAAGAGATAAATAATGTGTTGAAGGGATAAAGGAGGTGGAAAATTGGATGGAGAGAGAAACTTGTATACAGCATAGCATAAATCAATTAAGCGAGTGCGAGATGAGATAGAAATGTCTAAATTGAGTGTGAAAAATGGCACACAAATATGCTCCGATACTTATAACTCTCATATATAATAATAAATAAACACTTAGAAAAGAATTAAACTGCATAAAACCTTTTTTATTTTTGGCATAACTAGTTAATGTGACGTGGAGTATTAATGTCCCCTATGCGAGTACTCATATCCACATACTCCTGATTTCGAAACACCAAGGGGTTCTCTGATTGCTGCTTGATACCAAAACAGAATACTACTCGTAACTTTCCCCCGTAGGATGTCCTCTCCCTGAAAGGAGGGACAGGTGGTTCAAATTACTAGTACTATTTAATGTTTCTTAAAGGGCAAAGATCTCTTTTCAACACAACTCTTTCACACTTTTATAGGGAAATATAAGCATAAGTGTGTTTGAAAATAATTCTTATAAGGGGTAATGATGATTCCTCTAGTTTAAAGAATATGTATTGAAGATGAAAATTTTTAATTTAAATCTATTGCGAAGTTTAATACGAGTACGTAAATGATGGAGCGAAACATTATTTATTAAGCTATATCAGTCCATGCTCCAAGACGGCTCGTCATTATTTTAGACGTATTCCTTTGTAAAAACTGACTAGCTATTGTAGATTTACTAATTGACGACTCACCTGACCACAGTACCTGTCTTGTGATGTTGGCGACCATAAAACTACATCGAGTCTATTATCTGCTATTCTAATCTTTAACATCCACCTATTTTATTCGTTCTTCCTCTCGCTGTTCTACCTTCTATTCTTCCTTTTAAATCGCTCTCCATGCCTCTTCCTCTCAGTATTTGGGCTTAAAATTTGAATTGTCCTTTTCTTATCAACTTCAATAGCTCTATCTCAATACAGGCTCTTCTCATTTATTCTTTATATATTAATGGTACAGTCCTGTTGATCCTGAGTATCATTCTTAAAAATACACTTCTGTAGCTTTAACCTTTTATCATATTCTTCAATACATTAAATTGGACCATGAAAATCACTTATTCATTCTTAATCTAATCTTTATTTTTCTTAAAGTCATCTTCGCTATCCTGATTATTCTTGTTATTTTATTAGGAAAACTACCTTTTCGGATATCCGACTTCACAGATATTGAAAGCATTTAACCTATCCTACTCTTTCTCTATCTGATTGCATTCTTATCTTTAGTTCTTTTTGGCTGTTATCACCATAACTTGTTATTTCGGCATTTATTTTCATCCCTTGTCCTTTTTCCTCTGTCTACAAGTAGTACAGTATCGTTTAAATGTCGTAGGTTGTTTAAATCTTGCCTCCTATTTTTGTATCCTCCATATTCCCTAGTTCTTCTAGTATTTCTCTCCATAGCAGGTGAATAATTTTGGAGAAATAACACAACCCTGCCTGAAGCCTCTCTTTTTGCTCCCAATAAAGTTTGCTATATTTTCCGTATCTTTAGTTTAACTCCTAACTACTTCAGCATGTTAAACACTTATTTGTGTCTATCTGCATAGAACTATTTTGAAAATCTTCAAATAAAAGAAAAGATCTTTCTGCACTTCTATTATTCTTCCTAAGTTTAAGATTTTCCAAGAAAGGGGAAAAGGGCGTCGAGCGGTTTTTCGAGGGAGTATCCTTGCAGGGCATGGAGTGAGGCGCGTATTCCAGAATGAGTCCTTACGTACTTGACCGCCATAGTTCTGAACAAATGGTTTCCTGCCTGCGCGTGTGACCTTAGGCTGGTTTCAATGAATCTTCGTGATGACTGCTTAGATACCGCGTGAGCAGTGCCTACCTCCTGGTTGAATACTAATTTTCTCGTTTCCGCGCTGAGAAATATATAAGGCTTCACCGGAAGCGATTTTGTTTGCCGTCTGTAATGGTCACACTCCGATTCAAGACGCGGCAAGTAAAGGCTTAGCGCCCTCTCGTTGATTTGTGTTCCGGCTCCAGCTAGACTCGTCTCGCCTCGTCATCGCCCTGGAAGTTTACCGAAAGACGTCAGTTGAAGATTCGTTTGTCCGTGACATACCCCCTTAGGTTTCTTAGTCTGAGTGAAACTCTCTCTCTCTCTCTCTCTCTCTCTCTGACATTGGGTACTGACATTATTGTGATTCACGGGCTCATTTGTGAGCTCTTAATCATTTTGAAATAAAATTTAACATATTAAAAGGATCCAATACAACAATAAATATTTGAATGAATATTTAAAGTTTTTTTAGAATTCCTAGATTTAATTCTAGAAAATTTGAGAGTGAAAAAGGAAATCAATGGTAAGTGACATGAATACGAGATTGAAATGCCGTCTATTTAAATTTTTTTTTTTTTTTTTCCTCGTTGAAAATTCCCCTAATTTAGAGTTTTCACTCCCAGAGTAAAAATGATCCAATGCATAGCCGAGTAGAAATACGGTCCAAATTTGAGCCCTGTAAAGCCACATCGGTTGTGGTTAGTCTCTGAATGGTGTTCCGAGTCCAGTCAAATTCCAAGGGGCTACATTGCCCTGTAGACAACCATGGTTAAGCTCCGACGTTCAACTGTGGTTTGTTTTTGTGTTAAAGGTTTTATGAGTAATGTGGCTCTGGTTACGGAGTGGAAAGATTCCTGCGCAGGGTATAAATGGTCTTGCATGTATGTATTGGCATGGGTGAAGCGGATTTCACTTGGTATGGCCAAGGCCTTTGTTTGTTTTGGATTGTAAGTAGTTGTTGTTGCTGCTGCTGTTGTATCTCGATGTTAGGCAAAGTGCTTATGTTTATGTCTTCCGGAATGAGCTCAGGGGAGTGGATGTGTGATTGAGTACCCAGGAGTTGGAGGCATAGGCAAGGGTCTACGTCATATAAGTGAAGGTGAAGGATTCTTTGGATTGCCTGAATGTGGTTCCAGGGAGTGCTTGAAATGTGTGGATTTATGTAATAACTTTTGTTTGTTGTGTTTCTTATGTGTTGTTGCAACGTTATTCCTGTATCCAATGTTAACCCTATCACTGTAAGAGTTCTATTTAACATGGGTGTAGTGTAGGTTGGGTGCTTAGGTGTACGACGTGTGTGGAGCGAGGGTGGTGATATAATCGGCATTGCTGTTAAGTGCGAAGTTGAGATTAAGGGTGAGATGTGATGGAGAAAAAGTTGTAAAGGGTTTGGGAGAATATAAATCCTTACGGAACACAATAGGTGTGCCAAGTGTTCGTTATAGCTTGTGGTGGTGATTTTCGTGTGCTTGTCGGCCTTTGGGGAAGTTGCTATGCAGCTTTTGGTGTTAGAGTCAGAATCATGACGCTCAGTTCCAAAGTGATTTATATAAAAAAAATAATTTAACAAAAGGGATATTTCATAATATGAACCAATATTAAATAACACACCTCATAATTTAACATTCAATTCGCAGGTAAATTATAATAGTGAAATAATTTAGAAAGAAGAACCGAGGATTTTGGCTATGAAATTGCGAAGTATTTATTGGATTGAATTAAGCACGATCATTGGGACTATAAGGTAATAAGTGATAATCCCCATATAACCTTTAAGAATTATTTGTTAACCAGGCGCAAAGTCAAATGGATGCCATGATTTATAAAAAGGGAAATGTGAGTTATTTATTTCCCGAAGTTGTGTCAGATTGCCCAATTCTTATTAAACCACACCTTGTATATGACATATTAGGTGTTTTCTTGTAATTGTTAGGATCTAGGTTAATTGGAAGAGGTCCGAGAGTTTCCTATCAAACTCATTGTAAATATGTAGACTTATCTATGAGGAGAAGTTAAACAAATTGGTAATGTTCTAAAAAAAAAAAAGATGATTCTTATTTTGCACTACAGTATCTCATAACTTTTGAAGTTAAGGGAGCTTTATTAGCCTCTGGCACCAGCTTAATTTTAGAAATATTCTATAGAAAGTTGTATAAGGCAAATATTTCTTAGTAATTAAGTTGTTAGTCCATGAAAAGACCTTCCAACCCTCATATTAAATAGTGTTTCGCATTTTCTGAGATAGACTCGACACTGGACAATTATTTGTCTTTTATTAGCATGGTTCAGCTTGTTTTAAACTTACTTTAACAAATAATGAATAGTTCATCTATTTTTATATTTATATTATATACCTTTTGCAAGTAAGTGGTTTACTGACACAAAATAACTTAGTGAGCCCTGTTCACTTTTTCCTACTCTATTTTTGCGTTGTAAACTAAACCACACGATCCAAGTGGTAAGAGGGTTGGTGCGCATTAACAACAGACACAGGTGAATCAATGCTCAGTAAGCGAAAAAAGCACCTTGAGAGAGAGAGGCAATTAAGGAAAATGAATAACAAAAAGGAAAAAAAGACCAAAAGTGAAGAAAGAAAGACAAAAGGATAATTAATCATATTCATTATATTATTATTGTCGTCCCCATTCAGGTGTGATCTAAGGAGGGTGACGTCGAAGATTGGGAAGATCTAAGAACATGAAATATGGACGCATTAAAAGTATCAGAAGAATCAGTAAAGAACCCCAAGGATCAGTAAACTACTCCAAGAAAGTGCAAACGACTCCATAGAACAGCGAACTACTTCAAGGATCACCAATATACTCATAAAATGAGAAAACTACTCCAAAGATCACCAATATACTCATAAAATGAGAAAACTACTCCAAATATCAGTAACCTAGTCCAAGGATTCATAAACTACCCCTAGGGTTACTAGGCTACTCCAAAGATCAGTAAACTACTCCAAGTAACAGTAAACTAATGCATACATCAGTGAAAGTACTCCAAGGCTCAGCAGATTACTCTAAAGATTCATTAAACTACTCCAAATATCACTGAACGATTCCAAGGATCGATCAACTTTTCAAAGGATGAGTAAACTCCTCCAAGGGTTAGAATATTCGTCAAGTTTAATCCCGAAATTTCATAAAGGCCTCGGAGACAGGAAATATTCCATTGCACTCGAGGTTGACCTTAAATAGTATTATGTCATCCTCTAATAAATGCGGGGTTTTTTCATGTTTATCCTTATTTTATGTATAAAAATAATCGAGAGCAGATTTGTTCTTATCTTAGCCTACTAAACTTAAAGCCTGGCCAACTCGCATGTCTTAGCCTAACCCAAGGCTAATAATTAGACATAACCTAGTCGTTTTTTTTTAGTTATTACTTTGGTATTAATATTGTTAATTTAATGTGCCTTGTCGTTAAATGTTGTATATTATGGCAGTGACAAAGGATGACTACCGAGGTTGTTCATTTTGCCTTTTCACTAATCTTTATCTCATTTATTTTCATTTTTGCCATCCTTTACTATAAACCCTCTATAAAACCTTGCTACGGACTTCCTACCAAACACTTCATCCACGGTTCACTTGCGCAGAGGACCAAATGTGTACGAAGTTTCTCCCGAAGCAAGTAGGACGCAGGCCTCCCTCCACCTCTTCTGTCCTCCGCTGATCGTAGGTGAGAGCCTTTTTTCCCTATTAATAAAAGAAAACACTCCCAATGTGGGAGTTTGGAGTATTATGAAGGTGATAATTATGATTTAACTGCAGAAAGATTATGTCAAGTATACGGTGAAGGAGCGATTAGTGTGAACCAGTGCCAAAGATGTTTTAGAATTTTTGCTCGGGAGACACAAACCCCCAAAAGGATGTTTCAACTCTGCTTATAAGCTGACTTTAAAGAAACTCTTATGGGAATGTGGATAGTAGCCTAGTGGTAGCCTGAAAAACGAGAAGCAGTCGATGGTATAGATTATAATCGCACCTATTATTTTACTTCCTCTTATAGGTAAAAGAAGTAATAAATAGCATGTCCTTTCGAAAGGAAGGACTCCAAAATTGTACGGCATACTCCAGGTGCGGTCGGACAAGTGAGATGTACAAAGACAGTACAATCTCCTTGTTCCAAATTTTAAACTGGCGCTTTAGGTAGCCTAGCAACCTTTTTGCCTTTTTCTCCGCCTCAATGCACTATTTCGACAACTTAAGATGACTAGTGATTGTTACACCTAAGTCCTTCTCAGTGTCGATGGATTCAATAGCAGTGCCCTTAAGGATAAACTGAGATTGGGGGTTTCGGTGGCCGATATGCATCACTTTGCATTTGCCCACGTTAAAAGGCATTTGCTGCGTGTCCGACCACTCCCCAATCTTCCGAAGATCTTCCTGCAGGCGGGCAGTATTTCTATCCTTTGCAACGTTCATACCAAGCTTGGTATCCTCGGCAAATTTGGAAATCTTGGCAACCAGGGCACAGGCCATGTTGTTGACGTAGATGATGAATAGTAGTAGTCCCAGGACAGAACCTTGAGGCACACTGCTAGTAACAGGCACCCACTCAGAAGCCTCTCCATTCACCATCTCCCGTTGCCGTCTGCCACTTAGCCTGTTCTCTATCCAGCTGGCTACTTTTCCGTCTATGCATAGCGTTCGTACTTTCCGGAGAAGGCGGCGGTGTGGTACCTTATCAAAGGCTTTCTGAAAGTCTAAGTAGGCCACATCCACATTTGTCCCGATCGTGCTCACTGAAGACAAAGTGAAAGAATTCCACAAGGTTCGTCAGGCATCAAGGTTGCCTTCGGAAGTCGTAATGGGAACTCCTTAGTAGCAGGTTTGACTCTAAATGCGACGTCATTTTGTCCACCATCATGCTTTCCATGAGTTTACCGACTATCGAAGTCAGACTGATAGGTCGGTAGTTCGACGGTTGGCTACGGTCTCCTTTCTTGAAAATAGGAGTCACCTCCGCTTCACGCCAGTCTCTAGGAACGCATTTGGTCCGGATTGACATGTTGAAGATTGCGCTCAGGTGTTGTGACACTTGATCGCGCAGTTATTTCAACACTTTAGGTAGAAACTCATCCGGGCCAGGTGAATTATTCGTCATTAGGTCACTGTTCTTCTTTGGTGAAGTTCATATCCTCCAGCTTTTCCCCAGAGTAGAAACTAGTTGACTAAGGGATGGGACCACACTTTATAGTAAACACTGAAGAGAAGTAGTCGTTAAGGAGGTTAGCATTTTCTGCATCTGAGTGCTTTAATGTCCCCTGCTTATTCCTCAAAGGGCCAATCGTTCCACGGATTGGTTTACGGCTGCTTACATATCAAAAGAACTCCTTGGGATTCTCTTTACAAAGTCTCGCCACTCGGAGTTCCTCAGACCGCTTAGCCACCCTTATGATGGACATCACTCTCCTGGCTAGCCTTCAGTATTCGTCAAAGTCACCTGAGATCTTCGATTGCCGGTACACATTTCTCTTCCCCCTAAGCAGTTGGCCGATTTTTCGATTAAACCACTTTGGTTGAACAGAAGACCGACGGGAGCATTTCAGAGGGATGAAACACGATTGAAGACTCATGGATGTGGTTTTGAAACTGTTCCATGAGTCTTCAACAGTATGGCACACTTCTAGCCTCGCGTCATTCAGTCCAGCACGAAACCGTGCAAAGTCTGCTATTCTCAAATCGAGTTTTCTCGATTTACTAGTTTCAGGCCCTGCTTTTGGGACTTGGAATACAAATCTAATTAGTCGGTGGTCACTGCCACCGAGCTCTTCACTAACAGAGAGGTCCTCAACGATGTCATACTCAGAGGTGAAAACCAGGCCGATGATATTGTCTCCTCTCGTTGGCTCTCTCACCCATTGAGTCAGGAACTCGTTGTTCGCGAACTCCAGGAGTTTATGGTCGGAATTGATGTTGCATTCCGTTGAGTTGAGAGTATCCTTGACATACAACATCACACAGCCACCCTCTCTGTCTGGCCTATCTTTCAGGAAGAGCGGGTAACCAGGAATCGTGAATTTACCTTCAAAATCTCGGCTTGAGGTTTTTACCCACGACTCTGTTATGGATACCATTTCAGGTTCTTCCGTCGCTACGAGGCCACGAAGTTTAAGAAATTTGTTACTGATCGACCTCGCAATAAACAGAAGAACTTTCAGGGAGTCCCCGACTATAGGATTCCATACGCTGTTCCGTTTTACGGCTTGTTTGTTGGCGAGGGGGCACCCCTCTTTGCGACGTCAAAGAAGGTCGTTCCAGGAGTGACAAAGGCGTACTGGCGTACGTCTGCCCTCCACTCTGGGCCGGATACTCCTTTGGGTCCTCTCTACGACATCCTGGATCATGTTCGACAGAAAGCCCTTTCCTTTAAAGGAAAGATGTACCCCCTCCCTTTGGTAGAGATCGTTTCTAGCATAAAGGGTGCGGAACGGATCCACAAAATAGAACCCCTCTGCCGTACACAAATCTGCCAGGCGCCGGTTTAAAGTGACGTTGATCGAGTCAGCGGTCCGTGTTGGACCTCTTCTCTGGAGCATCCCGACTACAACATACTTGCATGTTTTTAGCCCACAGTCGTCCACCGCGCCCATGACCATGTGGAGGATTTTATCCGTAGGGCCTACCCTACCTCCTCTTAGGTAAAAGTTGTTTCCACTGACCATCAGAGCAACGATTGAGCTCTCAGAAATCGGTGGTTTCTCAGCCTCTATTCTGATCTGGTGGTTACCCCATCCTGGCAGGCCGCTTACCTTCACACTAGTGCGAAGTCGGGCCGCTAGCAGGGACCTCAGACCCCATGCTTGAGAATCACCAATAAGGGTGACTCTTGCACATTTGTCTGCAGACGACTTAGTCTTCCCTTTCGGATCGACTTGCCGCTTTCCTCTTTTATCTCTACATTTTTCTTATTCTTTTTCTTCTTCTTCTTCTTCTTTTTCTTGTCTTCTTTTGTTTTTTCGTCTTCTGTTTCTCGTTTCCCTTCTTCTGCTTCTACTTTCTCGTCCTCTATTTCCACTTTCTTTTATTCTCTTTTTACTTTCTTTTTTCTTATTCTATTTTCTCTTTTTCTCTTTCTACTTTCTCTTCTTTCTTCTTTCTTTTCTTCTTTTTGGCTCGTTGAGGCGGTCCTGTAGCAGAAGAAATCTGCTGGTGGATGTCGGAAGCCTTCTTGCCTGAGCATCTGCATCTCTCTGTTTTTAAGAGTTGAATCTCCCTTTTGAGGAGGGAGTTCTCCTCTCTCAGCTGAGCGATGCTCTCGCCCAGGTACTTCTCGAGTTCGCAGAAGTCACAGACACTAACGGCATCTGTGAGTTCCTTGCAACTCCTGCTCCGGAAGTTTTCACTTCATCTGTAAACTCTGCATATTTTGCAGTTTAGCTTGCAAAACGGAGGACCATTCTTCTTCGCCATCTTACAAATCTCTCGGACCATACGCATTGAAAAAGGGTTATTTTGCGTGTGATTTTCTCTCGCACTAAAGGAGGTCCAACCAAGTATTAATCAATGTAAGAAAGCATATCTTTGCCATATGTACGGAAAAAAATTGATTACTTATCAATAAAATAACTTTATATAACCTTTTCCCAGAAAAAATTAGGAATTTTCAAAAAATCTATTAAAATTTGATCATATATATATATATATATATATATATATATATATATATATATATATATATATTCTCAAAAAGTAAATATACAACAACTCATTACACCGTTTTTCTATAGCTCCTATTGTCGCCTTGAGCTTCATGACAGATGTATTCGGGCTGTCAAGCGAATTGTTGAAGATAATCTCTGTTGTAAGTTAGCTGATGTTACCCATCAACTCCACAAGAGTCGGAGTACTGTTCTTAGGTATCTCCATTAACCAGGCTACTATGTCAGAGCAGCTAAATGGAAAACTCTTCTTCGACCAGCAAATACCCACATGATAATAAAGTGAGCAAATGGTCGAGAGAACCATAGGGTTCTGAGAGACTCATATTTAGAGACGAATCAAGATTCGCATATTTTTCTAAGATTTGACTTGTGAGGGTCTGGAGATTGCAAAATTAGTAAGTAGATTTAAATCGGCGTCAACCAATTGTTAAACAAGGCGTCTTTTCAGGATGGTGTGCTAAGTAATCTGAAGCACTGGTCGTTCAGAACTGGTTCACTGAAATGGTACCATAGGCTCGGAAAAATTCATTTACATCCTTCAGAAAGACTTCTCCAAGTTTTTTCCAGATGGTATGGAGGATGATGTTCCATGCTACACAGCTAAAAGGACCTAGAACTGGCAGTACACAAACAGGATCAGAAGACTTCCTTGCCCAAGCCAGTCCCCTTATATAACTCCATTGAAAAATTTTTTGACATACAAGATAGAGTACTGAGGAAAACCCCACGAAAACTAACATCAAAGTCAGATGTGGACAAAATTTTCTATGCAGTTTGTCAGAAATTCCACAGGAGACAATCTATGAACTCATTAGTCCGAGACCTAAAAGGGTTATTGCATTATAAATTGTGCAGAGAATGTCTGCAAAATATTAGAATAAGTATTTAAATGCATCAAATGACATTATTTTGTTACTAGAAATAAATATTCCTAGATTTATGGTGCCTCTTAATATATATATATATATATATATATATATATATATATATATATTTATTATATCGTGAAGGATCGCTCCTATAAAGGAGAATCTTCAAGTTCAGGATGAAAGTAAATATAAATAAAACAAGATTCATATATCACGGCATTTCTACTCTACATGTACATCTTCGAGTACTATAAACAAAAAAGGAAATTGAAAAAGGCAGATATGAAATAAAAGTATAGAAACTAAAGATAAATTTCTCAATTAAAACCACAGAAAAACAAAACAAATAATATGAAGATAAATGAGCAGAAAAAATAATTCACAATCACCAAAGTTAACCATGCAGAATGAAGAGTCGAAGAAGACTGTGAAGATGAAGAGAAAAAGAACGAAGTAAGTTGGTTTACGGTACTGGGAAAATTATTGGTTGTTCTAAGATTATGGAATTGACAGTTGGAAGGAAGATAAGCCGCTTTCGAGAGAAGAACTGAATAGCTTCATATATAGCGATTCTAAAATCCTGAGTGACGTGGGCTCTTGATTAGATCCCAATATACAGATTAAAATCATTGATAGATACCTCAGTTTTATAACTGATGCTATGTTGGCGAATTTCCGAATTTTATGTTTTACAAAGGCCATCCATTACCTGTTCTTAGGTTAATGCCGATATGCGAACAGACTCTGGCCTTCATTGAGCAAACGTTGCTACCTGTATTTTCCTTGGTTATAAGCAGAGCAATTGAAATTATAAACAATCATACATCTACTTTTCGGCGAGTCTCTCCTTAAAATTGAAAAACATTCCTAGTATGAATTTATTAACAAAGACAATAATAGTAAATTCAGTTTGAAAATAAAATTTCTTTAATAATTTAAAGAATTGGGCGCGCGCAGTTTATTTAATGGGCGAATTACAGGGAGCACAAAATACCGTTTATATTTAGGTACATTAATGTACTTTAGGGCTTAGCTCCCTTTGAGATGTCTGATTTGTGACGATCTTACAGTCACATCAAATTACTAATTATTTACACCTCATTATCCAATTTAATGCTTTTTCATATTCTGATAACTTTACTTTGGCTAATTTTAATACAAGTCCTCTTATTTTACATAAGTCCCATCAACGTTTTCCTTCTAGTTGAAATATCATATTTTTATTTAATTCATCTCATTTTAATTAAGAACTGAAGTCAACTTTAGTGATAAGTTTTCCTTCAAATATTCATTTTAATTTTTATATTAATTTTTCCCTATTAAATTGTTAGTTTTGATTGCTAATTACGATAATTCCCTAAGTCTGATTGAGTTATCTGGACGAGATTGTTTATGGGCTAATAAATTCTAAATTAAAGGAATTCACACAACCATCATAAAGTTGAGTTATTCACTCCCCCTCCACCTAAAGAACAGGATTAAATTGTTATCTCCCCTTTTCGAGATTTATTAATCGAAGTACAACTCTTTCCTTCTCTCGGTAGATGGGGCTGAGAGATCCACGGTTCCTCCTCGACCTGACCCTTTGCCAAAATAAGGGAAAGCTCGCTTTCCCTCGGATCGAATAGCATGAGGAAGCGAAAGAGCCCTAATTTGTTTTGTTTTGCCCGACCTGACTCTTGCCCAGATGGGGGATCTGGGACGGGGATGAGTCACCCAAAGCCTTGATCTAGCCATGGGGATGAATCCGCTTCCCCCGAGGGGGCGGAATACCCACGCTCCATGTAGGAGCCTGGGTATTTCTTTCCACTAATGGTGTTGTGGAGAAGGCTCTAAGATGGCTTAGGGGATCGCAGCTCCATTCTCGCTAATATATATTGGGAGATTCCCCTGAGAAAAAAAAATGGAAGCCGTCTACACGGAAGATGGGAAAGGGGGGCGCACGTAGGGCAGCTCACTGGACGTAGATGGTAAAGAGTAAGTCCCTTTACCGGTTACAGGTGGTAGGAGGAGAGCTTTTCCCCTAGAAAAATGGACCGTCGCATTTTGTCCCGACCTCAGGCACCGAATTGGGGAAGACAACGCACTTAAAGGACGCTTCTTTTATTTTCTGAAAAAAGAATTTAGCAAAATAGGAAAAAACTGAACGCAGTCTCCGTATAGTTTTATTTTTACAGCAGAGGATAAAAGGTAGAGAGCTATATTATTATTATTAGTCAAAATCAATGAAGGTGACCATCTAGGAAGCACAAAGAATATAAGTCCAAAAGAGCCCAGGGGCCGCATTTCATTGAAATTGTAAGGAATTGGAACAGAAAAGTTATCCAAGAAGGAAACATTGACCCGCATTTCCCAAATCACACACTTGTTGCCGACATCTTTGTGTAAAGAATTCCACAAATCATTCAGATGAAAGAAACACCGAGAAAACTGCGGTCTTAAACTGATAAACAAAAATAGGACGATCCTTCAACCCAAATCAGTATCTACTATTATGTGCTGGTTGTTCAGCGGTAAGCAATGTACGGCGGGATTTACAAGACTTCAGGCAACATAATGATACCTATATTTCATAAGGGAACTTATACTTTTACTTTGCTTTCTAGATTCATGCAAACCTACACCAACATATTCATAGACAAAACCCAAAGAATAAGAAAAAATCCAGGTGTCCTAAAACATTTGGCCACAGCTGTATATGGTTTGTACCTCTCCCCTTTCTCTTTTATTTCAAAATCGCTAATTCATTCTTTCGTATTAAAATGCTGAGAGCACTTTAGAATTCAGCATTTCTTTACAGTTGTTCGCAAGATCTTTCGATCTAATTCTTTTCCATGCAACTTTTGCATCCCCACTTTTTCACTACATTTCTATTTCCCTCTATTTTCCCCAGGGGTTGTATTTTGAACAATTTTAGTTTTGCTAAATATATTTCGCCAACCTCGACTTCTTAGTATCCTAAAAATATATCACCAGACACATATGCAATACATAGATATGCTTTCATTAAGTATATTAAATGCACGTTAGTGCAATATGTAATCTTACAGCCCACTACTATTGAGCAGAGACAAAAATATGGTTGTGTAAATATTGACGGGAATTGAAGCAAAACAGCTATCGTTAGATCCAATATCGAGAAACACATGAGTAATCAAGATTCAACACGCTTTATCCTTACGAACTAAACGGCATTTTCTCCTTTTAAAAACATACACAAACGTGAAGATCTCGATGCTCACCTGTAACTGATTATGTAAAAAAAGCACAAAGAATTGGAAACAAGATTCCGAGGGCGCTCGTCTTTATTTACGAAGATCTTTTTAAAAATGAACTAGGAGGAAGGATACAATATCTTATATAGAAGAGAAGGTGGGCCCCTTCCCCCAAACCCTAAGTAAGAGAGGCCAAATCATGGGGGAAGGAGGGCTCTCTTTCTCTTCTACATATAGGTATAATATAATATATTCTGCTTCCTTGTTCATTCCTTGAAATGTTCATCGTAAAAGGACGAAAGCTCTGGAAGTCTATCTTTCCATTTTCCCCTGTTTTTTTCTTTAAAATAATGGGACTTAACAGCTACTTTGTGAGCTCTTAATCGTAACTGATCATGCATTTTTAGGACAAATGACACACAGTAATCTTGGACAACATCTAAGTAATGGCTGGAAAGATTAATTCCGAGGATTTCCATTTGGCACATAAAGGGGGCAATTCATTGTTTTCACTAGTCATATTTTTCACTTTCTACAATGTAATACTACACCAATGATCATTAGAAACCATGATGTTTGCGGGATCAACTTGAAACGATTTGAACAAGGATTAAGAGAAAGATAACTTAATTTGATATGCCTATTTATTTGTTTTTAAGTTAATGTTTCCTAGATCTATCGGATATCATTTGCCGTCTTTCAATATGAAGTTATGTAAAATGACAAGGAAGAAACATGGGTACAATTATTAATAAAAGATACTGAAATTAATAATATCATATATTTAATGAATTTGGAACCGTTTCTAAGATGGCAGCACTATACGTCAATAACACGATTTATAAATTTTTCATTAAAACTATAGCAAAAACAAACTAGTGTGTCTCTGCCAGTTCAGTAAAGAGTGTGTTACAATAAGGAAAAGTGATAAAGTTTGCAAGATGCTTCGAGCGATATGGATCTGAATAAGACGCACGTCTTATTGACCTATTATCTTCCACAATGCGTCCATTTCTGACTAATTTCTTAGTACATGGTCAGTTAATGAGACCAATTAAATGGACCGTTGGTTTGCCTTTAGAGCTTACCAGGATAAGTGTTCATCTCCCTTAGTTATGCTTTTCACAACCTTTCATTAAATTCTTCGGTATGCCAACTAGTTTCTCTTCGCCATTACATATTCAGGAATAATACGGAAGTGACACAAGAATTTATATCTAAATTGTATATGGAGCAAATTCAGTGACAAAGTTTGTTAAATATATGAGTGTTATGCTTCGCGAATAGTCGGTGCTAACAAATAATGAAATACGGGGAAACCACGCGAGAGAAGAATCGAAGCATATTTGCTACTTAAAGCACTTTTCATTAATGATTTTCTTCATTATTGATATTGCCTCTATTTACCCCTTCTTCTTTATCAACCTACTGTTCTCTTTGATAGTAGCCAACCCTACTTTTTATCCCCACTCGCAGATCATATGGGTGCTCTTAGTTTTGTTTCTTAAGTTGGGCTTTGACCACAATTTTCAGGCTCTGATATTTAAAACAGAATGAATATCCGCTTCTCAGAAGAACTTCATCCTTGATCTTTTTCACTATTTACCATTCGCAGTGCTAAATATTTTTTGTTTTCTTATTTCTCTTCTTTCTAGCAGCTTCCTCTTAGTGTAGCACATATTATCCTCTTACCTTCTCTAGCACTCATTATTCTCTTACCTCTCTTTATATTTTAGTGAAGGGCAATGATTTTGTTAATACATACAAGACCTATTTGTGCGTTTGGAGGGTGTAGGTAGTAAACAGTTGCAGGTCGTCAGTTATTTAGTCAAGGCTGTGTCAAATACTAGAGATAAAAGTTCTTGTAGATATATTTTATTAGTTAACGTTTATGCATTTTTTCAGTGTTTAATCTGTTTAGTTAGGTTGTACAATGTATTTGGGGCAGGAAGCGCGCACATACCATTCTCCAACGGGTATCGTAAAATGCGACTATTTCCGGATAAGGAAACCGCTGGCCTGGGCACTCACGGACCAGGAAAGTTGGTGGTATTTGGCGGCGGCGTGGCGGCCTCCGTCCACTCATTCCTGTGAATCTGCATTAATGAGTGAACCGAGGTGGTGTGTGGAATGCAAGGGGGATACAATTGCTCCAGACTATTCATACCACCACCTAATACAAAAATGTTTGGCCATAGTTCATAACCTGTTTATTTCAGGGTAATTATATTTAAAGAATTTAAGCGGGTTCTATTGATAGATACACCTCCTGAATTCTAGCAAGTTTGATATATAAATAAACGAGTAATAACACTTTGTAAGAAAGTTAGCATGATATCATTTTTTCACATCAATATATTTAATTTATGAATATGTGGTTAAAATTATAACACAGATCTGAAGTCACGGGAGTAGATTCTGTAACCTTCTCTTTATATTTTGGACTAATTAGCAATTGTCTTGAACGTTCTAATAAGCCTCCTTCGGCATCGCAATCTCGACTTATTCTACAAGCAATCATCATGGCGAAATTATCATCTAAATTGAGTTTCCAGAAGGTTTCTGAAGAACTTAATCTCCCCAAATTTATAATGGAGTGAGTAATAAGAAAGATTAAAGAAGTGGGGACACTTGTAAATCTCCCTCGTTCGGGTCGCCCTCGGATAATTCTACTCAGCATGGTTCGGAGGATCCTTACGAGCATATTAGTTAAAATTAACCTATGGATGACTATAAGGGATATGAATGATCAGTTAATAGACGAAGACTTAGATATGAGCTTGACCGCAGTGTCCAAAAATACAGTATAACGGGGAGGTGGATCCATTTAGTTATAGGGCCCTTTATGGGCAAAAGGCGTCAATACACTGCATAGAATCGACTAAACGATGAATAAGGAATACTACAGAAAGATTCTTGAAGATTATCTTAAGGGATGCGCAAACAATGTTTAAGCTAGGAAGAAGATGGCTTTAAAGTACAAAGACCCCAAACACACATCAAAATTGGTTTCTTCCTAGGTAAAGTAAGTTTAATTAAGCATTTTGCAATGAAAGTTGCCAGACATCATCAACCTGATATAAAAATTATGACACCAATTAAAGGTCCACGTACATAAAATAGAGCCTTAAAAAGATCAATTGGTGAAGTTCTGCAAAGACGAGTTGGACAGAATTCCATCTGAAGTTTGTTTCAACCTAGTTAATTATCATAATAGTCATTTACAGAGTTGTCATTAGCAAAAGGTTTATAATAGTTATCAAATTGTATTGGGAGTAAATACTTTCTGATCTCAAATTTTTGTAAAATGTTTAATTATTCGTTTATTTTGTATCAAACTTGTTATATTTTGTGGTTGTGCATATTTATAGCTACGTCTCAATGCCTTACAGGTTCCTTACCTTGCACTAAATAGTCTTTGAACTCTGTCAATAAATCGTAGAATTAGTTAAATATATGAAACCTTTCTGAAGAAAGATTTCAGCACTGTCCAAAGATAGACCATTAATCCGAAATCTACATATTCTCGCAAACATTCATATAATTCTATTAAATTTGCACAAAATATACTTTAAAATTACCTCTATTGTACCTTAAGTTTCATTTCACAGAACAGCGGATAAAAACAAATTATGAGGACAGAAATATGCATTTGAAGAAGAGATTTATTCAAAACTAGAGAACGATACGTAAAAATGCGGTTTAAACCAAGAAAACGGCATAATTATCTCAGAAAAAATTAACAACCTATTAATAAGAAATATGCAAGGCCTTGTTCTCAATCACATGAGCACATCTTCGGCCACAACACTTCGCTACTTTATTGTATTGTTCAAACGAGATTTTCTTCCATTCTTCTTCCAATCTCTACCAAAGATCTTCAACATTCGTTGGTTCTAGAGCCATAACCTTCTCACCGAGCATTTTCCCTAGGTTTTCTATTGGGCTTAAATCAAGGTTCTGAGCAGGCCAAAGCATCATTTCAATATTTGCAGCATCAGAAAACGGCTTCAGCGACTTTGTTGTTGTGCACAGCGTATTATGCTGTATGAAACCAGGCATTGTACTGCAAGCAGAACATCTTTTGCAGCAAATTGCCTTCAAGTAAATAGGTCGATATACTCATAATGGGCTACACAGGTCCTAGATGTTTTGATTTCAATCAAATGTCATTTTTCTTTTCCTGAAAAGTTGTCCCAAAATTAACCTATGGTAGTGGATGAGTTAAAATTGTTTCTGCAGTAACAAAATTTAATACAATCTCATATACTGATTTTAATATTGTAAATATTGTCCATGAGCTGATACACAGAGATCGATCATTCTCAGTTTTCACTGGAGCAAAAATTTTACTTTTCAACGAGGTAATTTTTTTTACTGCAAAGAGATTTGGGAATCTCCCTATATAACTCCTCTACCAGTTTTTTGCCAAGTGGGGTTACTACGAGTTAACGTCATAATTTTACAACCCATTAAAACTCCTTGCTCCCTATGGAATAATGAAATTCTTCCATTGCAGCTGACCTTTTAGCTATCACAGACTTTCAGATCGGATGCGATAATTGAAAGCTTTCTCATGCAAATCCGGCTTATCAGAGCGGCGATACAAATCCGGGCTTAGATCTCTTTAATTAGAGCCGGCGGAGGAGTATGGGAATTTTCCAGCTGCGCATATTTTTTCCTTAGGAAAGACTGTAGATTTCCAAATAAAGCATATCGATAAAGAATGAATTCTGAATTTCTGTTGCAAAATAGTAGGTGGTAAAAAGATGCCCCTGATTGGCGCCGTCAAACATCATATGGGTTAACATTACAAAAACCCTAACACCAAAATAAACAATATAAGATAAGATAAGAAGAAAATGTGTGAGCAAGAGGAGGCGGGAGAGAGAACTCGACTTTTCCGCTGACCATTTGTCTTCCGCTCTGTGCCCAGAAACACAGCGGGGCGAGGTTTAGGGGAAGAGAAGGAGGGTTAGATAGTATAGTCAGAAACTAGTAGGAAATTAGACTGTTAACTTTTGCGCTCTTGGCCCTAATTCTTAACGAAGTACTAATAAAATGGCGCGTACTACCTGCCTCACTTTTTATGTAGAACATTTGAAAATGACAGTCATAAAGTTTGAAGAAGAAAAGGAAAGATGTTGGATAGTCGCAGAGAGTTGCAAGTTTGTTTGGAGGTCAAGCTAATCTCTGGCAGTTGGTAAATAGTTATAAGCTGGAAATTTAGGTAGGGCTGTAAGCACCTTAGTTTCTGGTAATTGTCAATCATGCCATTGTATTGTTTTATTGTATTATTTGTAGGTTTGAGGTCAAATTGTTGTTAGTTTGTAAGTCTGTTGCTGTTAAGTCTATTGGTCTTTTTCTTACTGTATATGTATTGGGAGTACATAGTCTAGCTTTGAACTGTTTCTACTATAAATGTTTCGGTTACGTTTTTCTTTAATAAGATCATCTTGTTTACTTTTCCTTTGTCTTCGAAGTCATTTTCTTCGTTTTGGTATTAATCGTTGTCATAGTTCGCTATCCATCTATAGGTTATCGTAGTCTGTTATCTTTATCAGTAATCTTAATCGTGGATTTTTGTCTTAATCGGGATGTGATCTTTTTCGTATCCGAAGTTTGTATTTTTGATTCCTATGTAAATATCTCTTTACCTTCTTCTCCTCTGTTTATTTCCGGCATGCTCATTTATAGCAGTGGATTGGGTTCCCATACAGCCCATTGTAATATATAATTGGCTAGTTCTTCGCCAATCTCATCTCGTGTCTTTTCAAAGACTGATTTTGCTCTATTCTTAATTATCTTTTTTAGTAGTTCAATTCTTGTTTCTCTATGCCTCTCTTCCACTCATTTTCTTTCTATCCTTCTTGAGATATTTATGAGTAACATTGCTTTGGTTTGGATCCGCTGCAATTGTTTGAGGTTGCATTTTGAGAGTATGCACATTGAGATTGTCGGATAGATTAGTGTGAGCTGGTTTATTGATTGTTAGCTTTTCTTCTTGATATGTTGGCTGAGCGATCTTATCTTATATATTAATGTGAGTCAAATTTCCCTTTTTTCAGTTCAGTCAGTTACGTGTTTCTTGAAACCAAACTTATTTATTGTTAGCCCCAGTGGACTTTGCATTCGTTACTGTATCTATATATTTCGTCGTATACGTATATATCTGCTACCTTTCTCGAGTAGACTGGTGTAATTTTGAACTTCTCTCAATTTATACTACTCTTCCATTTCTGTTCGTAATGTTTGATTGTTCGTTTTTCTCCTTCCGTTGTTCTCGCTTGGAATTAGCCGTGCCTTTCCGGTGATACAATCACTTGTGTTACGTCATCCACAAATTGTATGTTGATACATTCTTTGGTAGCTGATAATGGGATGTCGATAGTGTAGATAGCACACATCACTAGATTCAAATACGCGTCCTGGGGAACTCCGGTTTCAAGCTTAAAACTCTCTCCATGGTCAACGTATTTCACTATATGTTCGTATCTATCCATGACATAGTCGCATAGTATTCTCCAACCTTTATTTTTGATTCCTAGTTGTAGTAGTTTGTATTGGAGACTTCACTGCCAAACTTTGCCTAAATCCATATGCACGTCTCTGCAGATGCTGACTGCGGCGGTCATTTTCTCTTTCTTAGTTTTGGCTAACTTTTCCATTAGTAGTCGGAGTGGCATATCCATGCTCGCATTTTTTCGGACATGGTGATTTTCCAACTTTTGGTATGAAAATGATTTTCGCCGATTTCTGGGGGTCAAGAAAGCAGCTTCCCGGATTCACCATATACATGGTGTGGGCATGAAGCATACAGATAAGTATTTTTCGATCTAATTTCCCCTTTATATTTATTTGGGTTTTCATTTTCTGTTGTTGTGTGGTTGTTTTAGTTGCTGAGGCATACGACATGTCCCTTTGTCCTTTTGATCCTTGCTGGTTTTCAAGTTTCTTCTTTTTAACGATGTCTTTCTATTTAGTGCAAGACATGGTCATAGTCGAGAGATGTTTGCATTTAATTCATTTTTTCTTTGTATGCTGTCAGTTTCGGTAGGTGTAACCTTCCGAGCCGCATTCCACGAACATCACGAGGTCCTTTTGAGGGCATTCCGTGGTAATGTTTTCCTTCATTACGTAGCAACGGAAGCAACTTTGAATGTTAATGAAAGCTTTTCTATGAATGTTTGCTTGGGGGCTCCTCTTGGAAAATGCAATGAGTCATCTCTCGATAATTTTTTAGGCCAATTCATTGTTTTCACACACGATTTAGAATATGTGTGTGTATGTTCTGTGAACTCAATCACTTCGTGTACCTTCACCAATTGTTGCCTTTGCTCTAGTTCTTGCTATATTTCCTGTTCTGATTGTGTTTCAACCCATGGTTCTATTTTCGGCACACAACAATCCTGTTTGCGGTGACCTGGGGTGGAGTTTTTGTTTCAAGCTCAAGATTCTTGAAAGTGATGCTTCCTACCGAGGACAAAAGTTTCTCTACCTCGTTGTGCTCGGAATATATAACAATCAATCAGGTCGGCACTTAAATGCAATCGATCAGGGTGATTTGTAGGTCAATGAAGTTCCTTCAAACAATTTCAGGCGGTGTACTCCTCTTTCCATCCGGCGTTAACTTCAGAGGGAGTCACTTAATAAATTCCATTTCGATGTTGCTAGTGAGGGGGTAGCCCCTTTCTTACCCGAAAAAAGGACAAAATATAGAGGTCTATTTCCTATTCTGCTTGTACCTAGTGTTTTTTTAATTGCCTCCCTATTAGCGCACTCCGCAACCTTTCTACCTTGAATATACCTACACTTTTATACGCCTTTCCAAGCTCTCTGGTTCGTCTCCTTGAGGAAATTCCTTCTTTGCACCTCTTAAGAGGGCTTCCTTCCAGTGGTCACTATACTGTACTACCAAGGAGATCTGGACGAATGAGGGCTGCATTATATTACGAAGATATGAAAAAATGTGGAAGTTAGCGCGAAGAGTAGATTATCTTTCATTGGGGGATAACCCTGTATTTAGCAACAGGAGGTCTATCTAATCAGGTTAAGTACGCATGTAGCTTAGGTGAGGTATTTGAATCAAATTGGCTTCCCGTTAAAAACACGTTTTCCACCTCTTCTTCGCTTGACTTTGCTCCTTTAACAGTGAGTAGCTTTACTAAGGAGTATACTGCGAGAACTCAAACTGACCGAGTCCTTTAGAAAGTCAATACAAATAGTAAGTATATACCTTGACAAAGGCAACAATGGCACGATACTCACCATACTTTGTGACTTCCAATAGAAGAATGAAAAATGAAATCAGTGGAACGACAAAATTAGGCCTGAAGCTTTAAAGAAAGTTATTCAAAAACAATTGTTCAAAGATTTAATTATCGAATGTAAAATTGTCCGAATAAGTTTTTTTAATGAAAGTTAATCGAAGATGCCCTAAAACACAAGTTTCCCTGGCTCTTCTTAATGATAGGCTAAGATGTTAAGTAGGGTTAGCCATCTAAACTCATTTGCCAATGGGAAAGACATCGTAGATGTCTTCCTTTGATTCAAGTTGGTATAGCTCATGCTACAACAAAGTAAATACGGATCGAACCAAGAATCATAACGTCAGGGAAAGATGGCACTTTGCTTTTTTGCAAATAGTATCGTCCCATCCTCCCCCATAATGGGATGCAGTGATAGAGGAATAGCTAGGGGAGAGGGCATACTGATGCGTTATAGGGGGACTAATGCACAAGTGAATGAGCAGATAACTAGGAATAAAAAAGCACAATGCAATGAAGATGGGAATAATAAAAAAAACTTAAAAATATACTACACAAATGGTCGGAGTATAAGGAATAAGATAGATCTCTTAAGAGCGTTAGCAAGTGAAGAGAATTTTGATATAATTGCGATAACAGAGTCATGGCTTGATTTGGCAGGTAATCACTTTAAACCTGAGGTTGAGATTGAGGGCTTTAACATGTTCCATACAGATAGGAATAGGAAGAGAGGAGGAGGGGTTATTATTTATATTAAAGATAATCTCCAGTGTTGTGTAAACAGTACAATTAAATTAGATGATAACACAGAGTCATTATGGCTAAATGTAAAGGAAGGTAAAAACAAGCTTGTCTTAGGATTATTATACAGACCACCAAATCTTAGTAAGGAAGCTTCAAATCTTCTGTGGCAGGAGATTGAACGGGCATGTAGAAGTAAGCATGTGTGTATAATGGGCGATTTTAATTACAGAAATATAGACTGGGAAGCTCTTGTGGGTGATCAGGAGGCTGAGGAATTTTTGAATGTTGTCCAAGATAATTTTCTGAGGCAGATTATTAACGAACCCACTAGAGGTAATAATATACTGGATTTAGTTCTGACAAATAGGGAAGAAGTTATTAAGGATACTGAGATTGGAGGAAATTTGGGTAATAGTGACCATTGTGAAATTAGATTCAAGATGAAATGGAATGGTATTGATAGTAGCATGAACAATGTTAAAATTCCTGACTTTAGAAGAGCAAATTATAATGGGCTCAGGACTTACCTGGAGGCAGTTGTACAGAAACCAGGCAATGAAATCAATTCAGGAATAGATTCAATGATATCAGTTAGTGGAGACAATAATCACCAGGAGGAAGAGATTACAATTGAAGAGGAGTATAAAAGAATAATTGAGCAATTAATTACAGGTCAGATGATTAACATTTCATATAAGGAGATTAGGACTAAAAATAATGACCCAAAATGGATGACAGATAAAATTAAGCATTATATTGGCCTTAAAAAGGGCATTTATAGGAAAATAAAAAAATGGGGAGGATCACTTAAGGCAGAGATATAATGAACTAGCAAGAGATGTTAAAAAGTTAGTTAGAGTAGCAAGGAGAAATTATGAAATTAAAGTGGCAAATAGGGCAAAGGAAGATCCTAAAAGTTTTTATCAATTATACAAAACTAAGGTTAGAGATAAAATAGGCCCACTTATAGATTCCAATGGAGAATTAGTGAGTGATAGGGACTCAATGGCTGGAATGCTAAATGACTTTTTTCTCTCAGTATTTACACAGGAGGATACTCTAAATATACCTGAGGTGTCAATGATCTTTCGGGGTAATGATGAAGAGAAATTAAAGGATATATTGATCACAAAGGAGATAGTGACAAAGGAAATTGATAAAATCAAAAGTAGTAAAGCACCCGGTCCTGATGAGCTCTTTCCTAGAATTTTGAAAGAATGTAAGGATGTGTTAAGTGAGCCCCTAGCATGCATCTTTAGAAAATCATTGGAGAGTGGCATTGTGCAGGTGGCATGGAAGAAAGCCAATGTGATACCTATATTTAAGAAAGGGGATAAAACAAATATGTCTAATTACAGACCAGTAAGTTTGACATCAGTGGTAGGGAAAATGATGGAATCTATTATAGCAAGGAATATTAGAGATCACTTGGATAAGCATAAGTTGATAAAAGAATCACAGCATGGCTTTAGTAAGGGTAAATCCTGTCTGACTAATTTGCTGTCTTTTTATAGTAAGGTGTATGAAGCAGCAGATAATGATGAAAACTATGATATTTTATACTTGGACTTTAGTAAGGCTTTTGATCGAGTGCCACACTTACGACTTCTGAGCAAAGTTAAAGCACACGGGATCGATGGCAGTATATTTAGGTGGATTCAGTCATGGCTTGGTGACAGACAGCAAAGAGTTAGTATAGATGGAGTTAAATCTGAGTGGGGGTGTGTTAGCAGTGGAGTTCCTCAAGGATCTGTTTTGGGTCCCTTGCTATTCTTAATTTATATTAATGATCTTGACATAGGTATAAGTAGTGACCTGAGTAAATTTGCTGTTGATACTAAGCTAGGTAGGGCCATTAGGGCTGATTCTGATGCTGTTGTAATGCAGGAGGAATTGACCATTCTGTCCAATTGGGCCGAGAAATGGCAAATGAAGTTTAACATAGACAAATGTAGTGTACTTAGTATAGGTAGAAATAATCCATTGAATAGTTATAAATTAAATGGCAGAATTTTAGGGAGGACTGATTGTGAGAGAGACTTGGGTATTTTGGTAAGTTCAGACCTTCGTCCTAGAAAGCAATGTCTAAATGCTAAGAATAAAGCTAATAGGATATTGGGATTCATTAGGAGGAGTGTAAGCAATAAGAGTGCTGAAGTCATTCTAAAACTGTATCTGGCGCTAGTTAGGCCTCATCTAGACTATGCAGTACAATTTTGGTCACCATATTATAAGAAGGATATTGATTTGCTTGAGTCTGTGCAGAGAAGGATGACAAAGATGATTGGTGGGCTAAGGAACTTACCTTATGGTGAAAGGCTCAGAAAACTAAATCTACATACATTGGAAAGGAGAAGAGTCAGAGGGGAATTGATTGAAGTCTTCAAATGGGTAAAAGGATATAATAAAGGGGATCTGGGTAAGGTTCTTATACTTAGTGAACATGACAGGACACGTAGCAATGGGTTTAAGCTTGATAAGTATAGGTTTAGGAAGGAGATTGGGAGGAATTGGTTTACAAATCGTGTGGTAGATGAATGGAATAGGCTCACTAGGCATGTGATAGAAGCCTCCTCTCTGGGTAGTTTTAAGAATAGATTAGATAAATATATGGATGAAGCTGCTAGATGGGACTGACTTTTTTTATGTACATATGTATATATTTTTCTAAGGAGTGGGAAGATTATATTTTGCGGTTGCATGAATGGACATAATCCTCTGGATGCATTTTATGTATATTGTAGATTAGATCTGACGAACTCCTGTTAAGGGTGACAATGTTGATGACTTTTCTCTGGTAAGAAATCTTTTGTGTGTTGAATGGAACAGGAGCTGCCAAGTGTAGGCCATGAATGGTCTTTTGCAGTCTCCTTCTTTTCTTATGTTCTTAATGTAGGATTTTTTTAGAGCGTTCAGACGAGAAAAATTTGAATGTAATAAATATAGCTAAAACACGCAGAGGTTATCCAATAAATAGGCCTGGCAGAAAATATAACGATAGTATAGAGCGAATAAAGAATTAATACATTATTTTCTTTGAATACCATTCAGATTTAGAGTATTTACGTGCAGGGTTTCACAATTTGACGTTATAAGAAGAAAATAAAAATTTTCTCCGGTTTTGCTAAATTCTACTAAAGATTTTTTCTCCTTTCTTAAATTCGAATAAATACCTTAAATAGATGTAATCTTAACTTTTTACGAATATTTTTTCCCGAACAATTTACCACACATGTGCTAGAGAGCAGTAAGAAAGTTAGCGACATCTTCAGGAGTGCCATGTCTCTATAGTAAAAACGAGGAAATTTGTAATGAAATGTATCCTACAATTACTAACTTATGTAAGTTATACTTACAAAAATGAACGTAAAAAAAACCTTAGAATCAAAAGAGAACTCAAGGAACATAGAACGATACAAGTTATTAATAACTTACATGAACCTTCGAAAAAATAAACGGTTAATAACAAAAGTAGGGTTGATAGAATTGATTAAAGAAATTTAGGTTCTGTAGCCAAAAAATATCAAGTGAAAAGGTGAAATTTGGAGATGATTATTATCTCTCTTATATTTTAGGATATTAATGGAATATAATGTCATTTTATTTTATGGCACCATGAACTTAATTAACACTGACATTGCGGTCAATTAAGTTGAATAACTATTATTGCCCTTATTTAATATTTTAAGTAGTTAATCATATGTTCTGAGTTCATTTTGGAGAACAACAATACGAAAAGAGGCGTTATTTTTATGTAGGATTAGGGAAAAAATGAGCAGTCGCCCTTATTTTTTAAAGAAATTTTATTTACAAAAATAGTAAATTTTTTATTCTTTTTCTAAATGGGGTTCTGCACATTACCAAGAGACTTCGCTTTACAATTGCAATCAGTTGGAGCTCATTATCAAAATTAACATCTCTAAGAGAACGGATTAAAACAGAAATTGGGAAAAATCAATTAATGTAGCTGTGTTAATCAATGTTAATCATAAATCTGTTTGTTGGCAGCATGTAGTATTTTCCTCCAGAAACATAATACATCGCATAAACAAAACTTGTTTGATAACATAGGCGGCACATTCCAAATAAGATGGCTCTCGTCTCCGATGAGCTTGTGAATGAAATTTTCACCTATAGGCGCTTCGCTTCCTGTTTGCAAATTATTATTTTAAGTCGGTTTATTGAAACTGATTTCGAATTTATTTTGTTGTTTTTTATTATTTCTGAAAAATAAAGCAACATCGACTAAAGCGTTTGTAGGAGAAAGTTTTAAAAATAAAATTAGTAATGAAAGAGGCGTAAAAGGAATAACTGTTAGTAGGGGCCGAACCTTTAGACGCTATTGACTACAGTTTACCTACCTATTTCGAACCCTGTGTGTAACGAAGGCAGGTCCCTATTGTGACAAAATTTGTAAGTAGTTGCATTGCCTATAAAGTGCTGAACCCGCAATCTCCATCTGACTTACGCAATTAAGCCCTCCTGGGGAGATACTTGTGAGAGGAAAAGATATTCATTTACATATTTATGGCCGAAAATAAAAGCCACCAAACCGAATATGAGTTTAAGCAGTGTTATGGGGATCCTTCGAGCGAATCGAAAAAAGCCTCAATATTTTCTTTCAATTTCGCCGAGTTTCCAATGTTTTGGACAGCGCCAAAAACCTGCTTTAATTGACAACCAGAATCCAGCTGCACGTTTGGCCTTTCTCACCAGGGTCTTCTCTTGCGTACAAATTCAAATTCGGGATTCAGGTTTGGATTTTGTATGTGTTCGCCAAAGAAAATTTTATCTGTATTTCTAAACAATTTAGTAAACATAACTTTACTTAAAACTTGTTTTAAGCGAGTGATTAAAAAATTAAAAACAGTCGAGGAGGAGAGAGCAGATTCTTAGTAAATTAAGAATCTGTCCATGACTTGACTCGAAGTTAAGCAAACTGAATACGTAAAGTCAGTCGAATGGAATATACCTGGATAAGTGAATAATGAATGAGCGAGGATATGTGACTGAATAATGAATGAATCAATAATGAGTTTTTATGTCTAACAAAGTCTGAGTGATCAGCTTGGGCAAGAGAGAGAGAGAGAGAGAGAGAGAGAAAGAGAGAGAGAGAGAGAGAAAGAGAGAGAGAGAGAGAAAGAGAGAGAGAGAGAGAGAGTCGTAGTGAGATGTAGTCGTTATCACAGAATTAATATGGCAGGACCGATAACTGCTGGGAAAATGATAGCTTTTTAGTCCAGAGGTAGTTTGAAAAAACGATTTGTGAGGATTTTATGTATATCTAGCAGGATAGTGTGTGCCCGAGATGGTTGTGAGTTGGGAAGAAGATATTAATTGACCGAAGGAAGATAGGGAATACTTTATGGACAGTCGGAAGATTTCTGCCTGAAAAAAACCCCATGTATTAAAGTTTGTGTGTTTATATATATATATATATATATATATATATATATATATATATATATATATATATATATATATATATATATATACATATATATATATATATATATATATATATATATATATATATATTCAAAGAAGTACAGTAATGTACATGTAAATGCAGAAAAGAAACCACAGGTTTCGACGGAGAGACCCATCATCTTCACTCTTGGTGGACTAATGAATACAGAGAGATACTTAACTTAGCGGCACACAAATTTACAAGTCGGAAGGTAATTAGGGGTGGTGGCGTGGGACAACAGCCGCCTTTTTGAGTAGAGGAAGTATAAATCTCCTGCTTGTCAAGGGATTAGTATTAAATTGCCCAGTGAAAGTATTAATGTTTGGAATTGCCTTTATAAGAGCCGATTCTGTTAGACGCTTATTTATATAATTGTGAGAATTATAATTTTTGTTTGCATTATCAATGTCAATTGAATGGATTTCCTTTGAAAAGTTGAAAAAACAAACTAGAAGAAAGACATCCACCAGTCATATGGCATTTATGTTCCTTCATTCTCTTGGAGAATCTACTGCTTTCACCAATGTATACTTGATTGCATGTTTTGCATTGTATATAATAGACCCTCTGTTCTTTATCGGTGAATATATTTTTTGACAGACTATTTCTGATCGTTTTTAGTATTGAAATGCAACGACGTTGTTTACACGGGGCAACTTTTTTAAATTAATTAATTGTAGCGAGTATGGGATTGTAAGTTAATAATTGTTACATATTTTACTTAGGATTAGCTGGCGAGGAAAAGGTGCCTCTGGCTTTATAAAGACATTTTTATATGAAGCAAAGGGGATACTGCAGATCAATAAATGTTTGAATGATCTTCTTGAGTTCATCCTGCAGGAAACAAGGATCACATATGCGATATGCTCTCAGAAACAGGCGAGAAGCTACGAACATTTTAACTCATTCGTCGTGGCACGAGAAATAGTGAATGTAGGCATTAGAGTTGGTTGGTTTCCAGTAAACAGAACAATATGCTTTGTTGTTTACTTCAGATAGCTTGACCTCCATATATGGCAATGTGGTGTTTTGTTACCATTCTACTTTAAATGTAATGGTGGGGGAAATATTGTTTAATTGTTGAAATAAAGAATCAAATGCGTTATCATAATAGTCCATGTGGCACATAAATCATCCACATAGCTGAACCAAGTTATGGGATTAGGTAAGATAGTGAGGAGTAGGTGTTTTCCATGAACATAACACATATTATCGGTGAAAGGGGATTACCCATACTTAGGCTATTTTTCTGTCTGTAAAAACAATCTTCGGCTTTAAACACATTGACATCAAGGGCTTCATCAACGGGAACTTTAGTGAAAAGGCTATTAACATCAAAACTTAGCAACTGCTTATTCGATAGATCAATCTCTTTAATTTTATTAAAAAAATCGCTAGAATGGATGATATGAGCATCAGATGTAATAGCAACTAATTTGGATAGGATGGTCGCTAACCACTGAGAAAGTTTGTACTCGTGGGAGCCTACACTGGAAATAATCAGTCTAAGCGGATTTCCGTCAACCATACATGTAGGGAAAGAGGGATTATACACTTTGAAATGTTTAATTAGATCATAGTTGCCTTAGAGAATATTTTTGAGAGAACTATTGAACGATTTAGTTTTGTTTTTCAGTGAATCATTATTTAATTTTTCATGTGTCATTTAGCAAATCATTCAATTTAGAAGAATACTGATCACTGTCCAAAATGACTATCTGATTAGTTTTGTCAGATTTAGTAAACACAATATCCTTGTTTTTATTTTAGCTCTCTCAAAGCACTTGATAACCGAAATAGGTTGGAGACAAAGTTATGTTCGGAATTTAAGGCACCAAGTAAATAGCCATTAATAAAGTCACTATTAATATCGTCTCTATTTTTAGATGTTTTCCAATCGATACTAAATGTTGAACATTGAGATTGTCACTAAATTTGTATGAAAAAGACAAGCCAAAGCCAGGAATGATCTTTTAATTATGTGTTAATTGGATTTGAGAAAAAAGATTCACGATATATTTACTCGGATTAGATCCACGACACCACGGAATTTTTAAAAATCAATGGTTTAGTTTCCTCTCATGGTCGTTTTTGGTATTTATTTTTACGTTTTCCAAGTTAGTTTGCCTTCTTCACAATATGCACAATATGCAAAAACGCATTAAAGTGGCTATAGAAGCAAAGGGAGGACACACCAAATACTAATTATTGATAAATACAGGCAAAAATGTTTATTTGTATTATGTCAACTATGAAATAAATGAGTTTCAATCATATTCTTCACATTTTCATATCTGCCCTATAAATTTGGCCGAGGCTATATATATATATATATATATATATATATATATATATGGTGCAGACGGTATTCGTTTCCAATTTTCTACTGATAATTTTACGTGTGAGGAGGGGAGGGGGTGTACCTTCGTTGTCGGCCTCTTTCTTCTTAAAACAACCAATTTTTGATTTAGAATTTGGTAGAATTAATGACTATGGCAAATAATGTCCCCGCCCCCAACAATTTGTGGAATTGTGAAGGAGTCCTACTCGGAATCCAATCCATGCCGGAACAACAAACAAAGAGATTTCCTGAACCTCAGCAGAAGTATATGGGAAAAGATCAGGAGAATTATAAATGATTTTTAAAGAACACATCAGAATTTTTTAACAAATTTCATTAATGATTGTTTTTCCATTTTTCAGTAGTACAATGCAGTTTTTTTTAGCCTGTATGCTTCAACGAACTTCAAAATCGTCTTTACTCTTAATCATATTGGCTACCCAGTGCTCAATATTCTATTTAGAATGCTAAATTATCATTAATTTTCCTAAAGAAAATTTTCGTATAAACCAATATCCGAAAATTTTAAACGACGGTCAATACAGTAAGGAAAGCCATTGAGAGGTAAAGAGAGACAGCATTACTACATAATTGACAAATGAGAGAACGGTGCAAAAAGATCTCAATGTAACAGTATATGTTCATCAGGGACATCTTCCTGAAAATGCCACCTTACTGGTGCTGAAATAGCACAACAATTAAATAGCGTCAACGAAGCTTTTTTGTTGTCGAGTCAGTGGGAGAACTTTATAAAATATCAAATAAATTAGACCCACATGGTTATCATTCAATTTGGCCACGATGTGATATTCCATCTGGAAGTAATTTTTATCGATAAAAATTGTAGTTTCCTAAGGACAATATTCATAAGCACACGTCCAGACTAAGTATTAAGTATTTATTTGGGGAAGAAAAGATAGGACTAACCGCTTAAAATTATGGATTGGCCGATCAACTAAACTCTCCTGATTACAATCCTATCGAACACTTTTGGGATTATCTGAACAAACTAGTGAGAAATAAACAGCCGGCTAATGCATTGATGCGTGAATGATGGATTGGAACTCCGCATGAATATATTTTTTTTTTCTTTGCCAAAAACACGGATACGCTGATGGGTAAAAAATTTAATATTTTTTCTAAATTTGTATTTTGTTTTCATGTTTTCATTAAGGTTAATCAAAATAGTTCTACTCATTCATTTATTTTCCTTATCTTCTGTTATTTTGTGTTTATTTCGAAAAAGGGCATTGGCCAGAGACAAAAATGAATCATTCTCAACTAGTTAATAGGATTTATCATACACAAGGAGCATAAATCCCATCCAGCTTCTTATGTTATTATCTTAACTTTACGGATAGTCTTTAATATCACCAAACAAGTTAGTATGAAGGATAACAATGAAAGTTAGCAAGGATTTCAACTAATTTTCAATCCCGAAATGTATAAGTTTCACTTAAAATGCGTAACTAAACTAATAATCTGTTCACAAATTTTGCCTTCGCAATTTGCTGGTTGGATAAATTCTTGTTCAAATGTTTATTTTTTGAGTTTATAAGAATCCTGCCCACATAATTTTTTACATCAAAGCCTTCAAAGAGATAAAATAATCTTCTTGGAAGCAACTTAAAAAGTGTTTCGCCGTAATTTCCGTTTTTAAAGCGAGTGGAAATTAGCATGAAAACGTGCAGTGGAAGAAGATTAACTAGTTAAAGGTAAAGAACAGCACTAGGTGATTTTCTTTAGCCCGTCCCCTTCACCGTTTAGATGGCACATCAAGCCTTTTCTAACCTTAATTTTCCTTTTAATATGACAAGTAAATCTCTTACTACCTGTCTTCCATCAGATAAAAGCCAATTTGGCAACAGCGGGACCTAAAAATTTGAGAAAATCAGTTCATCTTTCTGGGTAATATTGTTTCCAAGGAAATTTTACCAATAAAACATGAATTTAAGTGTGTAGTGGATTAAACAGGAGATATGTAACGTGGAATATGTGTAAAAACGTATTTAAGTGAAGGGTACTGATATTTAAGGCCAGGTGTTCTTAGAAGATTGGCATTTTATGGTATTTTATCTTATTTGTTTTGCCTATTTTTTTAGCAATTCTATTTTTTATTTTTTGTTTTCATTTTGCAAGCGGTTGGTTGTTGTTTCTGTTTAGGGTAGTTAGCATAGTTCCGTAACCATCTACTTTCTGATTTTGTATTAGTTATTACTTCACTTGATTTGTTTCATGCCCTTCAAAATGAGTGTTTGATCACCCTCCTCTCCTCCTTCCCCCCTAGCATGCACAGTCAAGAGGTTGGGTCTCCTGGCAAGGACGCCAGAAAAATATGAAGAACAATATTAAAGCTTTTAATTACTGATTGATGCTTTACTAAAGCCACCAGTAGTCTTTTTTCTTTCAGTACACGAATTCTGTTATTTCTTCTCACCATATCGACGAGAAGTTTTCTACATAGAGGAGACATAAATTTTTATGTAGGGAGACACAATAACTTTATAATTAGCAAAAATAGAGTATTTATAGGCAGTCGAGACATGGCTTTAAGGCAATAGAGACAGAAGGCTTTATTTGCGGTGGAGACGCAAGACTATACGATCCTTAGAGACAAGAAGCTTTGTTAATAAAAATAGGCTTGGTAAGTAGCAGAAAGAGAAGGCTTTATACTTTGTGGAGAGTATCTTTTATTTTTCGGTTAATCGAAAAAACTAATGTGATCTAGGGGAATAAATGGAGGGGATTTTACCCTGAATCATTTCGGTGTCTTTCATTGGGGTTTCCATGAATCACTACGAGACCAATAAAATTTATTGATTAAAAAGAGACTGTTTCCTCTTAATTTGTTTTGTTTCCTCTTAATTTTTTTTTGTTTCTATCGCTTCCTATAGATAACTCGCGTATAAACAGGACCCTTACATACAACGGCACACTCTTAAATCTCTTAGAGTATATACAGGCCACGAGAAGCATGCTATATTCTCCCATACTCTTCATTGGTGCCTATAAGAGTACCATCAATACTCACCCCTTCTTTTAAGCCTTAATCGGTACACAGGCGCGCTGTCAAGGACCTACCCCCCCTTCCACAAGCTCCATTGGCGCCATTTAATTGCCGTGCTATTTCTGCACCAGTAAGGTGGTGTTTTCAAAAAGATATCCTTGATGAACATATCCTGTGAGATTGGGATTCTTCTGCACCGTTCTCTCCGTTGTCAGTTTTGTAGTAATCCTTTCTCTTCTTACCTCTGGATGGCATTCCTCACTGACCGGTCTTTTAAATTATTAGGATTTTTGTTTATATGACATTTTTCCCTGGGAAAATTAATGATGCTTTGCCGTTCCAAATAGAATATTGAGCACTCGGTAGCCATAATGATCGAGAATAAAGATGATTTTGAAGTTCGTTGAAGCATTCAGGCTTTAAAAAAATCTGTTGCGTTACTGAAAAATGTGAAAAAAACATTAATGAAATTTGTTCCAAAATTTATTATTCCATTACGTTTAGGATATTAACGATAGAATTATAGTTAGAAATTTGGACTATTATTTTACAGAAATTAAATAAAAGATCATGCTATAAGAAACTATTGATATTTTAGGAAATGTAAAAATCTAAAATCAATTAAAATTCGCTTTTTCTGTCAAATTCTAATGTGTTCTCTAAAAATCTTTTATAATGTATCAATTGTCAAATTTTGGTACAAACTCTATGTGGTAATTCAAGTTTTCTTTCTAAAAGATGGAGTGAAAATAGTGTCCCTATGCATAGTAGAACCACAGTAAATTTAGACAACAAACAAGCGCTTTCTTTTAAGCTTTTTTATACGTCCGATGGTGGGTGGGAAAACGCTCGTAATTTACATATTATTTGCGCTTATCCGCATAATAATACCAGGCAATGGCTTCGCCACTCCCTTGTACGGGAGGAGCTTGCGCTTGGTTATATTGTTATAAATTTTGTGAACTTCGCCAATTATAATAATTTTAAAAGGGAACTCTAAACTAAATTCTCCCCCCCTTTCAAAATATCACGTTGCTAAAATATAGAGTTATATGTAGAAGAATAGAAGAGGAAAATATATAATATAAATTTTATGAACTTCACCATTTATAATTCTTTGGGTTTTTAAAAATTCATAAAACTTCGATACTTATATTTATTTCTGAACTTCACCATTTTGGTTTTTGACATTATAAAAGAATTATTAGAAATAACTTTGATAAAAAAATAAGTCATAACCAAACTAAGATGAAATTATTATTCGATTACTCAAAAAAATCCCCTTCTTAAATTATAGAGTTTGTGATCATCATCATCATCATAATCATCATCATCATCATGATCATCATCACTAACTCTGTAATTTAAGGAGGGGATTTTTTTGAGTATTTGAATAATAATTTCATCTTAGTTTGGTTATGACATTTGTTTTTTTTATCAAAGTTATTTCTAATAATTCTTTTATAATATCAGAAAACCAAATCGTGAAGTTTAAAAATAAATATAAGTATCGAAACTTTGTGAATTGTGTTTCTGACACAAATATTAGTGGTAATTGAAAGCTAAATTGTCATTTTTGGCCATCCACTGCAAGAAGTATAATTTTACCAGTTTTCTAAGAGAGCGGTGGCGGCCACTTTGCAAAACATCTAAAAATAAACACACTCTTGCTATTTTGGTAAGGTGTATGAGACCTCATTTTATTTAGTATCAGTTACCCTTGCTAAATCCACTGAGAAACTTTGATATCCTGAAAATGGTCACGGAACCTCTGAAAATGAGTCTAGTGGTCAGCCTCATTTAAAACGTCACATTCTCTAAAAGTCTCAGTGACGAACGACTCTCAAGTATAAGGGCCCCATATCATAATCGAACCACCTTTATGCAGTCCATATGTAGGGAATGTATCTCGACACTAGTTTGACCGCGCACTGTTTGGGAAGAAAAAGAAAGAGTGCGAATGCTTCAAGATGTTAGCAACAAGATTTATTAGAAAGATCAACACAATTTGCACTCGCATCTAAATTTCATTCTCTCGAACTGAAGAACAGTGAGTTACGAGCACAGCAAAAGTTCACACCGAACGCTTGAATTTAACGAGGAACGGCATCGGTATTTAGAAGACGTTCGATCTCTTCCTGCGATCAGAACGTTGTACGCTCATTACTAACGGTCATTGACGCGTGCGCGTAAATTACACAGCAACCGCGGTGAAACGTCTACTCATTGTAAGTATATTATACGAGTATGACATTATATATTTTATGATATATGATATTACATGGTAGGGAAAGAGGGCAACTCTCCTGAATCTGCTTTCAACGCACAAATAATAATAATCAGCAAGTAAAGATATTTGTAAGCTGCAATATAAAAATTTCAAATAATAGGAATATGTATTTATTTGCGACAGGACTTTTTATCCCGGGCAACGCCGATACCTTGCTAGTAAAGGCTAATGGATTCAAAGGGCTAAGATTTAAAATTTGCCATTTTTATTCTTAGCCCTTTGATTTATTAAATTTTTTATCTTTCTTTTATTTTTTGAACAATTTATAATTGCATATGTATATATTAATAGTTATTGACTTATATTTCTACTTTTCACATACACTCTTACACGTGGATATTTTGGTAGAGATTTTATCTATATGTTTAATCCCCCTTTTCTGATCACTTATTTCTATTTTTCACGCCCACTCTGTTTTATATCCTTCCTTTGTATCTAGGCGGAGCGGCGCTTAGTTTCTCTCATATATATATATATATATATATATATATATATATATATATATATATATATATATATATATATATACTTATATTTATATATATATATATATATATATATATATACTTATATTTATATATATATATATATATATATATATATATATATATATATATGTGTGTGTGTGTGTGTGTGTGTTAATAAAGATGCCCCAAAATACTTCCTCTTTTTAATTACCCCTCGCCAGGTCTAACCAACCGGCTCGTCTTTTTGTACAGAGTCGCGAGTGTCAGTCTCGATCCCTAGTGAGCCTCCGCCCTCCCCCCTTTCCTTTGTTATTCCTATGTCGTGAAATTTTATGGAGTCATTTATCTCGGCCACGGGAAGTCGTAATATAAAATAGATCCCCCTACCCACCCCCACCCACACAAATAAGGTTAGAATTTGATGGCCGGAATTCTCCCACCCCGCAACTACATTCACCGCTTTTCTAATTAAGTGCTAATTAGTTGCCGAATCCTACTTGTGGCATCAAACGAGTACTCACCTGGTGGCTTTCTGAAGTAGACAGAGAGTGCCGCTAGTGTTTTAAGTTCCAGAAGCCTCCCTTATACTTGATAATCTTGATAACTTGGTATTAACTACTGCTACTTCTTTAGTTAAGCGGAAACTCTCACCACTAAAGCAATCTATCATCTACAGGGCGAAATGTATATAATATCCAAAAGAAAATAACCATCAGAGTTTAATTTAAAGGGACGCCCTATTTTCTATAAAAACTTCCTAACATATTTGTATTTGGTGCTACTCATGAAATTAAACAATTTCGAAATCAATTTTCATAATTCACGTCCCTTGACAGTTACAAAAAGTCATTAATCAAGTAGAATCTGCATTGATAAGCGATCTTTGCATGGCTTTTTTCTTTCTCCATTTCTAAACAAAAGCTTTCCACAAACGAATTAAGAGAGTGATTATGGAGGGCACCAACAACTTTTGCAGGCACCATCAGTGTTCAAGTCAACCCATTGGGAGAGCTTCCATAATTTGTACTTAGCCCGGGAGGAAATTCAGCTCCTCCAGGTACCAACCAAGTGTAACAGGCTACACAGTTACCTCCATCCGGGTTCATTATAAATGGCGATAACGAAAATGTTCCTGAGCATCATAGTATGGTGTGAAGGCAGACAGAAATCCCCGAAACAGTAGAATAGGAGAGGTATCACGAAGTATTATATTTTGATACCAAAAGGCGTTTAGGTTGAACCTTCGTCGCCCCCGGGTAGAAAGACCTCTTCCGCGTCAGAGTTATGTGGATATCGATACCCATCAGAAGAATTCCTTGGAACGGAGAGTGGGTATGTGTTATTCTGCGAAGATAGAAGAGGAAAAAAAGCAGTGTTGGAATTGGCTTTCGAGCTCATGGATGATATGTGGATGAAGTGAACAAGTAATTATAGTAGAAACACAAAATTTTAACATGAATGAATATAACATGATGTTTTTATTTAAATATATCTCATAGCGCAAATCCATAAACAAAAAAAAGAAACCGTGCGCTTTGTGGAAGCCACATCTCGATATAAAAAGGGTGGCTGAAATTTTTAATGTGATTCACATATACTCTCCGTTAACTCCTAAATATTCGTGTTGTAGCATATAAGAACAGAAATCATATAAAATGTCTTCATCCTAATCATTACATTAGTTTTTTCCTGTTGTTAATTTTGGCCAATTTTGTGTAATTTTCTTTCCAATTTCATATTTAAGGGACCCTTTAGTTCGGGTGGCTAAAAAACCCCCCGACTAAAATCGAAGTCGACTATCTTAAACATTTCAGATCTTTTACACAAGTGATATATGGAAAAAATTAACTCATATTTATGTTTCATAAGTCCTGTAAATTTCTAAGGTCTTCATGTTATCGTTTTATCACAGACGGTAAATATAAATCATGTATCGAAAAATATCGTGCTGGTTTCGTGTCTGGCAGGAATAGCCTATGTTACTCTACGATAAGTTGCTCAACGATAAGTATGGATTATTAAAAAAATGTAACTAAAAAATATCGTCCCTAAAAAATCTAAACTTAATACCTTTATTTAATAAAATTATTAATGAAACCACCTTCCCGTTAGGCTACAGTCATCCATCTCATTTCTGATCCTCGACGTATTTTCAGCTTAAGTTAATTTTCTCATTGAATGGAAGAAATCTTCTCCTTGAGAGAGTCTCGCTTTTCTAAAGCACACTCGATTGAATCTTAGTCTTTCTTGGTTTGTAATTCCGTAATCAAAATGTTAAGAAGAGTAACAACAAGGAAGTAACAACCAGGAAAGAAGGTACCCTAGGAGACCTTACGGTCCATTCAAAGAGGGTACCTTTGGACTAGCAATTGAGCGGGCACAAGGCTGCTCAATTGTTTTGCGTCCCTAAACGGCCACTTTTCAAGACTTTGTCTAGTCTTGACTTAAACTGGTCAACAGATTCACTGTTGACAACTTCCACTGGAAGTGCGTTCCACATACCGCAGATACTGTAAGTGAAAAAATTTCCACACAGATTGCGGTTGTAACGCTTCAGTTCAAGTTTGAAGCCGTGATTGCGCGTTCTGTTCTCACTCAGTGTGAAAATATCCCGGTAGTCAACATTGTCGAACCCTCGAAGTATTTTGAAAACTTCGATGAGCTGACCACGCAGTCTACGGGTTTCTAGACTGTAAAGAGATGTGTAAAGAAATTGTTATGCTTAAGGAAGTGAAGATATGTTAAAGATATCTAGCCATAAAACCCCGTGTGAGTATTGAGCCCAGTAGGAAGAGCACTGAGGCCAGTAAGGGGTGCCGTTCCTACACGTTCGATGTGTAACAGGGACTTTACTCCTGCTTCACCATCCCCATCCTTTCGGGCCCCAGTCTAAGTGAGTGACTGTATAACCTACAGCATTAAAAGAACTCTTACAATTAGCCAATACAGCTGTCACTCACGTCCTTAAACGAGTGGGTGAAATCTCTGGTGATGTGTGGTGGTTAAAAAAGCTCGAATTCCATCGGTTCTATTCAAGTGTGACAGATTGAGCTGTTAGAGGGTCAGTTGTTGTGTAAATGAAGGGCGTCTCCATGTTAACCCATACACAGGGTGTATTGAACTCTAATAAATATTAAATGAACACCAACGAAAGAATTTAAATCCAAATTTTGTATCTTGAGATTTGAATTTTAAGTTGTGAGGTTAGGGGAATTGAAACTGTATATATATCACTCACCACGGCTAAGTACTTGGCAGCTTACATGACAAACTATTTCATGTTTTATCGAGCTCCCTGTGACCCAAGTAGTCTCCACTCTATCTCAATCTGGCAATGACCAATCACACATTTTTGTTCCTCAATTTGAAAGCTTTCTTCACAATCTTCACCTTAAACCATTTTGGTCGATATGGCTCTGTTAGTTAGTCTTTACACTTTAAGAAGAAGAAGAAGAAGAAGAAGAAGAAGAATGGTAATCGGAAAGAGAGTGCAAAAATCGGGAGGAAAATCGACCTCTTCCACCAACCATTTCAGAAATTACGACAACCCAAAATGTAAACACTCCTTTTAACTCCAGATTTCCCCATGGGAGAATTCAAGAGGGAGAGTGGAAACACCACTGCACACGTGGTGATGAGTAAGAGTGAATAGAAAAATTAACCAGCTTTTAAGGAGCTCAACCAAACCTAAATCACCCTAATTAATCGCGACACCTAATAAGTCCCCCCTTCCCCGAATGAGACCCCCCTAAATGTATCAAAATAATCCTAAAACTGTATATATCAACCGAAGCGGCACCGGTTTTAAATTAGAGAGTAAAATAAGTGCAATGTTGTGGTAAAGGAAAAAGTCAGTGTAACCCAAAGCTACAATAGTGGTGTGAAACCAAAAGGTGCTCGAGATGAAAAATTAAAAACCTTTCAATATACATAAGAAAGTACACGAGAATAAACATCCAATCCATACACAACACTACATAACTGAGAGGCAACTAAACAATAAATCGCATTAACGGCATGAATAATACAAAACATGCAAAAGAGAAAGAACGAATAAATGATTACAGAGATTGGTGGGCGAACCACACAACTACAAAAAAGTAGAAACGGAATAGAATGGAAAAGGTAAAAACGAGTTGTAGTTGGGATTCCACGTTAGTCATTAAGTCCAAACAGAATTGAACTATTCCATTCTATCTTCCTTTATCTCACTGAGATCAATTTCTTCTATCACGCTCTACTTTCCATTTCATTCCTCTTTCATTACCTCCTCGTCTTTTCCTCCCTCCTTGGCCCCGCCGTTCTTTCTCCCCCTGGCCCACAAAACCAGGGTAGTAGCTGGGAAAAGAGGGTGGCGGGGGACCGGGAGGGTTCGATCGGAAGTCTTCTCCACTGCTGCTATTGGTGGGGCATGATGGGGGAGGAACTGCAGCCGGTTCATCTATATCCTTCACACCGCAAGAAAGCGAGGAAGAAGAAGAAGAAGAGAAAAACTAGAAGTGGAACTCTAACGAGTAATATATTTTCAAAAATTTCCTTTTAGCTGCCTTTTAATACTCTTTTGTACTCATTTATTTAATTCTTAATACTTTTATACTTATTTATTTCCAGTTTGTGGTTCAGTGTTGTATTTTAGGGTGTGTGCAAATCACTCTTACTTCTCATAAATACTTAAAGCTTCAATTCATTGTTATGATTCCACTTGATACTTAGTCGTTATTTGCATTTCACTTTATTATTTTTTATGAAGCCCCCTTTCATTTCTTACACGTTTAGTTAACGTTAATTCTTACATCATTTCTCTTTCCTTTTCAATTTTTGGGGAATTGATAGAAGTTCTCATTTAGTGTCATAACAAACTTTTGCCGCAATGAGTTTTTTGTTAGACCCATTTTCTGGACAAATCAAATTTCATTTCGGGAAAAATAATCCCTAAAAGCTTTAAGGGTGCTATTAAGAATAAAAGGCCGATTAATTTGATGAAAAAAAAGATTTCCTTTTATAATGCGTAAGAAAAAAATAACCCACGCCAATGAATGTGATATTTTGCCAGAAATAAAAGAAAGAAACCCGCGTAAACCCTTCAAACGTGAACGTCATTTTCCTGTGATAGTAAATTTTGAATAAGCGGATATTTCAAAATCGTCTCTGCACAAGTTCATGGCAGAGAAGGTAACAAATAACTACAGCTGTTTCTGTCTCACAGCCTCGTCTAATCATTCTTTCTATCATATGTGCTAGCTCAGTTCAGTATTCCGGAGCGTTAGGTGTAGGGTAACATTTTAATACACTATATAATTGCCTCTCTTTAGATCGATAGTGTTTTATTAAACTCTATCGATCCTATATCAAAAATATTTTTCCCTATTAATGGTGATATATAAATCCATTGATCTCTTATGCTCTACCGTGATTGGGAAACCATGAATGGATGTACACAACACTACATTTCATCTTGTTTTTGATATTCTCGAAGCTTGGTATAAAAATGAAATATTTTGGTTATTTTAGAAGTTAGGTTTAATCATAAAAACATGAAACTTGGATCAGCTTTGATTTAGGTAGATTTCTTACATCTCGCATCTAATTTGCAGAATGGCTTCCTGGGGCAATGAAGTCTTCAATAATTATTAGTATCAGTTTTGATAGAATTTACATATGGTATGTTTGCTTGGATTTCTTTTGAATTCGAATCTATCATAAATCAATGTCTGCTGACCAAAAAGACGCGTCCCTCACTTATTCTGATTTATGAAATTACGACCTTCAAAACTGTAAATAATACCCGTAGTTACCTTGGGAGGACCTTGGCAATTCTATCATTCGAAAGAAAATGTAAACAAACACCTTAAGGGTTTCAAATTTCGTTAAATGTTATTGCCCAAACAAAATAATTCCCAGGCTAACCTTGGGAGGACATTGGCAATTATATTAGTTGAAAGAGAAATGTAAAGCAAAATAAGATTTACAAATTTCGTCAGAATCAACCGAATTGTTATGATGGTATTGCCAAAAAAATATAATTAAAGGGTTGCTTTCTAATGGAGTTTGAAGATGTAGTTGGTATTTTTAATGACGCTTCATCAAATCAATCCTTTCCACCTTGAGCATCAGCTATTTCTTCTTCATTATCTTCCTTGATGGCATTGAAACTTTGACCCACTCCTCTTCCTTCACCTTTTTGTAGCTTTTGCTTATTGACTTGTCTATTTTACTCAAGCTAATCTCGAAAGCAGAAATGATGTTGCCTAAATGAAATAATCATTTTCTCTATTACATTTAATGTATGCAAGTTCCTTCACAGAGATCTTCATCTCTAAGAGTGCTCTAATTTAATTCTTTAGCCAGATAGGCTTCGTATTATGATATATCTATCTCCAATGCTGCGTTGAAGAATCTAGTTAAACAACTCCGACAAAATAAGGGGTCCTTATATATTATGTATTAAGACCCACTATGGATTACTGTGCTATTAGGGTGTGTCAATCTTTTCAACTTTCTAATTACATAAATGAGAGATGCTCAAAATTTGCAACCTTAATTAGAAATTCTAAAGTTGTTTTTTTATTTTAATATAATTTTAGTCCTACTTGGTTAGCTACTTAAAAGTTTTTACTTATTTTTCTCATCTTAGGGAATTAAATGACTATTATTATATTAATAACCAGGCAATGGCTAGGCCACTCACCCCTACGGGCTAACTTGCGCTACGCTACTAAGATTGAAATTTAAAATCTAAAAAAAAGCAGCCATGGTTAAATTTTTTTAAATTTTCTGAAATTCGCCAAATATAATAATTAAAAAAAGGAAATCTAAACTAAATTTCACCCCTTTCAAAATATCACGTTGCTAAAATATAGAGTTAGAGAAGATATATAAAAATAAATTTTCTGAACTTCACCATTTGTAATTCTTTGGGTTTTAAAAAATTCAGAAAATTTCTATACTTATATTTATTTCTGAACTTCACCATTTTGTTTTTTTTTTTATATTATTAGGTTGAGGAATAAGTACTTGCGTTTTTTTTAATGTTGTGTTGATTTAAGTTTTGTTGACGTGATTTGTGCACATATTAAGAAACAATAATAAATAATGAGAGCAAAATTTGCAAAGGTTAGGCTACGTCTCTTAACAGAGTAAACTATTAGGCTTTTGCTTAGGCTGCGTCTTGAAGTTGAGTAATAAGTCATTGCGATTTATTTAAAAGTTGTGTTAATTTAATTTTTGTTCTGTACCCTCAAAATGGAGTGTCAGGTTGAAAGAAAGGCGCATTTTCGACACTTGTTATTCATTTTCAATTGAGACGGGAACAATGCAAACGCAGCCAAAACTCGTAGGGAGAAAATGCTTTATCAGAAAGGACAGCTCAATAGTGGTTTTCACGTTTCAAAAACGGTAATTTCAATCTTAATGACGAATAACGTTCTGGTCGCCCCATTAAGTTGGATGAAGATCGATTGAACGACCTTCTTCATGAAAATCCTCGTCAATCGACTAGAGAATTGGCTGTACAATTGGCGTGTTATCAGAAAAAACTGTAGTGAATCACCTTCATTAGATGGAAAAAGTTCAAAAACTCGGTGCATGCGTTCCGCACGCTTTGAGCGAAAGCAACAAACTTTAACGCTCCACGATTGTCGCAGGTTTGCTTGCTCGTCACAAGGCTACTCGTGGATATAAGGACAGATTTCTTCACCGCATCATCACTGGCGACGAAAAGTGGTGTGTTTATGTCAACATAAACCATCGAAAACAATGACTTAGCCCCAATAAAAAAAATTTCCGCAAAGGCATCATTCTTTATGAGCTCCTTGCAAACAACGAGATTCTCAATGCAGAACTCTACGTTCAGCAAATGTATTGACTCACCGAAGCTATTCGTGAACGCGCCCACATAGACGTTTATAGAGTCCTTCTGCAACACGACATTCTCGTCCACACCTTGCCAATATGACAAAAGACGGCATCCAAACGCTTAATTGGGAAATCCTGCCGCATCCTCCATATTCGCCAGACTTGGCTCCATCGGATTTCCTTCTGTTCCGATCGCTCTCCAACAATTTGGGCGGCGTTTCGTTCAATACTGCTGTGGAATCAAGAACCTGGTTAGACGAATTCTTCGAGGCAAGATCCAGAGAATTTTATTGCAGAGGCATCGAAAAACTAGTTGAACGTTGGGAAGAAGTCGTAAATAACAACGGGGAATACATTATTCAATAAATTGCATATGTTATCAATTAAAAATGAAGTTTTTCTAAAATTGTTAATGACAATGAATAAATTTGATAAATCCGCAAGAACTTATTCCCCAACCCAATATAAATAATTATTAGAAATAAGTTTGATAAAAAACATTAGTCCTAACCAAACTAAGATGAAATTATTATTCAAATACTCAAAAAATTCCCCTTCTTTAATTATAAAGTTATTGATGATGATATTATATCTATTTCACTTTTTTTATTACTTCACGTTTGAAACATATTCATAATTGTGCTGAGATTACGTGGCCTTCAGACTACCATCCTACCATTGGGATTTGACCTGCAATTGCTTTTAAAATTAGGACAAGACCTGCGACATTCACACATTTAAATTATTGCCATCTCAATTCTAAACTCTGGTTGACGTTCTAAAATTGTGGATGTAAGAAACTACCCAGCAGCCAATTTTGCAAAGGATATTTACACTTAAGTGATTGCTAAGTGGGAACGAGGGAACAGTTCTTTACTAGCTCCCGTTGTAAATTCAAGAGCCACAATCTTAAAGACATCCAAAAGAATTGGAAACAGGCCAAAAAGATATGCCTTGGGGGAGGAGAGCTACAGGCCTAAGACACTTTCATTACAAAACTAGACAACCTGTTGATATCCTCAGGCGCAAGTGTAAAATTGTTTTTTGCTGTGAATTTGGCTGCCTTGGTTGCAGAAATGAAACTCAAATTAATTTAAATCATCTATGGAGATTGTGAAGGAATAATGAATATAACGAGGACAAGCAGACGCTTTTTTTATATAATCAACGTCAACCGTTGCGCTCTGCATGAGCCAAGACTTCCTCCCCCCCTTTCCCGCTCCCCCAAGACCCTTTGAAGTCACACGCAAAAACAGATTTCGGTCAGCAGATTTCGTAATTTACGAGACTGGTGGTGTTAACATTCATCCCGGCGTCAAGTAATCAAGACCTGCACCCTTCGTCCGTAAATATAATCATAGGAGGGTGTGAGAGCCTTTATAATGAAAATTTTGCTGTCTAAGGCTTCGTTGACAGAAAATCTATGAACAATCTCACTGTCCCCTCCAATTTTTATGTCTATTTTTCGCATAATAGACAGCTTTGAAAGTTTATGCCCTAGGAGAGAGGCATAACTGTTGGCTATCAAGGGTTCGCCCCACCTATACTTCCTCGTCTCCCCTCCCCCCAGGGGATAATCGACGTATATATTTATATCTTGAAAAATTTGGAAGAGAATTTGCATAGCCATGGAGAAAGGAAGACGAGTCCCTGAGTCAAACAGGGAATAAAGAAGATAGTTAGAACTAAGCGGGACTTACCCTGCGAGACTGTTCCTTTGATTGCTTAGAAGTGCAGAACAGTGGTATCGAGACCAACTCTCCTAACATTCTCGTCCAGAGAAAATTACGAATCTCACTTTTATTTAAAAAGCATAGAGATACCCCTCACCATTGAGGAAGACCAAAGTGAATTCGAGAAGAGATTCACACCTTGGTTAAGTCTCATCATCGAGAAGCCAGAATTGGTTACACAGGGATCGGAATAACTTCCATTCATCCAAGATCCCTCCACTTAAATCTTCAAGTCGAGAGAAGCTCGTCACTCGCCACAACCACCACATGAAAAGAATCTGCTGTTTTCCCGACCCACCTCGCCTCAGCGAAGACGTCAGCGGTCAAACTCGCCCAGGCCAACTCATCTTGGCAGCTCACTTTTAAGGTCACTCAACTATCGACACACTCCGAGTTAAAGGTAAAACGAATACAAAAAAATATTCATTTTGTTATATCCCATTCCGTGCGAAAGTGTATTCGTAACAAAACCAGTTCAATCTGGTAGTCCTAATCAAACTATTTCAATTTCAAATGATATAAGAACTCGCATTAATTGAGCCTAAATCTCGTGTATTAGAAGTGGTATTTGCGTCAACCATCTCGTATTACTTATATGTAGTGTCAATTTTTATTAGATCCTCTTACTATAGAATTAGTGTATTTAAAGATTTAAGACGTTTATGCCTTCGACCGAGCAGCTCCTCCTCGAGATTCTTCCACGGGCTCTATCCTCGACCTTTCGACTTTCTCCTCCATCCGGAATCTTGTGAGAGAAACCCGGAAGTCGTTATGTTACAAGATAACCGCCACCAAAAAGCATCCTCGCCGTCTCGCTCTATTTCTACAAGAAATCCAGAATCTACTCGATTGGTGATCGTCAACTCTGTCCCATTGTCGACTATTCCTATTTACGCAACATTACCTGATACGCCCGGAACTACCTCGGAACTCGAAGGCGCCGGCAGTGCACCCAATTTACTGGATTCCTCGTTATACTCCTGCGTAAGAGCAGGTGCAGTGCGCTCATGCCATTCGTCAGCAAGATCGTCGTTCGACGTCTCTCCTTCTGTTGCTCTTCAGCAGCTGCTTCTCACTAAAATAGAAACTCAGGCTGCGGCAGCCTCGGTAAGAGGACACAGCCTGCAACCTCCTCCAAACAGGTCTTTTCGGGCCATCCCGGAACACAGATACCAGAAGGAAGAACTATTTGCATTTCCTGTACAACCACTTGTAGTGCCCGAACTGCCGCTGACCCCTCGGACTCCACCGAAGGGCCCCGCTCCAAACGACCCTAACCAGATCCGGTGGTCAGTGGTTTTAAAAGACCTCAAAGAAAAGATCACCAGACCTGCCTTCAAGAGGCGGGATCAGGAGGAAATCAGCCAACACCCAACACTCTTCAGACTCCGAGAACACCTAAGGAACACAGAGTGCGATCGCTGCTACAGCGACTTCGTTTTTTTACGTCGTTCTACATTATGGCTGGGTGGGCCTGCCCTCATCGACGCAAAGGAGCGAGCTACCATCGGCTCCAACATCCAGCTTTCCGCCGAGGCCATGGCAGCTAGGAGTTGCTGGCCTAGACGCTCTGTTGGCTCATACCAGCAGGTGTCTCAACCTCAAGCCCCAATGGGTAGAGGACGCGGAGGCAGATATGCTGGAAGGCGTCGACCGAGAAAGCAGAATCCTCAGCGAGCTGCTCGATGAAAAATGGGAAGAAGAGTAGGCCTTCCTAAAAAGACTGGCAAGAGGAAGAATGGGATCAACACAATCGCCACCTCTTTCAGAGTACTCCATCTCCACAGGCCCTTCTTCGGGCACTCTTGTTACTGCTATGGTATTCCCAAATGTCCCATTGTGGGACCTAAAAGCCATAGCACACATAGCAAAAGGCCAGCCCCAAGATCTTCCAGACACATGGGACTCCGGATCAAGTTACTCAAGACGCGATTCTTGAACTCAATCGCCAAGGTATAAAAGACTCTACAGTCCGAGTATAGCGTCCCATAGTGATTACCCTAGTGTCATTAGCAATATTTCCTTGTTAAGTGAAAGTTTCAGTGATCTCGATATCAGTGGCCAATTATTTAATATCTCAGGGCAAGTGCTTAGTCCGCCTTCTCTGTGCTCAGTGATTTCCGAATGAGCAGTGCAAATACACACGTACATGTGTAATATTGTTTACCTTGACATTTATAGTAATCCCCTTCCTTGGCATCCTCCAGATGTCAGAATTTCCCAGATTTATGATGTAAAACTGGAAGACCATGTGACACTCAGTATCAATAGGCCTCCATCCGTACGACAAGTTGCTGATGATCCCAACTTATTTGTACTTTAAGCATACCTCGAAAAGGCGGCGGTGGTACTAGCAGGCCTCCATATCATCTACACAATAGCCGCTCTCATTCGACTTCCGAATACAGCTCCTTCGGTAACAATTCTTCCGCAACCAGGTCTAGCTGTCCCTACGGTAATCAACATTAACAAACCGGTCTCAACTCAAACTTCGGACAGTGATAGCTCGGATCCATTTAGAGAATTCCTGAGCGGGCCTCCTGACATGATGGTCCCCAAAGACAACGAACAAGGTAAAAGCAAGGATAAAAAGGGAGATACGAACGACGACGACACTGCCCAGGACCAAGTAAGTTCTACAATCGACCCCTTGCAGCCAAAGATAACACCCTTCTTTGCACCGGTTAAAATGTTTCAACCAGGAGATCTCAGTCAGGTTCCGGCTGTAAATAATGTGATTAAATTTGCCCAAGGAAAAGGTGTCAAGATATTCCTGCCTAAATGGTACAAAAATTTTGATCAGTGTGGTTGAAGAACTGGTCAAACATGAGCTACTGGAACAAACAGACAGGATCACAAGGGACCATCGTATTTTCGGAGTCGCCAAACCAGATAACTCAATGAAAGTAATTTACGACATGTCTTTAGTTATGAAGAAATTTATTCCTTCCAGTTTTAAACTCCCCAATATCGGGAAAGTACTTCGTAAGAAAAAACCAGGAGACATGGCAATCAAACTTGATTTATCAAATGGTTTTTACCATATCCCAATTCACCCTAATGTCAGACACCAATTCAGCATAAAAATAGGAGGACAACGTTGGCAGTTCAAAGGGCTCCTCATGGGATTTTGCGGGGCCCTATTCATTATGCAGTTTTCCAGTGAATCCATCGCCAACTACTGGGCTCACCAGGAAGACGTCCAAGCATTTATATATCTAGATGAAATTCTGCTAATCGGTAACATGGATAGTCTCTTCAACGTTCTTGAAAAGTTCCTGGAATCCTCCTTACAGATAAATTTCAAAAGGTCCCAGCTTACATCCACTACTTGGGTGTCAAATTAAATCTTCTCAAAGACTCAGCCTGCCTAACTCACCGGATGAGGGATTAAGTACACAGAGCCCTCAACTACTGCGATAACACCGCACTTAGTTAAAAATTTTGGCAACGACTAGGAGGCTTGAGCAACTTCATAACTCCAATCTTCCAGCTTCCCTTCCTGTGGACCCAACTCTGCAATCTCCACACCAGGGATTTCATAGCAGCCCCAAGATTCCTTGCCCTAATCTCGCTAGTTGACTGCAGATAGAGGTGTTAGTGCCCTCCTAGAGCCAACCCACTGGTAGTTGCATGTGACGCCTCACTCACAGGCATGTCTATAACCACAGGCTTCGCTACAACAGCCATCCCTACTTCAGCCCTCAAAAACAGTGACACAGTATTCGTCTACAAAAGCCTAATACTACTCCTGACAATGTGTATATATCTTAAGGCTAGAATTCTAAGGGACTCTATGGCAGCCATTTATAGTCTACGTAGGGAAAAGCTCCCTCCATCCTTACTTAAAAACTTCACGACGAGCACCCTAATCGATGTTTCACAAGTATTTCACCGATCCGCCAGAAACTTCCGTTACGTCAAGAGCTGCTCGAACTCGGCTGATGTCGGGTCCCGAACATTTACACAAACTCTGTCTGGTCCGAACCAGGGAGTCTTAATACATATTATATAAGGACCTCTGGTACGAGGACCCGACATTGACGTTTGTGCTTTCGAACGAGCAGCTCCTCCTCAAGTTTTTCCCCAGCCCGCTTACCCTGGACTACGCCTACATTCCATTGATACTACACCATTTTTCCTTAATACCTTTGATCGCCTTTTGTGGCTCCTTTCTCTCCAATACAAAAAGTCCTGCGTTATATAATTTTTTCTCTTTCCTTATAAAAGTTGTGTATGTGAGAAGAGCTCCTTCCGAGGCCTTTGATGAAGACTGTGTCTGCCTAATATAGCCTTTTACTCGCATATATATATATATATATATATATATATATATATATATATATATATATATATATATGTAATTTCACCGGGAATAAAAGTACATAGAATGCAGAGAAATTCATCTTCATTTATTGGGTATAAACAACGTTTCTTGATGTCCGCTCATCTTAGGGTTCTATAATATCAAAGAAGACATGAATAGAAAATTAACAATGAATTAGAATATTAAAAAAAGTGTTGAAAAATAGCTACAAAAAAGGAGAGAATTTTCTTTTCCTATAATACCCAAACCTAACAAAATGCATAATTTTGAGTTAGAATATTAAAAATCCTAAAGGGATACAAGGAAGAATAATCAAATTACCCGTATATATAAATATATATATATATGTATATATATATATATATATATATATATATATATATATATATATATATATATATATATATATATATATATCCAAGTAAACATGGTCAAAGTAAACTAAAATAAAAAAGGAAAACTACTGATGGGTTTAATGTAGCATCATAGAGTAATTAAAAGCTCTAATATTGTTTTTCATATTTTTCTGGCCTCCATGCTCGGGAGGGGGGGGGGAGGGATAGCGACGACTAATGCGCCAAACAATCATATTCAAGGGCATAAAACAAATCGAGTGAAGTAATAATTAATTCAAAATCAGGAAGTAGATGTTGACGGACCAATATGAGTTACCCTGACCAGAAACAACAACCAAAGTCTTGTAAAATAAGAACAAATTCAAATAAATCGAATTGATAAACAAGAAAAAAGAATGATCAAATCTTCTTCCACTGCACGAACTCATCCTAATTTCCATTTGATTTAAAACCGGAAATTACGTCGAATCACTTTTTAAAATGCTTCCAAGTAGATAATTTTATCTCCTTAAAGGCTTTTATGTAGTAAATTATGTGGGCAGGATTCTGATTAACTGAAAAGATAAACATTTAAACAAGACTTCACCCAACAGGCAAAAAAATCATATTTTTACACTTTTCACTTTCTGATTAAGCAATATTAATTGAAATTAGGGAATTGCGGAGTAAAAATTTGCCTAACGTATTTTAAGTGAATCTCATACATTTCTGGAGGGAAAATTAGTAGAGAATCTTGCTAAATTCATTCTTATTCTTTCATACTAACTTGGTGATATTAAAGACCATCGTAAAATTAAGATAGATTATTATCCGAAAATACCATAAGAAGCTGCATGAGATTTATGCTCCTAATGTATGAAAAATCCTATTAACCATATGAGAACGATTGGTTGTTTTTCTCCTGAAGAAACCCCAAATTTGTTTTAAATAAAATAAATCAGCAGATGAAAGGCAAAGTAAATTAAATCGTAAAAATATTACAAAAAATATAGATTCAGATAAAAATAACATTAAATTTTTAATCATTTAAGTATCATTTTTTGTCACACAAATCAAAATATATTCATGTGGAAATTCATTCCAACAGTCACACATCAAAGCATTAGGCGGCTGTTTCTTTTTCATTAGTCTGTTTATATAATCCCACAAGTGTTCGATAAGACTATAATCAGGTGAATTGGGTGGCCAATGCATTAATTTAAGCGTTTATTCCAGTTATTTCTTTCCCAAATAGATACTAAATACTTAGTCTGGACGTGTGCCTAAGAACTTTGTCCCGCGACTAAACTAAAATTTTGACCGATAAAGAGTTCTTCTAGATGGGATAACAGATCGTGGCAAAATTGAATGATAGCAATGTGGGTCTAATTTATTTTGTATTTTATAAAGATATCCCACTGAATCACCAACAAAAAAGCTCAAAACTATTACACTACATCTGCCATGTTTTACCGCAAGCACAATACACTATGCATCCTTTGCTCCCCACTTTTTCTCAAAATAACTATACGTTTTAAACCTGAAATTTCGAACTTCGGCTCTTCCGTCGAATGTAAATAAACTCTTTGCTCTATTACAAAAGAGGTTTCTTTGCGGTTACTATACAAAAATAACCAAGCTTCCCTAAGCTGCCTTGCTGCTATTTAATTGCGGTGATATTTATGCAGCAGTAAGGTGGCATTTCGGGAATTATGTCCCTGATGAACATATCCTGTGCCATTGAAGTGTTTTTGCACCGTTCTCTCCGTTGTCAATTCTGTAATAATCCTGTCTCTTCATACCTCCTGATGGCATTCCTCACTGACCGGTCTTTTAAATTTTTCGGGTATTTGTTTATATGACATTTATTGCTTGGGAAAATTAATGATGCTTTGCCCTTCCAAATATAATTTTCAGCATCGGTAGCCATAATGATCAAGAATAAAGATCATTTTGAAGTGGGTTTAAACATACAGGCTTTAAAAAAATTTGATGGTGTCACTGAAAAATGATGAAAAAAACGTTAATGAAATTTGGTAGAAAATTTATTTTACCTTCACGTTTAGGATATTAACGATAGAATTATAACTATAAATTTTAATTATTATTTTAAAGGAATTAAATAATAGATCTAGTTATGATAAAACATTGATATTTTAAGAAATGTAAAAATGTAAGATAAACTAAAAACTCGCTTTTTGGTCAAATTCTGTGTTCTTTAAAAATCATTTATGATGAATCATTTCACAATTTTGATACAAACTCCATGTTGTGAATGAAGTTTGGTTGATAGAATGAAGTGCTGATAATGCACCTATGCTTTTATGATCCTTACATTGTATTTAATACATAAAGTTTCACGTGTTTTCTAAATTTCATTAACTTGCCTTAACTAAAAGTATGTAAATTTCTGATTCTAACATAGTTCTCTCTCCCTCTCTCTCTCTCTCTCTCTCTCTCTCTCTCTCTCTCTATATATATATATATATATATATATATATATATATATATATATATATATATATATATATATATATATATATATATATATAAGGAAGGAGAAGAGCGAATGGACAATGCTTCAGTTCTCTTTCTGTCAGTGCGATTTGTGCTCGGTCTGTAGAAATAACCTAAAGAGAGGGGACCATTTATAATGTTGGGAAACAAGAGAAAATATTTACACTCTTAATGACGGGAATGCTCTAAATGCGATCAGCAGCCTCAGATTGAATCTTATTTGTTTGAGTGTTATTATAAAAGCGCCTTTTAGCGCTTGGCATAAACTCTAAGAATGGATTTTTTTTTGTATCCGAATTTTTTAAGGTGAAGTGAATATGTTTTAGCTCATTTTCCGTATAATTTTGATCATAAAGGAGAAGATTTCTTTGCACTACACCTAAAGTGATTCCGAGAATGAGGTTTTCTAAGGAACAGGAAAAGCATAAATAGACAAGCCTTTGTATTTGGATTTTCTGTAAATTTGGATTGTATGACTATGATTAAGTGAATATTACAATTAAGTTCATAAATTGGAGTTATATATTTTAATCATAGTGAGTCCCATCTAGGGACTGCTACTGAAATTAAATTAGTCTATTAATTAGGCTATAATTAAACCAACACAAAAAAAACACGATAAAATAAAACATATTCTACGGGCACATTTCTAAATAATGATGTGACGTCAAAACTCTTTTTGCGTATACAAAAGAGATGGACCCAATGGACAAGCACTAATACGTAACGACGAAATAAAGAAACTCTTAGGAAAGAAAACAAACACAAATCACGGATGAATTAAAATGAATATAGGCTTAGAGTCTGTGAGTTTGCTATTTAATTATCTAGTCTGTAAATAAGCTATATCATCAGGCTATCCGAGTGGACGAGTCCCAAAGTAGATTCCAATAACTAAATTCTAATAATCGAATTTACATTATATTTTTGTTATTCTTCTTCTATCATCTCTTCTAATGAAAGGTTCTCTTAAGACTCTTTAAGAATAAAGGTTGTAATTTTTTTTCCTATTTCATCTTTTTCCACTGTTACTCTTCCCCATTTTTTTCTTTTCGGAATATTTATTAATTTTATTACATATATCTTTCTCTCGTGTTAGCCTACTTTATACGTTGTCGTAGAATTAGGCAGTTATGCCCTAATTCTCGATTCCTTCGTTTGTTCGGGGAAGGACGATGACAACCCAAAATAATAATCGGAATTGAATTTCGTTGATTGCGTGGGTTTTTTGTTATTTAAATACTTTAAATATGGTTGGCCAGGATTGATCTTACTTAATTAGGCTTTGGTGGCTGGAGCATTTAAACAAAAATTCAAAAATAATTTTTAATTACACAATAAAACGTATAATACAAATAATTACACTCTCTAGTTATTAATTAATTCAGTAATAGGAAACTAATCAATAATTACCAATAATTACTCATGCCGTAAGGGTACAATACTCCGAGTACTAACCATTTAAGGTTTATTAAGAAACGACGTATGGAATCCTAGCCATAGGAGCACAATAATTCACTTTAGTTATACGAGATGACTCGCGATGAGAGTACTTGACGAGTTTTAGTCGGAGAGCCTCGCACCGCCTCGACGAGGAAAGGAAAGGTGTAAATATCTTACTATCTAGGGGGGGGGGGATTACCACCAGTAGACGCACAAGGAAGTCTCTTCAAGTAGACGCTAAAAAGGGGAAGATTCTCCAAGTAGACGCTCAAAAGAGGAAGATTCTCCTCTAGACGCTCGAGGGGAAAAACTCCGGTGGGGCTGAGACTGTGCGCTTCTTCTGGACGGGTCCTTCGATCCTGACGCCGTCGTTCTAAATAAGATCCTAGCTGCGGGCTGGTATGAAACCGTGTTCTATCGCTCGAGGATATATGATATGCGCCCTCAGTGGATGATTTCACAGACGCCTTAAAAGAGGCCGCCGAATACCTTCTGTATTTTCCGGGCTTGGTTCACTCGGAAGCAATGTAGAGACAGGTCACTACCACGACCTGAGGTCTTCTCCAAGGGGGGTCGGGGTTACGTTTTCGTGCCTGTTTCTTGGGCAGATTCTGACGGAATACTTCCTCGATTAATTTTGTGACGAGGAATATATTGGCGTTCGTGGGAACTCCTATATTTGCTAACGGAAGCAATTAAGCTCTGCTTTACCGCCTCGTCATTTATAGCTCGGCGGCAGGGTTTTGATGGCCCAACTAAATCGACGAACTTCTCGGCTAATCTCACCGAAAGTTTGACGACGGGTGTAGGGCATTGCTGTTTCCGATAACTCTCGTTTCACACGCCTCCTTTAAACAAAATCTTACTCGATCTCTCTTTCTTCGATATACGTTAATGTAAATTTTCAATGCGGAGTTTAAAGCCAAAATAAAACATGTCAGTAAAACACTTCATATTTTAAGCAGAGACAATTGCTTCTTAACCATCAAAGCTCCAACGCTACCAAAATGGAGAAACCTTCAGCGCTGGAGAATTCAATGGAATTTACCATAGTCTTAAAACCATAAGAGGTCCAATTGGTGCAAGCGGCGGTTGTACGCTTGGAAGATTTTGGTTGCCTTAATTCTCCCTTAATTCTCTTCCTTTAATTTACTCTTCGTTACTACCATGAGGAGTTGTGAGCTAACATAAATAGGCACTAGTAATGGATCCCTCAAAAATATAATATTTTAACTTCACTTTAAAAACGAATTATATTTCTTTTACCTTTAACAGTTTTCGATCCATTTTTGCCACGACAAGTGAAAGATTTTATGCTCGATGAGGTTGAGAAGAGTATTGGGAGTAGTAGAATTTATGTATTTATAATTTTATCCTACAGAGAGCTCTGTGCAAAATGTCAACTTAATCGATGCAGAAATACGTCCCCCTACTGTGAACAAATAGGCAAATACCCAGATAAAAACACTTCATCTTATATATATATAAAAAAAAATATGATGAAAAATTAATGCAATATCGCAAGACAAGATGAGGAATTAAACCACATTCTCCGAAGACAATTTAATTGAGAACAGTTTCGGTGTATCTCACACCCTTTTTCAACTGACACTGGATGGAAAATATTTGAAAATGCTTACATACATAACACAGTCAGGTCGTAAAAGATCCCCCTCTTTTTTCCCCAATCTCCTACTTGTGGCTAATCAGGAATGAAGGGTTAGGCCTAAACATATTGAAGGGCTGAAATTTCGCTATTTTGTTTATTTCCTTTCGTATTACAGGATTAAAAGAAAATTGACCCTCAGATAGATTTAAATTAGGAACTGACGATATCAAGCTCGATTCTACGATTCTTCTTTTAACATAGTTAGCCGATTTAAATACCATTTTACTTCCATTGAAATCGATCGTATGATTCTTGTCTCTAGCATGGCAAAATATTCCACTGCTTTGACTGCCCACTCTAATATCTCTTTTGTGTTCGTACAATCTCTTATCTAGATTTCTCCCCGTTTCCCCTATATAAACTTTGTGGCAATCGTTGCATGGTATTGTATATACTCCTATGTTATGATGTTCTTTGGGTTTCCTGGCCATCATCAATTGGTTTAAGGAATTATTATATTTAAAGGCTAGATTCATACCCGCTTTTCCAAATATTTCCTTTAAACTATTTAATTTATTATTAAATGGCAATGTTATACATTTGTTGAAGTCGTTAGTGCGGGAAGGCTTATTACAATAGAATGTTTTCCTAGCTGCAAAATGGGCAGACGATATGAACCAATCGGGGTAATACAAATTAGAAAAAATGGTCCTAATAATGACAATTTCTTCATCAAAATAGGAAGGATGACATATTTTGTATGCTCTAAGGAAAAGGTTAGAAATTACCATTTTTTTAACAGTATTATCGTGAAACGAAAAATAATGTATATATGCCTTGGAGTAGGTTGGTTTTCTATAAACTTGACGTTTATAGAAAACCAACCCACTCGAATGCATATATACATTATTTTTCGTTTCACGATAATACTGTTAAAAAATCGGTAATTTCTTACCTTTTCCTTAGAGCATACAAAATATGTCATCCTTCCTATTTAGATGAAGAAATTGTCATTATCAGGACCATTTTTTCTAAATTGTATTACCCCGATTGGTTCATATCGTCTGCCCATTTTGCAGCTAGGAAAACATTCTATGGTAATAAGCCTTCCCGCACTAATGACTTCACCAAATGTATAACATTGCCATTTAATAATAAATTAAATAGTTTAAAGGACATATTTGGAAAAGCGGGTATTAATCTTGCCTTTAAATATAACAATTCCTTAAACCAATTGATGATTGCCAGGAAACCCAAAGAACATCATAACATAGGAGTATATGCAATACCATGCAACGATTGCCATAAAGTTTATATAGGTAAAACGGGGATAAATCTAGACAAGAGATTGTATGAACACAAAAGAGATATAAGAGTGGGCAGCGAAAGCAGTGGAATATTCTGCCATGTTAGAGATTTGAATCATTCGATCGATTTCAATGAAAGTATAATGGTATTTAAATCGGCTAACTATGTTAAGAGAAGAATCGTAGAATCGAGATTGATATCGTGAGTTCCTAATTTAAATCTATCTGAGGGTCAATTTTCTTTTAATCCTGTAATAAGAAAGCAAATAAACAAAATAGTAAAATGTCAGCCCTTGAATATGTTTAGGCCTAACCCCCTTCCCCCAGATTAGCCACAAGTAGGGGATTGGGGAAAAAAAGGGGATCTTTCACGACTTGACCCTGTGTTATTATGTTTGTATGCACTTTTCTTATATTTTCTATCCAGTGTCAGTTGAAAAAGGGTGTGAGATACACCGAAACTTTTCTGAATTAAATTGTCTTCGGAGAATGTGGTTTAATTCCTCATATATATATATATATATATATATATATATATATATATATATATGTGTGTGTGTGTGTGTTGATAAACATCCTCTTTGCTAATGGTTATTTTGCAAGGAAATAAAGTGAACCAGACTTGAATATGAACTAAGAGGATTTTACCAAAATACATAGCTAAAGAGCTAACATTATAAAGGAATTAGAGGGTTTATATCTATATTTAAATAATGATATATCCAATTTTAACTATGATATTAGGTAATTAAAAAAATCGATTTGTTTTATGGCCGCTCTCCTATTAATATTTCATCCGATTTTAATTCAGAATCGCCATTTAATATTGCAAATAGGAATTTACATTTCCTCTCCCATTTTAAAGAATCGAACAAGTTTCAGAAAAGGGAAGGGATTGATCGATGTAGGTAAACAAGTTGAACACGTTTTAAATTGAGTGGTAGGAGTTTAACAATGGGAGAAAAAATGGCTACAATCAAGTCATGAAATGCTTGCGTTTATGACTTTTTAAAATCGGACAAAAGGAAAGAGCAATTTTAATTTGAATAATAAATAATTATTTCTAATGAGATGATCAAATCATTCAAGTAATTATAGATGATTAGTTTATTACGCCAAGTATTACTCGTATATCACCTACAATCATATAGTTAATTGCTAAGAATGCAGGAATGGCAGTAACAGCCCAAACTTGTCTACCATCATGAATTGCCTCTCATGGATGTCAAAGATCATTAAAATCAGGACTGGTATGTGGTCCTTCTATCAGAAACCAATGAACATCATGAGATTTCGAACGGGGTAAAATTGGTTTCGGAAATTGTAGCAAAATATCTTGGAATATAAGACTCTCCCCCTTTGAGATAATAAGGTAATTTCATAAAGACTTTTGCTTTTTCTTTAAAAAAATTCCTTTAATCGCTTATTTCTTTCTCCAAATTTACGAAATTGTTATTACCATGAAAACCTTCGTAAACTTTTTAAGAGTCGTTACAAAAGGATTATTTATTTCCTTTTACACCTCGTATAATCTGATTAATTTCATTTTTGTCCAAGCAATTTCGAAGGTGAAGAGTATTATTAAAAGAGAAAAATAGAGAAAACCCCATAAAATAAATGAGACAATGAAAAAGGGGATGAAAAAACAACAACAAAGACTATAAATATGGATGAACGATGGCAGCTCCGACTCGCAAACACCTTCGAAACAAAGATTCCATAAACTGCTTCTATCACACGAGTTAAAAGCCCATAATCTGGCAACAGCGTGATAGATGATGGCTTCTCTTCCTTTCATTAAGGCAGCATTTGTATGCATTCCTAGGAACAAATTTGGTTCTTTGCCTAAATGGAAAGACTCGCAACTCGTATTTAAATTGGGACCTGAATATAAAAGGTAGACAAAAGAAGATGAGGCAACTTAGAAAGGCCTTTTCGTTGGCTAGCTTAAATGTACAAATCTGCAGGCAGGTACCTTATTGATCCTTATTTCCGCACAATTGCCTGTAGAGAATCATCTATTTAGACCATTGAGATCATGTCCCCCTTTAAAATATTGCATTTAATATTTTATGCCTTTAATCTTTTTTACCTTTCATCTATATCAGTATCCCTCAAATTATAGTTATTTTATAGGATAATTATGTAATTGGGAAAATACGCCTTAGCAACCCATTTGAAGCTCGAAACTTTTCAGATGTGAGAAAGCGTTCATCTAAGCATTCACCGGACGTTTTGTACAAAAGCAATCATGAGGACTGTTAATTAATGCGGAGGGTAATGGGTTAACGTTCCGTTAACGCACATTTATATCAATCGGCGGTACCTATTCCCCCTCCTCAAAAAAAATAAATCTTTGATTGTTATTCCTAAGTATTTTGTAAATGAAAATTTAGACGACTCATCTGACCGCCATCAACGAAACGTGGCTGCCAAATAAACAACCTTAAAAATACACTCAATTTAAAAATAATAACAAGCAAAACAACAATAGAAATAACAATAACAGGAACAAAATTCAACAAAAGAGTAGCAAGGCAAACATTCTAGGCACACTAATGTACCGCAGGAGTGCCCCTTCATCCTGGGTGATTCAGGCGTGCAATCAATAATATTAAAACTTAAATGGTATGGAGGAGGCCCGCTCCCCAAACACTCCACCACACATTCACTTAGATTGCAGAAGCCTTCCTCAACAGGCGGAAGTGACTCCGATCGACCAGGGCCCAGGACTGGAACAAGAACTGGGATTGGCAAAAATAATATAAATATATGATAAAGGGTGTTCTAATTAAATTTGATCGTTTGCATAAGAGAGCACCCCCCCCTCCCCCGCAATATCTCAACTAAAAATAAATCTATTTCACATATCCAAAAATATCAACTAGAGCTTCTACCTCTGCCTCAAAACGTCTCCGAATCTTGTCGCATGCGTTCCTTACTGTGTCCATGGGAAGATCTTCGAACACATCCTTGATCTTGGCCATGAGCTTGTTCTTGATGTTGCAGGTACAGCGGTTGGTCTCCTTCTCAACCACACTCTACACATAGTAATCCATGGAATTAAATTCCAGTGAATTAGGAGGCCAGAAAATGGCACTGGTCATGTCATAGAAATTCTCCGATAACCACTTATAACTCTTTCCGGATGTATTGTTTTCGTAAAACAACCTTCGCTCCCAGAGTTTGACCACAATCTCTAGCAGTTTCACATAGCCATCTAAATTGTGTCTAAGACCGTATTCAAAGATGTGGGGCAGCAAGACGCCACCCTGACTAAAGACACACAAAGAACATCACAGTTGGGGGAAGCTGGGTTTTCATGAAAAATGGAACGTCGCATGTAGTAGGCGAACCACCTTTTGTTCTGAGTGTTGCGCAACTCGTTCTTTTTGCCTGAATATAACCACATCGTTCCATGTTCACCGGATGCTTCAGCTTATTCAGGAGTTTCTTTAATTTCTTCAATCGGTCTCCTTAGCTTTGGCTGTCAGAATTTGTTCCTTGTGCCTCTTTAACGAGTGGTAGCAAAGGTCCTCATTTTTGGCCAGCTTCATGATACAGACAATAACACCCATCTCTCTCCGCAAAGCCCAGATTCTCTTGCTCGGGTCTTCCATCACCTTCTTCTGTAGTCGTTGGATGAATTCCGCCGTGCAGACGGAGTCAGAACGCTTCAGGTGTTTCTTTCTATTGGTCAAGCCTTCGTAGGCTCCGTTACAGCTGCCTTAGCCACGTTTTACAGCCTCGCAGTGTTCACAGAGCATTTAGCAGCTAATTCGTGGAGCGAAGATCCATTTGTTAGTATGAGTGAATTTACGACCGTATATTTATATTTGAGGCCTATTTATAGCTTTACCTATGGCTAAGCTTATGAATACCTTCAACTCATAATCATTTCGTTTGCAAATAAATATTTTTGTCTATGCCAAGAAATTATTTTGAAAAATATTTGTCGGAATTTTATCGGAACTATACCGAATTTAGTGACATTGATTGATTGCTGTTATTTTCACCTTTTTTTAGTTTTTTTTAAAACCTTGTTTAGTTAAGAGTTGGAGCAATAGCGATAATAGAGTGGGCATTCTATCAGAGAATCACTTTCGATTCTGTCAAGACTTAGAACAGGAAAAAAAAGTTCCCGCTTCCCAAAGGTACCGTTTTTTATGGATTTTCAGCACAGAGGAGTGAATAAAAGATTAAGGTAAGTTTGGAGTAGGCAGGATTTAATCCTATTACGGTTTAATGGATCAAATATAATTCCTCCTCGGTCTTAGATCTTCAGGTAGATGTTTGTATTCCGACAGCCAAATATTTGGTCAACGAGAGGCCCAGAAGTGCTCTTGTAGCTTGAGGCATGTAAATCCCATTTTTTAAAGTTTGTCCCTCTCCCTTAAATTAAGGGTAAATACAAGTAGATTATTCGGAGTAGTTCTTGGAGTATCTTTGGAGTAGGTACTTCTACACGTTTTTGTTTCACATTTCCTAACCTCAACATTTTTCTTCTTTCTTCTTTTGTATTAGAATAAAAAAATAAAACGCGAATATTCACAGAAACACAAAAGTTTCGTCGATTCAATAAAGGTTTTTTCTAAAGTGCTGTAGATTTCTCTTATTCAAAATGTATCTTGACCTCATAATGCTGGTCTGTTTTACGGTGAGATTACGAAAAAAACCCCGAAAGTAAAGGAGAGGTTAATTTTATGGTGACTTTATTGATCCTATGTTCCGTGATAACATGAGAAATGGCATTATTAATTTAGCTTAAATGCTTGGGAATTGCAATTAATAATTAGTAAACCTTGAAAAGTATTATATTTAATTTTATATATTACTGAATTACGTACCACTAATTTAATAAAATCCATCAAAGTCCACTCTATAGATGAACTCGCGGCCAGGCTAGATTCATTCGAAGACCAGCCATTCCACAAAGCTAATTAAGTCAATTGAATTATTCACCTCGGAACACAACGACAGCGTGAATACCATAAACAACCGCCTCTTGATCTTTGAAGGGAAATGGACAAGTCGTCAATCCAATTATCAAAATTTGATTTATAATGCACCCTCTCTTCTAAGGGCGATGTATCTATACCATTTTCTCAAATTTAGCCAAGGTCTAATAAATAATTTATACCATAATTTACTACAAATATACACATAATTTATACCAGGAAGAAGGGTGTCGTTCAGGATCGCAACAAAGTCAGAACCACATAAGGTCACTTTGTATGGTTAACCACACTTTTATCTCTTCCAGCTTCACTACCCCTATTAAAATATTATTGAAAACTGTATGACAGAGATTCATTTATTGGTTTCCATTTAAAAATCCATAATATATATCTATTATGATGTTAGTAAGAAAATGGGTTGAGAAATAAAAGAACACTCGAACGATTAGATTTACAAAAGAGTAGACAGACAAGTGACTAGAGAAAAAATTGGGGAGAAAGCGAAAGTAGTAGACACAAGAAAGATTAATCAATGAGTAAACAAGGTAATCATAGTCGGAGTTAATAGACAGAATAAACTAGAGAGAGCAAGCAGTCAAAACGAAGACGAAAACGTAGAGTAAAGAGAGGGCAGAGAGAAAAAATGGAAGTCGAAGAAATGGGAAGAGAGCAAAAATAATAGAAACAAGAATGGTTAGAGAGTGGATCCGAGTAGGTAATCAAAGCAGTGGGTACTAGACACAAAAATGGGTAATCAAAGCGTGAGTATTTAAACCAAATTATGGTCCCTTATAGGGGGCCACCAGCAAGAAAAAACAATCGGGAATCAATATTATTTTCATTTTTTAACAAGCCCATCTGGCAACTGCCTTCAAGAGCATAGGTCACGGTATTTAAAATTTTAGCTTAGTTCTAGGCTGCTTCAAAATTCACAAAACTATACCAAACAAAAAAAAACACGAACAAACAAAAAAAAAGGAAAAAATAACATATACAAAACAAGAAAAGGAAACATGCTCCGGTGTGCCATATAGTCAGTGAGGAGAAGAGGGAAAGAATGGTCTGGTCGCCCAGTCTTCGTAGACTCTTGGCACCCTCATCGACGCGGTCATTCGCCGCAATTCTCACATCCCTAGCAACCCAGCAAAAGATAATATCGGCATCCACCCGGCTCGCGATCACCGTAGCGTTGGCAATACCGTGGAACAAGGCTGGTGGAAATTCTAAAGACACGAGAGAGCTCAGGGCGCTTTTTGAGTTGATATAGTTAACAATCCGGCCTCCGAACCAGGCACGATGCGTTATCTGCCATACCGAACGGTGAATTGTAACCAGCTCGGTTGTGATGACATATGCAGCGCACGGTAGAGCTCCGCTGACTTCAAACATAGGTGATATGTCCTAGAAACCGTCCACCTCCTCTTGGGATTTGAGGCCATCTGTATACAGTGAATCCAGCGTGTCAGAAAGTGTTTTCCAATAAGGCCGAACGCATTAATCTCGCCGCTGTGGAAGCTTTCGGAGCAGAGGCGTGGAGACAAATAGTCAAAGGTAGTAAGTACTCTCTATGGTGGCCTCATGATCAAACCTAGAGGTACCAAAGGCCAAGAAGCTACAACGAGCTCTCAAAGTAGTTTATTATCCATAAAGCCAAAGGGCTTAGGGTAATACTTACGTCTCTCGGCGGCAGAAGCACCCTTAAGATCTGCTTTGGATGCAGAGAGACTTATAAGCGACTTAGTGAAGCTCTAGGTTCACTCGTACAGGCGCATAATGCACTGCAGATGGGGCATAGCGAGTGGCATCTCCCCAGCATCAACAAGTAGGCTCTTAATGGGGGACGTGCGAAAGGCACCGGGTGGCTTTCGGAGATCAGTATGGTTAATTGAGTCCACTTTATGCAATACGCACTTGGAACAGGATGAATAATCTCGTAACAAGCCTCGAACAAACAAAAAATTGGTAGAAAAAGCAGTAGCCCTATCGTCACGCCGGTTGCGGAACGTGAGAAAAAGAAGAATGTCCAGGGCACGGGAACATGAGACCTAAGGCTGCGAATATGAGCCTCCCAGGTGAGGCGTCGGTCGAATAAAAGACTAAGGAAACGGTGTTAATCCAACACTTCCAGGCGAACTCCGTTTAGGAACAAGTCTGCGTCGTGGTGGAGCCGTGGTTGGCAGATGACGTACTTAATCTTAGTCTTGGGCAAGGAAAACCGAAACCTATGGTCTTTGGCATAGGGAGAGATGCGGTCCAATACGTGTTGGAGTCGACACTCCAGATTTGCACTCTAGGCCACGCCAAAAGAAATTGAAAGTTTGTTCACATAGAGCTTAGCGAAGAAATTTTCCGGCAGCTGCAAGGTAATACGGTGATGCTCAGGAAAAGAGTGTCACAATAAGGACACTTCCCTGCGGTACACCCTCTCCCTGCTCAGTTGAATTAGAAAGGGCTCCCCCATCCTTACACGGAATGGACGTTCTCGAAAAACTCCGAGATAAAGATTGGGAGGCATCCCCTCTACCCCGTTGCGACGAGAGTCTCCATGATACCGTATCGCCATGTGGAATAATAGCTGTTGTCCAGATTGAAAAACACTTTGGAGTAGTGCTATCTACGAAGTAAGCACACGCAGGCGGCATTTTTGAGTCGAGTCGGTGGATAGCATCCGACGTGCAGTGGAACTCAGGAAGCCACACTGTGCCAAAGACAGGTGGCCTGCGCCCTCCACCAAAAAGGCTACTCTAACATCTAACAAATTTCTCCCAAGCAGGAGTTTAGAGAGATTGGGCAGAAACCGGCCGGGGTAAAGTAATTTCTCCCTGATTTGCAAAAAGCTATCTAAGTAGACATTTGATGGGTGGCACTGAAGATAACACCTCTCCAGATCCTGCTGAAAAAGACAAACAAAAAATACATGCCTTGGTCAGCTAGGTGAAAAAAATAGCATACGGGACATCGTCAAAAATAGTCACGATGTCAGCGCGGTTAAGACCAAACAGTGATCTTCAGCAACATCACGAGGTCCATTCAGAGTTAGTGGAACATCATCCTGACAAGAGATTGCGGAGAAGGCTGTTGCGAAGGAATCCACCACCGACGCATGGTACGAGATTGCGGTCCATTCCTGGAGAACGGGAGATGGTGAGTGGTCTGCGAGAATTAGCTTCGAATCCTTTTAACTCCCTAGAGGGGTATTTCCGTTAAGTGAAGACATGTATGCCCACCAGGAAGGGTAGTGAGTGTGCTTCAAAACATATTGGAACCTAGCCTTATTTCGATGAAATTCTCCCACAGTGAAATCGTTCGGACAGCGCTTATAGCGCATGTATGCATAACGCTTCAATTCGAAGCCGGTTTCACACCAGGCTGACCTCCATGGAAGCGGTCGGAGTGCAAAACGGTCAGACTGTATAAAAATTGTGGCCAGGCTTACGCTGATCAGGTTACCGGAGAATAACTCAACTGCCTCATCCACCAACCTAAACTTCTCGCCTGGGAAAGAGAAATCAGTCATTTCCTGAAATTCGGACCACTGCACCCGCGTCCAACACTACCAAAGCGGGAAAGGGGCTCTCAGGCAGCAGCGGTCCAGAAAATGATATTTTAATGGGAAAGTAATCACTACCATAAAGGAAATTGACTACACCCTAACGAAAATCAGGCTGTGCATCTGGAGAGCACAGTGATAGTTCAAGACTGGAGAATGAAGGGATTCTCGGGTAGTCATGCATAAATTAATCTATATTTAGGACAACTATCGCCAGCTCTTCGATAAAGTCGGCAAGGACATTACCCATGGGATTGATTAAGTCATATTCCCAGAGGTGTTGTCTACCGTTCAAATCCCCAAGCAAGATAAAGAGACTCAGCAACTGTGCCATGACGTCACGAAACTTCACCGCTTCGAAGTCTGTTGACGGTGAAATGTACGCAGAAAAAAACAGTATACCTCCTATCAAGGTTCAGCTGCACTGCTACTACCTGACAGGAGGTATTTAAAGTAAATAGGAGAACAGAGACCCCCATGCCAGGTATAAATGACGCATCCTCCTCCCCGGCCTTCATCCCGTGGTGGTAGGTTTACAAAACTCCTATATCCCGGGAGGATGGGCGTTGGATAAACGGGATGGCACGATCCTCCGAAGCGCATTCCATTTAGCATGGAATCTGCAGCAATTCCTTTGAACGAATATGCCCTCCATGCCCAGCTCGGAGGGGATGCGGTGACATTCTTCAAAGAGAAGACCCCTACGTGAATGGCCATTCACTTTTCGTAGGCAGAATCTGGGCGCCGTTAGCCAGACAAAGTGCTGAAGGCCCTGTCGCCTTTATGGATTTATCGGGGGTGGCTAGGCTCGCAATGCGAGTCTTTTCCTCCCTCTGCCTCAAAAGCTAAGGTAGGCTACGGCGCCATCGGACGCGGAGGTTCCTCTTTTGGAGGATCCCTTTAATCCATCAGCTCTACTAGGGAAGTGTCCGTGTGGATAGAGCCCGCTGAAGGGATCCAAATGGGCGCAAAATTTACCTTGCTCGTAGGCTTGAAGGGGCCAGGAGCAGTGGATTGTCTTTTTTATGATTAAGGTATTAGACATCCCACGCTATACCGAGCGCGCTGCGTCTTCCTCACCTTTCACCAAGTTTATGGTAGATTGAGGCATCATACTCACCAGTGTGCCATTAAGTGTCTGTATGGCGCAAATCATACCCACTTCATAAGGATCCAACGCATTCGCCAGTACGCTTGCTCTCGTCCTAGGAACGGGACACCTTAGGTTTTCAACCAATTAAGCAAGCTAATGCTCTCCTCTGATGGATAATATTTCCCTTGGCCAACATGCTGCCATCAGTGGCGGAAATAACCAGAAAGCTTTGGAAGCCAGCGGGTTCGAAAATGACAGGTAGTCTATCAATGAGAGACCCGGAAGAAATCGAGGCTCTGCTCAGCACACTTGAGACTTTGAAGTTTATCCGACACTCCCCAGCCGGGGGAGCACCGAGGCCGGACGTGCAGATCTCGGTTTGGTGGCTTACCAAAACGACAACGGAGCCATCTGTCCTTGGAGCCAGGGAATTGATAGGAACCTTTATTCCTCTTCTTGCTTCTTCTCTGTTTGTGAGATGAGGGTAAAGAATGAACCCGCTTTTCTCCATCGACTGAAGGAGCCCCTAGGCCAGATGGACCATCTTTAGCAAGATAATTTTCCAGGATGGAGAAGATCTTAGCTTTCAGAGTGACACGAGCTTGGGGAGGAGATTCCTCCTCTCCGTGTGACTCCCAGGGGGTCGAGCAATCTGAAGCGAAGCTTGCCCAGGGGCTGACCCGTGTTCGGTGTTTAAAACCGAACACGGGTTCCACCCAAAGGAAAATCCGTATAGCCACCCTGCCCGCCCAAAGTTATCGCAGATCCCATTCGAGGTTCTCTCAGCACAGTTAGGTATTTGTTGCATCGATTTACCTCATCCTTCCATACTCTTATGGAGGACTAGACCGTGCTTGCAGGCAGATTCCCATGCGTCTGCGGTCTTCCACTATTACTTGCCAGATTCATATTAAAAAAAGAAAAATGGGGCTCATGTGAAAGTAGATAATATGACCTACTTATGAGTGTGGATGTTAAGAGAAAAGTGTCCATAGTATCAGAAATTCCATCAACGTCGGTCTGACGTTGATGGTCTTACCATCCCCACCCGACATTCATGCGAAATTGTCCTTAAACCTTAATCATTAAGGATGGTTCCAGCGTAGCCACCTTATATTTGTAGTGGAGTAAGTAAAACCCTGCCAGCGAGATTTTATAAATATTTTGTTGTTCATTGGTTTTTATATAAGAATCTTTCTTAGATTATGGAGAGTTAGGCACTTTGCAATTTTCCGATGCACTAAATGGTCAATCTAGACTATTTTATTTAGACATATTTATTCAGAGGACCCGAATTTAGGGGCATTTTGCTTCTCTGAATTTTTCCTCAACTATGTAGAACTGCCAGAATTTGACAGATATTTGGAGCTACTAGAGAATAAGGCTAAACTGGTAGGTCCCAGGCTACGTACGGCAGTGGAATATCCTGGTAGCTGATCTTTGGGTTTCTACATTCTGTGACTCTCCAAAGAAATTTGAAAAATTCTTCTTCCTGGAAGTTTCTCTCGTGACCTTCAATGGTGTAATTAATATTAGGCCTCAACATCTTACATGATGAATGCGACTAAAGACTGTTCATACAACCCTGGCCAAAAGTATAGAGCACCTATGGAATCATTAATATAATGTAATTAGACATTTGTGGTAATCTAATTCAGTATATATGAGATAAAAATTAAAATAGTTTAATATTTAGCTGGACCCCTTTTCTTTTAATTACAGCCATAATTCTTCCTGCTCTTGATTTTACCATATTTTTTAAAATTGCTCATGTTTTTTACCCACTCAGTTTGTAATATTTCATACAGTTCTGTTTTATTTGAACTTGTGGTACTTCTTATTGCTTTCATAACACTCCCCATAAGTGTTCTATTATATTTAAGTCTGGGTTCTGTGGTGGGCAATACATAGGAGTGATCACTATCAAGCCAAAACAATTCTTAATGTGGTTGGATGTAAAACATAGGGCATTGTACTGCTTAAATCGAACTTCATTTATTCGAGTTGTGGGAGGAATATTTTGGAAAGATGGCTCAAAAACCTATGACATAATGGTATAAGTTGTTAAGTTCAATTTTTTCTGGCATAAAAATATTTCCCCTGGCTGTGATGAAGAGATGCAACTCCATACCAAGGATTTTTCAGAGCTCATCTGGAGACTGCTTAATAGGATGTAAGTCGCTGTAATCATCTCACAGCCTAATGCTAGGCTAGTTAACAAAATATGCAAAAGACACACAAAAATAAAGGAAAAAAAACAAAACCAAACAATAAGAAAAACGCAAGAAAAGGAAGGAAGCGCACTCTGGCGTTGGGAAAAGGCCCGCTTACCCTCGGTGCAGGATCATGCAATGAAAACAAAAAGAGAGTAAAATAATATGAAGGAGGTCAACCTCCTCCAAAACTTCAGATAGTCAAAACCTCCGTGAGCCCGTGTTGTTTGCTGTTTAATAGACTATGCTATTCTTAGTGATCAACTATTTTATCCCTTTTGATAGGTTCTAATAGTCTAGAAAGAACTAATAAATTTATAGTTCGTAGGCTCTGCTTTATCCTTTTTGAAAATATTGGCCTTACATTTGCGAGTATAAAATCATCGAAAACAAAACATTGATTTGGAGACTCTTGGAAAATAACTACTCTCTCTCTCAGTGCCGTCGCCGATGCGGTGTTTGAGATACTATGGTGCGCTTCGATGCTTCTTTGTTCCTTTTTTGTTTCCAAAGCGTGTTCGTGGCGATGTCAACATTGTCGAGGAAGGTTTTCTGCTGACCTCCTCTGGCTCGCTTCTCAGGGATTTTCCCACTGAGGCAAAGATCTTCGAGTGCCCACTTTCTCGTCATTACCGGGTATGATAAACCCTTTTGAAGAAGAAGAGATCCCATTAACGCCGTTTGACTTTCTTTCCTCATATTGTAGCATCCATAATTTATTGGGCTCGATACTGGAGTGGGGGAGCCGATATTTTCTTCTCCGAGATTTGGAATCAGAGTTTTCCTTCTTCTAGGTGGACTGCCTGCCATGGCTAACTAGCTTTATTTCAATAAAACTCTTAGGAATGTAAGAATCTGTTAATTCTGATGTTAAATGTATCCATGGATTCTGAGAATATGAACTTTAATCAGGGTTTTGCTAATGGACCAGCAATCTCGCCTTTTAATTTATTTAAGTGTAGAGGATGTATTTTATTAAGAGCGGACGATTTATAAATTTTAATTTATTAAAACAAAGAAGTGATTCACCATGCTACACCGCAATATCATTTAGGGCATTTGTCTCGTCGAATCCCTCGCACCGAGAATATTTGATGATTTTTTAATTGCAAACAAACTCTGGAATATTTATTTAAAATTTGCGCGATACATTTTTCGAGGCTCGTTTTTAAGTAGGCCCATAACATCCCGAATTAGCTTTCCATTTTTTATATTTGAAAAAAGCATCTTTATATTTTGTTTGCAGGACTACACAAAATTAACTTTTCAAGGCCTCTTCACACGCTTTAAATCCCTTTTGGCCCGGCGCCTATAATAAATATAAATTATGCTGTTTTCATCACTCGAACCGAGTTTGACAATATGATAAGATCTATTCATATCTTGGACTCTCTGCAGTATGTCTCCGTTAAGCCTCGGCAGGCCGTCCTTGCGCGTATACTTGAGTTTAATCTTCGAGACATACTCATTTTCAGAGGTAAAAAAGGCGCATAAATTCATTGAATATCGCGGTCGCAACGTCAAGAGTCAAGCCATATAAGCAGACGAATGCGTTCAATCGAAAATGCTATTACCAAAGTTACAGCTTCGGAAGTGAGCTATGCATGACTTTACAGTTTTCATTATACTAGATGCTTTTGATTTAAAACGGATTATGTTATGGTCACCCGTACCTACAGTACCGTCCAAATCTAGAAGACAAAATTTGCATTTGCTTTGAAATAGTAGTTTAATTTCATAGAAATTGCGAAGAATAAATACTCTTCGAAATTTGCCTCTGAGAGTGTCCAACTTTCATTACATAAAACACACAATAAAAAAGGTTAGGAGGAAAGTAACGAGCTTTTGAAGAAGGGATGCCTCCAAAACTGGAGTTCGATAACTTATAATTTACACTTTATGGGGAATCAGGATATAAAGACTAGTTAACTTTGTTAAATACTTCCGAAAGTAGGTTGACTCTGGTGAAAGAGTGAAGGAATGACTGTCTGATATTTTGAACCATTTTAAATGTAGACGATACAAATTGAAGACAACTGCCGGTATTTCAAGTCCAGTTGCCTACAACACGAATATGAATGTGTCTTGCTAGACTGTATCACGTCGTTAAAAGAGGTGGGAATCATATCACACTATAATGCTGAAAATAACTCATAAGTAAAAAAATAAACTAGCTAGGCTTGTGTTCGTTACTGAGCATGCCCTATCGAGTGCTGAAAATATCAATGCTTTTCAGTGACGAAGAAAAGTTGTTATGCTTGGATTGGACGGAGACCAGCAATTAAGGCATATAAATTTAAAAGAGTGAATTCCATATACATGAAAAGGACGGTGTCAGAGTTTAAGGTGTGAGGCATGTTTTTCAAGTTCATGAGTCTGTCTGTTCTCACTTTTACGTGACAAAGTAAACCGGGTGGTAGGTAAGAATCTACCACAGGAACATGTAGTCTTCTCTCTTTGAACATTGGAAGTACGACAACCTGTATTCATGCCGGACAATGCTCCCTGCCACATAGTAAAGACAGTAAACCAGTTCTTCTATGTTGAGAATATCGACGCGATGAACTGCCCTCAGCTCAGGCCTGAGTTAAATCCGATGGAAATCTTAAGAAGATCATTAGTGAGGAGGTCATCATGGTTCGAAAACAGACGAATATTGAAGATCTTTGGCAAAAATTGGAAGAAGAATGGAATAAAATCACGCTCGAACAATGCGACAAATTGGCTAACTCCTGCGGCCGAAGATACGAGTATGCTCTACTAATTCACAATAATTGCCTGTATTCTCCTTATTGGTATTTTATATCATATAATTATATATTTTCGTGTTTTAGTTGCATTTATACCTATCGTTTTCTAGTTTTGGATGTATCCTTTCTTCAAATACAAATTACTTTCCTGATAACAATTTTTATTCGCTGTTCTATGAAATTAAACTTGAATTTTTTATTCAAGATAAACAATTATTTTCAAGACAATTTACCGTTATTTTCTTCTAGAATTTTAGGGTATGTTCGCCGAAGGAAACTTGCTCAATAAAGTTATATTCCTTAGGGATGAATAGGTGAAAAATATTTCTTTGCAAACTCCAATGCCCTGATACAAAAAAAAAAAATCATTTAGAAAGAGAAGCAGACCTGTCCCAAACATCCGCTATGTCTGTAAAATTCGAAATTTGGAAAATTAAATTTGCCGCAAGTTTATTTTAAATATTTTTTTTAAGATTACGAACAAAGACTTCAAAGTCAATATCAAAATGAGTAAAGATTAAATTTAAATAAAATGCAAATTTTAATATCTTAGAATTTTATGACTTCAGTGAAGCAGCAGCACTTTGGTTGAAAGCTCATTTTTATAGTAGATTTTACAAAGTCTGTTGTTTCCTTTTCATCATCATCATCATCATCACCACTAACTCTATAATTTAAGAAGGGGATTTTTTTGAGTATTTGAATAATAATTTCATCTTAGTTTGGTTATGACTTGTTTTTTTATCAAAGTTATTTCTAATAATTCTTTTATAATATCAAAAAATAAAATGGTGAAGTTCAGAAATAAATAAAAGTATCGAAGTTTTGGGAATTTTTTTAAAACCCAAAGAATTACAAATGGTGAAGTTCAGAATTTTTTTTTTTTTTATCTTCTTCTATAACTATATTTTAGCAACGAGATATTTTGAAAGGGGGAAAATTTAGTTTAAAGTTTCTTTTTAAAATTATTATAATTGGCGAAGTTCAGAAAATTTATAAAATTTAACCATGGCTGCTTTTTTTTAGATTTTAAATTTTAATCTTAGTAGCGAAGCGCAAGTTCCCCCCATAGGGGGCAGGGGCGAAGCCATTACCTGATTATCCTAATACAGATATCGGCAAAGGTAGGACACATGAAGTGGTAGGACACACGCTAAGGTGTCACCCCAAAATCTGTACGATCTCTTCGCAGACACTTTTCCAATATAACGATGAAATCAAAAGTTTCAACATTCCTGAATTTATTAAGTCGCGAAATTTGTTTCCATTATTACGCCCATCAAATGCGGGCAATGGGAACTTTTCTTACTGTAATGGTTATGCGATTACACCATCTGTTGGTTCGCTTCCGAATGATTCATTTTTCAAATTCATATTCACTTAAACTTTTTTACGCTGTTGTCTCACAGGCGGCCTAATTCGCATTTTCTTCCTCCCATTTACATAAATTTTAATCATTTCGGTTAAAGTGTCTGATAATTTTCGAAACTACCACCCATTTCGTGGCAGTCTTTCCTTTTTATAGCGGCTGTCCCACGAAAATGGGACAGCAAATTTAAATGAATTTATGTAATTGAAAAAAATATTCCTCTTTTCACTGTGAAAATGAGTGTTGGTTGAAAATTTATTTATAAATGGTATATTATTTATTAGGTTTGTTCTAATAAGAGTGAAGCTACAAGGATGTTAGTCAGGTCACAGAAATCTTATATAGGTTCGGCAAGTAAATAAACGAAGCTTTTTACCAAGAGTCGATTATTTTTTTTTACTTTATCATTTTTATCTAGAGCCATGATACAAGGTTACTACATAAACAGACATTTTCTAAATGATTAGAAAAACACTTATCAACAATTTTTGAAATGTTGTGTGCTTCTTAAATGAGATCAGTTAACTCTTATGTATTTTTATGCACTTAATCCAAGTATCACCTTGATAAATGTTTATTGGCTATAGATTTAAAGATACGCGCCATGTAGTATTTGATTATTTTATTATAACGTACAATATGTGTTGTTATGTTTTAAACTCTAATCCATATCCACTCTCTGCCCTTTTGGTTGACGCTTATGCTAGGCTGAAGAATCCTCTCTTGCCAATGTTCCGCAATAGTCTGCAAGCATTGTTGTGCTCCATTTACCCTGGTACTGCTTTTCCATGGTTGAAATATTTTGGTGAAACCTTTCACCATATTCGTCACTAACTGCCCCACACTTCGCTGGAAAAAGTCTAAGTGTGAGTGAAAAAAGTGGATTTTAAGTGGCATATTACATCCCATGTTATTGAAAGTGTCGATGAAGTTTTACACCAATTCTTTATAATAATAATAATAAGTATTTATAATGCGCCCTTCAGGGCTGTTAGCCCTCACAGAGCGCAGGTTGTGTAGCGAGTGTAGAGAAAGTTTACAGGGAAGAGAAGGCAATTCTGAAGAGATGAGTCTTCGGGAGACGTTTAAAAGTTGCAAGGGAGGGAGAAGATCGGACTTCGGCCAGAAGGGCATTCCAGAGTCTAGGAGCACAAACTGAGAACGAACGGTCACCCATCGAGCAGAGGACAGAACGAGGAGTGTTCAGGAGGGAAACAAGGTTAGATCGGAGATCCCGAGAAGTTTGACGACGGGAGAGGGCAGACGAGAGATAAGGTAGAGTCTCGAAGTTTAGGGCCTTGTAGGTGATGAGAAGAATTTTATAATGGGTACGGAAGCAAATAGGCAACCAGTGTAGCTTCTATAACAGAGGCATCGAAGAAAAAAAACCGGGGGCGGCAAAGGAGGAGCCGGGCAGCATAGTTTTGAACTAGTTGTAGAGGCGAAGTGATGAAGAAGAAGGAGATTCACTAGAAGAGAATTGCAGTAGTCTAAGCGTGAGGTGACGAAGATATGAATAGCAGTCACAAGGCTTCCTCGATCAAAATGAGATCAAACACGTGAAAAGTTACGGAAGAAACCGAGGGAAGACTTATAGATACGATGGATGTGCGGTTTAATCGAAAATAACACCAAGATTACTGACTGTAAAAGAGAAGGCGGCATTGGTATTCCCAAGGTTAAAGGAGGGTAAGAGAGATTTAGATTTCACCACTATCGAAGCGGTACCAACAAGAAGAACTTTAGTTTTATCGTGGTTAAGTTTGAGAAAGTTGGCAGACAACCATTCGTTTATGGAGGTGTAGGCTGAAAGAAGCTTAGTAATTGATTGATCGAAGGACACAGGGGATGAGGAAAGCTATATCTGAGTGTCATCAGCATAGAAGTGGAAGGACAGGCCTAAATAGCGAAGATGGGAGTCAAAAGGAAGTAATTAGATGCGAAAGAGAAGTGGATCAAGGATTGAGCCCTGTGGCACCACAAAATAAATAGGTGTGGGCTCGGAGGAGAGGTTATCTAGCGCGACTGACTGAGTGCGGGAAGAGAGGTATGAGGGGAACCAAGCAAGTGCAGTGCCCGAGAGACCAAGGAAAGTTTGAAGACGATCAAGGAGGACAGTCTGGTCGATGGTGTCGAAAGCAGAGGCGAGGTCTAGGAGGACTAGAATGGATGTACAACCTCTATCGACAGCTCTACGTAAACCATCTGAAACATTAAGAAGAGCGGTTTCAGCAGAGTGTTTTGCTTTGAATCCTGATTGGTACGTTTCATCGATATTACAGTTAAAAATCTGGTCATTAAGGCAAGAAAAAACCACTCTCTCGAGGATCTTAGAGAGGAAAGGAAGCTGTGATATAGGGCGATAGCTAGATGGTTCAGCGGGATTAAGGTGTTTTTTTAAGGATAGGACAAATTGAGGCATGTTTGAAGGAAGATGGAACCACCCCTGTGGCAAGAGAAGTATTAAAGAGATAAAGAATCAGCGGGAGGATAGCATGGAGCATTCGGTGGAGGAGTTTGGGTGGAAAGACATCCTTAAATGATCCAGATTTGTTAGACCCTGAGATCAGGGTAGTTACTTCCTCAGAGGACGCCCGAGTGAGGACGTTAAGCGGCAATGGAGTATTGTCGGGAAGAACAGCATGGGCTTGTCCAGATGACTAGGGTAGTTAACGCGAAGGTTAATAATTTTATCAGAGAAAAATTTAGAGAAAGTAGAGGGGTAGATAGGAGGAGAGGTGGGGGAAGTGAGGCTAGGCGAGGAAAGACGAGAGAGAAGAGGAAAGATAGTGCGAGGGTCATTCTTGCTCTCAGAAAAAAGTTTGCGTGAATGAGCCTCACGCGCTGATTTTAATTTGGAAGAATAAGTCGAAGTAGCAAGGTGATAGGCAAGTGAGAGGGAGGTCGTGTCCTGCCCACGGGAGCGTGCTTTACGAAGGGAAAGTTCATGGGAACATAAGGAGCTCCTTGAACGACGGAGTTCCATGGTAGACCAAGGGGTGCGATGATGTCGGTTTGAAGAAGGAGTGATAAGTGGGGCGCGCACGTCAAGTCAGGCAAGTAATGATTGGTGCAGTGAGTTTAAGGTTTGGTCAGGTAAAGTAGTAGTATCAATAGGAGGTAGGGCAGAAACAACATCGTTAAAGAGAGAAGTATGTAGTATTCATTAATGATAGCCGCCGGAAAGGAGTAGGATTTCGGGACGAACGAGTAGGAAGGGGGAAGGGAATATAGAATTTAAAACTGACCAAGAAGTGGTCGGAAATCGTATTAGAAAGGTCAGTTACTGTTAAAGTTGATATATGAAGGTTCGAGATAACTAAGTCAAGGATATAACCATGCATATGTGTTGGGGATGACACATGTTGTGTAAGAGAGAAGAGGTTGATGATGTCAATTAATGCGCGAAAAGTCTCATTGGAGCTAGGAAGATTGAAGTCACTAAGAATATGGAGAGAACCAGTAGATGATAGGTCGGAGAGTAGCTTACTGAACTCCTCGAGAAATAAGGCCGGAGACGAGTTGGGAAGGCCGTAAAGAACCACAATAGTCAGAGCGGGCACAGCACGTGAGACGGCAATGAGAGTCTCAAATGAGGAAAGAGTGGGGGGGGGGCGAAGATTCAGGAAGAATGATGATTTGGAAATCAGTGCAACTCCCTCCACAGTGGTTCCGAGGAACATGCAGGAAAGAATGACCCGGAGGGGTTGCAAGGGCAGTGCATGAACCAGAATCATACTCGAGCCGGGTTTCTGTAAGGCCAAGAAAGAAAACTCCAGTGCGAACAACGAGGTAATGGACATACTGCGACTTATTGGTCAGGCTCCTCATGTTCAGAAGAGACACCAACAGCGCCTGCTGATGAGGACAGGAGGAAGAAGGAGATTTGGATGTGTAGGGTAAAGGAAAAATGGTGTGGCGGAAGAAGTACCTGAGGGATGCCGAAAGTCTCGGCCCTCTCCTAGTTGGGCGAGTTCGGAGGATACCAGCCCCCTTTATCTTTGCGTGTGTGGCTGAAGAAAGGCGATAATTTAAAGAGTTGAGTGAGAGAATTGAGTCCCTATCATAGATAGTAAGGCAAAAAGGAGGGAGCAAAGGGGAGAATTATATGAAAGCGAAAAGGACAGGAAAACTTAACCCTAACTTGACTAGTAGAAAGTGGGGGAGGCCTCGCCCAGGCAAGGCATGGAAATGGGAGGAGGGTTAGCCGAGACGGTAAACACAGAGCAGCATGTGACAACAAATGAACAGAAAAACGATAAGAATTAAACACAATGCGGTAATTAATTTTCCCTTCACCACAAATTTGATTGGTTTCCAAGCATCTTTCTCCTCCCCATAAAGGTCTGATTCAAAGCCACCATCTTTAAGAAGCTCTCCAATCCGGGGAACAATGAAAACCCCCTTCTTTATCTTATCGTCGCTCAGTGAGGGGAATTTAATGTTAAATACCTGAATCCCTGATCAGATTTGTCCATAGCTTGTACGAAGTTTTTCATAAGCCCCATTTTTATGTGTAGTGGTGGTATCAAAGTTTTGTTTGGTTATGTGCCAGGTGGATGTTGATCATTTTTAATCCAAGGCTCCAATGAGTGATGACGTGGCCAGGTTCTCCTGATAGAGTAAGAATCTCTTGCACAGCTCTCCCATTCACACAGAAAGCAGTAGTACTTGTTGTATCCGGCCGGGAAGCCCATCATAAGAGCAACAACCTTTAAGTGACCACAGAGCTGCCATTAGTTCTTCTTCATCGTCAGCTTTTTAGCCCGTCTTTATACGGGGTCGCTGTTTTTGATCAGCCGCTTCCATCTGTTTCTGTCTCCTGCCATGTTGGTCTTCACTCCCTTCTTCCTCATGTCAGCTTGTATGCAGTCTCTCCATCTAATCTCGGGTCTTCCTCTCCTCTTCCTTCCCTGTATTTCTATCACCAAAGCTCTTCTCTCGTCATTTTTTTCCATCCCTCCTCATTATGTGTCCATACCACCTAAGTCTTGCTCCCTCTGTCTTCTTCGAAATCTCCGCCACCTTTGTTGTTTCCCTGATCCTTGTATTTGTGATTCTGTCCTCCCTCGTCACGCCACACATCCATCGTAGCATCCTCATTCCTGCTACTTCCATCCTCTTCCCATCACTCTTCTTTACAGGTGATGTCTCTGCTCCATACGTTATAGTTGGCTTACAACAGTTTTTTATATTTTTCCCTTTAATTTCAATGGAATTTTCCTGTTACACAGAAACCCTGATACATCACTCTAACTCTTCCATACCGCTTGGATCTCACCCACTTTTTACACGTCGAACCTAACAAATTTCGAAAAGAATTCTCCCTTCAATTTTCCAAACACCCCTAGTCTCCTAAACTCTCTAAGTAGCCCCTTAAAATCTGCAATGATACTCTGAAGCGAACTTTTAAGGGGGATTTTAAAAATACATCCGCATATCTGGAAGAAATTGGGTATTATTAACCTTTCCATTCAATAGAAGTATTGGCAGAAAACTTTTAATTTATTATATATTTTTTGTTATTTGATTTCCTTCGGAAGCAAATTCATCTAATCAAATCGAACCTTTCGTTTAGCAATATTAATTATTATTATTTTATTTTTATTTTTAGTGTTTAAACGAAGTTTATTTTATTTCTAAAAAATAGAGGAATACAAGAGTGTTGTTCTCAAGTCTTCTCAATATTTCAAGATGTCATGGTACAACCACTCTATACCATACACTACTCCTATATTATGTGGAGGGTGACTTAATCACTTACTGCAACGCGAACCGTTAAAAGACTGTTGGCAGGAATTAACCTCCAAGTAGGAGGTCACACTTGATGCGTTGGGTTTCAAATCGTTAATAATCAAACAGAGCGCATAAATGGTTGGCGAGATTCACTTTAATAGGCCGAGAGTATCGTTCAAGGTTAGTTAAAGATGAAACAACAAAGATATAATTTTTATTTACAAAGATTAAAATAAGAATAATAATAGACAAAAGGGAATTATTTAAATTGAGATAGTCTCTTAATAATTATTATGAGAAGGGATTCTCAAATGGAATTAATTGACTAATGTAACTAGGCTCAGATCAAAAGGGAAAACTTGACAATACTAATAATGGAGAGGGTTTCAGTCTTACGGGTCGATGACTTCGAGGAAGGTCCTTCTTGCGATCAGGCAAGGTGGGAAGATCCGATGAGGCAACTGGGGCACGATCCGAATGAGGAAGGTGGGGTATGATCCGAACCAACCTTCCGATGAAAATAGCCAAACTTCAAAGATGACGTTCGACAGGAAATGTGGGATTACTCGTAATTCCACTGGAAAAGGAAACTTATTTTTCCTCAAAGATAATCAATAGAGATTTTCTTCGGTTCGATTAAACTAGGGAAGACTGTTGCGCAAATTCAAAGGCTTGCCGTTCACTGAAGCTACCAATTAACTTGGGTAGAATCACGGCTGAAGAAGTCTTGCTGTCTGACGAACGCTCATGGGACGAGACGACAAGGACGGCTTTGAGATGCGGGCTAGATTCTTCGAACTACAGAATAACCCGAGTATTTGTATGCCCGATTCTGGAGGGGTGGGGGGAGTTTGGGGAAATGAGTCACAAGCTCCAGGCATCTTAATCCGGAGGCAGACTTGATTCATCATTTAGCAGCAAGAGGCGAGAGAGAGCGGCTCTTTCACACCTCGCCACCGGGGTCGGGGAGGCTTGGGACGAGTTAGCAGGATTGGGAAATGTTTTCACAACGTGCTCAGGAGTCGAAAATTTGAGAACGTTCGAACAGGAAATGACGTCGTCCATGGCCTGATACCATAGCACGTGGTCTCCGATAAATTTGTGGTGGGGGAGGTCAGAGGTTAGTCTTTTACACAAGAGGATAGTTCCAAAACTACTCTCGGTCATTTAATAAAAACTCCCTTAAAAAGAAAGTATTTTCTTCGTATTTATTTTTTTTCTAAGGAGCCTATCTGGCGACTGCCTAATTGAACATAAGTCGCCGTAAGCACGCTACAGCCTAGACTAGATTAACAAACACACAGAAAAACACAAATCAAAAACAAAGAAGCAACACAAAATAAGCAAAAAAAGCAAGAGGAAGAAGGAAGTTAAGTTTGCTAGAGATGCTAAATAGTAATACAGAATACATTAGCCAAATTTAAATGAGAGGGATTTTTAATTCGCATATTCATAAGTACAATACCGTAAAATAATATTATTACATGCGAAATCCTTAGGACTCTTTACTTATAATGAAAGGAAATTCAATTAATGCAAATAAAACTATAGCAAACTCCCTATCGGACACTTAAAACCAACGAATTTTACAATTTAATATATAATGATAACAAGGCATTTAAGAGACCTAGCAAAGTCACTACAGAACACAGGACAAAAAAATAGAGGACGCTTGGCGACCCTATATTAACTATATTTCCTTTAAAAATCATAAAGTAAGTGATCCGCTGAGTGTGTGGCATTTATTAATAAAATAGGCTAAAATTAAAAACTGTAGTAATTTACTTGAATATAATAGATATGCAGAAGCCTTTAAGAGGATGTATGCAAAGGCCAAAACGGAGGATTGGAAGATGGCTAGACCCAAACCGCGATTCCCTAGACTTTCCTTTGACGCGATCGATACATTAGGTTAAAATGTAAATAAAGGTTCGTTCGCCCCACAATCTTAACTAAGTACCTGTTTGACTGAAACCCAAAAATCTTTTCAATCAGCTTTAAATTATTGTTTGTACTATGGACCTTTTCACTACCACTTGCGAATTATAAGTAGAGAAGTGAGGGGGAGGGGGAGGTAAATGATGAATCTCCAAATTTGTAAAAATGATTAAGTTTGTAAATGCTCAAATTTATTCGGCACGAGTCATCGATTGATCGCTTAATCTGTATCTCTAAGACGCTCGATCTGTTCCCTCGGCCGCAACATGTTCGCTCACAACTAACGGCCATTCATGAGTCGCGTAAACTGCCGGGCGCGCGCGGTGAAACGTATACTCATTGTAAGTATATTATATGATAGAGAGAGTGCATAATTCTCCTGAATCTTCCTGTACCCCACAAAAAATGATGATAATCAGAAAGTAAAGATATTTTTGTGCCGTATTACAAGAACTTCAAACAATTTGCACCTGTATTTATTTGCGACACGACTTTGTATCCGGGGCAACGACGAGGACCTATGGACTCGTATATTAGGGATAAAAAATACCGTTAAATGTAAGGGAAAAATTATGATTCGTGTGAGATATGTAATAAGCAGATGCACCAACCACGGCCTTAATGCTATACCCTGACTTCCCTCGTGGGGATTAAATACAATCAGGGGCCAGGGGCGCGCCCCCACTGCTGTAAATAAAGAGCGTTCGAGGACGACTCATTCGATTCGCCCGCTCTTTCGACGCAAAGTACAAATCGCCGTTTGTTATAAATGTTATTTTTTCCTGTTTCGCAAATTTATTCATTTTAACACTTGTTGTTCTATTCCAGGGTAAGGAATAAAAGGAGGTGTTCTTACACCCTTCACTTACACCTTCACCTTTTTTGCACTTCAAATTGTTTTATTCTCCGTCATCTATTTTTCCTCATCGCAAGGGGGTGTGGGGCGCAGCAGGGCAATGCCACTGCTACCACTAAAACCTAGAGTAGTGGTTGTGTTCTCTCTCGGGTCATATTTTGCACCCCTTAAATTTTCTACCATTTTTGGGGCCTGTTTAGACCCAATAATGGGTGAAAGAGGGCGTTAAATATTAAAAAATATTTTCCCCGTCTTCCATAATTCGAAATCACGTGTTAACTCCACTGTTTATTAATTAGCTCGTCTCCCGTATTAAACCCCTTTTATTAATTAATCTAACGCGTTAGTCTCTGTATTCACGAATTACTTTAGTGTATTGAACCCTTTATCATTATCCAATATTCTTTAATTGCTAATAAATTTATTTTCGTATTTGACTTAGTCATTTATTTGCCTCGTTTTATTTCTCTCGTTTCACAGCGAGCAATAATATTTGTTTTAATATTTGTTTAATATAGTTACTGGTAAGAGTTGTCTGCACCATTGGTTAGTCACGGATCCCATTCGAGGTATCTGTATCATCTGTCGCAGCCTTGTTTCTGGCCAGTCCAACTACCTCAATCTGGTAAGAAAGGGGGAGCAGTCAGCCCCCCTCATTCTCTAAAGGGGTTGGCCCTATCGAATCGCTACCACCGCGAGCGGTCGATTTTGGGCCCCCTGCCTACTCTCTTGGCAGTCTCCTGTGATAGAAAAGGTGTGTCTGCAATTCGAACAAAGATGGAGTCGTCCAAGTCCATGGGCGGCTGACTCCAGGAGGCGTAAGCCTAGGGAGGGTGAGTCCGCGCTTGGAGGCGGTTCTCCATGATAGAAATAACAAAAAAAAGGGTTCTCTTGGGGAGTAGAAACTATGAGTGGGGAAGTTAAGAGAAAAGTCGCCATAGGTTCAGAAATTCCAGAATATGATCATTTATACATAATCGGTCCCGGTGCAGCGTTGTTGGGCTTCGCCACCCAGCCCCACCATTGTCCTGAAGCTTTAACTATAAAGGATGGCGCCTGCGTAGCCACCTTAGATGTGTCCTGGATGAAGCTGAGCAGAGTCGACGGCCCAATACACTCCGTACCTAATTCTTTCCCTAGCTATCGGGCTTTCGGTACTCCCAGCAGGTAGGGATCTCACCGTATACACTGCAACTCAACTAAGGCTCATAAGAGGATGAAGGTGCGCCGGGCAACCAGAACCTCTGTGGATAGGTGAGCAAGTGTGGAAAGGGAAAAGAGTGTATGTCATAAAGTGAAGTAGAGATAGGCAAGTCCGCTATGGACTATGGTAGGTGATGACCTATTAGGAAAATACCCTAGTGCTAGATGATACCAGGATGGCAGGCAGTCCACCAAGGCATAATTATTACCGGCCCGAACTCTTTCCATGTGGGAACACTTCTCTTGGCCTGAACAAAGTGCCGGGAGAAATAGGTTACGTGGATAGCCGTAATGATAATAATAAATAATACTTATAATAAATAATATTCATAACTTATACTAATAATACATACTACTAAAAATAATAAATAATTATAAATAGAAATAGTATATCATAATAGATATTAATAATAATGTAAACATCATACTAAGAATAAAATTAATATTACTCGATAATAATATTATTAATAAATTATAATGAATAATGATAATTACATACCACTAGTAATAATAATAATAATACCAATCATAATAAATACTAATAATAAATGATATAAAAATCATACTAAAGAAATAATAAAATAAATACTACTTCTACTAATAATAATAATGAAAAGGTAAAGTAGTGTTGAGTGTGGTCGCGGAGAAAGCGTACCAACATCTTTCCAGAGTCTCCCTAATTTGCACTCAGGCCGACAGGACGTGCTACTCCTCCAGGTATCGAGTGTAGCAGGCTAAGCAGGATACTCAAGTGCAGGTTTGTTGCACACGTCATTGTTACTCATATATATTACATATGTCTTTATTAATTTTGTCTTTATTAATTGTGTCTGTTAATTTTGTCTTTGTTACTGATATATTTGTTACTAGCGCCTTTGTTACACATGTCTTTGTTAAATCCTATTCAAACTCTAAACTTTATTCTACTAGAGTTTGATTTTTTTATTAAATTTATTTATCAACCTCGTTTTTATCCGTTTTCTTCTTATTATACTTCTCTATCAACTTCCTGTTTATCTGTTTCTTCCTCTAAATGGCTGTTTTATAATAGTCAATAATCTCCAAATTTCTTGCGTGGCCTCTTCCGGCCTTTAATTGTAAATAAACCTTTTTATGCGCCTCTTGACTCGGTTTCCTGAGAAATACGATGGTAGAAAGAAACTGTCAATCACACTGAATGAAGGATCATTCAGACACTGCGAAGTCGGGCAATAGGAAAAGAACGAAATTGAAAGATTTTAGTGTCCAATTTTACCATCAGATTCACCAGCTCAGAGCTCTGTATTTCACTTTTACTCTCGCATAAAATGAGTAGAGAAAAAAAGGTGAATAAAGGAATTTTTAAATTAAATTTAAGGCAAAACCCAACCTAGACATCTCCTAGGAGACATCCTCCAGATGTTAGCTGTGGCATGCTGGTTGGCCCATGCAGCACTTCACACCGCCTTCATTATATATAGCAATAAGTAAATAGATACACAGATAATTACCAAAATAACTTTATTTGCAATTTTAAAGAACTAAATACATTTTGAACAATGACTGTATATTTTTAATATTTTGTAGGCTCCGCTGTAGCGCCCTTCGGAGCTGCAACTCGTTGAGGCGACGAGGCATAAAATTAATAAGTTTGGGGATTAAACCATGCGGTGTTTCCGACCATATTTGACATGCGACATTAATCAATTCTGAATGTGCTCCTCATCTGGGAGACCTTTTTTATAAAGTCTTGTTTATTATTCCCCAAACATGTTCTATTGGGCTCATGTCAAGGGACTGATTCGGACAAGTAAGTCGTTTGGGCTGCTTTGCCCCTTCCCCCCTGAATTCTATTCTCCTTTTGACAGTTTTAGAGGGCACCCCACTTTGCATGAAAAAAACTTTTTTCCAAAGTGACCACTGGAAAACACAGCTAGAAGCCGTACTTCAAAAATGTAAATGTATTTTTCAGAGTTGATGTTGCCAACATACTCAACCATTCTAACCTTCTATCATTCCAAACGCCCCGAGAGCACTCAAGGTGTTTTGTGAGTTGGTATAGATCACGATTCAGTCGGTTTTATTGCCACTAGATTGGCTGAGAACACAAACGCAGAGCCTGGTCGAGCCTTGATGACTTCAAAACGAAGGGATACGGCGTGGGAACCGACACCTATTCGGAATTGGAACCATCCGTGTACACTGGCAAGAATTCAGTGCGTGACACAAAGTGTGCTCCAAAAAGATCCACACCTGAATACCACCGGCAGTTTTAGGAGCTGCCGGAGTAGGTAGCCGTCACGAGGGCGTTCTGGGCAGAACCAGGAGAACCACTGACCGAAGAGCTACACTTAACTGACTAATAATCTTTCTACCCTTAGACTTAAAGGGCTTAGCGTATGACTAGATTCTCACGAGGTCATAGGCATCACTCAAGTCAGCTGCAGATGCAATGAGAGCCATTGGGAACTTAGGGACCGGGATACCCATTAGGTGTAGAAGAAGGCATAGGTAATTAACTGTTTACGTCTAAGAGCAAGTGACATCTCGCCTACATTGACAAACAGGCTCTCAATTCGGGACGTCTGGAGTCCAGGAGCAGCGGCCCAGAAAATGATACATGATTGGAAATATGATCATTACCACGACTGTGGTACATCAAATCCAACTCAAAATCAGGCTATATATCCGGGAAGTACAGAGGCAGTTCGAAACAGGAAATTAAAGCGCTTCTGTGACACTGATTCGTCAACTCATCAGCATTAAGGAAACCTTTCTCTAACTCTTCGATTAGGTCGGTAAGGACCTGACCCTTTGATCGTCGAGGAAAAGAAAGGGCCTCGTCAAAGATGCTACGGCACGAAAGAAGTTACTCTCTTTAAAGTCGACTGACGGTGGAATCCAAGCTTAAATAACAGTATACTTACAATCAAGTTGTATGTACAATGTCACTGCCTGAAAAGAGGTATTTCCAGCGAGTAAATGAACGGAGGCATTATGTAAGGTATAATTCGCGCATTCTCCTGGCCTGCTACAATGGTGGTGTGGTCAACTAAACTGGGAGGGTGGGCAGGAGGAAGACACCCAACATGGTCTCCTGGACGCATAGTAATTGAGGAACTTAAAAAGACCAGCCTCAGAAGTTCTCTTCAGTTGTCTCAGAGTCCACGGCAATTTCATTAAAGCAATATGCCCTCTAGTGTTTGCCTGTAGGAGATAGGTACGCTCTATACAAAGTAAATAGCCTCACGGAACAACTCGTAGTCTTCCTGGAAGAAGACTCCGAGAGCTCTTGGGTGTAGAAGGCGCTATCACCTTCGAGGACTTATCGCAGTAGGTTGGAATCGCTTTGTGAGTCTTTTCCTCTCTACGGCTTGTAATTTTTGGCGGACGGTGGGGCTTCAGAGCTTTGGATTCCATATCCTTAACAGGCCTCACTTTTCCCCACCTTGGATCAGACTTGGGGAAGGGAGTAGTCAAGGCTCCATTAGGACTGTCCTTCTTTCCGGAGACAGACTTGAAAGCCCCCAAGACAGACTCACGATCACCTTTGGGGCGTTTTCCTCTTGCAAGTCAAACAACTTGTTGGAGGCGCGTGCCCCTTTGCCTTACGAGAAGCTTCCACGCCAGAGTATGAAGGTAAGGGCCCTAGTATTTTCAGGGGCCGAGTATTATTTCGTTGATTCGCCAGATCAACTTTGAGATCACGTTATGAGGATAGAATTAGCGAAAGTGTTCCTAATGGGCTAGGAAACTACCGTGCTCTTAGGTTTGGAAGAGCCAGGAGCAGATGACACTTTTTAATCCGAGATGCGTAGGGTGTCTGAGGTCGCACAGGGCGCTAAAGATCGGGACAAATCATTTGCCTCTCAAAAAAAGATTCGGTCTACAGCCTGAACAGCCAGGAGCTTTTCCTTCAGGGTATAAACGCCATATTGCTTCAAGGAAGAAGAATGTGGCTTTCCACACTTTAGACTCTTGATTATATACATCAGGTATTTATTGAGAAAAATTTTGGAGGAATTGTAACAGATTTTGGCTATACCCTTCTTTGCGCACATCTTCACGAACGATTTGTGTTGCGGTGGTAGTAGCAATACCAACCGATACCCAGTGCATGAGGGAACCTGTCACGATCAAATGTGAGGAATATTGTATGGGTCGGCCTAGAGCTCCCCGCCCCCCCTACTTTTCTCATCACACGTTCGACTTCGATCGCTCTTTGGTTGGCCAGCTCTTCAGGGATATTTTCTAAGGAGTAGTTCACGGGTTCCCCCGCACGCATGGGAGCCATTGAGTATGCGAAGAGCGCTAATTATGGCCTCTTGGGTAGGGCTTATCGCATTCACCATAAGTTTCGGTCTGAAAAAATGGGTAACCTTTGGTCCACTCCCACTCCGATGGAACATATTTTGATCTTTGTCATACATGTCAACAGTGGACTTAATCTCCCGAAAGCGTTCGAACCCATAGGACTCGAAAAAGCTAGGTAGTATCACGATTAGAGACCCTGCCATCTTCGAGACTCGGCTTAGTTTACTTGCAACTTTTGTCTTTACATCTTGGGTCACGGCCTACCCGCTCGTGGGCGCCCCAGGGCCGGCCTACCCATCTTCTCCTGGTAATTTGCTTGAACGGGAGAGTACCCTGCCGTCTATAGAACCTATCCCAAAAGGAGAGAAACCCACTAGCTTTCTTTCTTTTCTTTTATTACTCTTTTTCTTCGTAAGAGAGGAGGGCGGGTAATGAGCCTTGTTCTCCCCTCCCAAAAAAGGTCTTTAAGTTCGGACAAACCAGCCTAGGTCATCTGGTAATTCCACTAAGATATGGGAAGGATTAGGCTTAAAATGGGCCACCATCCAAAAGAGGAGGTTCTCCATCTCTTCGTGAGTCTCCAGGGGCCCATGACGTCTCAAGAGGAAGTGTATATCACTGAGTCTTTTTCACCCCTAAGAAAGCACAGGGAAACCACCTCCGATCCTACTTTGATCACAATACATAGCTTCAAGGCTGTCATTCATTCTCTTGTTACCTTCGTTATAGATTACTGTTACTCACTTCTCACCGGATCACACCTCACCAGTCTCGGTCCCTTTCAACCTTTTCAACACTTTGTGGCCCGTCCTTTACCCAGCTAAAGAAGTTTCTCTCGCGCAACCACTCCTGTTTCGGAAACAGGTAGTCCTGCTCATTCACTACAGAATTCTGCTCAAAGCTGCAATACTCTGGTATCTATCTTTGCCACTGACCCCTATCACACTTCCCTGTGCTCGTGTTCTCCTCCCCCAATGACTGCTCCTCTTAGTCTTCTGTGTTGTATGGAGTGAGCGTACTTCCTATATATTAGCCCCGAGGCTGTGGAATGAGCTGCCTGGTGTTTCAGGCCCTTTCCCTCCCTTGGTACTTTTAAGCGTTACTTGAAGACCCAACTCTTCTCTATAGCGTTTTTTTATTTGATAGACCGGCGCTATGTGAAGAAGCCTGGCCTTAAACAGCGCCATATATATATTTTTTATTTATTAAAATTTCTTAGGTCGTAGGAAGCCGCTGCAATTAGGCGCTGAGCCGAACCTAACGCATGCGCTTGACTAGTTTCCAGCCAAGTCCGCCATCACACACAGGAAATCATAACAGTGCGGGTTCTTTCACCACCCCTTCGTTCACACAGTGCATTCATTACTCCGCCGTCCGGGGAACCCGCCTACAGGGTATTTAAGTTTTTCTATCCACACTGCCTTAAGCTGAAAAGCGTGGATGAGGGTGGGGTCCTTTCCCTCGGGGCACGAATGGTTCTTACAGTAGCTGGTTAGCAGGAAAGCAGGGATACTACCCTTCGCCCTTGCTCTTTTCGCCCGAACGGAGAATGGACCTTTCTTGCTACGCGTTTGTCATCCTGATTCATATATGAATTTCTTATCCGTTCGGAGGACCTCTACCAAATGGAACGGGATAGATGGCAGAATTAAGTCCAAGCAAGGAACAGAGGAAGAGACATTTCCTTCCTAGTGCTCCTGAACTAGTTCTTAAGGTAGTCTTGCATTGGTAAGACTAATTGGAGTACTCTGATGCATACCTTGTAGGAGTCATTTTATTCATTAAAAGTGGAAACTTACAGATTAAGCAAGCAGCTAAAATGGCTTGCTGGCCAGCAAAGTTGCCGTCCCTCCATGAGCCTGGTATGTCTTTCGTGAGACTTGGCCGGCAAAGTTGCCGTCACTCCATGAGCCTGGTATGTCTTTCGTGAAACGTGGCCGGCAAAGTTGCCGTCACTCCATGAGCCTGGTATGTCTTTCATGAGACGTGGCTGGTAAAGTTGATGTCAGTCTAATGGGCCTGTTATATCTTTAATGAGGCGTGAGTAGCGAATGTGACGTCACGTCAATGAGTTTGGTTTGTCTTTCGTGAGACTAGGCGGAAAAAGTGACATAGCTACAATGGACCTGGTTTCTCTTTCGACAAACGAGGTTTACCAAAGTTAACGTCACTTAAAAGGTCCTAGATTCTCTTTGGTGAGACGTGCGTGGCAAAAGTAACGTCATGGCAATGGACCTGGATCGTGTATTGACTTTATCTTTGCCACCCACGTATCATGAAACACAAACAAGGGCCATTGGAGTAACGTTAAATTTGCAAAACTATGTCCGTCGAAGACAAACCCAGCACATTGGACTGAGGCAACTCTTGCCAGCCACGTCTCATGAAAGACAATCCAAGCCCATAGCATTGGCGTCACCTTGGCTACCTACGTGCTAAAAAGACAATCCAGTCCAATTGGAGTGAAGTCTTCTTTACCAGCCACCTATCGCAAAGACAATCCAGTCTGATTCTAGTTTGTCTCTAGTGAGACGTGCCTAGCAAAGGTGACATCACTCTAATGGGCCTGGTTTGTATTTAGGCAGACTGTGCTACCAAAGGTGACGTAACTGCACTGGATATAGATTGTTTTTCGACAGACGTGGCTGGGAATTATAACGTCATTCCAATGGGCTCCGTTTGTCTTTCGTGAGACGTGGCTCGCAAAGGTGATGTCATGACTGTCGTTCGTAAGACGTACATGGCAAAGGTCACGTCACTCCAATGACCATGGATTATCTTTCATAAGATGTGATTGAGAAAGGTGACGTCAATCCAATGTGCCTAGTTTGTCTTGTGTTAAACTTGGCTGGCAAAGATTCAGTCACTCTAATATCTTGGAATGTCTTTCACGAGACGTGGGTGGCAAAGCTAACGTCATTACAATGCGCCTGGTTTGTCTTTCCTGAGACGTATCTGGTAAAATGTGACATCACTTCAATGAGCTCGGCTCGTCTTTTGTGAGACTTGAGTGGCAAATGACACTTCATTACAATGAACCTGGTTTGGCAAAGCTAACTTCACTTCAATGGCATGGATTGTCTTTCGTGAGACGTGGATAGCAAACCTGAAGTTACTTCAATGGGCTTGGATTGTTTTTCTTGAGACGTGGGTAGCGAACCTGAAGTAACTCAATGGGCTTGGATTGTCTTTCTTGAGACGTGGGTGGCAAAGCTGACGTAACTTCCCTGCGCTTGGATGTTCTTTCATGAGAGGTGGTTTAACAAAGGTGACATCACTCTAATGGAACTCGATTGTCTTTTGTGAGAGGTAGGTATCAAATGTGACGTCACACCAATGGGTCTGGTTTGTCTTTCTTGACACTTAGCTGTTAAAGTTACATCTAGATTATAATTTCTATATAATAAACAAATGTGTGAGGCTTATAAAATTGGAAGAGAGCTAGAGTGAATGGTTTACAATAATAACGTCGTATTAAAAAAATATTAGTGGTTGTGTAAAGTAATGCATCAGGTGGTAATAGTGTAAGGACTTGGAAAGTGAAACAGTGCCTAGAGAGTGAAAAAATGCCGCACTACTTCCACTGTATAGGTAGCTATGGAAGAAAGATGAATCCACTAAAGATAACGAAGTAGTCTTTTTAATGTTGTAGGCAAAGTGTATGGGGAAATTCTGTTTGAGGGTGGAAGAAGTATAATAGAGAAAAATGATAAGGAGGTTTGTTTCAAATTATATACAAACAAAGTTTTCACAACCATTCGTAGAATAGATCTTAATTATTCTCTCCCAAAACAGACATTTTTAAATAGCCGAAACTGTTTTCTTCTTTAGCTCGCAAAGAGGAGCAAGAAGATCTCTCACACTTGCCACCAGAGCAAATGTTCAACACGGGATGAAAACCTGCGATTGCTTGTTATTTTAATGGAGTGTTCTGAAAGAATAAAAACAAAGGATTTGTTAGCAAAATTATGGCAGTTATTTTTTTTTTCGAATTCAAAGCGCAAGATCAACGAGGACATTTCACGCATAGTTATTAGGTAGTGAAGATAGACGAAGTAGAAATAATGGAAAATATATAGACGGAGTTCCTCCTTCAGGTTTTTGAGCCGGGAAGTGGTACTTTTACTTCTACTACACCATCCACCTCAAGGGGTATAGGAGAAGAAGGAAGCAGAATTAAAAAGAGGAAGCGAGATTTAAGAAGAGGTGAAAAGGACGACCCGAGAGAGACCAGAAATTTCTCTTGGTGGTACTGGGGTCGCAGGGTTGCACAACTGTGGCCACTGGGCTAGGAGGGTGTTTAATTCATCAAGGTCCCTGTAACAAGGGCATTATACCCTTCCTACACCATCCATCTCCTTGCGTGCCCCAAGAATGGGAGGGGGCAGCATTTGTATGGGCGTCCTGGCTAAAAGAACGAAATACCAATTGTGGAGTTTCTTTTACAGAAATGATATTATTATTATTATAAACTTCAAAGAGTTTACAGAATAATATAAAATATATAAATATAATAAGGGAGAAAATGATAAAATAAGGAGATATAAAATATAGAGTAATTGTAGCTCCATCATTCGTTTATTTTGTGGCAAAACCGAAATCATTTTCAAAATTAGTTAATTTCTTAATTAAGGAATCATTTGGTTCAATGGACTTTGGCCAAGGGGAAAGTGTCTGTTTTTGCTCCCTTTCCAAATGCAGGCTTTCCCAGCATATGGGGAGGAGGGAGGGGGGGGGCAGGACCCGTGTACATTGCTAGAGCTCGGCCCTGGAGAAAGGGGACGTCCTCCCGGCCCAGGGCCCCATCAGACTCAAATTAGATCGAGAATAGCTGAGGTTGATTTACTCCCGACATTTCCATGTTACCTTTTCTCGCTACTTTCAACACAAGCTTCTTCTCGTCTATTTTCTTGCCCGGACGGTAAATTCGTAGGCTAGTCGCCAACCAGGTTTTGTCAATTCGTCCGAGGTCGAGGCTTTGGGGAAGGAAGGAGACTTTATCTCTTAACATGACCGCGTCCAGCATTTTCTCTTTCTGCTGCCCCCTCCCCATCATCATTTTATGCACCCGTAAGGGGATATCATGTGACACCTAAATGCCTGTATACCCCCCCCCCACACTGCCTTTCCGGCACCAATGCCTGTAGGAGGATCTGGGGCAATATATTTTCCTCACATTATTCCTTGCTTTATTTTACCCCTTTCTAAACAGAGCTCTCATTAGTAGCTTTCCCAACGGAAATATTCCCCCAGGTCTCTTTAAACTCGATCCCTTAAATTAAAAACAAAAAACAGAGTAAATGAAATTATTTCCAATCACAAAACTTTTTTATCGAAGTCTATTATATTGTTTGATTCATTCTTCATTTTTACTTACTTCTTCCATTCCAACCCATCAATCTTTCTCTTTCTAGCCTACACCTTTTCTAGGCTTTGGAATTATAGGATTTCACTACTTCGTTAATTCTCATCTTTTTATATGATTTCTTCTTTTTATACGATTCTTTCCTCTCCGTCTCTGAATCTTGCCAACGCTCGCTTATTTCTTCCCTTAGACACACATTGACGTTGTTTGTGTGTTATGTCTGTTTCTGTGAGCGGACAACTACACTTTTGTCCTGTGGATTCTGCCGTATATTTACTTTTTATTAATTTATTTCTACTATTGTTTTATATTTTGTGAAGGACCTTCTGTAAATTTCCTTGTAGTCTATATATGACTGCGTTCTATTATTATATATATATATATTACTTGATAATGAACATGCAAATATAGTTCGAAGTACATGGCATCCCCGTTTTATTTTTCCTGTGGGTGATTTTTGCATATATACGGTACAAATGGCAATGTTATAGATGACTAAGCTCTTCATCCCCCCTCAGAAGACGCTCCTCGCACAATCATGAGATAGAATTTTTTTATTTTAGAGTGTCTATCTATCGACTGCCATCAAGGGCAAGTAATGCGTCAATAAAAACATCTAGAACAATCCTAGGCTTAAAAAAAACGAAAAGCAAAGAAAAACAACAAAAACAACAGGAAAAAACGCACAAAATAAAGAAGAAAAACAAAAAAAGCACGCTGCATCAAATGAGGGAGTCACGCTTTTCCCCGGCAATCGAGATTTCCTCCACTCCCTCCCAAAATGTCAAATAAAAAGTAGGCCAAAGCTCCCCTGAAAGTCGTAGAGTCCGCCAGTCTTCCCGAGAATAAGAGACAAGTGGTAACAGCCCCGCTCGCCCCGGTACTGGCATTAGTAACGTGAGCGAAGATCCCCAAACTGGGACCTTCAACAAGAATGCGACGAACAGTCAGGGAGAAAACGCAGTCATCGCATGGGGGCGTGTCCCGTGAGCGCCGAAGCTGCAGACAGAAGCATTGGAATTATCTCAATTTGAACAGTCGCGGTGTGATGGCACACAACTTTCGTTCTTCTCGAACGTCTCACATCTTCTTTCGCATGGAGCACCTAGGGCCGCCCTTATTCCTACCATGTAGTTTGTGTGAGGAGGAACGAAACGCTGGTTCGATCATACAGTTCTCGCCGACTCTTTTGCATGGTCATTTCTCGCAATCCCTACATGTCTAGGGACCTGGCTGAAGATAATTTAGACATCAACACGGCTTACTGCGACCGTGAATTGACGGATACCACGAACCGGGGGATGCAAGGATTTCAATGTCCCGAGAGCTCTCAGGGCACTTTGCGAGTCGCTATATATCATGATGTGGTGTCAGAACGATCACAACGCGTTATTGGAATGTGTATTGTAACCAGCTTAGACGTAAAGATAGATGCAACGCTCTGCAGGGCCCCGCTGAATTCAAACAGAGGGTTTACAGCGTGGAATACGACTCCCTTTTCGGAGTTGAAGCGATCCGTATAGACTGGCACAGTTTCAGCTGGCCCAAAGTGTGCTCTAAAAAGAGGAAAGGCAATATTTCCGGGGTGCTGTAGAAGATTATGTAGTAGAGGTTTGGCGACATTAGTCAGAAAATTGTCGTGTGCAGAAGACAGGTGACCTCCCCTCTCTAGAAAAAAACCCAATCTAGCATTTACAAAATTCTCCATCAACTTGCACACGCAGGAGGTTGCGAATTTGGTGAGGACCGGCCCGGATAAAGTGACCTTTCAGAGATTAGAGAAAAGCGAGCAGGGTAGTCATTCACCAGGTTATGTGAAGTTGCCCTCTGTTTAAATCCTTTTGACCAAATATAACTTAAAGGACACGCTTCGTTTACATAGGTGTCGAAGCATGACGTACAGGATATCGTCTACACCAAGGGGACTGTCTTCACATGAAGGGAGGGCGGAACGCAACTAACTTAAAATAAACCTGCCCTTGAAGTGCTTACTACCTCTGGATGTAAAGTCCAGTTCACGGCCCTCCGCATCATCAAATCCTCGAAGAGGAACAGAGAAAGGGCATCGGCATCTCTTCTACCTCGGGGTGGAAGTTCCCCGCATAGAAGTTGGCTGATGGCGGAATGTACGCAGAAATAAAATTATACCGGGTATTGCACATCCCGGTTGAACTCCTTACGACGTTCTCAACAAAGTACACAATGATTGCTTTAGTGCAATTGGGCAGGTTTTTATTTTTTAACATATATATTTTAAATTTTAATATTTATTGATGTGGCCAACCTCGGCCGTGAACATGCACTACATGAGATACCGGAAACTCTGCACACACCTTACGGACGAACTTCTTGCTCACGATTGCCCACACGCTTGACAGAGGACCCTGACTCGTCTACGTTGGTGTGCTGGACGTTTCAGGCCTTGCCCTTGAAATGCACGCACAGGCTGTAGTCGATGGGAGTGAGGTTGGGTGACTGGCGCAGCCAAAAATACTTCATTCATAAGTTTACGTTAGACCCTAACTACTCTCGCATGGTCCTGACCATGTGGACCAAAGCACCATCCTGGTGAAAACTTAAGCGGCTTTCTTCATGATTTTTTTCACCCAAGGAAGGACTTACGCGGCCAAGATTCCCTGTAATCGGATGCGGTGAGCCTGTAACCGGTAGCAAGCCACACTGGCAAACTCTTCTCGCCGTTCAAAGCCACGACAGAGAGTATCATCATGGAGGCCAGTGCTTGCTCGTGGATACTTTGCAGACCTCGGAGACGTCCTACCGAAGCTTATAACGTGATAGTTCTTCTTTTTGATGATCAGATCGACTCTCAAGTTGTTGACAAGGCAACGAGGCCGCCCCGACGTTTTTAGAGTAAACATTCGGTGAGCAAAGGCCTTTCTACGAACTTCGATCTGTTTTCGCCATCTATTTTGACGGCCCTGGACATAGTGGCCACGATTTTCTTCACGAGCATGTCATTTTGATCTTCAGACCACTTTTGAATGCCTTACTCACGACCAAACGGTTGACAACTGGAGGTCTGCCTGAAAGAGTTTGATCTTTGAAGTCTTCCCCGTTCTTGATCCTCTCCGCGACTCTGTGGACAGTTATCTGGCTCTTGTTGAGCCACTTGGTGAAGTCAAACTTGTTTTTGCTCTCGCGCAGAAGATCAGAGATCTCGATTCTCTCCACTTCCACCTATCCACACCTGCACACAATGGACAAAACGTTTTCATGACAGGTGCTGGAAAAGTATAACTTCAAGTTTGTTTGAAGAAACTTTTTCTACCGCACACGTAAACCTCTCGAATAATAGAAAATCCCGAGTATAACAGTACTCTGAAGCTGATGGCCGTGGAACACGGTATCGTCTCCGAGGACTTGCTGGGGGAGGTTGTGCTTGCTCTGTACTTCTTTTCATCACTTCACCCCGGACGCTTTGGCGGTCACGGAGGCATCGGTAGCGGAGTACCTCTGGATGGTCTCTCGCCTTCAACTGGTCCCGTGCAGAGTTGTGAGGGGGCGTGGGAGCCGATGCTCCTCTAGTGCCCTCTTTCTTTCCTCTGATAGCCTAAGAAACACCAGAAGACGGCTGTACAAGGAACAGCAGCGCACTGCCTCTTCTGGATCTAACGATTTTCTGGAGGTCCACGGCCATTTTTTCTTACGGTAAACGATCACATAGGGAAGTTTTGGTTTTAGCTGATTGGTAGTGTAAGCCCGTGGAGCCCTCAGCTCTACAAGGGTAGTGCCAGGGGAGATGGTTGGGCCGTGCTTTTAGGTTTCTAGGGGCGATGGATAGATGGTGCCTTTTTAACTTTAGAGGGATAGGAAATCATTGGTTGCACACGGCGCAACAGGACCAATTCCTTGCCGTCTCTGAAAGAGGGTTGCTCCACCCCCTGGACGGCTAGGACCACCTTCTCGAAAAGATACCAGCTACATTTTTTCGAGGAAGTAGATTAGGACTCGACATAATTCTCACATATGGGATTGTATAATAAAGGATTTATCATGCAAATCATTTGAGTTGTTTGCTCAGCTTGGCCGTCTACAAGTTCGACTTGCATGGCCGTAGAGGTGGCAATTGTACATATCCGTGGCCAAGGCACGAATGCTGTGACGCGGTAACAATACCAAACGTAACTCAAGGATATTCTCGCCATCGAGCGTGGCGAACTGTATAGTAGAGGTGGGTCTCGATACTTATTCCGCTTTTCTCACCATATTTAGGACGCTTCACCAAGCTCTTCAGTGATGCCTTCTAAGAAGTTTTAAAGTTGGAACATGCGTCATTTGAGGAACATTCAGCCGAAGGTGTACCAAATTACAAGATAACGTTTGAAGCCAGCAGGCTCGAAGATGGAGTCCCGACGTCATCGAGGGTCCCTCACTCCAGATGCAACTTCATTATTGTCTTGGACTGGTTTTCTCCGACCGAGGGCATCTCGGCGCCGGACTCAAGAGTCGTGGCTTGGTTAATCTGTAGAAACGGCAAGAAGCCCGGCTGTCCCCGGTGCCCCATCAAAAGGATAGGAACGATTCGTCTTAGCGTTCTTTTTACCATTTCATTTTCTTTTTTGAATGGGATAGCGGTGATTAAGCCCTCTTTTTCCAATCCCGGTAAGGACAGGAAGACCAGAAGAGCCAACTTCAGCTATGTCCTCCTCCAAAATAGTAAGGCCCATGGCTGATAAAGGACCATCAATCAAGCAAAAAGGGCCCTCCTCTCCTTTTACTTCTTCAAGGGCCTGTGCCGCCGCATAAGGATCTTGCACAGGAGCGGTCATTAGCTCGCGTGTCTCTGCCATAGATTCTTTGTCCTCTAATTTTGAACTCCCTGTCATCTGGTTCAGGGGCACCTCCTAAATCATTTCCAACTTAGGAGTCTCTAAGGCGCTATCTCTTCCGCCTTAAGGTGTCATGTTTCACGATGGAGCACTCTCTAGGCTTGTAGTTAACATCATTCGGACCGGCAAGCCGAACTACATCGGGAATGAAATAATGGGCAATTACGTCCGTCCCACATAAGTTCAGATGGAGGAAAGAAGCAGTATGAAAATAATAGTAGAACAACATTAACGATATTCAAGGGATTGGAACTAATTTGGGGTTCTGCGATGCACTGTTGATTAAACAAAATATTTTTAGTGATCACTTCTGGTATCCATTACTGCATAATGCCCAATTTCAGTGTAGAGATGAGGTTACAGTGAATGGGGTGGATTTGCAGCCAGTAGGTTATCAAATTCACTGTAGGTATCTTCTTTCGGTTGCTGCGGCTTCATTGTTGATCGTAATAAGTTAATTCATTTTCACGTATTTTATTACTTAATTTAAGTGTAATTACACTTAGACGATACAATTAACTTACAAAATAAATGTACTGGGGAAAATGAGCGACAAAAGAGGAATGTTGACTTACCTTGGGATTTTCCTATCTTTCTGACAGAATTATAATCGGGCCCTGTATCGAGTATAATTTGCCTCCTTCATTGGCCCTTAAGTAAGCATGATTTACGTCAATCATTAAACGCTATTATTGTATTAATGGACTATTATTTTTTTTCGTTACCACCTGCTTTTTCTATTTTCAACCTAACCATTATATTTCTATCAATCTTCAGTTTTATTTGTATTTTCACCAAATAATTGCTCCACATTCCTATCTTTATCACGTTATAAAATTGAGTAATTCTTCAAGAGTTTTAGTTAGCTATTGCCGTAGGTCAGGTAGATTTCATTGTCCTTCGCTTGCCCGCCCTAGACGCGGGGCAGGGAGGAGTCCCTTATAAGTATGGGGATATTCGAGTGTGTTTATTACGTTGGCAGACTTAGAAAATAGATCAATGGCTTTTTATGTGGTTCTGGGATTTAAACAAGACAAACAAAAATAATCTTTACTACTATACAAACACATAACAGAATTTAAAAATAATTGGTAGACAATGGTAAAACTAATCGTTCGGCAAATGAATTAATTTACAATGAAATGCTTCGGCAGGAGTTATGAGTAGCACAATATTTAATCGAGTGAGAATGGGTGGACATTACGGGTGGAGCTTCGTAGTCGGAAAGCGTCACACCTCTTCCTCGGTGATCGAGAAAGCGGTAATAGGCTTACGGGGCCTCGAGTGGTAGTTCGAGGGAGTATCCTTGCAGGGCACGGAGCGAAGCGCGTATTCCATAATGAGTCCTTACGTCCTTGATTGCCATAATTCTGAAAAAACTGGTTTCTTGCCTGCGAGTCCTTAGATTAACATGAAGTCGCCAAAGAAGGAGCACGTGTGTCCTTAGGCTGGTTCCAGTGAATCTTCGTGATTACTGCTTGGATACTGCGTGAGCAGTGCCTGCCACCTGGTTGAATAATAATTTTCTCGTTTCCGCGCTGGGAAATGTATAAATAAGGCTTCGCCGGAAGCAATTTTGTTTGCCGTTGGAAGTGGGTCCCACTCCGATTCAAGACTCGGCAAGTGAGGCTTAGCGCCCTCTCGCTGATTTGTGTTCGGGGCTCCAGCTAGACTCGTCTTGCTTCCTTATCGCCCTCGTAGTTTACCGAAAGATTCGTTCGTCCATGTGATACCCCTTTAAGCTTCTTAGTCTGCGTGAATCTCTTTCTCTCTTTTTTTTTCTCTCTCTCTCTCTCTCTCTCTCTCTGACAGGCATTTAGGTGAAAATTGCGTAATAATTGCCGTTTAAATGTTTGCCTATGTAATAAAATTAACTTTGGGAAAAAAGTATTATTAATTTCGCCTTCTACGAGAAAAGTAATTTAAAGTTAAATCAAAACTTTCTCAAGTTTTGTCTTCACTATTGCCATTAAAGAAGAGAGAGAGCTTTTAATCTTGACTTAAGTGCGAGGCTACGGCAAACGATAGAACAATTTATGGATTCGCACTCATATACACTATACAAAATAGCATCTAAAGCTTATTAATCTAAGCTTTCAGTTGCTTTTCTTCATTAACTTAATTTAATGGATTCTTTTAAGACTCATTATTACGCTTTTAAGAACGGGTTTTTATGACTTAGCTGAGATGAGATTCATTTTTAACCAATAATAATAATGAAAGCAAATTTGTTTGAAGTTATCATTTACCTTGTGATTTAACGTAAAATTGGGAAAACAAGATAAGCCGGCTATATATATATATATATATATATATATATATATATATATATATATATATATATATATGAGAGCTTGACTGAAATTGGTCTATTTCTGTTCAAAAAACACCTGCAACTGATCGCAATTGGATGTCTTCTGTTTATTAACTGCTACTTTGATTATCACCTACAAAATCGCTTTGTGGTTCAGATCTGACGATTTTTTTAGGCAAAGTCCCAACAGTTCGATGTTATTTTCAGCTAAGAACTTTTTTATTGCTTTTAATTTGTTACAAGATATGCCATTATACTGAAAACTACACTTATCATCGCCAAAATGGTCCCAAACTGTTGGGAAAAGTTGCTGATGAAGTACGTTTTGGTACCATTTTGAATTCATGGCATTTTTCTTGGGCAAAATATTCAGTGCTCCAGATTCCTTAGACGAGAAGCAGCCACAGATACGGAGAGTGTCGGGATACTTCACAGTGGGCACGACACAAAACTCGTGAAAGAGCGCCCATTTCTTTCTCTTAATGAGGGATCTTCCAGAAGCTCCAAACGAGCGCAGAGGAACTTTATCAGAGAATATCACTTTTCTCCACTCTTCAAAAGTTCATTCTTTATATTTTCTGCTAAAGTGGAACCTATCCTAAAGGTTTGTCTCGGTGAGACGAGGCTTCTTCTCAGCCCTTCTCGAATTTGCGCGTTGAAGCGCTCTTATCTGTTTCTTTCCAATCGTGAGCGAGCTTGTCACTGGAGGCAGCCAGATCCTTGGGCTAGGACCTTACCAAGAGGTCATTTTGGTGTTCATTGGAAACTCTTGTGCATCTAGAGGACTTATCCACATGTTTGTAACCAGTCCTTTTATAGTCATTAATGATCTTGAATTTGATATTATTTTTTGCCGTAGCTATGACCTCATAAGCCTCTTGAAAAACGGGATTCATTGCCTTGATTCAATCAATACATATTAACAACCATGCTGCTAATTTAACTACGATGTAGAAGTTTAGGGGTATCAAGTAATTTAAACAAGTTTAGTTTTAATGTGTCGAATTAGCAAAAGTGGAAATTATGATGTTTTACGGTAATTCTACAGATGAGTAATTCCATTTCTTTGAAAATACTACTTTCGGGTACTAATATCTAGGAAAAATGTGTTTTGCGCGCCGAATAAATAGCAACAGACATTCAGATAGACCTACAGAATAGATTTAAACTATTTAAAACAACAACAGTCTATTCAGATGGGCCTATAAAATAGATTGAGAGTATTTTTTTTAATAAAACGTTGTTGTTTATCTTTAAAATTACCTCATATCCTTCTCGCTAAATCTAATTCAGCCTTACTTGCATTAGGCCGTGTATATGACAGCTTCAAAACGACCATAATATTCACGCGAGAATGTAAGTACAGTTTTTTTACAACCATCACAAAGAGCGTTCATTTTGAATTAAAAGTTATGCCACGGCGTACCACTGAAATAGGCTTCTTATTTGGTTCTTTTCTGGCGGAAAAACTAAAAATTTACTAAAAACATATAAACGCCAATGTAGAAGTCTAAATACCGCGTACATAGGTGTACGCAGAAACACTCCGACACAAAGCTGCGCGCCCTCTCGTATCCCTAAAATGCACCTCTCGCCTAGAATTCTCCGTCGCCCTTTTTCGCACCGCCGTAAAATCTGAGATGGCTCGAAGCCATGAATGACATATCTTCAACCCAAAGATAAAAAAGACCTTTGGCGCGACGATACGGATTTTAAGAGAATTCGATTCTCTCTCTCGATTCTGCTCGTAAGAGAAATAAAAGGAAGACTTCTCCCTGGAATCAGGCAGAAGCCCTTGGACCCACGTCGAGTTTGTGTGAAACTCGATCCACATAAAAAAATGGGGAATTGGTTTTGCCGTCACGGCACTTGTAGGTGCCAAACTTCTCGCAGCCATCCCCCACTTTCAGAGTCTGAGGTTACACAGGACCTCCCTCTGCGGATTACCCTAGACGTAGCTAGGTAATCAGTTTTGTCTACCCACTCCAGGAGCCGAATAATCGGACAGTTACTTCGACGAAGAAGTCCAATTAAGTCACTGTTTGGCTCACCTTCGTGATCCGGCATAGGATCAGTATATCACCGGTCTAGTATTACCCTCTCATTCGGTAACCTCGGACGGCCGGACAAGGTGCGATCATCGTCACCAGAATAAGATCTTCACCACCCCCCTTCAAAAATACTTACGAACTCAAAGGTATCGTTAATTGAATTATCCCCTCCTCTAACTTCACCAGTTTATTTGTGAACTAGAATTCTCATCCTGAACCCATACCCTCGAATATTAGAAGTGCTTACTTAATTCAGTGTTTAACTTAATAATAATATTCCTTTCGTTCTGCCTGGTGTCATTAAGACGCAAACATCCCAGTGAGTAATCTGCAAGTAATCCGCACGACATTTTGTAGGCTTATTTATTCAGTGCAAGATTCATCCTATTTATATTTATATCCGCTGTTGCTTATTTCAAATTCATGTACATTAAAGATTATTTTTATATTTGTGTGTTTAACTATTTGAACGATCCATTGGCAATTATTAAGCAATCCACTCGGCTTAAATCTCAATATTCCACCGACTCACCCATGGTTGGCTTTTACTGAGTGGAGAACACACTCAGGAGATCATCATTTTAGTTTTAAACAAAAGGGTACGCACCGGGGTTATTCTTATTCATAAGGAGGGGCTAAGGTAGGTGTATTGGATACGCTTCACCTCAGCTTCACCTCGGTGCGGTAATAAAATATATGTCCAGGAAGTGGGACTGGGATTACCCACTTACTCAAACCTCAACAGCCCCCTAATTACATAACTTAATCTAAATAAGACTAAAAAGAACTAACCTGCCTAAGCCCCCTCCTAACCCAAGCATTTTTTTGAGGTTCAAAACAAGCTATCAATGGCAAGATAAATGTCAATCTATTTTTAGTTATAACATCTTAATTAGACAAGCTGAACCTGCGGTACTCCTTCCTACAGGAGGAGATTGCGTTTCGCAGGCAGACCTTTGGTCAGGGGCCTACGGCATATCAGGCTATGGCCACGGGTCTAATTTTTTCTAAGAGGTTTCCAGTACATATTTCCAAATAATTTACTCTTGATCTAGGTTTTCTCCTATCCATGCTTATTTTCTAGGCTTAAAGTAAAGAAAAACAACTATCGGAATCCTTTTGAAATACCAAAAAAAAACACTAGCAGATCTTTCTTTTTTTATCTAAATTTGTATATATAATTTAGTTTTGGTTTAATGAGTTTAAAGGGTCAGTAGTCTTTTTTTCTCGGGCTAAAAATTAAAATAGAAATCTATTTTAGAAATAAACTCGAGAAAACATTCGAAATTGGGTACGGAAAACCCCCCAAAATACACATTGTACAGATCGGTAACCCCAGTGTATCCATGTAAAGATTAGCTACCCCACACATAACTGGTTGGCCACTACTTTGCAATATTAGCCACTAGACAAAATTAGATGACAAGAAGTTTGTAAAGTAGAAAAAAGAAAGAGGCTAAAATGGAAATGTCTAGATGGAATAAAGCCTAGTTAGTCAACCTAGAGACTGCCAAGGACAAGGGGTCAGAAGAAGGACATATCGCTTTTCCAGATACTAGGTGTAACAGTCTACATAGGGTCCACCCTTTCAGGGCTTTCAAAAGACAAAGGTGAGCAGGGATGAGAGCAGTGGAAATCTGACTTCTCAGAAATATACCCCACTCTACGACAGTGCAAGAATGGAGCGCACAAAGCAAAAAAATAACATGGCAAAACGCCAGTGAGATTTGCCTTTTTTCAGTCTTACATATTAGTCATACTATCTTCTGGCATGTGTGGTAAAGGCGGCAAAGACCAGATATCATGCAATTGCCAGGGATGTGTGGATTAAAATTCTTGTTCCTCAGGGGGAAATAAGAAAAGACAGTAATAAACATGACAGTCATGAACGCACCTAGTTAATATGCATCCATGTGTGAGTATGAAATAGGAGCAGATGGAGGTTGAAATGGGTAAGCTAAGTGTCCTTACCTTGGTCACTGTTACATGGCGCAAGTGACTCACATATGAATAACAACTCATTTGCGGTGACTTCATTCTTCCTAGCCACAAGAGAACTTTTGTGCATTCATTGACATCATCGACCTCTTCTCTCTTATGCAACATGTGTCATCCTCAACACACATACATGGTAATAGCCTGGACTTAGTCATCTCGAACCTCCATATCTATAATCTAACAGTAACTAACCTTTCCAATGCGATTTCCGACCACTTCTTGGTCAATTTTAAATTCTATATTTCTTACCACTCACCTCCACTCTCGTCCCGAGATCCTACTCCTTTCGGAGACTATCGTCAATTGATACTACTTCTCTATTTAACGATGTTGTTTCTGCCCTACCTCTGATTGATACTACTGCTTCACCTGACCAAACCTTAAACTCTCTGCACCAATCATTACTCGCCTGCCTGACGCGCACGCCCCCCTTATACTCCTTCTTTAAACCACCATCAGCGCGCCCCTTGGTTCATCATGGAACTCCTTTGTTCAAAGAGGTCCTTACGTGCCTAAGAACAAGCCCTTCGTAAAGCATGCCCCCGTGGGCAGGATACGACCTCCTTCTCACTTGCCTATCGCCTTGCTACTTCGACTTATTCTTCCAAATTAAAATTCACGCAAACTTTTGTTTGGGAGCAAGAATGACCCTCGCACTATCTTTCGTCTCCTCTCTCGTCTTTCCTTGCCTAGCCCCATTTATCTCACCTCTCCCCACATCAACCCCTCTACATTTTCTAAATTTTTGTCTGATAAAGTTATTAACTTTCACGCCATACAACTTCAGTCATCTGAACTAGTCCATGCTGTTCTCCCTGACCATACTCCATTGCCGCTTAACGTCCTCACTCGGGAGTCCTCTGAGGAAGTAACTGCGCTGATCTCACGCTCTAACAAATCTGGATCACTCAAGGAGATCTTTCCACCCAAACTCCTCCACCAAATTCTCCATGCTGTCCTCCCACTGATTCTTCATCTCAGTACACCACTTGCCACAGTGGTAGTTCCCTCTGACTTCAAACATGCCTCAATTCGTCCTATCATTGAAAAAACACCTTAATCCCTTTGAACCATCTAGATATCGACCTAACTCTCAGCATCAATTCCTCTCTAAGGTCCTCGAGAGAGTGGTTTTCTCTCGCCTTAATAACCATATTTCTAACTGCAATATCGATGAAACGTACCAGTCGGGATTCAAAGCAAAGCACTCTGCTGAAACTGCTCTTCTTAATGTTTCAGACGGTTGACGTAGAGCAGCCGATAGGGGTTGTACGTCCATTCTAGTCCTCCTTGACATCTCCTCTGCTTTCGGCACCATCGACCAGACTGTACTTCTTGATCGTCTTCACACTTTCCTTGGTCTCTCGGGCACTGCACTTGCTTGGTTCTGCTCATACCTCTCCTCTAGCACTCAGTCGGTCGCGCTTGATAACCTCTCTTCCGAGGTGGCGCCCATTCATTTTGAGATGCTTCAGGGCTCAATCATTGGTCCCCTCTTCTTTCGAATCTACTTACTTCCTTTTTGCTCCGTTCTTCATGATTTGGGTGTCTCCTTCGAACTCTATGCTGAGGACACTCAGATATACCTTTACTTATCCCTTGTGGACTAATTTCGATCAATTACCAAGCTCCTTTCAGCCTTCACCTCCATAAGCGAATGGTTGTCTGCCAACTTTCTCAAACTTAACCACGATAAAACTGATGTTCTCCTTATTGGTACCGCTTCGAGAGTGGAGAAATCTAAAGGTCTCTTCCCTTCCCTTAACCTTAGGCAAACCAATTTCGCCTTCTATGTTACTGTCAGTAGTCTTGGTGTTATTTTTGACGAGCAACTCTCGTTTAAATCGCACATCTATCGTATCTGTAAGTCTTCCCTCGGTTTTCTTTGCAAATTCTCACGTGTTCGTTCCCACTTTGATCGACGTAGCCTTGAGAGTGCGATTCATGCCTTCGTCACCTAACTTTTAGACTACTGCAATTCTCTTCTAGTGAATCTCCCTTTTTCGTCACTTCGCCCCCTACAACTAGTTTCAAAGTATGCTGCCCGGCACCTCCTTTGTTAACCACTGTTCTCTCCTTCGATGCCTCTGTTACAGGAGCTACACTCGTTAGCTATTCGCTTCCGTACCCACTATAAAATTCTTCTCATCACCTATAAGGCCCTAAACCTCAAGGTTCCACCTTATCTCTCTTCTGCCCTCTCCCGTCGTCGAACTCCTTGGGCACTGTGGTCTAACCTCGCTCCATCCTGAACACTCCTCGTTCTGTCCTCTGCTCGAAGGGTGACCGTTCCTTCTCAGTTTGTTCTCCTAGAATCTGGAATGCTCTTCCTGTCCAAGTCCGATCCTCTCCCTCCCTTGCTACTTTTAAACGTCTCATGAAGACTCATCTCTTCGAAATTGCCTTCTCTCCCCTGTAAACTTTCTCTACACTCGCTTCACAACCTGCGCTTTGTGAGGGCTAACATCCCTGAAGGGCGCATTCTAAATACCTATTATTATTATTATTATTATTATATTATTAGCTTGTAAAGAGCCGCAGCCCCTTTACTGGGCTTGTAAATATAATCTTTAAACAGTTACGATCAATTAATCGAGCAAAGTAAAATAGCAAGGTAATAAATATTTTTTATTAAAACATTTCTAGATTAAAAAAGAACATGTTAAAAGAAAACATTTCAAATTTAATTAAATTGATCAGTAATTGGCCTGAAATAAACGTGTCATGTTTATTTCGGTTCTGCTGCAACACGACTCCTATTATTCGGCTTGATTCCAACCTTAATTATTTAAATATAAACAACATAATTATTTTAGTTATTTTAAAAGTAATAAAAAAAAACTATAATAATGTAAAAAGTAAATAAATTTATAATGGTTAAGCTACTGTTTACCAAAACTATGAAATACATAGTAGGGGTAATTAAAAAAAAATCACTCATCATAGCCTTTCAACGATGTTTCTCCGAGAGTTTTACTCTGAAATTGTTTAGGTGAGGGAGTTGCTGCAACGTTTTTGTTAAATAATGGTCATATTCTGTAGCCTGATGCTTGCAATAAATGTAATGGACCAACTATGCTAGCAACAAAGAAATTACGATGAAAACGACCCTAAGAATGTTAAAATTAACAGAAACCATGTTCGGAGATTTGATGGTCATTAGGTGTTTGGTTTAATAAAAGGTAATGATTCACGATACATTTGCACACATAAAAGAGATGCAGCAACTCTATGATTAATTATTATTCAAATTGAAATAGCCATTTAATCTACGATATACTCGGATGAATGGCCTGCCTTTCGTCATCTTTTACAACTTGGATTTGATCATCACACAATGAACTATCATTATTATTATTTCACAAGATAAGACAGTTAGAATGGGAAGAGTGCAAGCACTATAGATTGATTGTAATTAGCAATCCCCGCACACTTGAAACTTCGAAGACTGAACGATGGTAAAAGAAAAGGAAGTGAGATAGAGGAAACAAACTGGGAGAAAATAGGTAAAGAAGAACCTCAAGGCTTCCAGTCATATATGGATTCAGTTAAATTAAATTGAGTAATAAAATTTAATACATTTTTTTTGAAAAACAGCATATAACAACATTCAAACAAAACAAGATATACTGTATATTCAAACAATAAAAAACAACAAATAACAAAATAACGAAAAATGGCTCATGATGAACACAAAATCTTATTAGCTTTCTTTTTGAAAGCATCTACACTATTCGATGCACAAGTCTCTTCGTCCAAGGAATTCCAAAGATGGACAACACTTGGCAGAAAGCAACGCTGAAACTGGCTCGTACGGCATCTGATAGACTGAAAACAAAGAGGATGCCGGGCCAAAGCCTGACGAGTGTTTCTCCTTGCTACAAAGCGATTTGGCAAGGAAATATACAGCGAGTGATGCGCATTGGATTGTATCTTATAGAGCATGCACACATTGCTGATCTTCCGGCAATGTACAAGGTTCCATGGGACATTACTGCTACAAAGAAAGCTAGCAGTATAAGAGACTCTGTCAATAAGATGCAAGTGTGAGGTAGCAACAGAAGACCAGACAGGTGCACAATATTCCAAAGCTGGAAGAATATTGCTTCGGAAGCAAGTGGTGGACACGCAAGCATCATTAAAGGTGGCATAAATCCTTCTCATGATTTCCAATTTCTGCGAAGCAGTAGTCACAAGAGATCTGATGTGACACTCAAAAGTTAATTTAGAATCAAATTTAACGCCCAAAATTTCCAGTTCGTCCACATCGTTCAATGCTAAACTATCAACATGAAGAGGTTCATGTGGAGGAAAAGGGCTACGAGATCGTGAGATTTATATACATTTAGCTTTAGTGATGTTAAGCTTCATGTTCCATGTATGACACCATATAGAAGTGCATCAAAGATCTTTATTGAGGGAATTAGATGCAATGCTGCGAGAGTGAGGGGAATCAATAGTCGCGAGCAGAGTTACATCGTCTGCATAACCATACATAATATTTTTTGTGATGCTTAAGAGGTCAGCGGTGTAAATATTAAGGAGCAGGGGTCCGAGAACACTGCCCTGCGGAACGCCCGAGTGGACAAGATGCCAGTGAAGGAAGTTGGCATCAACTCAAACCCTGTGGGTGCGACCCACCAGGAATTGCTCTAAAATAGATAAAATCCGTCCACCAACAACAATATCTCTTAGCTTCTTCAGCAAGCCATTATGATTCACTGCATCAAAGGCAGCTGAGAGATACAGTTGAACTATGTGGGGCTCATGCCCCTGGTCTAGTGCTAACTGGATCTTGTGAAAGATCGTAAGCAAATTGGTTACAAGGGAAAACACCTAATCTCTCAAGAAAGTGGGAAAGGCGAGCTGCAACGAGGTGTTTAAAAACTTTAGAAAGTATTGGTGTAAAAGAGATTGGACGATAATTGGAGGGATCAGAGGAAGGAGTTCCCTTGGAAATAGGCGTAATGTGAGCCACCCTCCAGCACTCGGGAACGATCCAGATCGCATGAGGCATCTAAATACTGCACTCATTTTTCTGGAGATTACACCAGAAGTTTCCTTGAAAAACAAAGGAAACATCTTAAGGGGATCTGTGCCCCCTATGGATCAAGAGCATTAAGTAACTTCTCTACTTCCTTGGACCGAAATACAATTTTATTAAGAGTAGGCATACTGGCCATTTCAAGAAAATTACGTAAATCCCAATGATCGATCTCATACTCAGCGAATAGAAAAAAAGTTGGTTGGAGAGGAATATATATATATATATATATATATATATATATATATATATATATATATATATAGAGAGAGAGAGAGAGAGAGAGAGAGAGAGAGAATAAAAAGCGAGGAGTTCCAACCTATCACTTTCAAGGGCATTATTTAGAGGAATGTTGCAAGATGTACGAATCGTATATAATACTCAATAAAAATATATTATTATTTTTCATGGGGACATATATATATTTACTAAATAAATGTATAATTGTATATTTTTATACATTTTATAATGTATTTTTAGGTAAGAATCATTCTACGGTAAAAGCATATGGTAGGAATCATGCTACAGTAACAATTTTATTTCTTTCTCCCCACATAAATTCTTAAAGATATGAATATTAAAATTCCCTGTTGCATCCTCGCATGCTCTTTCTAGGCGATTTGTGCTTTCCACCAAAGCTTTCAATTAATTGTGTATGCACACCTGTATGTGGGTCCACAAAACAAACACAATGGTTGTTTTGTGATGAACAATACCGAGGTCTTGTTCAATATTTGAGCATGCTTTCCATTGGTCACTATGAATAAATGTTTTAGCCCTGACCAATTTTTTCATTAAGGATAATAGTCATGGCATTACGAGATTAAACTCTTCCCATGTAACGTAAACAAAGAACTGAACTTGTATCAACAAAACCGAAACAGATTGGACTCATTTGGTACGCGTCTTCTATGGTATTTATGGTTATGGGAAAAATTTTAACAATCAGTCCTACACCACTAAGCTCAACGGGACGTTTTTCGAATTATTTTGGGTATATTTCAGGGAAAATTTAAAACTGTCTACTACTGTTACTTTTGAAAAATTTAAGAAATTTAAAGTCTGAGTAACACTTGTATCCTCACGTTAATAGAAGTGTGCTTCTATCTGAAGTGATAACTTTGATCGCAAAAATACGAGTCCCTACGAATTAAAGCGGTTTGTTTGTATTTTCCACAGACTTTCTGTCGACATTTCCATATGTATTTATCTTTAATTTTTCTTCATTTCAATGCTCAATAATCCATCCTCCTGCTTCATCCAGTTTATAACTACCAGTGGACTTTCAACCAATAATTACATTATTGTGCTCTTAACAAATATATTTGAAGAACTAAGCTCGTATATATATATATATATATATATATATATATATATATATATATATATATATATATATATATATATATATATATATATATATATATATATATATATAAATATATATATATATATAGAGAGAGAGAGAGAGAGAGAGAGAGAGAGAGAGAGAAAGAAAGAATGAGAGAAAGAGAGAGAAGTAGAGAGAGATTTTCAATACTTTTGTTATTCCTTGATAAATAAATCGAAATAAAGTTCGAAAGTACTTGGAATCCTCGTATTAAATTTCCTTGTGGACTTTGTTGCATTCATTGCTTACTCACGCAAGATACTTTGAGTTTTCCACATATCTATATATATATCATGAACTGTTGAGTTCCTTCCAAATCTCGGTTTGAATATGAAGTTGAAAACCAAGAACGCTATTGATAAAAACATCTTCATTTTTTTTTTGTCTGGGTTTGAACGTTTCGAGGTCCTAGCCTTATCATCAGCACTAAGAAACTAAGAGGGTAAAGGGTTAAAATTTCAAGTTTTATAAAATATTAATATTTGATAAGCAATTTAGGATAAGCTGTTAATGTAGGAATAAAATTTTCATTAATTTAAGATACAATGTAGAGATTGGATGCAGTTTGACTTATATTTAAGTTACGTTTCAGTTTTAGGATGAAAGGTGATCCTAATATTCGTAGTTCATTGGGACTGGGGGCTTTGGCTAAGTATTTTAAAGTTATCGGAACTAATTTCAGATTGACATATTTTGATGTGATCTCATATGGGCGAGGGGGTCTGGTATATTTAGAACCAGTCCCGTGCGGTTTGATGTTCCCTAATGCTGCTCGAGGCGACAACTATATCTATAAATTATACAGGAGCGGACTTCGATCCCTACAACTGAAATAGGTTTCAATATTGTGCCTGAGATATGGATAGAATTTATTTAGTCGTCTGATTTCCTTCCAAAGTATGTGAGACTAAAGAAAATGGCCAATTCCTCTACAGCACCCTCTGTTGAATTTTCATGATAGAGAGAATTAAGAAAGTTTTTAATGTTTTCCCCTAGTAAGAGCAACCATTATTTTCAGTGAATGTCTCATTTTTTAACTTCACATTTGTAATTCTTTTTGTTTGAAAATATTCCAAAACATTCCATAATTATATTTATTTTCAAAAAGTTTAATTTTCTTTCCTTCCGACCTGCCATATCCACTTGGACTTTAGCAACCAAAGAGCGCCACCTATTTCTTTGGCTTTGTTCCATGGTTATACTTGGATAGTACGTAGTAAGGTCACCAACCCTTTTCTACGGTGATTGGCCGATTACCTGCTATGTTCCAGGCTCGCCTTAAATGTCTCACCAAAGGCTCAAAGTCTAATGCTCATGTGCTCAGCTTGCTACTTGAGTGTTGGCAAGACTCTATACCATAGGAGCAATAGCTCGCATGGCTCCCCCTACTTTTTGCCTGAGGATATATTCACTGCCCTAGACTAGCAGCTACTTGGAGCCACAAGTGAGAGTTGGGTGAATGGTGCTGCCCAGGTGCGTGAAGCAACCCCGTATTATGTGGCTGCCCCATGTTCAATGTACCACATCTCCCATTATTTGAGAGTCGTGGTCGCATTTAGTTTATAAACATTATTTCTCATCATCATCATCATCATCATCTTCACTAACTCTATAATTTAAGGAGTGTTTTATTTTAATTATTTGAATAATAATTTGGTAAACATGAAGTTTGGCGCCGCGCCCGAAAAAGTGTATTTTTCTGCGGGTATGTTTGGTTCACCCGCGCATGCATATTCATGCGTGTTTGAGTCCTAGTTCAAATATACCCGGGGCCATTTTTGTAAAAAAAATACCAGAAAATAACCAAACAAAAAATGCTTTTTACCTACTTTATTGCGGAGGGTATACTTCTGAAATAGCGGTGACGAAAGCGTGGAATCTTTCTTTAATTCCCGTTTTGGCTAATTTGAGAAAAGAGTCCCATTCAAAGCTGATTTTTTAAATAATGGCGATCACTTCAATCATGTTTAGTTTTTGTACATATAAATTCATAATTATCTTTAATCTCTAATGCCTGACCACAAACTTCACAATCGTTTTAACTGTAAGCAAATTATGATCGTCCAAAAATGTTAACAACTTTTCTCGATCCGAAAATAAAGCATAAAGTTCGATAATAGACGAGGGGCAAATTGCACAGAACAAAGCCAGGTCGAAACTGAATTTGCCGCCTAAAAGTCATCTCTCCTCCACCCAAAAGCCTTCACAAAAAATAGTTTCTCTAAACGATCTAGCCAAGTATAGTTAAGTGCATAAAAAAGGTAATAAAAATAGTAAAATAGGAAAAAATATATTGCCAAATAAAAATGAATACAAATGAGGATAATAAAAAGACATTAAGTGAAAAACAGAATAGAAATTCACTATTTATTCATTTCTGACGTCAGTCCCCTCCTACCCCACTATAATTCGCAAAACGATTATAGTCGCAGAAATTAGTTGGTTAAATAAAAACGTTAAAAAAACGTAAGAACATTATTCTATAAACAACTATGTTTATATACTAGGTGGCTGTGCCCCCCAGACCCCCCAAATTGACTGAAACTCAGGATCATCGTAGGGGCGTCCACCCGCAGTGATAAAATCTCAACGAGCAGTTCCCTTGAATTTACTTCAAAAAGGTGAAACATATTGGAACACGGACGAAATATTTTACGCCTCATTGTTCGTGCCGCCGATCGTAATCTTCACCGATAATTTCAAAGTTATTTATAATAATTAATTCTTTTATAATATCAAAACACAAAATGATGAAGTTCAGAAATAAAAGTATCGAAATTTTGTGAATTTTTTAAAACCCAAAGAATTACAAATGGTGAAGTTCAGTAAATTTATTTTTATATATCTTCTTCTTAACTATATTTTAGAACGTGATATTTTGAAAGGAGGGAAATTTAGTTTAGTGTTCCTTTTCAAAATTACTATAATTGGCGAAGTTCAGAAAATTTATAAAAATTTAACTATGGCTGCTTTTTTTTAGATTTAAATTTTAATCTTAGTAGCGAATCCATTTCCTGGTTCTATATATTTAGATTTGGTAATGCTATTCAATAGCAGCGAGGATTTTTCAAGTTTCATACACTACCATCTGTCAAAAGTATAAATTAGAAAAGATTCGAAATTCGATTTATAAATTTGTTTCTTCCGCCACAATTTTCTTCTATTCAAACATATTTGTTTGATTATTTTTTTCCTTTAAAACATTTTAAAGTACAGGGTGACCACAAAAACACTCCTGAATTCCAAATATATATTATACAATCCTAGTGCCTACGGTTTATATACTAATAGAGTTTCATGTGGTATTGGTTGATATTATAGACACTCGATGTGTGCCCCTTGTTGTTGCTCGGCAAACATCAAGGCGAAAATCAAGCTCGGTCCAGACTCATTGCAGCATCTCCGACCTAATCGCATTTGAGCTTCATTGATGCTTTCCTGCAGTCATCTATAGTTGCGGGTAATGGAGCTACATAAACCTTGTCCTTGATATGTCCCCAAAGAAAAAAGTCACAAACAGTTAGGTTTGGTGATCTTGGGGGCCATTTGCAATACACCTGGTCATGTTGGCCAGCACGGCCAATACACCTGTTTGGTAGGTTCGCGTTGAAAAATGTGCGGAAAGCGAGAGACGAGTGCGGCTGTGCCCCTTACTGCGGAAAAAATGTAGCCACCACCTTCAGCAGCTAGCCTTGGAATCAACCAGTTGGTTAACATTTCCAGGTAGGTTTGCTCAGTAATGAATGGTCCTTCAAAGAAAAACGGTCCGTACACAGACCGCTCTGTTACTGCACAAAACATTAACTTTTGGGGAGTTTCCACTTAAGTAGAAGATTGCTTCATCACTGACAATGATCTTTGACAGCAGATCACGATCATTTCCCATTAACCCCTAGAGGTGCTGCAAAATTCAAAGCGCATTTCATTGTCTTGCGGGTATAACCTTTGGACCAGTTTTAGCTTATAAGGGGTAAACCTCAAGCATTTGCGTAAGATCTTGCTTACTGTGCTTTGTGGGACTCGTAACTCTCGGCTCCATCTGCGCATCGACTTCTTGGGGCTGCGAAGAAAAGTTTCTCTGATCCTATCGACAACTTCCTCTGACACCGATGAACGGCTTAAATGTCCATTTCTCTAATCACAGATGCATCCTTTCTCCCTGAAATTCCTGTACAATTTCAAAGTAGACTTGTTAGTAGGTAGATTCCCATGATCAATGCGTCTGAAAGCACGCTACACATTTGTAACACTGTTTGTTTTGGAAAATTCCAACAAACACCAGCTACATTGCTGTGGAGTTAGTGCCATCTTGGATTACATTGCCATTTAGCGGACCAAGTAGAATCTGCAAATCAGGAAGCAAACTATATTAGTTTAATGAACTGTAGGCACCAAAATTGTAAGAATATTGTAGTCCGCCTGTATTCTAAACCATAAAATGGCACTAAATGAACATAAATGAAAGAAAATATTTTCTACGTCCTAATAAATATCGCAAAAATTTATTACGTAATATAATTTGATGTATTTGTAGATATATACAATGTTTATGGACGTTTTTGACAAATAATAAAGCATTTCGAGTTTTTGGGGGATGTTTTTCGGTTTTATTTATTTTTTAACGCTTTCAAAATATGATAAAGTAGAGGATTTCTTTACTCACTTTAATATAATTTGTAATAAATCAGATATACTTTTTATTGCGTCATCTTACATTTTATGAACACATTATTTTTTTATTCTACGAAGAGCAGTTTATAGATCCTAATTTTAGCAGACGGAATTAGGCAAGACCTCACAAAAAACTCCGACGCTATTCTATATTTAGGATTGGCAAATATTTTTGTTTCTATTATGGTATGATATATCCTAGTTATGAGATGTCCTGGGTATAAGTTGTACGGTTATGAGTTGGTTGGTTATGAGTTGTTCGAGTGTGTGCTGGAGTTAAGTTGGTAATAGTTGTTCGGTCAGCATGTTTTAGGTAGCAATAGCTGTAGACCTTAATGCTTGTACTAATTAAGTAAGTTTACTATTGTCGCTAACAACTAAGTGCATACCCATGAGGGTATCTCCGCCAAAACTTTCTAATGAGAGATGGTTAAATGAAGTGATGCCATTGAAGAGAGGAACGCGTACCATCCTCGAGATGTTAGCTGCAGCATTTTTTTCCTCTCTCCAACTCTCCTTCCTTTCGTAACGACAGAGTTCGTTCGAAGTCTCGACGCCAATTGCTTGGATGAGCCGAAGATATTTCGCCTCTGAGTTTTAATTCGTCTTTTTGTATAAAGAATTGGAAATTAAAAGCTAATACGGGATTATCTACAAAAAAAAGAGGAGGGAATATAAAACATGCAAAAAATAAAAGATTAAAATTATGTTTTCAAGTTTTAATGAAGATTATGTCAATATGGACTCACCCATAATTAACCTGGAAATCATTTTTGTGTATCCATGGAAACCAGCAGAAACGATTGTACCAAGTGGAGGTTCGTCTATTGCAGATTTCATTGAGTTGGCTTTCAACATTCAACAGAGCAAACCACGCAAGCAACCAGGGTTGTTGTAGTTGCTCAATGGTTAATTAAGGATACCATAGCAACGTTTCATTATTCCACACAAGCGTTCATTCTTCACCAAGCCTCAGCATCGCCCATTCTCTCTCTTTGTATTCAGGGAGTTCTTTCTACCTCCCTTACTTTACTGCAAAGATTACAGGTGGCTTTGTGGCTATGTCTCTCCTAGGAATTTTCACTTTCTCTACCTTCATTCATCTCTTTACACTTTTCTCCTACCGAGCTTTCTATTGGAGAGGCCCTCGTTGAGTTCTCTTCTTACTTTTAAATAAGTAACAATCTATCAAACAAATCTGCACCCCACTTCTATTCCACCCTAGTTGACACGAGTGTGACAGGGAACTTTCTTCTGTAAGGTAACATACAGCACCTAAGTGGTACAAAATCCAGTTTAATAATGGTGTTTTCCTTACTCGACCTTATAAATGCTATCTGGTAAGTAGTTGTGGCACCCACTCGGAGCACGCTTATGTACAATTACTACTTGGAATGAGTGCCACCACTACTCTGGTATCTTCACCATTCCATATACTGAAGAATGGTGTTAGGTTCATAGTAGTAATTTAAGGTTTGTTGTACGACTTTATGTCACATAATTATAAGGTTCAAGCATTAGACGGGTTCATTTGTATTTGAAAGCGGTTTTATTATTATTATCATTGCTTTTCTTTTCTCTTTTGTCTAATTTCTTCTTATTCTCCATTCAATTAGTTTCTCTTTCTTTGAGGTTTACGTTCTGTAAACTACTAAATTTAGTTCAATCTTGTGTAATTAATTGCTTTACACCCACACATGATGAGTTTCAATCCCAATTAATTTCACTTTGGGGCTTCTTTTAGGATTCTCTTCATGCTGTCTTTGAGTGCGAAGGGGAGAAAACCACTGAGCTGGTTTTAGGTACTTTATAGGAGTTTCAGTCTTCAATAAAAGACCCCAAACCACTCGGAGGTTTTATCTTACCATATTCCCCCTCTCTCCATGCTTTTCTTATTCTTTTCTATATTATCTATTTCTATAATTCTTCGCGAAGCGCCTTCACCTACGTTATCCAATTGTGCGTTAATCTGCCGGCAAGATAACCTGCCCTTGCAGGGTGGCAACGCCACCTTCAGGAGAGTTACGTGACCACCCAATCATACTTCTAAAGTAATTGGCCATTATACGAGTATCTTTCTCACACTTGCACTTCCTTTTAATTCACCACCTATTTAATATCAGGTTTTTGCAACCTTTCCTTACCTAGACACTTTTATTGGTTTTTATTCATAAAAAGAAATTCATCCCTCGAATTAGATTTTTATTAATAACAAAGGTAATTTGTGTTTAATGGGTCTTGCCAATGGTCCAGAAAATTTCTTTTATTAATTCCATATAAACAAATAATACCACACTTTGTTTTCAGTAGCAAAATATTCTTTCACAGAATTCTGATCAGAGCCTCACATGGACCCGACAAAATGAGTTTCTTGACTCGATCCGAATCTTGCTTTTAGACTCAAACTTTCAAGAATTCCATCATCAATTATACCCCGAAGTCAAATATCGGAAAAACGTATGGATTTATAGACTTTAGACCTCATGAAAACGTGGGCTATTAGAGATCTGAAGGCTGGTTATTTCTAGTCTAAGCCTAATTTCGATGATCTAGAAACCTTATTAATCATATTCTTATCCCTGTGTCTGAATTTATCAGCACCATAGTCTATAGCTACGTGCGTATTTCCGAGACTAAGGCATTGTTAATTATAGTTAAAAATGAAATAGATGCGATAAGTAGGGAATGAGATTGTAGCGCCCAATTGCAAGGTGGAGTAGAGCCAACAAGGAAACTGACAAATGAGCACCCCGTTGCCCCTATTGAAATCAGGAAATGATAAATCGCAAAAATATGTATCAATGCAAAATAGAATATTTTGTAATGAGGCCAGCGAAATCGTTTGGGTTCCCACGCGAATGTACATACATACACGCATTAGAGAATAGATGTGAGCCGAAGGTTTGGACACAGATAACGGAGGCAGGGGAAAACAGTTGGACACACATAGAACGGAGTCTGATCGAACCAGCCAAAGTTTACATGAAACGGCTGAAACCACGATATCAATCTTGCTATGGATGTCGGCTTGATAATCCCGGCCAGGTGGCCAAAATGCAAATACTCTTTTGGGGCACACGTGCCTACACTGAACATCCGCACACTCTTTGACTTTGCACAGTAGAGAACACACACATATACTTCTGAGACTATAAGCTCCGCGCCGCATCCACATTAAGAGAAGAGAAGTCACGCCCCCTTAATTAGAGTTCGTATAAATAGAGGGGCTGAAACATTCTTAGGATTATTATTCATTCTTCATTATTCATCATTAGTCAGTTCGTATCAGAAGGTTTTGGGTAACACCTACTGCAAGATGTGTCCTATAGCTTTATAAACAGCATATAGTTATGTTTTGAACATCGAGGACTAATTGGAAAGTTTGTTCCGATAGCCTTATTATCTCATACGAATGAGCAACCTGTGATATTATCCTCATATTTGGAGCCATCAGTGAATAAGATGCTAAATTCTAATTTGGAATATTTTTCTGTGAAGATGGGTTTACTTGGGAGCAACTGTGTACTACAAAGGCCAAAATAAACAATAACAGGGTTCAAATTTGCTGAAAGGAATAAGGATTTTGATATATCAACCTAAGAAATTTAAGAATAATTGCGGGATTGTTCCTGTGGAATTAAGATAATCTAGATGGATCATGGTGGAATTGGTGAACTAAAAATCTTTTAAAAGGCGTAATACGAGTATAATACTCTATAAAGATAATTAAAAACAACTTAATTTAATAAGTGTGGAGTCATTCAATCTGTTAAATGTATAGTTTGGCAAAAAAAGTATAATAAAGCCGATGTGTTACTATCATCTCAAGAACTTTGCCAATGTATTATGTCGAAGCAATCGGGCGATATGAAGAGCCAGGTACAATGGAGTTACTCAATATTTTGTTATAGAAGTCTAAAGGATGTTTTTTTATGTTTTGTTATGTAAGAAATGGGTAGACAGATCAATACCGGGAGTTTTTTTTTATTGCTCGAATTTAAAACGTAATAGCAACGAGGCCGTATCACGCAGAAAGTTAATGAGGACAAATATTTCAAGGTTTGTGAAGGTAAACGATGTGAAAATAGTGGAAAATATATAGACGAAGGGCCTATTGGGTAGTGTCAAAATTAATAGGCTTGGGTACTAAATAGGTTGCGAAGAGCCGATGTAAAGGTAGCATAGTTACTTTGTGTGGTAAAATAGTCGGCGAAACGTTTCATATTATATCAGGGTCTGCTTTGCCTGAGCATTGAGATGAAGTTAACGATATCCAGTGTACTTGAGGTTTTTGTTAATTTGTTAATGCTTTCATGTTATATTACCTGGCCTAAGGTACCTGCGTTATAGCGCCTGTACTATTATGGGCAGTAGACTTGGCAAGATCACCTCAGGGTAATCTTTCTGAGTTGTAAATAGTACTACGTGCACCTGCTTTTGCTCTGTGAAGGTGGCTTCATTAGATATGCAAATCGTGAAAATTTGGTAGGCCTTCGCACGAACAGCTATTGCGCATCTGCAGAGATTATTCCACCATATTTCTCAATAATTTGCTTTGCTCATCTGATAAGTTTGATGTTTGTTTGTATATATTTGGGTAATTGAGACTTCGAGTATATTGCCTATAAAGCTTTATCTGGTAGATTCCATAAAGAGCATCGCAAGACTTCTGTTTGGGCAGTACTTAACAAAACTATTGTGAAGTGGTCAGGGTGTTATAATTCTCACCATGTACTTGCCAATTAAATCTCGCCTGATTTAAGGACGAGATTGAAAGATCAAGGGGACTGAGCTGACCTGAATCAGTTTAGAAAAAGGTGAGTGTACCATCATTGAATAAAAAGAAATATTTTATTGTGATGATATCTGCAGTAAGCATTCTCAGTATGTAACTATATGAGGATCTCCATAAAGGATGAGTCTATTGAATGCTCCTAAGATAAGAAGAGCCTGAGATAGCCTATTAATCAGAGATCTTAGTACGTTTTCAGATTAAGACTTCGCTGGATAGAAACAAAATTATGAAGCAGATTATGAAGCTAAATAAGGGTGTACAAACTTTAGCTGCCATTATTTCTAATCTTCGAGGAATGTTTCTGAGATGAAGCCTAGTGAGTTATGAATTATAAGCACGCCTACCTTTTCAAAGGAGTCCTCTTACGTACATAGAAATGAAAAACCCTTTAAGGTTTTGTTTGAAGGATAACCACGTTTCTTCCGACGCATTCAGAGATGTTTTGGGAAAAAATATTATTTTTTTAAAAAAGTATTTTAGGTCTGCAGCTTCTGACATTCCAGTAGTAGATAGAAAAGTCGAATTGGGATCAAGAGTTAAAAGGCAAGAGAAAAGAGGGTAGAGGGTAATCCCACTGCCTCACTCGAGAGATAAATATTTATAACCTTCGCCAAGATTCTTTACTTTTTTATAGCCTTGTTTCGAAAGGTAAGAATATATTTTTGTCACAAACTGATTTACTAAAAGGTTTTTGAAGCTTAAAATTCTGTATTCTGTTCTAGAGAGAAAATATTTATCCGCTCTGGCGACCGCTGGAAATGAGCTTGATTTTGGTATACCAGTAGACTTAGACGATTCATATGTGATTTTGTATAGAATGCGTACCAGATAAATTCGAAAGGAGGTTTGGGCCAGAATCTGATTGTTCTAAGTTGCTTGTGTGTATTAGAAGTTTTGCAGACATAAGAATTCCGCTTTGATTTTGAGAACATTCTTTCCTCTTATCCAATGTGGAAATGCACACGAACATGTGGGAGAACCATTTCATCTGGACAAGCTCGAGTATCATGTGTATCCGAGGATTTAACTCAGGTTACTTTAATTTCAAAGCTACCTAACACTAAAGTTGTGGTTTCAGATATCTGGCGGACCATCTATGCTAAAAGAAACATATAAATAACTTAGCCGATACAAACTGTGATAGAACGAGTTGAATCTGTGTTAAATTCAACTCCTATCCCATATTAGTTAAAACCTCGAGGAGGCCCACGTGCATCTTCGATTCGAGGCTTGGAGTCTTATCAACAGCTGCCGGACGTCAATGTTTAAACAAGGAGGTTATCGTCCCCCCGTTCGCCCCCATACGCCGACCTCGCCAGATCGAGTTAGGCTTATGAACAGATAAGGCATTTTTCTCCGGCCCAGCTGTGCGTTCCCTCCAAGCTTTCACTCCATTCTCCCCCACGCCAAGGAGATGTCCTGGCTATTTATATGGACTCTTTACCACTAAGATCAGATTGGAGATCCAGATTTTCGTCGCGAAACATCACCACGACCCTCTCTCCCTTTGTGCGCCAAGGGACCTCGGCCTCGAGATTCACCATCACTTGTCCAGGAGGACAATATTCCTTGAGTGCCAAAGGTTCGAGCCTTTAGTGACGTCAAGTCCCCAAGGCATTCCCCCCTGCTGTTCAAGGAGAACAGCATTAGAACAGCCATTGTTCGTTTTGAGCCCTTCGCCAAGAAACGGTTCTCATCCCCCCCTGTTGTTCAAGGAGAACAACATTAGAACAGCCATTGTTCGTTTTGAGCCCTTCGCCAAGAAACGGTTCTCATCCCCCGCTGTTGTTCAAGGGAGAACAACATTAGAACAGCCATTGTTCGTTTTGAGCCCTTCGCCAAGAAACGGTTCTTCCCCCCCCCCTGTTGTTCAAGGGAGAACAACATTACAACAGCCATTGTTCGTTTTGAGCCCTTCGCCAAGAAACGGTTCTCACCCCCCTCCCCCTGTTGTTCAAAGGAGAACAACATTAGAACAGCCATTGTTCTTGAGCCCGTAGACAAGAGACGGTTCTCATCCCCCCCTTTGTTCAGAAGAGAACAACCTAGAACAGCCATTGTTCTTCCAGCCGTTCGTCGAGTAACGGTTCTCCTTTCCAAGACACCTCGTCGGGATCCTTTTATCCCCTCCCCCCTTCGGCTGGAACTCGCCAGCGGACCGAATATTCCTTCAAGTACCTTCCACTGCACCCTAATGAAGTTACGTAAGCCAAGCGTCACCTTTTGAGTATTGATCCCTTATTTTGTCAATTCTATCCTGTGCTTTAAATGGTTTATCGAACCATCCCATCTCTTTAACTCCATATTTGTTTTACCTTTTTTGATCCCTTAAATCCTTGGATTAGCCCGAGTCTCCGGGACCCTTTCCATTCTGTTTGTCAATATTTTCCGTTTTTGTATTGTTTAAAGTTATTATTAATAAAACTCTATTTTATCAATGATAGCAATATTATTATCCTTGAGCTCAGTTCCACTTCTTAAGCATTTTTGAAGATACATAATATCGGCCGCCAAGACAGTAAAACGCACTCTAGAGATAATTAAGGAAGTTCCCTCAACGAATAGTGTTATATATAGTATCGTCGGGAGTCATTCTACGACATATATATATATATACTATTTAATTTGGTATCAGGTGTGTAAGGTTTAACGCTATATCTTTGCAAACACTGGTCTCAGTCGAGTAAAGCATAGTGTTATTCGTTATAATAATAGAATATAGTAGTTCCCTTTTGTTTTAACGATTGCTATCCCCTTTTTTTTTTAAACTTAAGAAGCTGGAGTAGCTCAAGGAACGGTTATAATAATTTGTTTGTTTTTTTTTTGTGATTTTAGTCAGTGGTTATTTAGAGTAAGAAACCAAATACGAATAGGTCAGTGCCCATATTTAGGTAGGCTAATTCTATAGAGGCATAATTCTTGTTGCGAGGAATTTTATTTGGTTGACTAGTGCGCCCCCAAGTGCAAAGATGACTCCGTTCGAAATCTTTAAAGCGCAAGGAGAGTCCTGTGGACTTTCCGGAAAAGAACTAATTAAGTACATTCAAGAGGAGCAAAAAAGAGAAAGAGAGGAACGGATAAGACAAGCTGAGCTTCAGATTGAATTAGCTCGGATTAAAGCAGAAGTTCAAAGAAAAAAGGTAGAAAAAGAAAGAGAAAGAGAGGAACGGGAAAGAGTAATCCAACAAGAAGAAAGAAGGACGGACTCGCGCCCCTTCCCAGGAAAGCTGACAAAGTTTCCGAGCCCCGTAAAACCCCCAAACTTCTTTCCCCAAAACCAACAACGGGACTCCAAACCTCCCGTTAAGACTTCTCCTCCATCTCTCTTCCCGAAGCGACCAACCATATGCTTCACCTGTGTTGTAGAAAACCACATGAGCTGGAATTGCCCCCAAAATTCTAGGCTTAAAAGCGGACCAGCCCACCAAGTTCACCAGATTTATGCAACCCCGGCTCCCCCGGTGGTGCAGACCCAAGCAGAAACTTCTCCCCCTCCGTCAGACCACCAGGTAAATTTTGTTTTTGGTAAAAGTTCATCGGGAACTTTGAAATATGAGGAGGGCAGCGTGGACAGCTGTCGAGTATCGACTCTCGTCAGGGACACAGGATGTACATGCTTCATCGTGTCCGACGAACTCCTCCCAGTGGCCTCTAACCACGAAAAATTTGCGGTGGTACGTGACTACCTTGGGCGGGCGAACAGATTCCCCGTCGCTAGATGTTACCTGCAGTGTCAATATTATAATGGCTGGGCTGAAGTCATTGTAGCACCAATAAAATTCTGTTCCGTACTTATAGGAAAGAGCCCCCAAGTAAGTTTCGACCCTGTGTTTCAGGCCGCCCTTCCTCAAGGCCGAGATAAGAAAGAAGCCCAGGAGCCCGTCCCCATCAGAACCCCGATACCGTCCGATTTCTCGGAGACCCCTAACCAGGACTTTAGGACGGAAAAAGAGGAATGTGATTCACTAAAACCCTTAGGTGATAAGGCCCCAGACAAGGACACGGAGACTGTCCTTGGACCCCAAGAAAAAAAGAACCCCCAACGCGCCCATGGAGATACCTTCGTAGAACTAGACGAAGCATCGGCGCTGGAAGAGGATTGCCCCGCGGAGTCCCTTAAGGTAATCCAGACAGTGTGCATCCAACCTGATGCCGATTACCCTACTCCTTCCCTACCAGGCAAGTCTTTGGAACCCTCTGACCTGGATAGTGACGCGCAGCTGACACCACGTCAGAAGAGTCAGCTCCAAGAACTATTTAAATGGAATCACCATTTATCCACCCTATTAGCTCTTTTCGAGCAACTGCGTGAAAATGGCCTCACCATTGGCCCCAGCAAATGCCAGTTTGCCCACGAAACCATCAAATATTTGGGTTTCAAAATAGGACAAAGCAAGTCAGGTCCCCACGAGAACAAGATTAAGGCAATCGCCGACATGCCCCTCCCGATTACAAAGAAGCCATTAAGGTCGATCCTAGGATCAGCTTCTCCCTATCAGCGATTTGTTCCGAATTTCGCTGCAAATTCGGCCCCCCTATGCCCCCTTCAGGAAAAGAATTTCTCCGATCGTTTACGTTGGAATGATGTCGCTGTTTCCCATTTTATTCAGCTCAAAAGTAAGTTCATTTCTGCCCCCATTTTTAAGTTGCCCAACCCGGAAAAATCCTTTGGGGTTAAGACCGACGTGATCAACGAGGGCATTGGAGGTGTACTCCTTCAATACGTGGATGACAGAACGAGTCATCCAGTTGCATATGCTAGTCGTCAATTAATACCACGCGGAAAGAGATATGCCACTAGAGAAAAGATAGCTCTATCAATTATCTGGGTCATAGACAAATTCAAGCTGTACTTGATATGTAAAGATTTTCAAATAGGAACCGACCACCGTCCGTTAGCCTATATTAGGAATTTGAGACACTCAAACGGCCGCATCATGCGCTGGAGTTTACTCTTGCAAGAGTATCAATTTAAAATAAATTATATCAAAGGTTCCGATAACCAGGTCGCTGACGCACTCAGTAGGAATGCGTTACCGAATAGCGTAGAATAATTGTATTCATAGGATTAGTATCTCCATGTAGGTTTATACCGTCTTGTACGACTTAATTTAAGATTCTTTTGTAATATAGTTAATTAATGTATATGTCTGAATTTTGTAACGCTCAATGTCTAATTTTTTTTATGTATATATATTTGTTCTTATTAATTTACGTATAAATTATTTTGTCCCGTATGTACTAAGTTTATAACATTTCATTGTTCCATTCCCTTTTTTTTTATTAAGTTGTATTAAAGGTTCTTTTCCCCTGTAATCTAAAGATCAAAATAATCATGTACTGAGGTAATACTAGTTAGGTGCAGGAAGATACGGTTGGTACAAGAAAACGAGTTCCCTACAACGGAGCTCTATCGTTGTCCCTTCTCTTTTTTTTCGAAGTGACAACTTCCCCTGGAATGGAGGGGTGTGATAGAACGAGTTGAATCTGTGTTAAATTCAACTCCTATCCCATATTAGTTAAAACCTCGAGGAGGCCCACGTGCATCTTCGATTCGAGGCTTGGAGTCTTATCAACAGCTGCCGGACGTCAATGTTTAAACAAGGAGGTTATCGTCCCCCCGTTCGCCCCCATACGCCGACCTCGCCAGATCGAGTTAGGCTTATGAACAGATAAGGCATTTTTCTCCGGCCCAGCTGTGCGTTCCCTCCAAGCTTTCACTCCATTCTCCCCCACGCCAAGGAGATGTCCTGGCTATTTATATGGACTCTTTACCACTAAGATCAGATTGGAGATCCAGATTTTCGTCACGAAACATCACCACGACCCTCTCTCCCTTTGTGCGCCAAGGGACCTCGGCCTCGAGATTCACCATCACTTGTCCAGGAGGACAATATTCCTTGAGTGCCAAAGGTTCGAGCCTTTAGTAACGTCAAGTCCCCAAGGCATTCCCCCCTGCTGTTCAAGGAGAACAGCATTAGAACAGCCATTGTTCGTTTTGAGCCCTTCGCCAAGAAACGGTTCTCATCCCCCCCCTGTTGTTCAAGGAGAACAACATTAGAACAGCCATTGTTCGTTTTGAGCCCTTCGCCAAGAAACGGTTCTCATCCCCCGCTGTTGTTCAAGGGAGAACAACATTAGAACAGCCATTGTTCGTTTTGAGCCCTTCGCCAAGAAACGGTTCTTCCCCCCCCCCTGTTGTTCAAGGGAGAACAACATTACAACAGCCATTGTTCGTTTTAAGCCCTTCGCCAAGAAACGGTTCTCACCCCCCCCCCCCTGTTGTTCAAAGGAGAACAACATTAGAACAGCCATTGTTCTTGAGCCCGTAGACAAGAGACGGTTCTCATCCCCCCCTTTGTTCAGAAGAGAACAACCTAGAACAGCCATTGTTCTTCCAGCCGTTCGTCGAGTAACGGTTCTCCTTTCCAAGACACCTCGTCGGGATCCTTTTATCCCCTCCCCCCTTCGGCTGGAACTCGCCAGCGGACCGAATATTCCTTCAAGTACCTTCCACTGCACCCTAATGAAGTTACGTAAGCCAAGCGTCACCTTTTGAGTATTGATCCCTTATTTTGTCAATTCTATCCTGTGCTTTAAATGGTTTATCGAACCATCCCATCTCTTTAACTCCATATTTGTTTTACCTTTTTTGATCCCTTAAATCCTTGGATTAGCCCGAGTCTCCACGACCCTTTCCATTCTGTTTGTCAATATTTTCCGTTTTTGTATTGTTTAAAGTTATTATTAATAAAACTCTATTTTATTAATGATAGCAATATTATTATCCTTGAGCTCAGTTCCACTTCTTAAGCATTTTTGAAGATACATAATATCGGCCGCCAAGACAGTAAAACGCACTCTAGAGATAATTAAGGAAGTTCCCTCAACGAATAGTGTTATATATAGTATCGTCGGGAGTCATTCTACGACACAAACCATAAGTAGATGACTCGACTTAGACACACTTAATAACTTCATCTAATTTATAGCTGGTTGAGGATCTTCAACTAAAGGTGGATTAAACTATTTTAAGTCCCATCCTCAGATTTTTATAGTCAAGCAACCATAATAATAAGCTAATAAAGACAAGCTGTTCTGAGGTAGTCTATGGCTGCTGACTGTACAGTTCCTCCAATTACTCATGTCACACATGACGCTAAATTTCGTTCAGAGTGACAATTTAATATATTATATTTGATGAAAGATGGACTGTTTGGTGTATTTTTAGTTATAAATAAACTGAAAGGGAAAATTACAAAAACAAATCAATTTAATAAAAAATTTACGTTATTGTAACATTTCAAGTTGTACGGCGAAACATTTTGAAACGGTTTTGCTTCAAAACAGGGCTGCCAAATTTCTAGCAATTTTTCCTTTATCTAGCATAATTGACTTTCTATCGTAATTTAATTTTTAATTGTCACTATTAAAAATTATTTGTATTATCATTTGGCTATTTTTATCCTTATACCTATTATTAATTTTCCAACCCAACCTGTCTTCAATAATATTATTACTTGGCACCACAGCACAACAAAGGCAGACAGAGGTCATCAAAAACTATTGGAAGATTTATAGAACATATAAATAATTATATCAATGTTAACTTACCTTTGTCCGAAATATTTTAAAAAATGTGACATGACTAATTCGGGCAACTTTACAACGTCCATAAAATATACCTAAATGGTAGTATCTAGGAATAGATTTGGACTAACGGCCCAATATTCAGTGGAATGGCTTCGACTTTTAAAAGGAATAATTTATAGTCATATGAAGCAAGCGTTAACTCGCCATTGAAAAGTTTGTTGCATCGGTATTTTTATCAAAGTCTTTGACCTTTTTTCCTTTCTTTATTTCAAAGGTTTCTACAATAAAGTTCAGATCAAGACTCGATGTAGGTTATCAAACTAACTTGATTTCATTTATAAAAACTTTCAGATCAATATTTGATTTCTTCGAGCCATTTTGTAACATTTTAAGATGCGGATTTGATTTTTTTTTAAAATGATTTTGCAACATATTCACTATTCAGATATAGACGCATTACTCTATCTATTTAAATAAATTTTTAGATCAAAGCTTGGTTTCCTTATTTCATTTAGCAAAATAGTCATATCTCACATGCTATTTTGTAACATCTTTACATCCGGGCTTGATTTCTTCAATTCATTAAGCAATTTACTCAAAACTGACTAAATTCCGCTTAGCCAATTCGCAGTATTTTAAACAAGCCATTAAAGAAAAATTTTCATCTGGATTTAATTTCGATTTTATGAGATTCAGACTTAATTTTCTGCAAGATTTAGAAACATCTTCAAATCGCGACATGATTTTCTCTAGCTATTTTTCAACAATAGGCAATCTTTCTTTAAGCTATCTCCCGACATTTGAAGGTCAGAACTTGATTTCCTCAAGCAATTTAACAAAAGTTTAGATTGTGATTCGAAAATAAGTACTTGATTTCCTAAAACACTTTAGCAACATTTTTAGATTGCGACTTGAAAATCAGTACTTGAATTCCGCAAAAAATTTATCAACATTTTTTAGATTCGGATTGGAAAAAAAAACAGTACTTAAATTCCTCAAGCAATTTAGCAACATTTTTATTTTGGACTTGAAAATCAGTTCTTGATTACTTCAAGCAATTAAGCAACATTTTTAGATTGCGACTTAAAAATCAGTACTTGATTTCCGCAAGAAATTTAGCAACATTTTTAGATTAAGATTAAAAAAAAAACTACTTATATTCCTCAATCATTTTAGCAACATTTTAGATTGAACTTAAAAATCAGTTCTTCATTTCCTTATGCAATTTAGCAACATTTTTAGATTGCGACCTGAAAATCATAACTTGATTGCCCTGGTATTTTAGCAACATTTTTAGATTGTGATTTAAAAAAAGAAACAGTGCTTGATTTACTCAGGCAATTTAGCAACATTTTAGATTCCGAGTTGAAAATCACTACTTTATAAATCAATCAATTTAGCAACACTAATAGATTGCGGCTTGAAAAAAACAGTACTTTATTTTCTTAGGCAATTTAGCAACCGTTTTAGATTGGGATTATTCAAAGTATTTGATTTCCTAAAGAAATTTAGCAACACTTTTAGATTGCGACTTGTTAATCAGTACTTGATTTCCGCATGAAACTTAGCAACATTTTGAGATTCGGCTTTGAAAAAAACTACTTGATTTCCTCAAGCAATTTAGCAACACTTTTAGATTGAGACTAGAAAATCGGTACTTGATTTCCTTAAGCAATTAAGCAACATTTTTATATTGGGATTTTAAAAAACTACTTGGTTTAGTCAAGCAGTTTAGGAAAATCTTTGATTGCGAGTTGAAAGTCAGTGCTTTATTTCATCAATCAATTAGGCAACACTAATTGATTGCGATTTGAAAAAACGCTACTTTATTTCTTTAAGCAATTTAGCACCGTTTTACATTGGAATAAAAAAAAGTATTTGATTTCCTCAAATCAAGTTAGCAACACTTTTAGATTGCAACTTGAAAATCGCCACTTGATTTCCGCAAGAAATTTAGCAACATTTTAATAATCGGATTTGAAAAAAACAATACTTAAATTCCTTAGGCAATTTAGCAACATTTTTAAAAAGGGACTTGAAATTCATTAATTAATTTCCACAGGCAATTAAGCAACATTTTTAGATTAAAATTGAAAATCACTTCTTTATTTCCTCAAGCAATTAAAAAAAATCTTTCGATTGGGATTTGAAAAAAACAAAAAAACATGATATCTTCAAGCAATTTAGCAACACCTTTAAATTGTGACTTTAAAATCACTATTTGATTTCCTGTACCAATTTAACAACACTTTTAGATTACGATTTAAACAAAAATGGTACTGGAATTCGTCAAGCAATTTAGCAACATTTTTGATTGCGACTTAAATATCAGTGCCTGATTTCCTCTAGCAATTTAGCAATATATTTAGATAAGGACTTACTTCTCCCAAAAATTTCCACCGGAGATTGATCCGAACCCAATATCCTCAAGCTATTTAGCAAAGTTGTTCTACTTCAGTCTTCATTCATTATCCTGGATAAGAGGATAACATGTCGATGCTCTATCAGTTGACCGACCAAGGACTCTTTTTAAAATTCCTGCACACTAGGTTGTGTTAATTTTTTCATCTTTCTAAAATTAAAATTGTGTAGCAAAGTTTTTGTGCCTTTTCATGCCCATAGAAGAGAACTACAAAGAAAAGTAAAAAATAATAACCGTCACCTACATAAATCGTGGGGTCAAATTTCCAAAGTCAGTTAAATTCCACTTAAATGTACTATATTTCTACTTTCTTTCAAATGCAGGAAGAGACATTGAATTACTCCATTTCAGTGAAATTCTAGGACATTTTATTAGTCACTAGCTTTTGCACAATATAGTATACGGGCGTTGAAAACAGCTCAGTTCCTGTTGCAACTTGTATGCAAGGTGTCAGTATGACGTGTGCGCCGCTCGAGTCAGTCTACTTCCAGTTTTCATGGAAGTTAGTCGTGTTCACTCCCCTTCACTTGTAGTCCCTTTCACTGACGGATACTTCTTTTCAATAATAATAAGTATCTCATAAATTTTATATAATGAAAGCTGGTATTATTATTTGAAATATTATTCGAAATTCATTTTTAATTACACTAATTTTGCATCTCTGACTAAAAAGTAAAAACTTATAATGGGTCACTAAACTATCTATGTTTGACATTATTTTCAGATGGTGAAACAATGTCGAAATTGAAGTTGGTAACGGGCAGCCGCTTCCTGTATCAGAACTTCGAACACTTGACAGCTTTTTTGACATCCTAAATTGCAAGTGCACAATACAAATGTGTTCTAAAGATAGTTGTTCCTCCACATATAAAAAGGGAAACCATCCCCACATTGATTGTATCTGTCCGCGTCAGAAAAAGATTCCCATTCTAGAGTTGGCCTTCGTAAATGCCCAGAGGACGAAGAAAGCAGGTAAAGCCAGCATGAAGATTGGTTCAATTGACTTTGCAGAAACAAAAAATCAGACTGCCGCAGCTGAAGGAGTAAAAGAAATCGGAGAAAGGGAACATAAAAATAAAACTAAAATAGATGAACTCACTCGGCGAGGAGAAGAACTTCGCGAAGAAATAGACCGGTTCTATGTTAGTTCTTCTGGAGAACAAGACGCAACATTGGGTGATAGTAGTTATAAGGATCTCACTGAATCTTTACAAAAAGGAATTAGCTATAATACAAAGGATATTTAGAACATTGTCTTAGCTAGTATTCGCCATCATACTGGACTTCGGGAAGCTTATGAAATTGCTACGGCTGCTTTTATCGAAGTATGGCTTATCAACTAAGAGGATGTATCGTTGGCAATCGATCAAAATAAATCTAGACGGAAATATCCAATCAGCAAGAGAAAGAACTGACAAAAGGAGGGCTATCAAGCTTGTTGTTCGATAGAAGAATTGACGAAACAAAAGTTATGCTAGAAGTAGAAGAAGCTCATATGAAGTTTTCTAGTCTCATTAAGGAGTAACACTACTACATTTGCTCCGAGCCTGATGGCCAATTACTATTTCACTTCGTGCCAGAAGCTGAGGTTGACGGGAGTAAACATGAAGAAATCATTGCTGATCATATATTGCGCTAGCCTCAAAAGAGAGGACTTGATAATTTACTACAGGCTATTGGTGGCGATTCAACGGCAGGCAATACAGGATGGAAGGGAAGTGTGATGAAACAATTGGAGAAGAAACCTTGGAAGAAGACTTGTTTGGATTGTATGTAATCTAAGTAGTGGCGAGCTACTCCTGTGTCATCTCATTGAGAAAATTGATGGTCCCACAAAGACCAACAACAAGTGGTTAGGTCCTCTTGACAACATGCTTGATGGCACAACTCAGCCTGAAATTAGTAAGAATTTTCCAAAGGTTGATTGTGGGCATCCACTTCCTGTGTTGCCCGACCAAATCGTTAAAGATCTCATCACTGATCAGTCCTACGCGTACCATATTGAACAAACAATAAGATCAGGGGAAGTACCACAGTCATTGGCCCTTTTGGAAATTGGCCTCGACAGTCCCAGCTGTTGGTGGACAACAGCACTTCGTTTCTCCAGAATTTGGATATCCATACACGAATTGAAGGTAAAAGTGCTGAATAACCTCAAGTTAATTGTTGAGTTTATTATTGGAGTTTATCTACCCAATTGGTTCAACGTTAAACTCAATTCCATATGGATCGATAGTCCCCACCACCTGCTCTTTCAACTACAACAAATAAGAACGCAACGGAAGACAGTCAGAGACATCGTGATTCCAGTGGTAAAATGGTCAGCTTGGTATGGTCGCTCTGAAGCAATATTGCAAGCTATGCTTTGTGCTGAATGCTCAGAAATGTGAGCAAATTTCAGTGAAATCATCCTAGAGATCAGAAGAAACAAAGGCGATGACCAATTGGATGACAGCTCTTTTCCACCGAGAAAGGTACCCACAATAAATGGCGGTGCAATAAATATTTCAGAGTTAACTGAATTAAATTGCATGTTCTTAGAGCCACCAGTGACAACAAAACTAACAAAAAAAGGCCGTGAAAAGCTTCAAATACGTTTCCATGCAGGTATTTAAATGGTCTTCGCACACTCAAAGTGCGAGAGGTGCGTCAAAATAGTCACGGAGGCTGCAGGCCATGTGTACAGTCACGAGAGAGGCGAGGGTTATTTAACCCTTTCAATACCAGAAACTTTTGGAGGAGTTGATAAATATGTGCACAAACACTAAATTTCACACAAATAAAAATGGTGCCGCTGATATTTATTGTACGTCTGGCAGTACCAATGTTAAAAAGACTCATAAAATGCCGCTTGATCGTATCTCAATTACATTTTAATAGGTAAAATAAAAGCTTGGTATAATGCAAAGTTTCTTTGGGATCTAGATGTCCCAACGAGATTGAAAGGGATAAGAGCCCAAATAGCAAAGACGCCAACTAATGGCACGAAACACAAGTAAAAAGGATCTCATAGACTTAGCTTTGTTTAAATAATTTATCAAACCTAAAAACTCTTTTGAAATTATATACGGTAATATTATTTTGTTCAACTTATTTTCTTATTATTTTATTAATACATATATTTGAGATGCCATTTTTTATGTAGGTAGGAGTTATTTTCCCCGAACCTTTTTGGTTATATTATCATTTTGTATGCTTAAAGGCAATAAAAAATTGCTACACAATTAATCGATTTTCATTTTAGTGAAATCACCCCCAAAATCGACACAGCCTACTGCACACGCTCTGAGGTTTTATGTGCTTAATATAGGAGGAAAAGCAGTACCATAAAATTGAGATGCCTTTGAGTTGACACCTCGGTCGTTCTTTGCTTGTATGTCACTCTATATTTTTTCGCCCGAAACTTCCGACGAAAAGAATATAGTTGGCTTCATATTTATAATAAAATAAAGAGATAATAACTTGTTTTCTTCATTGGCTTTAGCAAACTAGAAACGGGTTTACTTTCCCTTGGAATTCAAGTAGTATACGAGGATGCGAAGGTTTGATTGTTGTTTACAATAATATAGAGTTGGGTCTCTAGGCCCTTCCCTTACTCAATTGATTTTCCTAAGTGGAAACCAGGAGACCACTTAGGAAGAAAATATAAAACTACCATACAACTACATGATTCAACGCGCGAAAATCATATCAATTTAAATTTCAGAATTTAGTTGGGATTGGTTCTTCAGCATTCAGTATTCATCCTCTAGTTTACGAGATGTATCATTCCAAGTGAATCCCAATTCAATGAATGGACTCGATCAACCACTAAAGAAGGTCTGCTGACTAAAGTCACGTGCTCTCACTTATACTGAGTAATGACCTTACGAACTTCAAAACTTTCAATAATTCCCGGACTAACCTTGGGAGGACCTTGTCAATAATATCATTCGAAGACGAATGTTAAACAACATAGGGCTTTCAAATTTCGTTAGTATCGGCCGAATAGTTATAAAGTTATTGCCAAATAATTCCCCTGATAATCTTGGGAGGATATTGCCAATTATATCTTTCGAAAGAAAATGTAAAACAACCTAAGTGTTTTCAATTTTGTTATAATCGGCCGAATAGTTATAATGTTGTGCCCAAAACAAAGTAATTCCTGAGTTAACCTAGGAAGGACCTTGGTAATTATATCATTCAAAAGAGAATGTAAAAAACAAAATGGTTTAAAATTTCGTAGGAATCGGCCAAAGAGTTACAATCTTATTACCAAAACAATAAAAAAAGGAAAACGGGGACCGACCGACCGTCATAGTGAGATATATAATCGCACGCGCCTAAAAATCCTGCCAGGTTAATTAATTCCATTTTTTAAAGGGGAAATAGGAACATTGCTATGCGACCTAGTGTTAAGAACTCGGCCGAGTGAAAAGGATGTTTTTTGGTTTTCTTTGAAAAAGTTTTCCTATTTGAACTTGAATTTTGGACGATTCAATTTCCTCTTCGGATACCTGAGCAAAGAAGGAATAGCTTTTTATTCAATTATGAATATTTTAGAATTGGTTAAATTGTTATTTCTCTAACAGTTTTTCACTGTAAATGGTTTATCGTTCAAATCTGTCATGTTCATCCTGCTATTGAATGAAGTTCATGCTATTACATTCTACCAGATTATCTTTCTGGTTTCTCTCTATATATACGTGCCAATTTATTTTGTTCATCTTTTGCCGTATCTTCCACGAATAAGTCTTTTCCATGTTCATTTTATAACTTTTAGTCTTTTTACTCACTCGTATTCTTTTATGGTTTCTATGTCTTCTTTATAACATGTATCGTTCTATGTTTCTTTGAGTCCTCAGATTATGAATGCACTTTTGTTCTTAGTTTGATGTGTATTTAGAGCTGGCAAAATGCATTGTTGACTTAATGCTTTACGGGTTAACATAAAGGCATGCTGCTTCTGAATATGTAGATAAGTATTCTTACCATCTTGCCCTTGCGAAGGAGGGTCCTGTGTAGAATGTTACATCTAGTAGCTCGAGGAAGGGCATGCTACCATCAGTAGATCGAATGACAAGGAAACATTTTTAGCTGACAGGAACAAAAAGGCTAGGTACTGCCTTGATGAATAAGGCCTAGACGTCGCCTTACTCATGGAAATTATAACTTTGCACTTATTCCCCGTCTCCTCTTGTCATTACGGGCCTGAAGATACCAGTCTTAACTGTCCTGTAAAAACCATCCAATGGAGGAGGTCCATTCTTCCCTCTTGAGTCCTCAGAGGCACATGTCGCTTCAGGATGGTTTTGCATAGGAGCGAACTTGTGTTCGAGGGTATCACTCACCGAGTCATTGTTCACACATAGGGAAAACCATACCATCTGGGGTGTGGAGCGCATTCGAGTCCATTTTCACCCCGGGACGGGCTTCTCTACGCTCATCCCACCAAGATATATGTGATCCTGTTGGGTGGCGGTGGCTCAGTAATCCCATTTGGGCAGAAGAAGTCGCCGGCACCGTCTTATCAACCTTGACCCATTGACCTGGATGAAAGTGTGTGTGGGGACGGAGGTGGCATATAGGCCCACAGCAAGGTTAGGAAACCGGTCAATTAAATGCAGATTCCCGGGATTCAGCTGGCCAATTTAGCCCTATCAAGGGCGATTATGAAGAAAGGTATAAGGGAGAAACTCACGAACCCGTGATAATGGGAGAATAGGGAAACTTCTTCTTTGCTAAGACAAGACTGGAGGGATCACTGTGAAAGTAGGAGGCAGAGGCGCCTCCATTTCTTAAGTGGATATGGTAAATTGGCAACCACTTTGCCCCGTGTAGGAAGGTTAAAGAGGAGCCAACCCACCGGTTAGAATGGTGCCTCTTGTTTCCTCGCCATTCCTATCACCTAGGAGGGACAATGCCGCACTAGGAGGTGGCTCTATTTTTTTCACGCGATAACTCACTATTAACTTCCGTCATACCCATAGTAAAATAAAAATAATGCATATAAAGTAGAAACTACAATCCCTTATCCACTGCCTTGGAATGTTAATGGAAAGGTCTCCATAGGATCAGAAACATCAAGAATTTGATCATTTACACATACTGGTCCTGAAGATTCTAGTTAAGCTGTGCCTTGAAAACCCGACCCGCCGTAATGGCGATTTTGTCCAGGTGCTTTAAATCATAAAAGCTGATGCCGGCGCAGCCACCTCGTATGTGCCATGGAAGCGGTGAACAGAGTCGGCAACCCAAGGCACCTCGTACCTAGGTAATATTTCCCTTAGCCAGCTGACTTTCGGCCATTACAGCAGGTAGGGCCCTGGCGGTTTAATCTGCCACTCGGCTAGGTGAATGTAAGAGGACGAAAGTTCGTCGATCCACCAGAAGCTCCTTGGATAATAAGAGCAAAAGTTGGGAGAAAGTAGACAAGGGTATATAATAAAGATGAATTGGTCGAGGTGGGTTAATGAACTAGCAGGGGAAAGGCATCACCTAATATTATCATACACCGGTAATGGGACGGTAGGAGGCCATGCCCTTCCTCAAGGTTTCAGTTGCAGCACAGAAGGGGATACCTAGGCTACATTATCGACATTTTTCGAGGAAAAGATGTAATATTCGTAGGAAAAGTGAGTATAAGGAGAGAAAGGGCAACGCAGCATCTTCCCCTACGCCCAGTCATTAATTTCAGTCCCCCCAGTGAGCCAGGCCTTCCCTATCCTGATTTAACTCCTGAATCATTGATTATAGATTTTGAAAAACTTCTCTAATGGCATTTGCGAGTATTTTTTTGAATGTCTTAATTATTTCTGGTTATTTAAGCAGCTATATATATATATATATATATATATATATATATATATATATATATATATATATATATATATATATATGTATATATATAAATTAATTTTGTCTAAAAATAAAAGCTTTAACCCTCTAGTATTTTTACCAATTGTCGTAGAGTCGAACGTCGATGCTAGCTGAAGTTTGACTCTGCGGTGATGCGGGAAAGGAACACGCCAGAAATTGTGGAGAAGGAGACAAAGATCCCAGTGCGCGGGTTAATTAATCAAAATTGAGTGTAGTTAGCCTAAATAATCAATTCTTAGAGGTTCTGGGATTAGAGAAACTGATTGTAGAAAAATAACTTTACTATATACAAAGAAAATTTTATAAGCAAAAGTAAATAAATCACAATAAATGAGACCGAGGGTATCAAACAGAGAGAAGGGGGTGCAAATGACTCGACGGGGACGAGAGTCCGAGATAGGATGTACGGTGATTGCTTCCAGGGAAAGGGAGAGAGTGCAAACAAAGGGGGAACTCACGTAGAGCCTAATTGACCGAAGGCTTTGGAGACAACGAAGAAGCGGAGTGCTGCAAAGTTCCACTTTCAAAATTCCTTCTTCTTTAACCTCGCTGAGAAAAGAACGAGGAAGTACTCCAGATGAGAACGAAGTCGAGACCCGAGGGATAGATGCCTGTCCGTGTCTATCGTCTGTCGGGCGGAAACTCTTTCCTTAGGTACGAGCGAGGCCAGCTAGAGAGGTGACGAACGCATTCATGGCTAGAAGCCATGAATGCGACATCTCCTTCCCTCCCAAGGTGGAGCTTCTGAAGGAACTGACCTCAGACTAATATGGGGTAATTACACAGCTAAATTTCCAATAGGGACGCAAATACAAAAGGGGCGGTACCGGGTGCTCTGCACAAAAATAAGTCAAATAAAGGGGACTCAGGAAATACTCGGTATTCCTATTACCGAACAACATCAAGTAGAAAAAATAATAATATTAATAATATAATAAGACAGACAGGAATAGTTATCAATAGCCAGAGTCAACAGTCTCGATAACTAGGGGCTTACATACAAGGATATTAAAAAAGTCTCACAATACAAAAAAAAGTACATACGAACAGCGAAACTCATCAAAAATATATACACAATAAAAAAGTAATAATGACACAGATTCTTATAACGCATTACACAAAACTACAAGAATTATTCGGGAATATCTACAAAAGTAATCCATTTAACGTTAAAATTAATTAATGCGAAATTACTCAGGAGACAAATCCAGGAGATTTCTGCTTAAGCTTTCCGCTAGGCAATATTCGGAACCCTTAATGTATATAATTTTAAATTGGAATTCTTGGAGAGAGAGGCTCCAACTCATAAGGCGACCACTATTGTTCTTAACGTTCCGTAGGTAAGAGCGTCAGTCTCGAACATGTGCAAATTTTGATCGATGAGGGAAATCGGTTCGGCCTTAAACAGGGTGACAGAGTTTAACTTCCAGAAGTCGATGCACATCCGGTAAGAATTGTCCGACATCTTCACCATGACGACCGGGGAGCAATACTCCAACTCCGAGGGCTCTATAATACCCATCTTCAATATCTTGTCTACCTCCTCATTGAATGCTTTTCTTAAGTCAATGGGGGGGGGTACTGCTTCGAACGGACAGGTCCTGGTTGGTGAGCCGAATATTGTGCTTAAACTGGGCAGCACAACCAGGGGTATCCGAGATTACATCGGTGAATTGGGTGAATAGGCTTGTAAATGGGTCTTCTGGGGAATCGGAAGCTGAGGGCTTATACTCAATTCGGTCGATGGGAAATCGGGGGTATGTTGCAAAACGTGAAGAGGATTCTTCGCTTCTTGTTCCATGCAGGTGACTTGTAACACGACCAAGGGGTCAAGCGGGTAGTTGGTTACAAGGCGGATTCTGCACCCAGGGCAACAGGTTTGTTGGCACAAGCGCGTCGATAAAACATTTTAAGCATGTTCACGTGGAATAGCTTAGTGCCAGATAGGGTTTGTATCAAGTAGTCGAGGGAGATCCGCATCTCTTGATCACTGGAATGGGACCCTTCCATTGGCTCAAAAGTTTGTTTTTCTTCGTGAGGAGTAGTAAAAGGACTTCGTCACCGGGTGTAAATTTTCGTTCTTTGGACTTATAGTCGAAGTAGGTTTTATACTTGCCCAAGTTTGTCTCAGCGTTCTGATGCGCGATCACTGCGCAATTTTCTAACCTCTGCCTCAGGCCTAGGAGATAAGCGTAGGAGAATTGAATCTCCTGGTCTAATTTCCAATTGGAGAATAGCTCCTTTAGAATGCTAAGGTCCCCTTTAACATTACGTCTATACAGAAGCTCAAACGAGGCAAAACTTAAGGTGCAATGGGGATTTTCCCGGTATGCGAAAAGGGCTACCGGCAATAAACGGTGCCATTCTCGGGGTTGTTCGGCGCACAGTTTTTTTAGGATGGATTTGAGGGAGCCGTTGAGTCTCTCACATATACCAGCTTAGTGAAAAGGTGTGGTAAAAAGGGATTTATCATCAGGAGCTTGCCGACGTACTCCATCAGTAGCGATGTGAATTGGCGGCTACGATCAGACAAGACTTCCTTGGGTAATCCAACGCGGGAGAAGATGAAGATTAGTGCTTACGTGCAGGAGATGCTGTATATATTCTTCATCGGCATGGCTTCGGGGAAACGGGTTAAAAAACCAAGGAAGTTAGCACGTGACTATGACCTTCGATCGACAGGGGGTGTATCGGACCAATAAGGTCAATTGCGACACAGGAAAACGGCCCTGAGATTAGGGTTCCTCTCTGCAACGGGGCGGGCTTGACTAGCTCTTTGACGGCAGTCTTTTGGCAGATATCGCAAGAACTGCAGTAGCCAAGGATTTCTTCATGCGCGCCTGGCCAATAAAAATATTTAAAGATCTTTTGCGTGGTCTTCGAGTAACGAAAATGGCCTGAAAATAGGCTGTCATGGGTAATGGTTAAAATGTGTCCAACGTAGGAAGGCGGAACACACAATACTCGCGTCTGGGGTTTACCGTTTTATGAGCACGCACGGTAAAGTAAACCGTCCGTAACCTGTATGAGATCACCTTGTCTCCTTGGGTGGCTTCTTGCTCTAATGACTGGGCCTTAGCCCAAAGGGGTCAGAGGAAATCGCAGTTCTTCTGGTTCCTTGCGAACTCTTCAATTATGACCTCCTTGAATTCTGAAGAACGGGAGATTTCTAGAGGTGAGGGCATCTTCGAATCTTTTACCAATTGCGAACGGGTAACCACGGGTTGTGCCACAGAGCTGTGGGAGACCCGTGGGCACTGGCCAATGAGGACGGAGCAGAATTTAATTGTGGCTGCTACTATGTACTTCTGCCCAGCAAGTGAAGTACGCACCATCGATCTAGCACTTGACGATGGTGAACCGATTGGCACGCCCCAAGTAGTCGTGCACGACGGCGAATTATTTACTTGTCCAGGGCTACTGGTGGAAGCGGCTTGTCAGACACCACTATGCAGTTCACCCGGTATCTATCACAAGAGTGGAGACACGGCAGCCATTAATCGTTCCGGATTAGAACTTAAGACTTCCAGGGGTATTCTTATCAAACAGGAAGTTTACCTGGTGGCCGCCGGAACTTGAGGTGCTGGTGGAAGAAGATTACGATGCTGTTGACGGAGGCACAGACGTGGCATAGATCTGGTGTACCTGGTGAGAAGAATTATTCCTGAATTGAGAATTTGGGGAACAGTTCCCTTTTTAACGTGGCCCCTTGCACCACAGGAAAAACTAATGATGGGTGTCCTGGGGAATGGTGACGTAGGAGGGCCTGAAGAGAACGGTTTTACATCCCGGTGTTCGGACGAAAAGAGTGGTTTCGGCTTTGCCGTCCAGTTATATTTGCAAACTTGCTTCCATTTTTCAGGATGAATTTACTTGTGTTTGGCTTAGGCTTGGGGGAAACTGGAGCCGTTTTCCTCCTTCATTGGATAAAGGTTGTGGCTTCTTGAATTAATTTCGACCTCTTCTATGCACTCCTTAAATGTGAGGCACCACCGGTCTTTTACGAAAGATCGGATTTCAGCCGGAAGTGCAGCCAACAACTGGTCTTTCAAGAAGAAGTTAATGAGGGCATCGTAGTCATGCGGAATTTTAGAAGCATCGGGCCAAAGGTTGAGGAGACGATGAAGGGTGTACCCAAACTGACGATATGTTTGGCCTGGCTGAATGCGAGCATGTCTGTAAAGGATCGATAAAAGTCTGGGGTCATGTTATATGCCGCCAGTAACTCAGATTTTAAGGTCGAATAATCAATTGTTACCTTTGAGGGGAGTGATATGAATATTTTCCGGAGTTGGGAATTTATCAAGGGCAACAATTGAGCCACTTCATCCGCCTAAATGTCCAAATGGTTAATTTCGAAGATTTTCTCGAAGTGGATTAAGAAGGCTCCAAAATCCTCGCCTTCCTTGAAAATCGGAAGCTTAACACACGCGAAGGGGGAGCTTCGGACCTTGAGTTGATGGACAGCGTCTCGTTCCCGGTCCCACTCATTTCAACTTTTTGAAGGCGGATTCTTTCCATTTCTTCCCGTTTTTCTCTTTCTCTTCTTTCTTCTCGTTCTTTCTCTTCTCTTTCACGCCTTTTCTCCTCTTGGATATAAGTTAAGATGTCCTTACAACTGAGCGCAAGGGACTCTCCTTGCAACTTAAACGTGTTAAATAATAAGAATATTGTATCGTGTTCGACCCACGTTCAGGAAAAGCAGCACAAAAAGGGGAGGAATAATTGAGACGCACAGCGAGAGCGCTGGTAGGCTTTGGCTGACCCACGATTCTACACTTAAAAACGAACAAACAGCGCTAATTATTTCGCACGGCGCGAATTCTTAATTATACTCGAAATATCCACTCCTAAATTTAGCGAGAGCCTGTAGTGCCCAATACGCAACGAAGAAAAACAAACACAATATAAAAGAAGAAAATAAAATTAACTTCTTTACAATACGGCAGACGTTTTATGAAGCCTGAAGAGGGTTAAAGTTTCACACGGTCACAAAATTTAATACAAGTACGCACAGAAAAGGGAAAATCGGAAATGGGTAAGGTCTCTTCTACAGTTTCTAAAACGAGAACCTTTAATATACAAGAATAATACCTTTTAGAATCTGTTACAGGTATAAAAGAAATTTGGTCAGATACTGCGGGTGGCCCTAAAAAGTCTGACACCAGAATGTCGTAGAGTCGAACGTCGATGTTAGCCTAGGATTGACTCTGCGGTAACGTCTGAACGGAGCACGCCATTCTTGATAAGAGAGCCAGTGTCATCCGACCGCGCGAAATTCTCGCTGCTCCCTTAGGATTGTTTGGGCGTGCAGGGGCATCTTTTTTTAGGCGCCACGGGTAGACGTTGGGTTCTAGGGGGGTGGGGGCATAACCTTCTCTCTCTGACACCATATATGACGTAATTGAACGTTTCGTTAGAATTATCAATGAGGATGATCTACCTCATGAGTTTGTAAATTATTTTGAAACCTACTACATTGGGGGTCAAAGAAGACGAAGAGGTAGACAATAGAGACTTACACCACTGTTCCAAGTAGATATCTGGAATGTCCACACTAGAAATTTGCAAGGCTAACCACGTATCAACCACATTATTGAAAGGTTCAATAACTAATAGCCGTCCAGATACTTTGAAGATTTAAAAAAACTAGAGGAGGAATTAAAATTTGGATAATTTGAAAATAATTCAAATTGATGACGAATGCTTCGTACCGAAGTGGAAAGAATTTGATGCCAGATTATGAACGCTTATACTTAATTATGAAGGCAAATTTAAAATACAATTTTCAACACTTGTGGCAATTTTTATGTATGTCGTAGAATGGACTCTCGACGATATACCATATATAACTATTCGTTGAGGGAACTTCTTTAATTATCTTTAGAGTGCGTTGATGTCTGGCGGGCTGATATTATGTATCTTCGGTATGCTTAAGAAGTGGAACTGAGCTTAAGGATAATAATATTGCTATCATTAATAAAATAGAGTTTTATTAATAATAACTATCAACAAACACAAAACGAAAAATATTGACACAAACAGAGAATGGAAAGGGTCGTGGAGACTCGGGCTAATCCGAGGATTAAAAGGTTTAAAAAGGCAAAACAAATATAGAGTTAAAGGAATGGGATGGTTCGCTAAACCATTTAAAGCACAGGATAGAATTGACAAAAGGGTTAAGTACTCAAAGGTGACGTTTGGCTTACGTAACTTTATACTAGTGGTGCAGTGGAAGGCGACGTGAAGGAATTCTCGCTCCGCTGGCGAGTTCCAGCCGAAGGGGGGGGATAAGATGATCCTGACGTGGCGTCTTGGGAATGAGAACCGTTTATAGACGAACAGCTTGAGGAACAATGGCTGTTCTACGTTGTTCACTTCCGAACAACAGGGGGGGGGGCGGTGAGAACCGTCTCTTGTCTACGGGCTAAAGAATAATGGCTGTTCTAATGTTGTTCTCCTCTGAACAACAAGGGGGAAGGGTGAGAACCGCTTCTTGGCGAACGGACTCAAAAGAACAATGACTGTTCTACGGTGTTCTCTTCTAACAAAAGGGGAGGGGGTGAGAACCTTCTCTTGTCTACGGGCTCAAGAACAATGGCTGTTCTAATGTTGTTCTCCTCTGAACAACAAGGGGGAAGGGTGAGAACCGCTTCTTGGCGAACAGACTCAAAAGAACAATGACTGTTCTACGGTTTTCTCTTCTGAACAACGGACGAAGGGTGAGAACCGTTTCTTGTCAACGGGGATCAAAACGACCAATGGCTGTTCTAACGTTGTTCTCTTTCTGAACAATGAGGGGGAAGCCTTTTGGACTTGGCGTCGCAAAGGCTCGAACTTTGGCACTCAAGGGATTTTGTCCTCCTTCTGGACAAGTGATGGTGAATTTCGAGGTCGAGGTCCCTTGGCGCACAAAGTGAGAGAGGGTCGTGGGGATGTTTCGTGACGAAAATCTGGATCTCCAATCTGATCTTAGTGTTAAAGTTTCCATCTAAATAGTCGAGACACTCCCTTGGCGGGGGGGGACAATGGAGTGGAAGCTTCGAGGGAAGGCACAGCCGAGGCTGGGAACAATGCCTTATCTGCCTATAAGCCTAACTCAATCTGGCGAGGTTGGCGTATGGGGGCGAACGGGGGGACGATAACCTCCTTGTTTAAACATTTACATCCGGTGGCTGTGATAAGGCGCCAAGCTTTGAAGCGAAAATGCACGTGGGAGCATCGTGGTTTTAAAATAATATGTGATAGGAGTTGAAACTAACGCTGCCTCAACCCGTTCTATCACAATGTACACCTTTAAAAAGCTCATTTTTTTATTTATTTTAAGAATTTTATTGAATTTTAAATAAAATTTTAGACAAAATGCTGTGCTGATACACAATTCTCAAATTTTAAACGTTACCATGAACATACAATTTTTTAAATTGTCTCATTTATTTTTTTTATAGATGAAATCAGGACTAAAATGCACGGAGGAAATTACCTAAGGTCTTTAATCTTCCTGAAAGTTGCTTAATTGAACTCAACTGAGATGTTCTCAGTAACAATGGATCCTATTAAATTAAACGTTACCCAGTGCCCGAGTGTGGACGAGAAATACGTGACCTATTGCCATTAAATCTGACATTTGTGAGAACATCCTCTCCTGGATTTTTCATGTTCTGCTTTAACTAAATTCGTTCCTGCACGCTTAAATAGGGGTATTATCTATTTAGAATTTCCAGCTGCCTACTTTTACAGCACTAAATTTTCCCAGAATGGGATGGAATTCTTATTGACGACTCAAACGCATTATTTCGGTGCTTCTGACAAAGGGCAAAGGACAAAGGGCGCTAAGACACGAATGGATTTTATGTTCGGTTAAAATACGAGGTACATTAACATCTCTCTTCAATTCTGTCTCTTATGGATACATCAAAGTAATTATTTGAACTTTTACCGTTAAAAATTGTTCCTTCTCTTGTTACCTTAGTGATATGTAAACTAGTGTGGTTGGGTTACCAAACTTATATTTTCATAAATGTGAGGGATTAGGAACTCTTAAGTGAAACGAATTTAGTCGATGGTATCTCTTCTAACTAATCCCCATTTTCACTCTATTTTTGTCCCTTTAAATCCTCGTTAGTAATATATCATCGAACTAAATTCATTGAGTAAAAATGTTTGAAGAAAGTCGAAGACCATTAGCATAATTGGCTATTTGATTCCCAATTAATAACACCTACTAATGCTCCATGTTACAGTGTTAATGGAAAAATTATATACTATTTATTTAGCATTATTTTCTAAAGTTGTACGATCGATAAAAAAAGTAATGAGAGAACAAATATTTATTCAACCTACAGTATTTAGTTTTTCTTTCTTCATTATTTTGTCTTAATCTGCATAAAAACAACTTATTTAATTTTATAACTCATTGTACAGCTAAAATATGAGCTGCGAAGTTTAGAAACTGGGTACTTTGCCTCCAATAAAAATTTGATCTCGCAATGCTTCCTTCTCAATTGATCGGCGTAAAGTCACTTACAGACTAATAGAGCTTGTTACATTTCTCAATTTTAAGGTTAGGTTTCACACCTAAATTCTATCAAATATTCCAAATTCCCAAATGTAACAAGAACATAAAAAATATTTACTTTATCAAAATTCTTAAATTTATTACATTTATGAAAATATAAAAGAAAAGTGAAGCGAATCTTTTCAGGAAAAAGAAATTTTACAATCGCGTTCTTATAAGGTTTCTAATGTCTTTTTGAGCAATTAATGAGTGATAAAGAAATTTTTATACTCAGTGATTATTAAGTTCAAACCCTCTAATAATACGAGTCAAGCCTCGAATAATTATAAGTCGTTGATTAAAGAGAGTAATTTGATGTGTTATATAATGTGGGTATAGAATATGAATCGATGCATGATGTGGGTATGGAAGATTAAACGATGTATTATGTGAATATGGAAGGCGAAGCGATGTATGATATTGGTTGGAAGTTGAAGTGCTGCAGGATGTTTTTATATTTAATGAAGAGAATGTGAATATAATTGGGTTCGTGGATCTAAACAGGGTGTTGCATCCAAAGATAGAACCGATAAGTGTGTGCAAAACGTCGCTACTGGTGTGAGATGTGTGAAAAATGAGGAGGCAGCTATATGGATGTTATAGTCACCTGGATACTAAAAGGTGGCTAGGGATTATGCTATGGAATGGGTCTGGTGGTTTAGTTGTAAGTCATTTAAGGGTTGAAGAGTGCAGGAATCCTGGAATAATGCTGCTATAATACTGTTATCTAAGGGCAAATGGGAGATATTTATCGTAGGTATTGATAGGGTATGGGCAAAGTGAGCTTAGTGCAGGGAGGAGGTGTGGGTACCCAGTGTTTACCCTGAAAGATCTAGGTGAGTAAAGCAGGGTTGGAAACAGCAATGTGTATGTTGAGTTTAGGGATCTAGAGAAGGTGTATGTATGATCTTGTAGATATGTAAGCATTGTGGTACTTTATATGCAGGTATGGAGTTAAAGGTAAACTGCTTTTTTGTATAAAAGATGCCGATCTGGCAACTGCCACCGGGAGAATAGTCGCTATAATTATATTTAAGACAAATTCTAAGGTTGTCAAAAAACAAAAAAGCGCACAAGATCAAAACTAAAAAACAAAACAAAAGCAAAGAAAAACCACAAAGACAGGCTCAGGCACCGAAAAGAGGCCAGCTTTCCTCCGGGATCTAACTATCTAGCCAGCACACACCGACTATATACATACTACACTGCAGAAAGCCAGCATGCTCACCCCAAAACTAAAATTCCGACTCACTAAAATCCCTATATTCATGTTTACTTTGCCCATAGTGATCAAATTAAAAAAAATCAGTTGTTTCCACCATCTCCCTCCGTCTGTACAGAGTGTGTGAATCTAAATTCATTGATAATGAAATACATGAATTTAAGGAAATTTTTCAAGTTTCTCATATCCAATATTTTTCACTAAAGATGAACAACTGAAAGACAGAAAAAAACATTTTATCGCATTATAAAAAAGGATTAACATTAATCCAGCCATATCAGTAATGAAACTAGCCCTTCCATCAAAGAATTAATAGTCAACTAACAAATTCTACATAATCCCAAAATAGTCTTTAGTGTCCCCAACTCCGTTAAAAATGAACTAATCCGGAATAAGACCCCCTCCCCAAATAAAGTAGGCGTATAAAAAATTCCCTATAAAATGTGCGATGAAATGTACATAGAACAAACTGGATGTAGCGTATCTCAGATAATTTATGAACACAAATATTTTTTGCGTACGAGTTTGTCCAAGGCAATCTTTCTTTCAACACATGTCTGCAACCAACCACAGTGTCGATTGGGACAAAACAGAATTCATATTTCATATATAAATATATATATATATATATATATATATATATATATATATATATATATATATATATATAGGTTGAGGATAAATCCCAAAATGAGACATGTAAAATTTCTCATTTAATTAAGTACAACGTTTCGGGTATCTTACCCATCTTCTGGTCTATAAAAGAGATTTAGAACACGTTTAAAATTACAAAAATTATAATGCCCAAAAAGTTAAAAATAAATTATTTAGTTAATTGAAATTATGGCAAATCGTTTGAAAACTATTGAAATTTAAATATGGATCAATTATGGGTACTTTAAATATGCATAAATATAACACTAGTTGATACAATTATTGGTTGACACACAAATTAGTCACTAAATGAAGCAGCAATAGGAATAAATTATTTAATAAAATGAAAATGTGAAAAAATCATTTGAAAACTTGACACTGAATATAAATGCTATAAATATGGATAAATATAAGAATATACTAATTGGGGCAAATAATTGGTACACACAAATATTAGTCACCTTTAGTGGACGGTAAAAGCGGAGAGACTGAGGAAAGATTATAGAGGAAACCGATTAGAGATTGGTAGGTTGTGAAAATATTTTGAGTGGTTTATGAAATGAGAAGGGGAAAAGCAGTTGAATCAGAATTTAAACTGGGATTTAGTTGTTTTATAAATAATGATTCGAGAAATTTTACATGTCTCATTTTGGGATTTATCCTCAACCTCAAAATAAGCCTTCTTAGAAGCAAACCTATAGAATATATATATATATATATATATATATATATATATATATATATATATATATATATATATATACTAGGCAATGGCTTCGCTACTATTATTAAAATTTAATAAGTCAAAATATCACCTTTCTAAAATATAGTTATAGAAGAGAGATAAAAATAAATTTTCTGAACTTCACCATTTTGTAATTCTAAAAGAATTATTAGAAATAACTTTTATAAAATCCATAAGTCATAACCAAACTAAGATGAAATTATTATCCAAATACTCAAAAAATTCCATCCTGAAATTATAGTTAGTGATGATGATGATGATGATGATATATATATATATATATATATATATATATATATATATATATATATATATATATATATATATATATAAATGATAACTGTCGTTGCCTCCTGGGTAAAATATGGGTTTGGAAATAAAGTAAGACGGATTTTTATCCCAGGCGTTGCCCAGTATAAAAATTCCTATCGCAAATAAATACTGATGCACATTTTTTTTAAATTGCTATATTATGGCACAAAAAATATCTCTACTTGCTTACTATTATTTTTAAGTTGAAGACAGATTACGGAGAGTTGCGCACTCTCCCTATCATATAATATACTTAAAATGAGTAAACGTCTCCCCACGCGCGCCTGGCAGTTTATTCTCACGCGTGACTCACCGCTAGTCATGAGCGACGACGTTGTGGCCATAGGAATAGAGCAAAAATCTTATCTATAACTCTACATATATGTATTTTGAGAACAGGATTTTTTTTTTCTCTTGCTTTGGATGTCCTTTTGTAGGGAGGAGAGGAAAAGCAAAAGAGGTGTAGAGAGAGGGGGTAGGATATGTGGGAGGCGGGCCTACTCCTGAACTCCGACGCCGGAGCGCACTTTCTTTTTTTTATTTGTTCTTGTTGTTTTTTAACCCGCGCTAAGCCTTTGTCTTTCTTTTTATCTATGTTATTTGTTATTGTCGTAGAATGGACTCTCGACGATATACCATATATAACTATTCGTTGAGGGAACTTATTTAATTATCTTTAGAGTGCGTGGATGTCTAGGCTGGTGAGATTATGTATCTTCGATATACTTAAGAAGTGGAACTGAGCTGAAGGATAATAATATTGCTATCATTAATAAAATAGAGTTTTATTAATAATAACTATCAACAACACACAAAACGGAAAATATTGACATAAACAGAGAATGGAAAGGGTCGTGGGGACTCGAGCTAATCCGAGGATTAAAAGATTTAAAAAGGTAAAACAAGTATAAAGTTAAAGGGAGGTGATGGTTCGATAAACCATTTAAAGCACAGGATAGAGTTGACAAAAGGGTTAAATACACAAAGGTAACGTTCGGCTTACGTAATTATACTTGTTGTGCAGAGGCAGGCCACGTGAAGTAATTTTCGGTCCGCTGGCGAGTTCCTGACGAAGAGAAGGGGGGAATTAAATGATCCTGACGTGGCGTCTTGGAAAAGGAACCGTTTCTTGACGAACGGCTTGAAGAACAATGGCTGTTCTACGTTGTTCTCTTCTGAACAACAGGGGGGGGATGAGAACCGTCTCTTGTCTACGGCCTCGAAAAAAATGGCTGTTCTAATGTTGTTCTCTTCTGAGCAACAAGGGGGAAGGGTGAGAACCGTCTCTTAGCGAACGGGCTCGAAAGAACAATGTCTATTCTATGTTGTTCTCTTCTGAACAACATGGGAAGGTGAGAACCGTTTCTTGTCAACGGGCTCGAACGAACAATGGCTATTCTAACGTTGTTCTCTTTCTGAACAACAGGGGAAGGGTGAGAACCGTTTCTTGGCAAACGGCTCAAACGAACAATGGCTGTTCTATGTTGCTCTCTTCTGAACAACAGGAGGGTGGGTGAGAACCGTTTCTTGTCAACGGCCCCGAACGAACAATGGCTGTTCTAACGTTGTTCTCTTTCTGAACAACAGTGAAAAGGGTGAGAACCGTCTCTTGGCAAACGGGCTCAAAAGAACAATAGCTGTTCTACGTTGTTCTCTTCTTAACAACAGGGGGGAGAACCGTTTTTTGTCAACGAGCTCACAAGAAAAATGGCTCTTCTAATGTTGTTTTCTTTCTGAACAACAGGGGAAGCCTTGTGGACTTAGCGTCATGAAAGGCTCGAACCTTGGAACTCAAGGGATATTGTCCTCCTTCTGGACAAGTGATGGTGAATCTCGAGGTCGAGGTCCCTTGGCGCACAAGGTGAGAGTGGGTCGTAGTAATGTTTCGAGACGAAAATCTGGATCTTCAATCTGAATCTTAGTGGTTAAGTTTCCATATAAATAGCCGGGACATCTCCTTGGCGGGGGGGACAATGGAGTGGGAGCTTCGACGGAATGCACAGCCGAGCCTGGGAACAATGCCTTAACTGCCCATAAGCCTAACTCGATCTGGCGAGGTCAGCGCATGGGACGAACGGGGGAAGATAAACCTCCTTGTTTAAACATTGACTCAGGTGGCTGCGATAAGGCCCCAGGCTTCAAAGCGAAGATGCACGTGGATAGCATCGTGGTTTTAAATAACATGTGATAGTGTTTGAAATTAACGCGGCCTCAACCCGTTCTATTACAGTCATATACACATTGTTATTTGTTTTTACCTGCGGCGAAGCGCCAAGTCTAGACGTCGCTTTTTTCCGAAAAAAGTAAAGTTCAATTGCAACCATTTAGAGCCATGAAATGATCCATATGACCAAAGGACATATGGTTATTCACCCTGGAGATTTCAAATCTGCCATCGGATTTTAATGCTGGGTGGCGCCATCAGGGTTAAAAAAAAGTAACCCTCATTTCTACCCTTGCTATCCTTCTTACAGCACCTCTGTGAAATATTCTCGTGATGCTCACATACACCACATCTCCTACGATATATAAATAATCTACACGCAATGTTCTAACTTCTTACGAATGTTTCTTCCTCTACGATGTCAGTCTCTTCCCCCAATCACCCCTGCCAGCTTATTCGCGTTTTCTCCTCGCAAGAGAGCTAATATTCGATCTAGTATTAACTCTGCCTCTGAACCGCGTCATACGGCACGTCAAACTACCCCTCCGCTCTAACATCTCCTTTCACCCACGTGTCGCCTGAAGATATGAAATCCTGGATGTAGCCTCAAAAAAGACCCGTTCCCCTTTTGGCTTGCTCCCATTAAGTGTTTATTGTTAGTTCTTTCCTGTTATTCTTCCCCTCTTCATTGATATCTCTTAAGCCTCCCTTTTATGCAGTGTGTTACCTTACAATTTTAAGCACACTGCTTTTCTAATCTTAATTCCTGCTTGTTTCTGACGTCAATGAATGGCTGGGGTCTGCTTGGATTGTTGATCGTATGTCCTCTTCTAACTTTAATAAGATCTTTCATTCTATTTTCAAGGTTTGAGGCAATACTAAATTCAGTGTCTAAAATGTAATTGACCACTTTAGTCGATTAGCTGATGATAGTGCGCCTTTCCTTTTCTATTTTAGCACTCCTTGACCTATCGGCGGCCTTTTATATTGTCAATTACACTGTTCTTCTCTATTAGCTTTATAACTTCCTCGTAGCTATTAAAACTACCTTTGAGTAGTTCTGCTTCTAAATATAATCTCGGGCTCATTCTGTTCATAATAAGAGTATAAATATATATAGGTCGCTCCTTTTTTTTAATCTATCTTCTTCATTTTATTATTCTTATGAGTCGCCTCGGTGTTATCATTTTATTTGTATGAGACCCTTAGAAATCCTTTATCTGCCTACAATATAATTACCGAATTTCTCTCGGACAATATTTTAAAACTCAATTATGATGAAACAGATGTTACTGGTCAGTACTCCTTCGGATGTGGCTCGATGTAAAGATATTTCTCCTTTGGTAATCTCGGTGTCTACCCGGTTTCCTTTCCAGAACCTGATAAATATATGTACGTCACCTTTGATTGCCTCCATGCTTTGAAGCTTATTTCGCAAGTTCTTTCTAAGCTTCCTCTCTAATCTTAGTCATATCGGCTATCAATTTAACCATAATAACTTCGAGGTTTCATCGATCCTTTCCTTATCACTCGCGTAAATTACTTTAAATCAATTCCTGCTGGATTCTTTGCTTCGACTCTTCTACTCCATTAAATTTCTCAGAACTTTTGTAGCCCGTTATCTTTTTAACCATGGACGTTTCTTTCATACAATTCGACTGATCTGTAAACTGCACTGGCTAACCAACTGTTCAGACATCGTCTTCAAGGTTCTCTTTTTTACTTAAAAGATCTTTTACCTTTCTCAACATATCCCGGCTGCTGAATTCTTATCATTCAGACTCTGCAGCTTCATTGCCTTTAGCCCGAAGCCTTCCATGCTGCGTTGGTGATCGTGCGTTCTCGATTTTTGCCATAAGAGTAAGGAATGATCTTCCTGTTGATTGTTGATACTCTCTCCTCTCTTGATCACTCCTAACGTATCTTGAAGTGCCATTTATTTCTCTCAAGTGGACTCTTAGTTGGTAGATAGGCACTTTGAGAAGGTCTGTGGTCTTGAAAAGTTTTATACAAATAAAGTATTATAATTTAATACACTCAATTTTGTTACATATCAAAATGAGTCTAAGTTAAGCATGCCATTTCGTTTAGTGATACTAGAACGTCCATAGCTCTAGATCATTGCAAGAGGGACAGGAAAGGACATAATTTTTTTGCATCGATATTATTCACAACACGTAAAGAAGAGTTTTTCGCTCTGGTGTATTAAACAGTCGCCTTTCACTCATTACAATCTCACTAATTTCACTCATTACAATCTCACTTCCCATTGAAAGATTTTCACGATATCAATAATCGTAAGGCGTTGCGGCATATTCTCAGGCGTCGCATTCTTCGACTGCCCATCTTCAACGACGCACTGCTGAATCATATATCTACGCTGTCGACGTCAACAACATTTTCATTGACGACCGATACCTTTTGGGCCACTCTCGTATATCCTTTAACTTATTCTTCGGTAATATGTCCGTCTTTAATCAACTCACCCAATAAAGACTCTCATTGCATTTTTTTATCTTCTATTTTCATTTTATTTCTTCTAGTTTCTTTTTATATTACTCATACTCATCTTCTTCACCGATTACCTCTCGTGTTCAGCTCCCGCTCGGTAGAACCCCTCGTCGCACTTAAGCAACGCTATTTTCAGGAGCTGACGTTGACCCACTGGAGACGGCGTTGAGGCGTGGGTGCAATCTCGTGAGCGCAGGCTCAAAACCTTCAGCGCCGTCAGGAGCCTTCCGCCCATTGGCGAATACGCTGAAATATACTCCCTTCGAGGTAAGTAACTCCACACACATCATCACGCAAATAGTCACTCACAGCACCGCTATCATTTCCTTCCAGGTCTTCAGAGGAAAATTGAACTATGTTTCAGAACCATGTCGATGAAGTAGCAGTGTCCTTTAGGGGAGAGTGGGTACTTATATCCATATACCATTGATACAGAAGGGGTACAACCCTAGGGACACAAAAGTTGTCACCATCGCTGATTGGTGACAAAAACAATACAACCCTTACAGACGAGGACCGGGCCTTGGTGGTCCACGTGATTGTCATTCTGATCTTTATGTGCAATCCGTTCGGGGAAGCTCGTCCACGATGCGAGGGGCGGATGACGCAACCTACCTTCATTATTTTATTTTGTTGTTTTTGTTAGCGTTTCTCGGCAAGCCCATTACTACTACTGCCAAGCTCGGAGTGTGGATACGGCAAATTGCATTGGCTATAATCCACCTCTTTCAAAGCGAGCGTGAAAAGTCGAGCTTAATCGTGATTGATTTGAAGAATTCACGAATCAATTTCAAATCATTTAAATTCCGTTCATCACTAAAGGAAGAAGACATCTGATAGAGAAGTATTTAATCCCAATTTACGATGGTCGTCCAATGTTTAAATATATAAGATTATTCACCATAACGAAATGCAGTAGGGAATTTATTATTATTATTTTAAATCAACGCTTATGACTTAGAGAAGATTCCTGGAACGGTGAAGGGCTCTAGACGCTAGATTTCCTGAGGGAAGATTCTGCCTTTCTCCTCTGCATATTTTTCTGTGAATTTAACACACTGATCCCGACTAATCACAATGTTGCCTCCAATGTTTTAACATTTAAGACACTGATGACGAATAATCACATGTTACCTTCAATGTTTTAACATTTAACACATTGATGACGAATATTCACATGTTGCCTTCAATGATTTAACATTTAACACACTGATGACGAGTAAACACATGTTGCCTTTAATGTTTAAACATTTGACACATTGATGGTGAATAATCACAGGTTGCCTTCAATGTTTTAACATTCAGGTAACATATCTCACTTTATAATAGGGGTAAATTTAAGCGAAGTTAAAACACCTCAGTTCCGCTTCTGGTTGACTTTCCTGCTGCAACCATACGCTGTAGTGACTCTTGTTCGGACCCCGCTAAGAAATAGGCACTCCTGTAACAGAGGGCAATTCCCCCCCCCCCTTCGAAATTCACGCATCTTATAACATAATAAGAGCAAATGGTTTGAAACCATCGTATTACCTAATGTGGAGTAATTTGTAAGTACTAATTTGCAGTCACCTGATTAAAGTAAATTCTCTTAGTTTGTCATCGTAGGATTTGTGGGTCAGGCCAGGAATCACATCAATTTAACTTATTGCCTCTCAGCTCTGGTAGCAAAAATCGATAGTTCGTGTGAAGAACAGCGATTGATTTTGTCGGAAGTGGAGCGTCTCTCATTCAATGGATTACTCCTATTTGTGGCTCAATCATCCTCACACTTCGATATTTTTTAATTTTAAATTTTATATTCCAATATATATATATATATATATATATATATATATATATATATATATATATATTGAGAAGTATTTGCTTTGCGCAATCATAATTATGCTGTTAATAAGGCAATGTTGTAGGTAACTAATCTGTTCATCAAGCCCTCGGAAGGAGCTCTTCTCACAGTTACGAGAAGATAACGCAAAGCCAGTTTTTCTAAGACAAAGCATTTTCCATTCTCTTCGAAATCAAGGATAACAATTAAAATAGTTGATTGATAAACAAATTTCGGGGTTTGTCTTAGAAAGGCTGGCTTTGCGTTATCTTCTCGTAACTGTGAGAAGAGCTCCTTTCGAGGGCTTGATGAAGAGCTTAGTTACCTACAACATTGCCTTCGTAACTGCATAATTATGATTGCGCAAAAACAAATACTTCTCGATATATATATATATATATATATATATATATATATATATATATATATATATATATATATAATGTTTAACAGAAAAATTAAATTTAGGCTCTCTAGAAGCAATCCTCATCGATATATATATATATATATATATATATATATATATATATATATATATATATATATATATAGGGGTTGGACAAAATAATTGGAAGATTAGAAATTTAACACCAATATTTCAATGAGACATAATATTACGAATCTCCATCCAACTTTCATTGTGAATTTTTGTTTTTATTGTAGATACATATTTTTATTTATCAACTTTAATTATTATTTGTATTTTTTTCAGATCGTGGTACAGATTCTAAGATGCGTGAACTCATTGAGTTTGGAAATGGGCAAATTGTTGGAGCTCGAATTGCAGGACCTTCCGTCACTAGAACAGCTAAACTGCTTGGTTTTTCGAGGGCTACCATATCAAGAACCATAACAAGAGTCAAGAAGCAGGACAAAATCTCCAGCAAGAGCATAATTCCGGCAGGACTTCGAAGCTCTCTGAAAGAGACCAATGGGTGTTGAAACGCATTGTGATGAAAAATCCCAGGACAACTGCCCTTAAAGTAACTGCAGAGTTGACTCAACATCTCGCTAGCCCAGTTTCAACCAAAATTGTTCGCTGCGAGCTCAATAAAGCCGGATATCATGGAAGAGCCGTCATCAAGAAACTTCTGCTTTCTCATCAAAACATTCAGAAAAGGCTGAACTCGTGTAGAGATCACAAGGGCTGGTCAACAAACTAATGGAAGCAAGTAATATTCTCCGACGAGTCGAGCTTTGCTCTTTTCCCCACTGCAGGGCGAGTTTATGCGTGTAGGCAGCCCAGGAGAACTTTTAATCCTAACTGTCTACTTCTGACAGTGAATTACGGAGGAGGGTCAGTGATTGTTTGGGTAGCCATATCTTAGAATTCTTTTGGTCTAATCGTTGCCCTGCATGGTAGGATCAAAAGCAACGAATATTTAAGAAGATCAAGTCCATTCCATAGTCCAGACATTATTCCCTGATGATGAGTGCCCTTTCCAAGATGACAATGCCCCAATAAACACCGTTCATGTAGTTATGAATTGGTATGAAGATCATTGGAGTGAGCTACAACCCAGATCTTAATATTATTAAGCATTTGTCGTGCGTCTTGGGTCGATATGTTAGAAGTCGTTTCCCTCCACCGTCGTGTTTGAAACAGCTGGAACAGGTATTGCAAGAAAAATGGCCTTAAGATTCCTCTCTATGAAGTCAGGAAGCTGTAAGAATCTAAGAATCAATTCAAAGACGCATGGACGCTGTTCAGAAAGAAGGGGGGACCAACTCTGTACTAAATAAATATTCATTGAATTTAACACGTGTTTCAATTATTTTGTCCGACCCCTGTATATATATATATATATATATATTATATATATATATATATTCATTATAGCAGGTTTTATTGAAAGCGACTGCTAGTCTCGTGTTAAGGATTTTCTTTTCAATCTTCTCGATTTGTCTTATGTTCTCCTTTTCTTTATTGTTTAACCTGTGAATAATCCTACCGAAGTTCATTAGTGACTGGTATTAAATAATTGCAAAAAAGTGGAAGGAAATTAATGTACCTTAGCACTTTCTTTTAATATACTAACGCGTTTCGATACGACAAGTATCATCCTCAGAGTTAGTATGGGAAATTAATCGATTTATTCCAGTATATATATTATTAAAAAATGTTAACAAACTGACGAACGGAACGTAGACTCGTGTAGGCAAATTAGCAGGCAGATAAGGTGCAGGTAGGGACGGCCGAGGAAGTGTAAGTGGCCAGAGAGAATGAGGTGTAAGCTGCTATCCAGAGGTGATTAACGGTCTGAGACAGCTGTCCTTAATATAACCGTCCTTTCGATTTCATGGGAGTTCGATTGTAAATTTAGTCTTGGATGTTTTTTTAATTTATATTGCTTCAAAGAGGAGTAATTACTCTAAAGTTTTGGTATTTCCCCCCATCATTTTATGTTAAGTGGAGATCCATTTATTTCTTGTGTATGTTTTCAGATGCACCATTGTTGAGGTGGTATGATATTCTTCTTGAGAGTATGGTTTGGGTCATTGTGATATATGAGCTAGGTAAGAGCTCACATTTTCCTAAGGTACATGTGTATTCATATATCAGATGGGTCCTTTGTTTGCGTTGAGGTAGAGGTTTTGGGTTATTTTTCATGAAAAGATATAATGTCTGTCTATTTTGATAGTAGATGATTAGTCTGATCTTTTTTTCGACATTCGTGGGTTTTCTTCCTCGGTTAATAATGTTCTTGATCGCTCTCTCGTCTGCATGGTGTTCTGTGCTGATAGTTTTCTTATAAAAGAGTTCTATAATGTTTTCCTTCTCTATATTTCGGTTCTTCTGGGGCTCTGCCAGGTACCATTGGTCCATTTTAATTTTTATAGCTATCTGTATTTCTTTATTGGAGAATCCGTTGTTAACAAGTACCTGGGTGGCTCTCTCAAGTTCATTGTGTATATCTTTCCATATATTGTAATGGGTGAAAGCACGGTTCATATATATATATATATATATATATATATATATATATATATATATATATATATGTGTGTGTGTGTGTGTGTGTGTATTTATCTTGACTCACTAGGAAAGAATTTCTTAACTATATATCCTGTCAAGATGGAACAATAACTAAGTGCGAAAAATACTTTTCCTCCATAGATTTACACGTAAATTCTTAATTAATGGCCGATAATTTATAAGCTCTCAAACACCTTTTATTAATCGTCATGATTCCTTGAAATAGTGTGTAAATAATAAAGCAAATGTATATGCTTATACGAGAGTAATTGCGAATAGAACTTTATAATAGAATTAATTTTACGCTTTTCTGAACTCTTTTTATGAAAATGCGATAATAAGAAACATACAATAAATAAATAATCGAATCAATTAGCCAGATAAATATATTTTTTTAAACTACCTGACAGATTTATTATGGCCAATGATGCTGAATAGTGAAATTTTTTTTCCCAAAACAAGTCTCTTAATTATGGTGAAATTCCATTTTTTTTTATTGAAATTGACGTCGGAAACAAAGAATATAATTTTAATATCCTTTTTTTTATTGAGGTACACTTGTTTCAATATTTGCGATCGTCGGCGCTCATCAACACCTCTCGAAAAAGACAAATATCCAAATATACTTTTTAATAGTAAGCTTTTTATTGTGCGTCAGTTGTTTTAATATTCAAAAGTGCGTCGGAGCGCATCAACGCCACATAGAAAAAATAAAAATATACTTTTAATAATATTTCTAAGCGGGTTAGTTAATTTATGTATATAGGTGTGCGGTCGGGCGCATCATTGCTACACAAACAAATATAATATACTCTTAATATTTTTATCTGTGTTATTACTTTAATATTTGCAACGGGTCAGCGCACATCAACGCCAGGCAAAAAAATATATATTTTTTTAATAATAATCCTTTTTTAATGTCATTAAAGTTTTAATATTTGCCGTTGTTTTTAACCAGAATAATAATAATAACCCCTGATTGCACGCTAGGGGGAATCTCTAAATGCTCAATTGCGACGAGATTCAACGACGTTTCGACCCGGGATAAATCGCTTTCTGTGGCGATTCCGAAAGCTCCCTTAAAGAACTTCGCGCCAAGATTGATGAAAGCGCCGCTCGTTCAATTCCTGTCCTACATCGTTCTTCAGGTATTTGGCATACCACCAGGGCATTTATGGAGTAATTATAATTGACCAAGTGTTTCCTAACTTCAGCGAGTAGATTTACACAAATATCATTCTTCTCATTATTATTATTATTATTATTATTATTATTATTATTATTATTATTATTATTATTATTATTATTATTGTTATTATTATTATTATTATTATTATTATTATTATTATTATTATTATTATTATTATTATCAGTGAGCATTCAAGCCTTTGTGTTCAAATTCTCAATATTTTGTCTTGAGCTTATCTTTGTTGTGTTATATATTTTTTCTTTTGTTTTTTTTCGCATTAAACCTTGTTCTCATTTTTTTCCAATTTTGCATCTTATTTTGTTATTGCTTCTTTAGTCCATTTCGCATCCTTTGTTTTTATTGTCCCTTTTATACTTATTCCTTTTTCTTTACCTAATTTCAAATTTCGTGCATATATATATATATATATATATATATATATATATATATATATATATATATATATATATATATATATATATATATATTGCCGTGCATTTATTTGGCTGCTTTCATATTGAGGTCGGTGGTGAATGTTTCGGATATCATCGTCCGGGGCCTCATACTTTGTAGTGATTCTTCTGGACGAAAAACGTAAATCTTCTTCCAATATTCCTTTGGCTCGCTCGTGCCGAGTCATATTTATTGGTTCAATATTGGTTATGTCCTGTAAGATTCTTGATGAGATGTGGTCCAAGCGCGTGACATTGCAGATGAATTGGGTGTGGCGTGATTCTGTATCACTTGCGCCTTTTTTGCGTGCAAGGTTTAGGGGGATGGCGATGTAGAGAAGAATTGGCCGCCCTAAGGTCATATATAATTTTCTTTTGTTCTGTAATGACCACGCTTTGAATCCATATCGGGACTGTAGGGTTCTCCTGGCCTGAGCAACCTTCTCATTCAGATGGTTCCCATATCCTCTTGATGTTTAATTTGAGGCCGAGTAAACGGCCTCCTCTTGAGTAAGACTAATATTCTCTATGCATTCTGATGTCCGCTGTCTTTCTTTGGCTTACTGGTATTACTAAGTTTGTTTGCATTGGTTGTGTTTTTTATTTTTATTTTCATAAGTATTTAAATTGGCGATTTCCCCGTCTGTTCTAATTACAATGTCATTCAGGTGAGGATAATCGCTGGTAAATTAGCATTAAAATCTCATCATTAAAATGGTAGAAAGGGGTGGGAGGTGGTGGGTATATATATGACATGCATAGTAGGGCTCAAACATTCCCCTTGTGGTAAACCTGTTTCCATCGTAAAACGTTTTCCTTCGTACTCGTTAATTCTCATTATTGCCCTGCGTTCTTCTAGATATTCACAGAGGATTTTGGTGATAATTGTCTTCATACCCAATGCCCTTTTCATTTTTAGGCTAGGCGTCCACACCTTGTCAAAGGCTGACGCTACCTCTCAAAGAACGAGGTCTACATTATCCCTTCTGGCTTTTGCAGTGGCTATGCTTCCGCAATTAGGGCTAGTACTTTCTCTATGCCGAGGTTCCTACAGAAGCCGTGTTGTTGTGTGTTGTAGCGGTATTTGTTCTCCACCTGTTTTTCAGCTTGTTGTTTAGTAGCTTTTTAAGTAATTTACCAATAAATTCCAGGAGTGAGATAAGCCTGTAGCTACCGATCTCCACTTTGTGCCGCCTCTCAGGTTTTAGTAAGAATATCATTTTATCCTTTTTGAAGGGTCCAGGAAGTATCTCACATGTATTAAAAAGAGTTAATAAAGCTTCGTTGATATTTGCGGGGGCGGTCACCAGGTTTGGTCTAGTGATCCCGGAAATGCCCTGGGCTTGTGGTTTGAAGCCTTTTTGGGGTGCCTCGCAATTCTCATGTGTAAAAGGTCTTCCTCCTCTCTTTTCACTCATTATTTTTCTTTTTTTTTGTAAATAAATAGGAATTTTTTTTCTTTCCTTTCATCTTTTATCTCCAGCTCTCGACACCTAAGTAAATTCAAGCAAATAACATATTTTAAATTCATACTGGCAAGTATTTGGATTTCTGATGATGATTATTAAGGCAGTCATTTTGAGGGGGGTATGGGATCATCTTGGGTGTGTGGGTCTGAAATCATCACAAGGTTGAGAACCCCTGGTATAGCGGGTCCTTAATATTTTAAATCGGCTGGTTATAAATAAGAAACTACTAGGCGCACACCAAACACCTTTACATCATCGGAAACAGAGAAAACCACAACCCTAAGGGGATAAATAACCAGAGGTTGAAAGGGGATGAAGTGTGCGAATAATGGTAATGATAACGATAATCGTAATAGGAATAGCAATAGTAATAGCAATATCAATGGTAACAGCAATAGTAATAGCAATAACAGTACTAATAGCAAGTCCTATAATAATAGTATCAATAATCATAGTAATAATACTATTAGTAATGATAGTAGTAGTAATAGTAGTAGCATTACTGTTACTGCTACTAAATAATAATAATAATAAAGTTAAAATAGTAATAATAACGTGAAGGGGAGGAGGCAGGTTGAGGAGTGTTGCAGACCTCCATCCTGGATCTGCTCTTTCTCTATTAATAAAATTTGAAAAAAAAAATTGAAACGTTTATTTTTATTTTCACGGTGACGTTGATGTGCGCCGATCTACCGATAATACTAAAACAAATGAACCCCGATACAAATAATAAAAATATTAAATATTTCCCGCGTGCATTGATGCGCACTGTTCCCTCTCTAATAGTAACATTTAATAAACCTCGATAAGAAGATTATTAAAAAAATAATGTATTATTTTTATTTTCCGCCTAGCGTAGATGCGCACCAACCTCTCTTTAATATCAAAAAGATTTCCACACGATAAAAATAATTACACTGTACAACAATGAAAAAAAATCCCGGAAATGAGAATAAACTTTTCTAGGGGTATTTTTTGCGTAAATCACGAATATAACTTCCGTCTCTTTCTGCGACCCTCCAGTTTCTCGTGAATTACCATCTTACTTACCTTAAATACATTGATGGTTCCGTAGGGATCGAATGCAAACAGGATTGGGCCGAAACTGACAACTCTAAAGGCTATGAACGGATTTGTATATAATATTAATGGAGTATTCCTAAGGTATTTATCAACTTACCCTATGAAGTTTATGAAAGTATACTCAATATTTTTTTAGTTATATGGGACCAAATCCGTAGTAACTCTTACGTAACGCTTGATAATTGTGTAACTTACTATAAATGCTTCCTATTCTTATTTTTTATCTAATATTTGTTGTTGTTACTATTTATATTATTTTTCATATTAATGGAGTATTCCTAAAGTATTTGTCAACCTACCCTATGAAGCTTATGAAAGTATACTCAATATTTTTTTAGTTATATGGGACCAAATCCGTAGTAACTCTTACTTAACACTTGATAATTTTGTAACTTACTATAAATGCTTCCTATTTTTATTTTTTATCTAATATTTGTTGTTGTTACTAATTTATATTATTTTTCATATTAATGGAGTATTCCTAAGGTATTTGTCAACCTACCCTATGAAGTCTATGAAAGTATACTCAATATTATTTTAGTCAAAATGGGACCAAATCCGTAGTAACTCTTACGTAACGCTTGATAATTTTGTAACTTACTATAAATGCTTCCTATTTTTATTTTTTATCTAATATTTGTTGTTGTTACTATTTATATTATTTTCCATATGCTACTGTGTTTTATTTACAGGAGAGAGAGCTAAAATGCCTAGAGAATGCAAAAATCTCCCGGACAGTTTCTGTTATATATGTGGATCAGTTACACTAAAACAATACAAGAGACAGTTGACTAAACATCTGCAGAAACTTTCTGTGCTGTACTTAAAGTTCCCTTTCTGCCTGGGTAAAAGGCGTACCAATGTTCTGGAGGGAGCCAAAAGACCATTCAACGGATTGCTACTTCTGCTTCACAGATATTAAAGGTGGGTATTCAATGGGTTTTTTTCTTTCCTGGTCTTTAATATATTTTTAAGAGATGTATCAATTAAAAAGATCAAAATACATACTATGTTGTACTTCCACTATTTCTGCAATTGATAGCAGCCAGTAATATCCAGTTTTAGTCTGATTTTATTTTATTTCACTTCAGGTCGCAACAGGAAAGGCAAGAAATCTATCAGTATCCAGATCTTCAGTTTGCTATTCGCTCATTTCGACCTTCAAGTGCTATTCCTGCCAAGCGATGACACGAGCAACTCAGACGATTCTGAATCTGAAGATACACCATATGTGGCACTGCTTGAATCTGACAAGAAACCACACCTCATCACCCAACTGGAACTCAATGATCTAGATCGTGATCTAACATCTACTAAGCAACAGAGTGAACTCCTGGCCTCACGTCTGCAACAATGGAACCTGTTGAATGAATATGCTCGAATTACCGTATTTAGGAAGCCTTCTGCAGATCCACAGCAATTTTTCACTTTTTAAAACAACTCACTTATTATAATGATATCAGAGGCCTATTCAATGCCCTTGAGCTGATCTAAGAACCAAATAAGTCGAGGTGATTCATAGATGCATCCCTTTACAGCATAAAAGCGGTTCTGTTGCACATTGGGAACACCATGACTTCAGTTCCAGTTGCCAAGCGATGACACGAGCAACTCAGACGATTCTGAATCTGAAGATACACCATATGTGGCACTGCTTGAATCTGACAAGAAACCACACCTCATCACCCAACCGGAACTCAATGATCTAGATCGTGATCTAACATCTACTAAGCAACAGAGTGAACTCCTGGCCTCACGTCTGCAACAATGGAACCTGTTGAATGAATATGCTCGAATTACCGTATTTAGGAAGCCTTCTGCAGATCCACAGCAATTTTTCACTTTTTAAAACAACTCACTTATTATAATGATATCAGAGGCCTATTCAATGCCCTTGAGCTGATCTAAGAACCAAATAAGTCGAGGTGATTCATAGATGCATCCCTTTACAGCATAAAAGCGGTTCTGTTGCACATTGGGAACACCATGACTTCAGTTCCAGTTGCTCACTTAGTCATTTTAAGAGAGACATATGAGAACCTTGCTTTTATTCTAGACCGCATAAGTTACAATGAACATGAGTGGCTAATTGGTGTGGATTTGAAAGTAGTAGCACTACTTAATGGGCTACAAACTGGATACACTAAGTTTACGTGCTTCCTATGCAAGTGGGACAGTAGGGCCAGATCAGAACATTATGTACGGTGAGACTGGTCAGACTCGGGAAACTATGACGCTTGGATGCCATATTGTAACTCATGAGCCACTAGTTAAGAATGAGAAAAGCATTTTGCCACCACTGCATATAAAACTAGGCCTAATAAAGTAATTTAACAAAACATTGCAACATAACAAGCCATGTTACCAGTACCTCAAAGCGATCTTCCCTAAAATAAGTGATGCCAAGATTAAAGAAGGCATATTCGTAGTCCCTCATATTCTTCAACTTATAGCTGATGAGGACCTTGAAGCGACAATGGATGAAACTGAGGTAACGATCTGGCATGCATTCAAAAACACCAAGGGGCACAGCCAGAGCGTATAGTGAAGAGCCTAATTAAGTACTACCAAGATTTTGTATGCAATATGTCACTGAAGATCCACTTTCTTAATTCTCATCTGTCCTTCTTCCCAGAGAATGCAGGAGATGTGTGTGTGAACATGGAGACAGGTTCCATCGAAATATAGGGTCAATGGAAAACAGGTATAAGGGAGAATAAAGCCCTGCTATGCTGGCTGAATTCTGCTGGAACCTGAGGCGTGACACACCTGATATTATGTCTTACAAACGAAGAAGTAAATACTAAAATGTAGGTTAATACATTATATAATGCTAACAAACATTCTGATTCATTATATATTCATGAATTAATTACAATGGACACATTTAATCTAACCTCGAGCGAGAGCGAAATACATTCATGGTAAGGTGGAAATTAGTATCAATTTCATAATTAATAAATCGGCAATTTACAAGAAAATGGTACGTGATGAGCAAGTTTGTTATCAAATTCGAATTCAGCACACTCAACTTCATAATAAAATGCACATGAGATCTATGTTTTTTTCTTGACACTGAATTTTGTTGCATAGTGTTATTATTAAGAAGTTTATTTTAATCTTTTTTCCTCCGAGTGGTATTGATGTGCACCGACACCTCGCTCTTCCATCCTCTATTACGGAAGCATCACACAGTGCTGATCTTCCTGTACCTTCCCATCCTAAAAGGAATAAGCCACCCTCAGAAGAATGTAACAGTTTATAAGCTGAAAAGATCACTGAAGGTGTAAACTATAGTGTCAGATTTATGGCTGTTAAGAGGAATCAATACTATCCAAACCAAAGAGACCTCAATGACCTGGTCAGAGATCTTGGCTTGTTAAAGCCAAATGCTGATCTTTTGATTTCTAGGCTCGAAGAGTGGGATTTGCTGGATGAGAATGTGCAAGTGAAGTGACAAAGCAAAGGAAAGGCCATAAACATTTCTCAAGATTCTTTACTTATCAAGCTGGGTTATAGTGCTGTAATAAAGATTCTAACAACATTACATGTAATCCAGATGAGGGGAGGCTCTTCATTGACAGCTCATATAAAACCATTAAAGCTGTACTTCTCCATAATTGAATAAGCATAACGCACAAATTACAAGAGCAACTCTGGACGGAAAAACTACCATACGCCTGAAGATTGGACCTTGGACCTTGGACATAAAAAGTGGTGAGATTTAGTGAGAGTTAGAGAGAAAGATAGTAAGAGAGGAAAATGGTGAAATAGGGTGAGTATAAAGAATAGAGAATGTGTGGAAGACAGAATAAATAGGTCCCTGGTGAAAGGGTAGCTCTGTTTGTTTTGGTTTTTGTATAATTTTTTTTTGTTTTTGGCGGGGTTTATTTAATAAACTATAAACTTTATAGTTTATTCAATTAAATTAATCTTGTTAATTTAATTTTTATTTTTTTAGATCTTAATGATCTTTGATCTTTTTGGCTTTCAAGCCTTTATTTGAGGCAGGGTTTTTTTTTCCAGCTGTGGGTTTTCGAAAAGGTTTATTTTTAGTTTCATTTGAATTCTTGCAAAGTTCAACTTCTACTAAAGAAACTTGAGAATTACACTGGTCGTTTTTGGTGTTTTGTCGATTTTGTCATGTGTATTTTGGAGTCACGTCACCGTCAGACTGTATTTTACTGATTTAAATGGTCTTATTTGTTGGTCGACCTCGATGTCTAAGTGTATACGAGAGAACTCAGGGGTCAAGCGGGCGCGCCAATAGCTTGCCAGATCCTCTTAGCTCTCTCGTGGAGCGCCACGTTGATCGGAGATAATCCAACCGAGTCGTGAAGCTCCCTCTGTCATTTGTGTTCTCTTCTTCGGGTGTTTGTAATGAGAAGCACCGCTTTATTCTGGATAACTTGTAGTTTCACAATGTGGGTCTTGGCACTCGCGTTCAGTGGCACTGGGGGGTACAGAAGTTTCGAGTGAATGCACGCATTGAATATCTTGAGTTTATTTGAGGGATTTAGGTGACGGAACCTATAAAATTCGCTCAAATCTCTCTTGCGATTCGTGACTGTTCGCTCGATATGACTCTTGTAGCCCACTGTGATGATTTTGAGCCCCAGAAGCGTCCCTTCCAGGCAGTAGGGGGTTCCCTTCCCTTCTACACGTATATCATTGAAGGTCTTGCGAAACAGGGAAATTATTTTGAATTTTGGGGCATTGGTTAATATCTTCCATCTCCTCTTGAAAGAGTTGATGTTAGATATCTCCCTAGCCGTATTTCTCGCCATAAATTCCCTGTCAACATAAGCGGCGGTACAAATTTGCCATATATCGTCAGTGACTTGTACGTATATCGTACCCTCAGGAGAGGTTGTGGTAGGTTGCGTGTATAAATGTTGTATAAAAGGGGACTGAAACAGCCCCCTTGTGGGATCCCTGCTTAGAGCTCGAATTCGGGGCCTTTGTGTTCTCTGATATAAATGTATGCTCTCCTCTCCATTATGTAGTCAAATAGAATCCTCTTAAGAATGGGGTCGAGGCCTACTTGAAGGATCTTAAATTATAGTCCTCTCTTCCAAATCTTATCAAAGGCTTGCCTTTTTTCTGCCTTGATTTTATCAAGCTTTTCGATGAAAACGGCTAGTGCCGTGTCAGTCCCTCTTTTCCTTCTGAAGCCGTGTTGCTGCTCGTTATGCAAATTGGTTTCGTCGAGAAAAGAGTTGAATCTATTAACCAATATCTTCTCGAAGACTTTGCCAGCAAATTCTATGAGAGATATCGGTCGAAAACTGGCAGAGCAGTCCAGGGGCCTTCCCGGTTTTTGGATGAAAATCATCTTGGCTACTTTCCACTGATCTGGGAAATAGCCCGTGTTCAGAGCAGCGTTCATGATGTTGAGGAGGCCACTCCAAACGTTAAGCGGGGCCTTGATGAAATTCTCGCGAGTCAGCCCTGTATTACCCGGTGCTCTTTGACGAAAGGATTTTAGAGTAACGGAGAGTTCTAGGGCAGTTATTTTACTGCCATAGCCCTTTATCACTCTTTTCTACGACACACAGTGGCGAGGAGAAGTTTTGTGTATTTGTGTGTTTAGCTGTTAGATTATGTCAGTTTCGAATTCGAGGTCGCAGTTGTCATTTTCTTCTTGGGTAATTTTGAAGATTGAAGACCAGAAAATCCTAAACATTTCCTCAATCTCTTCAATCTCTTTAATTTTTTTGCCGTCGTGAATGATTGTCATTTTTGTTTGTGGAGGTTTTCCTTTAAGACGTTTAACCGTCTGCCAGAATGTGTGTGAGTCTCTTTCTATATCGAGTCTTTCTATTAGGCCGTCCCATAGTAGTGTTTGTTGGTCCGTAATTAGTGTCTAGAGTTCGTCTTTAACTTGTCTTAGTTTTCTGTGGGTAATGTGGTTGGGGCCTATCAGCGCTACTACATTGGACAGGTCCGTATATTCTTGTGCCAGGGCTTTCATGGGAGGGGTCTAGGGGGGAGCTGGAATGGTTTTAGAATTAATACGGAGAATGCTATTTTTATCGGCTTTTATTAGGAAGTCAGTGATTTTATCCAGCTCCTCATCTATTTATTCTAAATTGGCATCAAATAAAGGGTCTGGGATATAATTTAAAAGGTAATTTCTGTAGCTTTTCCAGTTCGCCTGCTTATAGCTTTTGCGTTCTTTGGTTGCAATTTGAATGGGATTTACTCTTACTGTAATTTTGATAGCCTGGTGGTCGCTCGGAATAATGGGGCCAGGTTCAATGTAGTAGTTGTAAGAAAACCTGATGCTAGATAGGACTATATCAGGTTTCGTTGCTGATCTTTCTGTTATGTACGTCGGGAATTCTGGTCCGATCCTTGTCATGTATTGTCTGTCAAGTAGTACTTCGATGTTTTTTGCCTGCATTGTTGTAGGAGGTATATCCTGCCGCTGCACACCTTGCATTAAGATCTCCAGCAAAAATTACGTTTTTCTTGTGGCTGTGGCTAAATATCTGCAAGAGGTTGTGCATGGGCAAATAGCCGCGTCTTAGGGGTTGGTACTCATCTAAGTCTTCCAGTGTCCTGTATTTTAGTCCGTTTTTGACGGCTATGGCGCAGCCGTCATAGCGTTCCTGGCTATGATTCTTACTAATGACGTCGTATTGAAATAATTTTAACTGCTTTTACGCGGTCAGTCTGTGTTCAGAAATAATTATTATGTCAGGGTCACTCTGTTGCATAATATTGCCATAAATGAAACCTTTTCCGCCCCACCCATCGACATTCATGTGTAGAATTGTAAGTCTGTCGGTCATTTTGTGTAGTGTTGGTTCTCTTCTGTTTGGGATTAAAGTAGACGCTTATTCGCGATCTAATTTAGTCCCATGAGGTGTACTGGGTGGGGTGCGCTCCCTGCCGTTTGTTTTTTTCTTTATTTGGTGTCCGTGATTGTGGGGAAGTAGTCCGTGGTCAGTTTAATCATGTTTTGAGCGAGAGGATCCTCAACCTGCCGCTCCAGAACCTCATCTGAGCATTCCCACTTGTATCTTCCGGTCCTAAGACCTTCAGCTAATTCACGGGAATCGATTTCGATTGGGAAGGGAGCCGATTCCGGAGCATATAATTTGAGGTTAAAACCCCTCGCATGATACCTTAGCTGGTGTTCCCTCCCTCGTGATGAAGAGGTTGACCTTGGGCAACGAGTTTTTGAGGTTTCACTCGCCCGTGGAGACCTGCTCTCCTTGGGTCGCACTGCTTCCTTGTTTGGTGTGTGATTTTGCGTGTTCGTTGTATCGGTGGTGTCTTTCCTGGGTGAAAGTGACGCCTGTTTTGCTGTTTGTGTTACCTTAGGTTTGTTTAGACGGGGATCGCGTGTGATGACTGTGTTTTGTGTCGTGGGCACTTTTTGGCACGTTTCCTGGCACTGAGGGGCTACGCTTATTCGCATAACCTCCTCTAAAAGAGAGTTGCCCCGGAAACCACATCTCCTGCAGCGCGTTCATTAGGAGCATGCGATTGACCTTCGTGGCAAAGGTACCTGGGCGTGTGATGTTTGCAATGTGTGCATAGTAGATGCAGTACATTATTTTTGTTGAGTGTTCATTTTCGATGTGTAGGAATGTTTTTTGTTTGTTTGTCTCGGCAATGGCGGCTTTGGCTACTTTCATATAAGTCGAATTGCCCTTATTCTCCTCTGTGTTGCGTTTTAATTGGGTTTGATTTTGGATTTCTTGTTTTTTGATCGGACATGCCATAGACATAGTACGGTAGGAGCCTTCACAATTTAAACATTTGGGAGAGAACAGCACATATAGAGCATAGCGTAAGGTCTTTATCAGGGCAGTTGGAAGTGGTGTGTTTGCCGTACTTATAGCACTGAAAGCACATTTGCAAGTCGACAAACTCTTCACGTTCCATCTGCTCTGAGCAGACTCTTACGTTGAAGAGAAGCAAACCATTTTCCTTAGCTTTTTGAGCCATAGCCGTGTCCTCGAACACAACTTTAAACACGTGCGTGTTATGTTTGAATTTGATAACTTCAGCTACCTTTGCCCATTGGTGGTTCCGTTTAGTTTCGTTTTTTATATCCTCTGCCCAGTGGCTCACGACCCAGGATTCGAGGCGCCTGTAGATTACGCTACGGTAGTTTTGATTTGTGGCGGTGTGGTCGGTTTCAGATTAATAGTTTTCAGGCATTCAGCGGCTTTGCTTGAAGTCAAGGCTTCACAGTCAGTCACCCTCGCGAAAATGGCCGAGTAACCATTTCGAATGTCTATAAGTCTAACCAGTGCAATGTGTAGTGTTCTGTAAACGTTTTCGAAAACCTTTTCTCTGTCGGGTTTTGGGCCCTCCGAGAGGACCCGGAGAGTGGTACGGAGAGTTTCCATCATTTCTTCTGCATCTTATTGTAAGATAGGGGATTAAATTATAATATGAGTATGTATAAGTATATATGTATACACTGAGAGACGGTTTAAAAAAGAGGGAGGGGGGAAGAGAACTAGGGGCCAAGGTCCAAGTAATTTTACAAAACTTTACCTTAATTTTTCCTCCTTCGGGCTTGCGGGTGGGCCAGATGAGGCTCCGGTCCTTGTATCTAACGAAGGAGTGAAGCTTTCACCCTTCACCTTTCTAGATCGAATACCAGTGGTCAACTTTTCCAAGGTATCGTGCTTTTTCACTTTATCCAGTTTGTATTTTCGCTACTCGAAGCGAGTCTCACAATTTCACTTTCGCAAAAGTTCAGTTTGCAAAAATTTCGAACAAAAATTTGGCACAGCGGTACAGCAGACTAGCTAAGGCATCCAAAGCAGTCCGCCTAAAGATTCTGGAAGCTCTTTTCATTATAGAGATGGGCCCCTAACTTAACACCCAACGCAACAGTTCCGAGCGAGTACTTTGCCTTTTCTGCTAAAGGAATATGGTACTCCTACTTTGACCTATAAAAGTACCAAAGAACGAAAATCAATTTCATTCTTCGTTGCTCACGACCAGCTATGAGCTACCTCACCGGTAAAAGAGGGAAAACCAAGGAAAACACAAAATCAACGCAGCCTCAACAATAACGAAGACTTCCGTCTAAAGATGCCTTAATAAAGGCGAAAGCTTACGGCCAAAACCCAAATTAGTTGTAAAAAATAAAATGGATCTTCTTCAACGGATCTTTAATATTCAACAGATACAAAAAAAACTACATTCGCCAGTTGGAACGTTCCAAAATAAAATTTATAAAATCAAAATACAACCTGGTCTTTAACAAAATATATATATATATATATATATATATATATATATATATATATATATATATATATATATATATATATATATATATATATATATATATATATATATATATATTATATTGGACGTAGTTTCTTCTATCGAAAGATAATTTAATGGCCTATATGGACAAAATTATTCACTCTTGAATTTTTTTTTCTACTAAATAGCATTACTTTGACTTTCTTCAACTGTAAATAGTCTTATTTTAAAATCAATATTATTTTAGTAAAATGTGAAAGATTTGTAACACTTGACATCTGATCCATAAAAGTCACAGCTTTCAAATTTGTAAGCTGTGACCTCTTTAAGGTTATAAATAAATAAATAAATATTCCTCCCCCAATTTATTTTTACAAAAGAAATATTTTGCACAAGTAATAACGGGAACTACTTCCTAAAAATACTTTACATAGGCATATGAATAGGTGAACACATTTTAGTCCTTGTGAAATTTTAAAAAACAATTTTTATTGCGATCTATGCAAAGATAGGTTTCGCATTTCTGACAATATAGGTATTATTTGCTCATCTATGCACATCATTTGACTCATTGGAATTGCATTGTACTTTTGCTGTAAATATGTCAAAAGAGGCCTTAGTTTGAAAAGCCTATCGTAGTTGTCATCTCCTGGTTTGCCTATTTTTGCTATTATCATTGAAATGAACACTGCTTTTGAATTGTTCAAATCTACCCCTGCTCATGTTCTCACATATGCGGCCAATACCGAGACTCTGTGACCAGTATAGTCTTGTACGAGGTAAAGTAACCATAGCATGTTCAAAGCAGCAGAACAAAAGTTATAATTTTGGGGTGTTTAAATCTAATGGTTTAGATGGATCCTTTTTAATGGACTATAAAGTAGATTGCTCTACAATATACTACATGAAAGTAGAATCAAAAACCTCCTAAAATATCCACAAGGTGATAGAACTTCCAAATATGTCTCCTTCGGTTTGGTTTGCTCTTTGAAGTAGAAGCTTCGGTGACATGATTATCTGAAAAGTAGAACATCATTATAGGCATAAAAAATTAAGCAATATTATTTATAATTTGATATAATACATACCTATTTGGGAGAAAATGAACAATGTCTACAACCTACCTGAATTACCATCGTCATCTTTATTTGCATCATCAGAGCCTACTTATTGTGTAGGAATATATTCATCTTTGGATTCACTATCTTGTAAGAATTCTTCATCACTTTCTCCCACTTCTCCAACAATAATCGGATTTCCATATCTTCCATAGAATCGACTCGTTTCCATTTCTGAGGAGAAGTATACGTCATTATTAATAGTTTACAATTGCAAGCTGTATATTTGCATTGTAATGACATTTCAAAATCAAGCTTGAGAAGTAAATTGCTGGATATTTCATTTTTACAAGATCTTACCTTACAAATAATACAATATATATTTCTTTCAGGCAGTTAATACTGAATTTATTGTTATACTTACAACAATGCTTATCATTATACCTAAATACACAGATTAAGTTTTAAACTACTACTTTTTTTTTACCTAACAATACGCAATTTCTAAACTACCTAGCATCTTATATTTTGGAAATTAGATCCCCTAAATTGTTTGAAACATTCATATCCACTATCTGTATCTTTAGGTTTGCATACTTGACTAACCTCAACAGCAAGTATTGCACTCTGGCATCATTGTTAAATGTAAAATTCTAACCACCGAGTTACCCAGGTAGCATATTTCAATGTAGGTTCTTATTTATAATAATAATTATAATAAACGACACTAGATTATACACTATATTATGTAACTTGAATCTATATAAAAAATAGCATTGCTTAGTATAAGATTATAATACCTATTGGAAATACCTCTAGAGGCCTAGCAGTTGACGTATATAGTCATAAATGACCGAGTACCCAGATATGTTACGTATCCCCAAAAGTATATTTAATCTTCTATTTTCCAACAAAAGTAATTTCTGTATATTATTTATTTTAAATAATATATAGTGAACTAATAAAAAAATATTCAACACTAAAAAATTTTCTCTGTCCACGCGCTTCTAATTTGAGTTGGAGTTGGCAATTAGTAAATATAAATTTTTGAAAGTGTTACAGATTTGAGGATTTGGACAAATGCGCTAAAAAATTATATTTTCCATTGGAAGGTTGCATGTCTTTGAAACTTTACAAATCTGACACAAATGTCCATATAGGGTTAAGAATGAACCAAAGGACCTGGAAGAAAGTAGTTTCCATTATACTGATTCTTTATTGACAACGTTTCAGGCTTGATGCCTATCATCCGGTCTGACAAAGAGAGATAATTATCAAGGAAACTTTTTTTAAATTCTAACATATTTCATATTGGCATAAAGTAAAATTCAAATTAGATAGACAAAACTTTATTTAAATGGGGGAGGGGAGCGGGAAGAAAAAAGGGCAGAGTATGTAACCTACCGGTTTGAACTGTGAGAAATGGAAGAAAGCGCGGTGATGGAGGATTAGTTAAACTAAGAGGAGAGGAACCGCTCTTGTGTCGTTGTTAAGGGAAGGTTTCAGTATTTTCATAAACATGGGCTCTAAAATACGAAGGGAGATCTCATTGTTACATTGTTCAAGGATTTAAAGCTTTCAGGAACTACATCAGTTTACATAGTATAATATGAGATCTTATAACTGATGTTTCTTTATGGTTTAAAGGTTTGCCAGTCCTTTTACTAATACCTAAGTGAGAACACACCCTGGCCTCCAGAGAACGAAATGTGCTGCCTATATACGAGCCTCGATCACAGCGAGGGCAAATGAACTGATTTACCAGGCAACTACGCAAGGTCCGAGGGAGTGCGTCTTTTACATTAAATATTGAACCAATTGAAAAATTATTGGTGAAAATGATTTTAAATTGAATATGGGTAAAAGATTGTTAGAGAAGTTTTAATAATTCTTTGCGGAAGGAACGGTTAAGATAGCCTAAATATGGTAAAGATACATAGAGTGAGTCTTTGGGGACGGTGCTAACAGGTAACCTTGGCTCATATTGTTGGTTTAACAATTTCTTAAGTATCTTGTCGTATAAAGTACTTAGATAAGTCTTTTTAAAGAATTTACGAATAAAGTCAAATTCTTTATGGAGATAAGAGTAGGTTGAGGATAAGTGATAAGCCAGGAGAAGAAGTGTTTTTATAGAATTGATTTTGAAGAGTTGGTCGCAGAAACAGAAAAATATTTGTCCTAGGCCAGTGAAGGTTGGTTTTTGGTAAAACCTGGGTGTTCATTTTGTTGCAAAACTTATATATTAATAAATTTAGAAATGGAAGGACATTATTTTTTTTAATTCAACGGTGTATTTGATGTTGGTGTGCAGGGGGTTGATATATTCTAAAAAGTTGTTCGCTTGATTTTTTTTTTCACGTATGGCGAAGCAGTCATCTACAAAAGGGCGATAAAAAAGGTGGCGCATAACTTTGATGGCAGTTATCAAAAATCATGTCCTCCATGTTTGTCATGAAAATGTTGGCAGCGATGGAAGCAATGGGGAAACCCATACCAACACCATCAAATTGTTGGCAAACATTATTTTTCAACAAGAAATAGCTGTCCTTAAATAAGAGTTGCAATGACTGTTTGAGTGTTTCAGGGATGAATCCATTAAACAGGTTTGAGTTAGCAAAAGCTCTTCGAAGAATAATATCTATTACTTCATTGAGAGGTTTGTTAGTGAACAGCGACTGTATATCGAAACTAACAAGTATCTTTAGGAGGGAAACAATATTTTGGTACAGAAGGTCTTTAGCAAAAGAAAAACTATTTAGTATGCTGTATTGGTTGGAGGTGAATACTTTGAGGAGTTGGGTTAAATGTTTGGCTAATTTGTATGTGGGCAGTGATTAAGCGGCCAAGATAGGGCGAAGGGGTACATCAAGTTTGTGGACCTTTTTGTTTGTGGGCCATAAATGAAACCGAAACTTGAACCAATGGCATAAAAATGGCTCTCGATGACTTAAGTTTAGCAAGGAGACGATTAGTTTTATCTTCCAAAGGAAGAATTAGTTTGTTTAATTGTTCTGTTACTATGAAAAAATTAGTAGGGTAGTGAAGGATGTTGTAGGTTTTCTAGAGGTAATTGGTAATTTAAAAAATTTTCTTGATAATTATCTCTCTTTGTCAGACTTGAAACGTTGTCATTAACGAATCAGTGTAATGAAAACTACTTACTTTCTGGTCCTTAGATTCTTTCTTAAGATTATATATATATATATATATATATATATATATATATATATATATATATATATATATATATATATATATATATATATATATATATATATATATATATATATATATATATATATATATATATATATATATATATATATATATATATATATATATATATATATATATATATATATATATATATATATATATATATATATATATATATATATATATATATAAAGAGAGAGAGAGAGAGAGAGAGGGGGAGAGAAAACCTCAGTTTATGATCAAATTTAGCGTAAATATTTAGAGCCAAAATTTAACTCTTCGCCTCCATTACTTCAAAATATGGATTACACAGAATGATAAATAGCGATATTTGGCAACTTAAGTGTCACCATCCTTCGGATAAACCCTTAAAGAAATAGGACAGAAAATTAGATAAAGTCAAAAGTCTTTTTCTGCGGTAGACGTCTTCAATAAAGTGAAGGATTTGTCTTATTACCCTTTTCTCCTATTGATTTCGGATTCTCAACCAACTTAAGTAGCACAATTGGAAGACATAAGTATTTAGTTGGAGAGAGAGCAGGAACGGGACGATAGGCTGCCTCCGAATTAGTGGACGGGAGAGTTTGTCATCTCTATATAAACTCACACTGAACTTTGGCCTTTCAGATTCATAGGCCTGGTCACACATTCGTCTGGTTTTATTGTTTCTTTTTATTTACACATTAATGAGAATCTTTCTCTGATTCATGAGGGGATCCTGGGAGATTGGCTTAATTCTTGTAGATCATTTCTTTCATTTTATCATCTTTCGTTTATTTCTTACTACACCACATCGCTTTTATCTTTTTATCATTCTTATTATTTTCCTTTCTCCTTCTCTGTCATAGGTAAATGACACTAAAGTGTCGATCAAATGTAGAGCAGTTGCATGGAGTGTAAATGCAACCCTTTAAAGAAAAAGTAACTTGAATCAACAAACTCCTTTAATGGTGGAAACGGTGATTATAAATATTTCCATAAATTGTTTCACTTTGGTGTTACCCCTTTCATGTGTATTTCGAATTCGAACCCCCTTTATCGAAGTGTAACATTTAAGCTTAACCATTGAGCCAAGACAACCATAAACGACAGCTTAAATGCCTTTATTTTCAGTGTGACGATAACTGATTTATGACTTTAGATACCTTTGTCTTCTTGCGATTCACACTTACTAACAGATCAACATTTATTAAATAAGGTGAAGTTAGGAGAAGTGAAACTAGTTGCAAAGATCTTAGAGCACCCTAAAAGAAAAAGGAAACCGATGAGAATATAAATTAAATGAATAGAAAATGAAAGGTTGGTGAAAAGGATCTTGGCTGATCAATCATTGATTAACTAGTTGGTAGGGTGCATTTAAGACCCCTCCCAAGGAACCTGGACTTTAATACATTATTTTTATTATAAGGTCCTTATCAACTATTTTCTCTTCTGAACTTCCAGTTTTTGTATTAAAATTCTAGTTTATAGGGAATGAACGGAAGGCTTTAATTGTTACGTCATGCTTAATCTAAGCTTTTATCATACAGTTTTCACATCGTCTGAGACCTTATTATTATTATTTGTTTTGTGTTCGTGAAACCACTACTGATTACTATACCTGTAGCTATAGTAGAAAAACGGCTATTGTAGTTGCCAGGAAGATAGTTAATCTCTTGCAATATAGGGAGTAGTTATTTGCCTTCTAATTTTGTTTGCTTCTATGGCTGAGGCCTCTGCACCCTTTAACTACCACTCCTTAAACAGCCTGTCTCGGTAGCGGCCACGGCAGGTAAAAATCTCTCGCTCCTATCAAAGCGCTCTTCTGAATCGAAATGAAGGAGTTTCAAGGTCGCCGACGGAATAATTCAATTTGATAGCAATCCTTATGATCCGAAGATGACCACTCGGGATCACTTAATAGGTTTAATACGAATTCCGGGCGACAGAAGAACACATAATTTTGAAGAAGGATTTCTAATAGGAGAAGTGAAAGCAGCATCAACCCATTCATTCAAGTTTCTCGTGAATTTAAGAAGTGCTTTACAAACGTGAACGTTAACTATCAATTTAAAGAATCATGAACGGTTTTATATACGAGGGGCGGTGAAAAGGATTTGCGAATCGGTAGGGCAAAACAGAGGAAGGGAGAAGGCTGTTTGTGGGGGTGTTAGGACAAGTTATGACAAGTGAGGACCTGCAGCCGCACACTCCTGCCTCGTCTATTTAAGACGCAGTAGCTGATCGCAGATCGTCACTCACAAAATTTTCAACAATGGAGAAGGTTGAGCACCGCACAGTGATGAAATTTTTGACCAAGGAAGGCAAGAATGCAAAAGAGATCCATGAACGCATAGTTGCAGTGTACACCGACACCGCCCCTTCCTATGCAACCATTGCTCGCTTGAATAGGGAGTTCCGCCATGGTCGTGAGTCTCTTGAAGATGAACCCCGTCCAGGACGTCCGTTAGACGTGACCAACGATGACATTGTGGCCCGTGTGGAGAGGATTAACCTCGAAAATTGACGGGTTAAGGTCAGGGAAATCGAGCGAGAACTTGGAATATCACATGGAAGTGTTATGAACACCATATCACGACAATCTGACCATGACCAAGTTCTCTGCCCGTTGGGTCCCTAGAAACCTCACGCCCCATGATCGACTTCAACGTCGTCAAAGTCCACAAGGCCAGAGTTGCACAAGCTGCTCTACGCGAGTGCGGATTCGAGGAGCTCACCCCCCCCCCCTACAGTCCAGATCTGGCCCCTAGCGACTACTTTATATTCCGCCAGCTCAAGGCTGCACTGCGTGGACGCCGGTTTGGGCACGATGAAGATGTCCAGCTCGCCGTCCAGGAGTGGATTGAACAGCAGTCGGGAGATTTCTGGTTGTCGGAAATTCGAAGCCTCAGGGACAAGTGGCGCAAGTGCATTGAAGTCGAGGGTAGTTATATTGAAAAATAATAAAACACTTTTCCTCATATCTCGTTTCCTTATATCCGAATTACAAAACTTATTGCCGCCGCTCGTATTAGGTATCTCACAAATCCTAGATGGCCACGAATCTTAAAGTTAAATGTCAGGAACGACCAAGGGCCAATCTACTCATCTTAATGCTACGCTTTCATTTAATTGTCTCTTTATACTCGCCATTATTTATTCCATATAAAATTGAAGGTTAATACGAAAAGTGAAGGTTCAAAAGTGTGGAGGAATCACCTTTGAATAATATTATTTCCCCACCGACTAAGACAGTATTTCGAGAGAGAAAACGAGCCGTCCCCCCCCCCCTCCCGATCTGTCCCTCGTTTGACCCGCCGCCAGGTTCCCGTGAATTTACACCAAAGCTTCCTCTCCCCCTCTAGTTGGGAGACTACTTTGTAGCCTCGCCGTGAACCGCGTTTATGGCCCTGCCACTGTCGCCCGCCTGGCCTATTAGCTCGCTCAAGCCGAGTGTGGAAAAGCCATCTCCCCCTCCCCCCCTCCCTTAGAAATTCGTTCGGTGACCTCCTGAGGACAGGAGGCTTGCATCTCGCAAACGCGAGTTCGAGAAGAGTAGCCCCACCCGCTGTGAGTTCTGTGGCTAACCCCCGTCAGTAATCAAGGTCACCAAGGGCTCCCTCTAGTTGCTCCACCTTACCCTCGAGTTTCAACGGAAGTAAATCATTCATTATCCTCAATCTCCCATTATAACTATTCCCTAACCACGGTTATCTAACTAGTATTCGGAATTTCAAGTACGTCTCATTTATGTACCTTTTTATATATATTTATTGTTGTCCCCTTTTAGTTCGTGTGTATTAAAAGTCTATTTTTGTCATTGTATTTGTTGTATTCCTTGCTTACGCAGCTGCCGTTATCTACTTAAATCGTACTCTTAGAAACAATAACAGTTGTCTCCTTGCGTGGCCTACCTTAGTGCCCGTGTGCGCATATTCACGTACACTTGGCCTTCCCTCGACAAACAGAAAAGAATAATAACTATGCAACACAATTTTTGTTCCTGGCTAGTAACTGTTATCATGTTATTTTTCAACTTCTTTTATTGCAAAACAATAGAAAATGGCCATTATTTGCTTTAAACTTTGCTATTGTTGTTCGTAGGATGAAATATTTACTAAAAATATGCAAATTTTGTTTCTTTATCTATTGTAGGACTAAATATTTAAGAAAATGAGTTAAATTTATACAATATTATTGAAATTTCAAAAAAACATATATTATAAAAATAGTTTAAAAAGTTAGAAGTGAACAGTATTCCTTGATTTTCGTTTGTAGTGTAAATCACTTTCCAGTATAAGCCCCAAATGTAGTCTCCCCCAAGTTTCCATTGCCTACTCTTTGGTATTTATGTTCAAACTTCAATACATATATCTTGATGGAAGCGCTTCCCTTGCACCTCTGAATGTACTCCCATATTCTCCTTGAACTTGGCAAGATGGGTAATAATGATTTTTCCCTTCAGGAATATCCTGCAGTCCATTTGGCCATAGCTTTTTACTAAGTTCTCAACCAGTTCCATATAATTGTCAGCCATGTAGTTGCCAAAAAGACTTACCTGCCGAGAATTTCTTTCAGGTTTCCTTTTCTTTTTCATCAATCTTTTCTGGCAATTCTGAACACTTACTTTCCTGATTTGTTATCCACAACGACATAAGCTTTCCACTTTGCCTCTGAGTTCGGGAAAGAAATTTTTAAGGTATTGAAGGCTTTAGACACTTTGTTAATAGCTCTAACAAACTACTTCATGAAACCTAGTGTTGAAATAGAATGGAGGAAAGAGCATCTCTCGAGGTTCTATCCAATGTTCATGCTTGGAATTAAGCCCTCCAACAGAGAACTCAGTCCATTGTGGCCAGTGCTTCTTGTAGTTGTGTACTCTGTTATCTGCTCTCCAAAAGAGAGAAATGAAATGGAAACTTGGTAAAACGTCGCTAGAGGCTCATAAAAAATGCTATCATTTTTAAGTATTCAATCACTTCCCAGCCATAATCCTTATAATTCAAAGCTTGTGGCGGGAGCCTGACACTGGTGTAGCCCTTCTTGAGATATGCTGAATGCTAATTCCAATTATGGAGAAGAATAGCTTTAGTGCTTTTGTAGGAGCTGTCAATGAAGAGCCTCCACTCCACTGGAGTAAATGTAATTCCAATTGCATTAAACACACCAGATACATCATAAGAGTAGCATAGTTCAACTTGATAAATAAAATATCTTGAGAAATATTTATGACGTTTCCTTTGGCTTGGCACCTGTACTTTTTATCCAAGAATTTCCACTCTTTGAGCATGGAAATCGAAAGCTCAGCATTTGACTTTGACAAGCCAAGATCTCTGTCAGAGTCATTGAGGTATCTTTTATTTGGATAGTATGGATTCCTCTCAACACCCATATTTATGACACTATTCTACATCTTTACTGATAATTTTATCTTCTGAATTGTTGACTTCATTTAAAGCTGCTTATTCCTTTCTTGAGGGGTAGGTAAAGAAAGATCAGCTCTGTGTAGTACTACTGAAAAAGAGGATAGGAGATCTGAATAGGAAATAGGATGTGCATTTTTGCCACTTTGACATTTGTGAGGTCCACTAAGCAGAAGTAGTAGTTGTTTAAGTGTTTAGTGGGTTCACGGCAAATTCTTGGAATGATAAACTTCATTGCTCTTTTTTTTCCTTTATACCATCCTGTTAAAGTAAAAAATATACTTTATCACTCTTTTCGTTTACGTAAAAACACAAGAGCTTAAATACTTGTGACGTTAAATATTTTACTCTTTACAACAAATAATTCGTAACTTGCAATTTTGGGGGGGTGTTCAGAAGTAAAATGAGGTGGACAGGGTTCGGTTCGATCCTCGACTGGCATGTAAAAGTCTACTTTGTAAGCTTCACACGTTCTCATATTTCCTGTCGCTCCGAACTATTTCGCTCTTGTTTTGATGTACTGTTCGCAGAGAGTCCAGAATGCATCTGGCCAATGATTGCAGCCTCTTAATACCATTTCTCTTCTGATGTGTTTACTATGGTAGCTTCAGCAGAACTGATAGCAAACCTGTGAATCACTCTATAATTATTTCGGAAATACTATTCCACAAGTTTCCCTAATTTTTCAGGTGTGTATGTTCTGGCCAGTTCTGAAATATTCTTGAAAATTAAAATTCTACTAAATTCTTTAAATTTATCAATAAATCTATATCGTTTTGGAAGGTTTCCTTTAAACAATATTATTCTACATCATTAGAATTTTTTTTTAAATAAGATTTAAAAATTTCTTCCATGCTTTAAAAAAAAACTACAGCCACCTATATATTCTCAACTTTTCCCCCGAAATTTATAATTCCCTAGAATTATTTACCAAGGGGGACAATCATTATCAATTCAGTGCCTTACCTACAAAAGCAAAGTTTTGCGATCAAAATAGTCTTTTTCATTTACTTTATTTGCGAACAACTGAAAAATAACACTTTTAACACAGGGAAGAGAAAAAAAGTTAAACTTCGTTGCATAGTATAGTTATTGATAATAATTTTTAACATTTATTCTGTAATTCCAATTATCTTCAAATGGAGACAATTTAACTAATGTGAGTAGATATATATTAAACAAGAAAAACAATGAAAGAACGAACTATAACACTGTTCACCTAATGGAATGGAATGAAGTTAAAAAAGACTTGGTAAGTAAAAAGGAAAGGCACACAAGTTAGGTTGTTTTGAGATGAAGAGTAAAAGTTAGTTGGTTTGAGTTATGTGATTAGAAGGGGGAATGAAGTTTAATCGCAATCAAGAGAAGGATTATCTTCTTTTATATAAAGGTGTCGTAGAATATACTCTCGATGATATACCATATATAACTATTCGTTGAGGGAAATTTTCTTATATTTCGAGTGCGTGGTTATCTGGTTGACCGATGTTATTTATCTTCAATATGCTTAAGAAGTGGAACTGAGCTCAAGGATAATAATATGGCTATCATTAATAAAATAGAGTTTTATTAATTAAACTATCAACAACACACAAAACGAAAAATGTTTACATAAACAGAGAATAGAAAGGGTCGTGGGAATATCTGGCTAATCCGAGGATTAAGATTTGAGGGAGATTTAAAAAGCTAAACAAATAAAAATTAAAGGGTTTGGACGGTTTGCTAAACCATTTAAATTGTTGTGCAGAGGAAGGCGACGCGAAGGAATCTTCGGTCCGCTGGCGAGTTCCAGCCGAAGGAGGGGGGGGGGGGATTAAATTATCCTGACGTGACTTCTTGGGAATGAGAACCGTTTCTTGACGAACGGGCTTGAAGAACAATGGCTGTTCTAACGTTGTTCTCTTCTGAACAACAGGGGGAGGGGTGAGAACCGTCTCTTGTCTATGGGCTCAAGGAAAAATGGCTGTTCTAATGTTGTTCTCTTTCTAGAAAACAGGAGGGGAGGGTGACAACCGTCTCTTGTCAACGGGCTCAAAGAACAATGGCTGTTCTAACGTGGTTTTCTTTCTGAACAACAGGGGGGAGGGTGAGAACCGTTTCTTGTCAACGGGCTCAAAGAACAATGGCTGTTCTAACGTTGACCTCTTTCTGAACAACAGGGGGAGCCTTGTTGACTTGGCGTCTTGAAGGCTCGAACCTTGGCACTCAAGGGATATTGTCTTCTTCTGGACAATAATGGTGGATCTCGAGGTAGAGGGCCCCTGGTCCACAAGGTGAAACCGGATCAGCGTGATGTCTCGTGAAGATAATCTGGATCTGCTCTGATCTAATCGGTAAAGTTTCCATATAAATAGTCGGAGCCATCCCCTTGGCGTAGGGGACAATGGAGTGGGGGCTTCGAGGGACTGCCCTAGCTGCGCCTTGGAACATACCTTATCTGCCCACAAGTCTAACTCAATCTGGCGAGATCGACGCATGGGGCGAAAGAAGGGGGGGAGGATGAACCTCCTTGGTTAAATATTGACTCATTTGGCGATAAGGCGCCCGGCTTCGACGCGAAGATGCACGTGGGTTGCAACTTCCCTTATAACAACATGTGATAGCGGTTGAATTTAAGCGGCCTCAGACCATTCTATCACACCCCTCCATTCCGGGGGAAGTTGTCACTTCGAAAAAAAAAGAGAGAAGGGACAACGATAGAGCTCCGTTGTGGGGAACTCGTTTTCTTGTACCGACCGTACCTTCATGCACCTAGCTAGTATTACCTCAATACATATGAGTATTTTGATCTTTTGATTATAAGGGAAAATAACCTTTAATACAAACTTAATAAAAAATAAGGCATGGAACAATGAAATGATATAAAATTAGTACATATGCGACAAAATAATTTATACGTAATTTAATGGGTACAAATATATACACATACGAAAAAAATAGACATTGAGCCACAAAATTCAGACATATACATTAACTAATTATATTACAAGAGAATCTAGTTTAAGTCGTACAAGACGGTATATATATACATGGAGATGCTAATCCTATGAATACAATTATTCTACACTATTTGGTAACGCATTCCTACTGAGTGCATCAGCGACCTGGTTATCGGAACCTTTTATATAATTTATCTTAAATTGGTACTCTTGCAAGAGTAAACTCCAGCGCATAATTCGGCCGTTGGAGTGTCGTACATTCCGAATATAGGCCAACGGGAGGTGGTCAATTCAATTCTGAAATTCTTTTCCTATCAAGTACATTTTAAATTTGTCAATAACCAAGATAATTGCTAGAGCTTCCTTCTCTATAGTGGCATATCTCTTTTCGCGTAGTAATAATTGGCGACTAGCATATGCAACTGGATGACTCGTTCCGTCATCCTCATATTAAAGGAGTACACCTCCAATGCCCTTGTTTTTCGCGTCAGTCTTAATCCCAAAGGATTTTTCCGGGTTGAGCAACTTTAAAATGGGGGCAGAAATGAGCTTACTCTTGAGCTGATTAAAATGGGAAACAGCGACATCATTCCAACGTAGACGATCGGGGGAATTCTTTTTTAAAAGGAAGCTAAGGGGCGCAGAAATTGCAGTGAAATTCGGGACAAATCGCCGATAGTAAGAAGCCGATCCTAGGAATGATCCTAATTGCTTCTTAGTATTCGGGAGTGGCATGTCGGCGATTGCCTTAATCTTGTCCTCTTGGGAACCTCACTGGCTTTGTCCTATTTTGAAACCCAAGTATTTTATGGTTTCGTGGGCAAAATGGCATTTGCTGGGGCCAATGGTGAGGCCATTTTCGCGGAGTCGCTCGAAGAGAGCTAATAGGGTGATTAAATGGTGACTCCATTCACGAGTAGCGACGTAGACGTTATCGAAGTAAAAGGATACATTCTCAAGTCCATCTAACAACCTTCTCATGAGATTGTTATAGTTGCTACAAGCGGTCACGAAACCAAAAGGAAGGCGCTTAAATTGCATTAAGCCTTTCTCTGTTGCAAAGGCAGGAGATGCTTTCACATCGGGGCCGGAGGGGAATTTGGTTATGCGCCTTGCACAAATCGAGTTCTGAGATGAACTTGGCGTTTTCAAAAAGGTGGAGGTTTTGGTCTACCAACGGGATGGGCTCGGCGTCAAACACAGTTACCGAATTTAACTTCCGGAAGTCGATGCACATCCGATAAGAGCCATCAAGTTTCTTGATCATGACGATTGGGGAACAATAACTAGAGGTGGAAGGTTATATTATGTCTAAACTAATTAAATTATCAACTTCGGCGTTAAAAGCTTGGCGTAAATGAATCGGCATGGGATAGGGTTTTGAACGGACGGGTTCTAAGGTTGTTAATTTAATATCATGCTCGAAACTAGTAGCGCATCCAGGCTTCTCTGAAATAACGTCGTCGAACTCACATAATAATTCTTGTAGCTGACTCTTTTGATGTGGTGTCAGCTGCGCGTCGATATCCAGGTCAGAGGGTTCAAAAGACTCGCCTGGTAGGGAAGGAAGAGGGTAATCGGCATCAGGTTGGATGCACACTGTCTGTATTACATTAAGGGACTCCGCGGGGTAATCCTCTTCAAGCGCCGATGTTTCGTCCAGTGCTACGAACGTATCTCCATGGGCGCGTTGGGGGTATTTTTTTCTTTGGGTCCACGGACAGTCTCCGTGTCCTTGTTTTGGGCCTTATCCCATAAGGGTGTTAGTAATTCACACTCCTTTTGTGCCAACCCAAGCTCCTGGTTAAGGGTCTCCGAGAAATCGGGTGGTATCGAAGTTCTGATGGGGACGGGCTCCTAGGCTTCTTTCTTAGCTCAGCCTTGAGGAAGGGCGGCCTGGGACTCAGGGTCGGAACTTACTTGGGGGCTCTGTCAACGGGCTCAAAGAACAATGGCTGTTCTAACGTTGTTCTCTTTCTGAACAACAGGGGGAGCCTTGTTGACTTGGTGTCTTGAAGGCTCGAACCTTGGCACTCGAGGGATATTGTCCTCTTCTGCACAATAATGGTGGATCTCGAGGTAGAGGGCCCCTGGTCCAAAAGGTGAGACCGGATCGGCGTGATGTCTCGAGAAGATAATCTGGATCTGCTTTGATCTAATCGGTAAAGTTTCCATATAAATAGTCGGAGCCATCCCCTTGGCGTAGGGGACAATGGAGTGGGGGCTTCGAGGGACTGCCCCAGCCGCGCCTTGGAACATACCTTATATGCCCATAAGCATAACTCAATCTGGCGAGATCGACGCATGCGGTGAAACGGCGGGGGGGATGGGTTAGATAAACCTCCTTGGTTAAATATTGACTCAGGTGGCGATAAGGCGCTTGGCTTCGACGCGAAGATGCACGTGGGTAGCAACGTCTTTCTAAACAACATGTGATAGCGGTTGAATTTAAGCGTCCTCAGACCGTTCTATCAAAAAAGAGTTTCTAGAATTCTGACCGAATTATGGACTTGAGATTTTAAAATTGTCAATTGATACATCGGTTTTACGGTTGATAGAGTGCTGAGGAATTATGGGGTTTCCTTTTTTAGGAAGGGCATTCCCACTTCGCATTTAATATCGAAATGGGAACAAACTCTAGCCCTTAAGGAAGTCTCAGTGTTTCCTGGTTACTATACCCAACGCAAATACAATTATAAACAGTCATGCTACTCGTCTCAGGCAGGAGTCTGCCCTTATATCTTTAAAAAAATATACCCAGCTTGAGCATATTTACACAAAGCATGTTTAAATTTCTCTAAAAATAGTATTTGTTCAATAATTAAGAAAATTCGCAAAATTGAGGTTAAAGATCTTGTTTAAACAAATCATAATGGATTTAGATCTGCGGTTCTCAACCTGGGAACCATGGCCCCCAAGGGAGCTATGGGAAGTATTTAGGGCTGCCATGGAAAGCTGTTAGAAATTATACATTTCTAAATAATGTGGAAATCTGAATTATAAAAAAACTTATATCCCTTATTCTGTCCTGTGAGTATAAAATTTTATTTTTTAATTGCTTACACCGACAATACAGTATTAACAGTTACATAATTATTAGTACAATTGAAGAAACATGAATGAATGATTAATGTCAAAATTCCAGCAACTTAGATGGTTGATCCATTGTTTTGCATTGGGGTCGAAGACCGTCCTTGATGAACTTGGTAAAATCTTGGAGGTAGAGGTCAAATGTGTTAATTTTGTGAAAGCTAGAGACCTGAAGTTCGCCTTTTCTAGATTCTTTATAGAAAATTGGATTTGCATCATAAAGTTCTCTTTTAATCCAAAGTACACTGGTCTTCAAAGGGCAATATTGTGAATCGAATGTTTTAACTTCGGATGGAAGTCAAATTGGTCCTGCAAATGAAAGGCAAAGATGATCTCTTGAGTCAATTCAATGAGGTTTTGTTGGAGCCACGTTCTGCATAATTAGCAGATATATTTGATGAGTAAAATAGTTTGAATCTCAGGCTAGAGGGTTAGGAAAGAAATGTGCTTCACCTTATGGATTGTCTGCGTGCATTTCTTGACAAGCTCCAGAATTGGCAAAGACAAGACGGTACTGTCAATGTTGCCATGTTTGAAGACATTTCAACTGTTCTTCACGAGAATCAAGAAGATCGTCTTCTTGACTCATTACTTAAAATTTGAAATTAGTCATCATCGGAGATCCTTTAAAAGTGAACATAAAATGTACTTCCTAGAATTAGAGAAGGAAGAATGGAAGTTCTTGAGGAATCCATTCACTGGCACTCTTGATGTTACTACCGTTCTAAATGATACTTTCTTTTTTTTGCCAACATACAATTAGAGATACGAATGCTTCCATTTTTTATATAAAAAATACATTAATTGAACTTTTAAGAAGTATATCACAAAAATCTATCAAACTATACAATAATTATGATTATCAACTTTGTAATAAACAATAAAGAAAAGGTACTCTCTTCCTAAACATTTTTTCTTTACCTTTTTTAGCGTAGTGATTTTGGAAGAAAAATGAAGGGGAGCCACAAGGATGTTGAAAATTCATAAATGTGGGAATGGAGTGAAAAAGGTTGAGAACAACTGATTTAGATACATAAGGAGATGGATAAAAGATCTAAGTAAAATATTGTGATAATAATTCGAATCCTTAGAGTACGAGGGCGAAATAAGAAGATAATTTCCAAGGACCGTTTAATACGATATTAGTCGAAATTAACTTTTAAGAAAAAAAAAGCGACAACTGAAAAAAATCACCCCAAACCAGGAAAAGTAAATTTGTGATCAACTAATTGAAAAAAGAAAATCCAGATCGTGAGACTGAAATATCTTAGTGAGTAAGCCAATTATTTTGCTCCCATTGCTATAAAAGAAATAAATTGCAGTCGTCCTTTCTTTGTCAGCATGAACAGTGATTATACCAACGTCTGATTTAAGGTTCCTGAGCGCAATGCTCAAATCCCGTTAGACGACGTTTCTGTGTTAGCTCGATATAATTGAGGCAAAAATTCTTGTTCGAATGTGGTTCTTCGTGCTTTCATATACTTCAATTTCTCGTAAGGTGTTTATAAATACGCGTAGGAAATCAGGTATGCACGGCACTACTTACTATGAAATTCAAGCCTCTTTGCAGGAGTTAGTGTTCTTCTTTGTCGATTGGTTTGCCAGCCACCAGCGCTGAGTTAGGTTGTTGACCCAAGCTGCAGGAGTTTCTCCACCAATACTGTCCTTGTGCGTTCTCTCGCAACCTTCTCTGTGACTAAGGGCATCTTCAGGTATATTTAGCCAGATATCTCCAACCTTACGAGCAATGTCTGAATGTGCATTTGAGAAGGAATTGTCATATCTTTGTATAAAAACAATTGCGCTTACAATAAGGCACTTCAGCATCAAAATCCCATTTATTTTCGCTCTTTCAGTGGCAAGGGGGTGCCTTACACAATGCCGGGAGTCTAATCCCGAGTACAATATCCCATAGGAGGTTGTACATGAAAATTTCATAGCCTAAAAATCACCCATTTGCTTCTATATAATAAACTTCTCTTTATAAAACTTAGCAACATTTTGTTAGCTTTGTTCTTGGCTTCAAGGCACTTTCTGTATATTTGCATCTATCGAGTTGACAACCTCTAAATGCTCTACTCAATCAACTTAATTTAACAAGCTGGCATTCAGACCATAACTAAAACTATATTTTCTGTACCCATATGCATTATCTTACACTTGCCCTTATTAAATTTCAGCTGCTACCTATTTGCCCAACCAATGTGGTTTTCTAAGTTCTTCTGAAGATTAATTGTCCTTTTTCTACTTCACATTGTGCTGGCTATTTAAAATAAAAGACTCAGAACATTTCCGAACTCTGTTCTTCAATCCGTTTTCAAGATCATTGAACATAATAAGCAACATTTGACCCAGAACAGATCCCTGCGGCACACCACTAACCACTGGCTCCATCCTGGAATTATGACCATTTAAAAAAAATTCTGTTTTATATTTCATAGCCAATCACCAATTAAAGACGCAGAAAAATACACTTTGCTTTAGCTTAATAATAAATTTTCTGAGGCAATTTATCGAAGGCTTTACTAAAATTTCAGTGAACCGCATCAACATCCTATCCCTTATTCAATTTACCAGTTACATATTCAATAAAAGTTAACAAATTTGATAAACATGATTTATCTTAAATAAAACTGTAATTTATTACCTAACTATCTATTAATACTTCAAGAAGCAAATACCTCATATTTAATCAATTTCGTCAAATCTTTAAAAGAAAGGTAAGGCTTATAGAGTATATATAGGTCTAGAAGCTACATCTGATTATAAATAAAGTTATAAACAAAAATGAATTCAAAAATGGCAATTAACAAAATAAAGGATCTTATTGATAAAAACTATGAGAAATCGCGGCAGAATCAAATTAGCACAAAATAGGGAGTTAAGTCAAAGTATTGAATAGGCTTAAAAGATATTTCGCTTTAAATAACAGAATTTGACTTACAAATATAGTTAAATGTACATTTAAAGCAGTAATTTAAAATGAACGTAAATTAGATGTAAATTGGTAAATGAATAAATCTAACAAATTTAACTTGGAGAGAATGAGTAATCATACAATTCAATGCATAATTAACTAATTACTAACAATTCTGAGCTCTAAAGATCTGTTGGACGAAAATAACACAATGCGAATACACCTAAATGATGATGGGAAACAATTAAAAATCCTCACTTAAGCCGAGGGCAAATTTATAATTGGATTATATATAAAAAACGCCTGTTGAACACCAAACCTATTAGTAATCATTGGATTAAAACGGATATTGAATTAGTTCAATCGGCTGATGCATCGAGACTAGGCTACAGTCATGCCAGGCCACTTTAGGTTGTATAGAAGGTGAACTATTGTCAGCAAAACTTTCTCTTTCAAAGGAGTACTCCTTATGATACTTACATACTGTTTAAACTACATTTGAATATAATAAAAATATAATGAAGTGGGTCATTTAATGCGTTACTTACTACTGACGAAAGACACACACTAGAAGACTACTGGGGCTTAAAATACATATAAAAAATTAAGCTTTCCCGAATAGGGCAGCTTCATGACGAGTAAAAATTGGCAGAACAAAAATACATTTCAGGACAGCGGTGGCATTTTGGTGTCATTTTTTCACTTTTAAATAATTATATAAAGAATAATTGTGGGTGCAATTGATTACTTAATTAGCGTTTACCTTTAAAAGACGAAATATACAATTTACAAAATTAATTATCGAGCTGATGACTATGCAAGAGTCCGCAACATTATACGAGTAACAACATGTTGATAATTATTCACAAAATTCCTGCTACCATTATTAAAAATAGGAACTACATTAGCCAACTTCCAACTTCTGGTTCTTCCCGGTATGAAGCTGAATGATAGAGATTATTCCTCAATGTGAAAAGGTAAGTGATCTACTCTTCAGGAAGAATATACAAATATACAGGGTGTCCCTCCCAAAAGTAAACTGTTCTACTTTTTTTGTTTTATCATTTTTTAACCAATGTTCTTTTCAGATCGTTTGGCCTACTGAACCTAATGTTTACCAAATAAGCTAAGATTGTATTAAAACATTATAGAAATAATTTCCTAACAAAGTATGGGCAAGATTTTGACGGGACTAGAAAGCGATACAACTCTGTCAATTAAAAGAAAAGCGGGAAGTTGAAGACCAAGAATTACCCGTACAGAACAAAATATCCAAAAATTGAGGAATAAATTTTATTCCAGATAGATAAAGCAAGAACTCATAAACCATACAGATAATAACCAGATCAAGACTATCTTTAGCAAAAAGTAGCGTTAAATCGCATTGGTCATGATGATATCAATAAACGCCAAGAATGTTGATAAAAATTGTTCCTACCTCTAATTGTTTCCAAAATTTAACTAATATTTTCCTTACCGGAATTTTTTTTCACAATTGAGAAGCGGATAAAGAAGCAAAACGATAGAGTTTATGGGCTCTGTGCATCAAAAAGGGGCAAAATTCAAGAGGGAGGGATGTTCTCTACTAAACCACACTTTCCCTTTTACACATTTCACTGAAAGAAATTCCAAAGTCACAAATGAATGTTACCGGAATAACCCACTCAGTAAAATGATACCCGAAATGAACCGCAGAATGACGAAAATAAGCCTTCATATATCAATTTCGGTACAACGGTGAGAATTCGGGGGGAGAAAGACTAGGAAAGAGGGCGTGGAGAGGAAGGACTAGAGGCAGGAGAGAGAATCAGGAAAGAAGAGAGGTATGGATAAGAGAGAGGAGAAGAGGGGATGAAGGGGAGAAAGTGAGAGGAGAGAGGGAGGGAGGGATGGGGGAGGGCAGAGAGAGAATGAATGGATGTAGAGAGGGAGAGGGGGAAGTGAGAGGAGAGAGGGAGAGTGATGAAGCGAGATAAGAGGGGAAGATGGGAAAGATAAATTGAGGATAGGAAGAGTTGGAGGGGGAGAGAAAGATAGAGGAGAGTGTTTAGGGGAGAGATAAATGGGAGTGTTTAAGGGAGGGTTGGAGGAGGAAAGTGAAAGATAGAGAGGAGTATTTAGGGGAGAGAGGGAGAGTGATTCTGGGAGATGAGTGAGGGTGAGAGAAGAGATAGTGGGGGAGAGATAGAGGGAAGATAGGAAGAGATGGAAGGGGAGAGATAAAGTAAAGAAATGGAGAGATGGAGGGCAGAGCGAGAGATAGACAGGAGTGTTTAAGGAAGAACGGATGGGTATTTGGAGAGTGAGAGATAGAGATAGATAGCAGTGTTTAGGAGTGTGGTTTCCGAGCCTGTTTATTCCTCTCGTAAACAGAAACGATAGCCACCCCCTCTGGGGAGAATACATTTCTGATACCAGGGAAAATACACTTGCGTTTTTAATTCATAGCAACTCTCAGAGCGTTGCGACAGGCAAGGTTAAAACTTATAAACAAGTTCATAACCAAAACTCGAAATCGTACAAACGACTTAGCTAAAGTTGAACAAACTCATTCGTAAGCACATGAATAAAAATTTATTTTTCAAATTACAGTACCGGCAAAATATTCGATTACCATCCATAACACATGCATATTTTACATATTTCAGAAAGCTGTAAAATATGTTCTAATGTAGATATAGACTTTCAGTAAACTGCGTTTTATAGAGCTGTCATGCAGCTTGCTGTTACTGTGTTGGGCAGGGTTGCCAGACGTTTGAGAGAAAAAGAGGAAAGGGTCACCGTAAAAAAGGGACAATCCACCCAGACAAAGGACAGACGGGCATACAGAGAAAATATACAATGTAATTTGTTACTTTACTCATTAATATTAAAATTATATAAAATATAACGAAACATATATGCATTTTAAAGATTAGTTGAAAGTATTTCCTCCAATGAATTCAATTCGCAGACTTCATTTGCAACAAGAGAAGTTGTACTAGTGCTTCTAACTTACTCCTTACCACTAGCTCTTTAGCATTTGTCTGCTTTCGGATGCGACTGGTGAAGAGCGCTTGCATTTTGTCAGTTACCACAAAATTACGGCAACATATTCCTTTGTTACGAGGGGCGATCAATAAGTTTTGCAATTCGGATATAAGGAAACGAGATATGAGGAAAAGTGTTTTATTATTTTTCAATATAACTACCCTCGACTTCAATGCACTTGCGCCACTTGTCCCTGAGGCTTTAAATTCCCGACAACCAGAAATCTCCCGACTGCTGTTCAATCCACTTCTGGACAGCAAGCTGGACATCTTCATCGTCCCCAAACCGGCGTCCACGCAATGCAGCCTTGAGCTGGAAAAAATAAAAAGTTGTCGCTAGGGGCCAGATCTGGACTGTAGGGGGGATGGTTAAGCTCCTCGAATCTGCACTCGCGCAGGGCAACTTGTGCAACTCTGGCCTTGTGGACAGTGGCATTGTGGTGGAAGAGCAGGACAGGGCGTGTCAACTTGTCGCGCCGCTTGTGCCGGATGCAGTTCTTCAACTCAGCCAGATCCTCGGCGTAATATTGGCCTGTGATGGTCCTTCCACGAGGCGCATAGTCCACCATTAACACACCCTCAGAATCCCAGAAAATAGTGGCCATGATCTTCCTGGCTAAGGGTTGGGTCCGGAACTTGATGGGGTTCGCAAAGCCCCTGTGCTTCCAAGCCATGCTTTCGAGCTTGGTCTAGGGAACCCAGTGATGGTCACGCGTTTTATCACCTGTCACTATGCGTGACTCGAATCCCGCCGGGTCTTGGTTGTACAAGAGCAGCAGCTCCTTCGAACTTTGACGACGTTGAAGTCGATCATGGGGCGTGAGGTTTCGTGAGGTTTCTAGGGACCCAACGGGCACAGACCTTGGTCATAGCCATATTGTCGTGGATGATGTTGATAACACTTCCATGTGATATTCCAAGTTCTCTCTCGATTTCTTCGACCTTAACCAGTCGATTTTCGAGGATAATCCTCTCCACACGGGCCACATTGTCCTCGTTGGTCACGTCTGACGGGCGTCCTGGACGGGGGTCATCTTAAAGGGACTCACGACCATGGCGGAACTCCCTATTCTAGCAAGCATTGGCTGCATAGGAAGGGGTGGTGTCGGTGTACACTGCAACCATGCGTTCATGGATCTCTTTTGCATTCTTGCCTTCCTTGGTCAAACATTTAAAAACTGCGCGGTGCTCAACCTGCTCCATTGTTGAAAAATTTTTGACTGACGATCTACGATCAGCTACTGCTTCTTAAATAGACGAGGCAGGAGCGTGCGGCTGCAATTCCTGACTTCTCATTACTTGTCCTAACCTTTCCATAAGCAGCCATCCCCATTCCTGTGTTTTGCTTTACCGATTCGCAAAACCTATTGACCGCCCTTCGTTTAAAGATGCGTTCGTATTCTAAGGATTACCTTCGAGAGAACGAGTGCTTGATTTGTTTTTGGCTTTCAATTTTACATTTGTCACATGATAAAAAAACTTTCGATAAATGCTGTACTTAATTAAGGGAATATAGTTAGAGTTCACTGCAATCGTAGCAAGCAAGGTATCTGTAACATCTTTTACCAATTCAATTTTTATAGCACAAAACAAATGCCCCAAATTTGACTGGGTATGCCAGTATTTCTTGATTAGAATTTTTTTTCCTTCCAGTAAGTTTTCATGAATATACGTCCATACTGGGTAACAACGTTTTGGACATCATAATTTTCTGCTCTTGCGAGTTTAGCAAGGTGTAGCTTACTAAACCGTGGTTTCATTTGGCTCAAACATTTCTTGGGACTAAGATATTTAATGTAATGCATTTTCCTAGTTGTCTTGTCAATTCTTTTATCGATTTGGTTCCGTCTCAGTCAAAAAACACGAGAGTTTTCCTGGATTGCTATCTCTCTTTCAACAGAAATGGTACTGCATTTTTAGGCATATTAAAATTTGTCATCGAATTTACCATCACTTGGTAACCAGAATAATTCTTGCGCTTTAATATTATGATAAAGCTTTTTGAGCAAAAAAGTCCCGAAACTCTTCAAGTTCGTGAAATAATTTTGTAGGGTCAAGGTTTGTGGCCTGAATGAGGCATTGAGAGATTCAAAATTCTGGATCAAGGGGCAAACAAAAGTTAGATAAAGTTTATTTCCTTCATCAGCAATCATTTTCCTGTGTTATAACAGTATAACTTTTGTCAACAATGGAGTGGAAATATGCTTTTAGTTCTTTCCACTGAATTAAGATTCCATATATGCATTTGTCTCGGAATCGCCGGCGTATAACACTTGGGGTTATAATTCTTCATTTCCGTCGTTCATAGTGGCATATATGTTCTTGTAATCTTCTCGACGTAGAGAACTTAGACTGATCCAGCAAGGAATTTCAGAAATAATATAACTCAAACATGGAGAAACGTATTGAAAGCCTTTTCTGCACAAAAGGCTAAACTGGGGCAAATACACTTAATAAAAGTGATATCCGGATTAATATTTCTGAATGTCGAAAATACGGAGTTTGCCTCGCCAGATAAATTATTTGCACCATCACTGCCCAATCCAATGCAATTGGTTATATTAATATAATTGAGCTTCAAGAAATCATTAATTGCATCAAACAAACTTTGTCCAATTGTAGAAACAACAGGTATTAAACCCAAGAATGCTGTTTGTATAGTTTGCTCTTTCTTTGAAAAATATCTTACACATATAAAAAATTGTTTTGTCACTCTGACATCTGTGGATTCATCTATCAATAAGGAATATTTCGTACCGAGAAGATCGTCGAGCTGCTCTTCAAACAATGCCAATGACACGACATTTTTTATCAAGCACAGACACTTCGTTCGATGCAATTTGACATTTTCAAGAATGCTTCCTTTTTCAAATTCCGCAATAAGTTCGGGATGATGAGTGATTGAACGAATACCACAGTGGTAAGACATTGAAACGCTGTATTTAATTTCAAATTATTTTAGTTCTTTCGATAAGCAAACAGTTCTTTTTGAAAATGTCTGTTATTTTGCGAGAGCCTGCAAAAGAACTTGCAGCCTTTTTATGCTTCATTGTTTTCGCGTGTTCCTCAAATGAAGATTTTGGCAAATTCGTTAAAGAGCATTTACACCATTTGCAATAACATTCATTGGCAATCCATAACAACCACTTGAACTGTTCCTCCCACTCTTTTTTTATAATTCCTTCGATCGTTGTAGCCATTTTTCCACTTACTCATGGTTAAGATGTATTTGCCAAATGTCTTTTAGTTTATTACACATTAAGACGCTAAAAATACCAGTTAAGAAAATATAAAATTATGGTACTTTTAAACTTAAGTTTCTATGACGTTAATTCACTACTTTCACTATTTTGAAAAAAATAATTATTGTGTAATAAAAATAACACCATTGGAATCTAAAACAAATTAAGCTTAATTGATTGGAATGATAGACCAATCCTATTAGGGCCTAGGCGAAATAGGATTAGTCATAGGCCTATACCATAAATATACCCAAAACAAACACACCCACTGTCATAGACGTAAAATTCATTAAATAAGCATTGGAATGCCCCTATCCAAAAGTCTTCATAAGCTACGGTAGTTTGCTAATCTGGCCACTCTGATTCATTCTTCAAAGACTAGAGTTGTCAGATATCTCCAGAGTTCAAAAGACGCCAAGTCATGAGTAAAAAGTAGTCTTCCAGAAGTGGTCAAATTATGATTTTCATTTGCTGACAAAATATAAATATAACATTATATTTGCCATGATACCTAAATGAACATCTTTTCATTTGGTAGGTAAAACAGGACTAACAGGACAGAGGAATCTCAAAAAGGACAGACTGTCCTTAAAAGGACACTTGGTAATCCTGGTGTTGCGTCAGTTAGCTGCTAGGTGCAGTTGTGAATAGACATGTCGTAAATCTCCAGCGCATACTGTGTGTTCTCAAAATAACAACTCTTTTAACTAAAAGTGCTGTATTTTAAGAAAGCCTATAATGGCTGCGAATGAACAAATATCAAATGACAAAATTGGTGCTATTGTTTTATTACATAAGGCCTGAAAATAACAAAGACAAATTGCAAAACATTTAAAGGTATCTCAAAGTACTGTGAATTTATCGGTTTCCCGCCATATTCAAGTGATGATGTTTCTGGTACTCCAGTCTGAAAAAAATGGTAGTGGGAGGCCTAAAGAGACGAATTTACGTACTGAAAACTAATAAACCGTACTGTGTTAATGAAACAACAGTAACAGCAAAAGAATTAAGTCTGAGAATCATAATTTGCTTAAAGATGTATCTGAGCGCACAATTCGACATCGGCTGCAAAAGGAGTTAGAGGTACCATCTCGGCATGTTGCCAAGAAACCTTTCTTGAATGCCGAAATGAGCAGGAAAAGAGTTGAGTTTTGTAAAAAGCACATCAATTGGACTTTTGCTGATTGGGAAATAGTTCTCTTTAGTGATAAATCCTCTTTATTAACATTCAGTGGATGTCCAAGAATAGTGAGCTGCCCACGTGGTTCACATAGGATGGATCTTAAATACACAATCAAGACAATGAAACACCTTCCAAGTGTGATGGTTTGGGGTTGCTTTAGCTATTTTGGTAAGGGAACTTTATTTTTTCTTCCTAGGAACAAAACTATGAATGGTGAACAATATTTCGCTATGCTAAAGAAAAAACTTCCACCGACACTGGCATTGCATGGGAAAACAACTTTCATGCACGATGGGGCACCTTGTTACAAGGCAAAATTCGTTAGTAAATGGTTCAACGATAATGAAATTGGTTTTCTAGAGTAGCCTGGTAATAGTCAAGATCTCAATCCGATTGAGAATCTTAGCTCATAATAAAAAATAAGGTCGAATGTCACTTCACTGGCTCGATCTCAAAGCTCAGAGAACCCATCAAAAAGATTTAGTGCACTGAGATATCACAAGATATGTGCCAAAATTTGATAAAATCGATGCCAGAACGTCTCAAACAAGTCATCAAAAACAAAAAACATATGAAGAATTACTAATATAAGGTAACAATGTGCACAGGTTAGGTTTAAATATTTTTAAATATTGATTGTTTATAAAAAATAGGTACAATTGTAATGGTGATCGGGTTTTGAGGGGCCTGCACTGAAGCTCTTATCGAGGAAAAATACAAACTAGGATACGCCTACGACAATGTTAAACTTCACAAATAAGGCTACCCTCTACGGCCTATCATCAGCCAAACACCTACTCTCTGTGACCTATCACCTACCCAAAGTCCTCAATTGCATCATTAATCAATACGACTCCTCCGAATACAGCTTCTGCTAAAATAAGGACTTTCTAAACATCCCTGAAATTTTCAATGCCGCCAGTTTCATAGCTGCAATGTATATTCAATCCGACTTAACCAAACGTTTCCGTGGAGGAAATCATCGAACTCATTTGCTGCAAGTTTTGCCACACTGAGCACGTCATACTTCTTCGTATCTCTGAAGAAATCTTGCGCCAACTAAAGGGTCTTTTAACAAGGTGATAGTGGCCATGTTGTTAAAGTGGCATCTGGCAACCTCACTGTCTACTGTTCAGTAGTACTTGGCAAGTCAGCCTGGAAAGTTATAGCATTGAAAAGCGTGTGCAAATCACCAAATGTTATTATCAATATCAGTGCTCCGTTCGACAAACATTCCGCACATTACGTGATTTTGATTCTCGCCACAATCGTCCTGCTGAATCCACTGTTCGACGATTAGTGGCCAAATTCGAGGCAAGAAGGTCAATCAACAATCAGCCAACATCCGTTCATCGCGGAAACGCCAGGTCTGCTAAAAACATCGCTGCCGCAAATGAGAGTGTATGGGAAAATCCGAGGCAGTCAATTTCTCGTCGTTGAAGAGAACTTGGCCTTTCTGCGACTTGAATTTAGCGAATTATGCGTAGGTACTTGAATCTGCACCCGTACAAAATCCAACGTACCCAGGAACTTAAGATAAACGACCATAGACAACGCTGTGTGTTCGCTGATTGGGCTCTATAGCAAGTGGAAGTTGCCCCAAATTTCCTTAAAAAAATCATCTTGATCGACAAGGCCTATTTTTGGAGGAATGGATTTGTGAACAAGCAAAATTGTCGGATTTGGGACGAAAACAACCCACATGAGATACACCAGCACCAATTGCATCCCAACAAAGTCACTGTTTGGTGCGGGTTTTCGTCTAACGGAATCATTGGTCCGTATTTTTTTAAGCAACGAAGATGGGATTGTCATAACCGTCTTCGACGAGACCTACAGATCGATGATAAGCAACTTCTTGTGGCCCCAACTGGATTATATGTTTGGTATGGATACTGATGACGTGTGGTTCCAACAGGACGGCGCTACGTGCCACACTGCGCACGCCACGATAGACATTTTGCACCAGCAATTTCAGGGCAGGGTCATCTCGCGCGATGGCGACGTCAACTGGCCACCGAGATCATGCGATTTAACGCCATTAGAGTACTTTCTTTGGGGCTACCTTAAATCGCAGGTCTATGCGACGAAGTCATCGAAAATTGGGCCTTATGAATACCTTTCACCAAGCGAAGCCGCGGCGGATATTTGAACGACGTCATATTCCATACTTAATGCCATAAAATGTACCTTCAAATTTAAAATAAATTGAGTGCATATATCACAGAACTTGTTTTATTTACATTTAAAAATCAAGCGACCCAATTGATAGACCCTATATTTCATCCTTGTACCAAGGTGTCTCTGTTATATGACCCAGATTTCTGCATGCACTTGTAGGTCGATGGAATAACCATATTGTCCATATTATTGTTTTATTTGACAACTTTTTTGATGGCAACTGTGGAAGGTACCATTTAATACTTCCATTAAAGCATGAAAGGTACCAATTTTCACAATAAACTTCTCTGAAACCGTGGACGATACAATTAATCACAGTAATACTTACCTAAAACCTTTTATCTTCCCCCGCTACATCGATGGTGTTTCCATTAAAACAAACAATCCTGACCTCCTCGCTACCTTCATTCAAACATTTAAGCATTCGGTTTGACTAAGGAAACCGAAGGAAATTCTAATTTAGCCTTTCTTGTTGTCGACGTCCATTACATAGAGGTCCGCTTCACGACAGAATTTTATATTAAAGCCACAAATCTGGTCTTTTGTATGAATCGATTCACGCAGTGTCCTGTAAAAAACACGAATTCTGTAATCAACGTCCTCATCAACTGAGCTTTCTCACACTGTTCTATGTACCAAGCCATCAGTAGCTGCTGAAGTAAAAACAGTATCCGATCTGATGGTGAACAATGAATATTAATATTATTTCATTGACCTGACCATATGACTGAAAATGGTCTCTTACAATAGCCAAAGAGATAAATGCAAAAAAACAACTACTATACACCTCTACTACCAAGCTACCATAAACACCGGATAAAAGAAGGACGAGAAAATCTTTAAAGCTATTATTCACCAACTAACAAGATCAACCTAGTAATTTTCTATAAAACAAAGAAACCCCAAAATATTAATGTGAAGAACAGCTGTCTCACCACGACGGGGCCTCTCCAGGCAATAAAAATGGAATTCACAAACCTTTAAATTGCTACGGGATATCAACCCCCGAGAAGGAATCATTTTCCTATAAAACACTTTACACACATATTGAACAACAGAAACCTGGTCTTTTCATAGGTAATATCAATGTTCATTGCGCAGATAACGGATACAGAACGAGAAACAGAGCAGGAAAACATCCGGAAACTTACTGGCAAGAGGCATCTTCCATCAAGTAGATGATTACCCGCCTTGCGTAACGCAGACCACAGCCTCAAAATTGGATGGCTGCCTAGCCAAAAATTATTTTCCATTTAACTATTACATGCAGCAGGAAGGACATATCATACATAGGCCACATAACGACACTACTTACGATAAACCAGAAACAGATACAGTTCCCTCGAAAATTAGAAAAGCATACCACATAGCAGACTGTGAGAAATGCAAAGGAAGATTAGGGACATATACATGAGAACCAGAAACAACATTAGAAAAAAATAGATTCAAAATTAGAAAAAAATAAGGAGATCGATGCAAGTGGCAGATGAATTGTTATGATGTTATTGCTAAAAATAAATTTCGGGTTGCGTTTAAATAAAATTGGAAGATGTTGTTGGCATTTTGAATGTCACTTGATAAATTTAATCCTTCACAGCTATTTGTTCTTCAGTTTCTTCAGTAGAAAAAATTATTTCACTTGATGGCATTGAAACATTAGCCTACTTCTTCCTTCACCTTCTTGCACCTTTTACTTATTGACTTGTTTACTTTATTTAACTTAATCTGGAAAGCAAACCTGATGTGGTCCAAAAGAATTAATCCTTTCCCCCTCACCTTTAATGAAAGCAAGTTCCTTAACAGAAATCTTCATCTCCATAGGTGATTTAAATTAATTTGAGTTTCGTTTTTGCAACCAGGGCAGCCAAATTGATAGCAAAAGACAATTTCACACTTGAACCTACCTGAGGATATCAACAGGTTATCTAGTTTTGTAATGAAAGCGTCTTAGGCCTGTAGCTCTCCTTTCCGAAAGGATGTTTTTGCCCTGCTCCCAGTTCTTTTGGATCTATTTGAGATTTTGAGTCTTGAATTTACAACGGGGGCTAGAAAAGAACTGTTCCCTCGTCCAACTTTTAGAGCACTTTGCAAGATTCGTTGCTGGGTAGTTTCTCACATCCACATTTCAGAACGTCAACCATAGTTTGGAATTGAGATGGCAACAACTCTGCTTTTTTCAATTTGTGAATTTGTGAATGTCGCCAGTTTTGTGCTAATTTTGAAAGCAATTGTAGCTCAAATAACACTGGTAGGATGGTAGTACTGAAGGCCACGTAATCTTCAGCACACTGATGAATATGTTTCAAACGCGGAAAAAAAGAAAAAGTGAAATAGATATAATTACTAATATAATAATAGTCATTTAATTCCCTAAGATGACAAAAATAAGTCAAAACCTTTAAGTAGCTAACAAAGTAAAACTAAAATTATACTAAAATAAAAAAAAACCCTTTAGAATTCATAATTAGGGCAGCAAATTTTGAGCTTCTCTCATTTATGTAATTAGAAAGTTGAAAAGATTGACATAAACTAATAGCACAGTATTCCATAGTATAGCATAATATAGCATAGCAGATTAGAGCATAGTATATTATAGATTATTATTGCATATCATAGTAGATCATAGCACAGCATAGTAAAACATAACATAGTATAACATAGCATAGTATATTATAGCATAGTATACCATAGCATAGCACAGAACAGTATAGCATAGCATGGTCTAGCCTAGCCTAAAATAGCATAGTATAGCCACATACTTTAGCATATCATAGTAGAGAATAACCTAGTCTTGCATAGCGTAGTATTCTCTAGCATAGCATAGTTTAGTATAGCCTAAAATACCCTAGCCTAACCTTGCCTAGTATAGCATAGCATATGATAGCCAAGCATAGTATAGTATAACCTACCCTGTCTTAGCCTAATATAGCCAAGCTTAGCCTTCATAGGATAGCCTAGCCTAAAATAGAAAAGCCTAGCTGTAACGGGCCTAACATAGCCAAGCTTAGTATAATCTAGCTAGCCTAGTATAACCTATCATAATATAACCTACTTTATCCTACATTAGCTTAGTATAGACTAGCATATCGTATCCCAGTATAGCCTAGCCTATCTCAGTATACCCTAGTCTAACCTAGCATATTATAATATAACGTAGCTTAGCCTCCTCTAGTATAGCCTTGCTTTGGGTAGCATTGCCTAGTGTAGTCTAGCTTACTATAGCCTAGCCTAACCAGATATGGCTTAGCATTGCATGCCAGAGCCTAGGATAGCGTCGCCTCACCTAATATAGCCAATCTAGAATATGGTACTATAGCCTAGCTAATATACCCTTGCATACGATAGCCTAGCTTAGCATACTATAGGCCAGCTTGGTATAGCCTATCCTAGCATAACCACATCTAACATAAGATAGCTAAGCGTACAATATTATAGCTTTGCCTAGTACATCCTAGATTAGTATAGCATAACATACCCTACACTAGAATAACCTTGCATAGCTTAGCCTATTATAGCCTTGGTTAGCTAGCTATCGTAGCCTAACATAGTATTACCTAGCATAGCAGAGCCTATTATACTTTAGCCTACCCTAGCATAGCATAGTATAGCCCTGTCTAGCCTAGTATAACTTAGCATAGCTTATCCTAGCATGGAATAGTATAACCTAGCCTTGCATTAACTATCCTAGACAAGTATAGCCTATACTATCCCTTATACTCTTGTCAACCATAGCTTAGTATTGTCTAGCCTAGCATACTAAACGCTATCCTAGCATAGCTTTTTATAGCCTAAATTAGCATAGTATATCTTACCTTTGTACATTATATCTTAGTAGAGCTTAGCATAGTATAGCCTAGCCTAGTAGAGTTAGTCTAGCTTGCCTAGCAGTGTATAGCATATTATAGACTAGTCTAGTCTAGCAGAATATTGGCCGAATAGTTATGATGTAATTACCAAAACAAAATAATTCCCGGTCTAACCTTGGGAAGACTTTGGCAATTATATCATTCAAAAGAGAATGTCAAACAACATAAAGTTTTCAAATTTCGTTAGAATCGGCCGAATAGATATGATGTTATCATCCCCCACCCCAAAGCAAAACTGGGTCCGACAGACCGACATAGTGAGATGTAGAGTCGCTCGCGACTAAAATCGCACGCGACTAAAAACAGATAAATAAGAGAAATATCCAAAGTGAGAATCAGGATGAAACAATCCAAATTATTGATTATGACGCACCAGCGAAGTAATTTTGGATGATTGTAAACCAAATAAAAGGCAAAGCATGAACTAGAAAAAAGAAAATAAAAGAGCAACATGGAAAAATCATAGAAGACGAGGGCCGGATTGAATTGATATTCAGAGAACATTGGAATTTAGACATAGGCGCGGAGAAAATGAAGAGTTTAACATTGATATCGAACATCAAATCCTAGAGTTGCTTAACGAGGAAATTGATAGAACCCATCCCCACCACTTCGTCGATGCAAAGAAAGACACCTGCGGCGGTATCGACGCGAAGATCACCAAACAAGAAGTCAAGGCAACAATATCGCCTTTTCAGCAGAATGTAGCAATGAAATCCGAACTCACCAAGAGGATATATGAGCAAACACTCTACATAGATGGAATCGCAAATGTATTAAATGCGTTCCTAAACATGATCTTTATTCCTCAAACAGAAAAGCTATCAACTCAAGAAGAGATCGACAGGCCAATCTCTCGACTTGATTTCCTGGTGAAGGTACTTGAGATAATTATAAACCAACGTTTGAGTGACCACCTGGTGGCAAATCCTAAACAAATACTAATTTGGCTTCAGAAAAGACGAAGCACAGGGATGGGTCTCAGAGTCATCGCCAAGAAAAGTGCTAAAGCAAAAAATGGAATAGGCCAGCGTTGATATCGTCTGTAGGGATGTATCGAAAGCCTTCAAAAATATTTAGGACATGAGAATACAATTCAAAATCATACAAATCAGAAAGAATAACAAGCTTGAAAGACGACTCTGTGATTACGTGATGGAAAGATATGCATTCATTGAGATCGGAAAACATCAAGGAACGAAATTCAAACTACCACTCACTAAAGGATGCCTCAATATCCAGTTTTCCGATGATGTAACGAAAATTGTAGTATATATGTTCTTAAGGAACGGTGAAAAGCAGGCAAGAATGAAGGCAGAAGAGATAAGGAGGATAAACGAGTACGAAATGAAATGGAAAATCTGTACAAACAGGAAAAAAAATAAGATTATTCCATGTTGAGAAGAAAACTCAGAGGTATCTACGTTGAGTAAGAAAAATACATGTATACGAACGAGACCAAAGTGCAAGAATTGCTAATTAAGGAAAATGTTCTGATAACTACGAAACAACTGGATAACCTGACTATTTTCCAAACTATTTTACTTTAATAAACGGAAAGAGATTAGCATGACCTACATGCAAGCAAACATTCATAATTCCTTCTACTGCTCTCTACTCTTCTTCTACCATTCATCGCCCTATACGGAGTAAAGACTTTAAACATGGGACAGTGGAAATAAAAGAAATAATGAATAGAAAAGGAGATAGAACACACCGTGGTTCTGATCCCGCGTAAAGTTGTATGACCACTGACCTCCTCGTTCACCTGTCAAGTCAAAACTACTCCTATATTTCAAACATTGCAATCTACGAGTATAATCTTTAATCTTCATCTCCCTCTCTTCACCCTTCTTGCCGGAGCCCCTAAGGATAGCGGCTGCGATCCTAGGATAGCCAGATAGGGGCGGGGGCTGGGGTGGGGTCTCGGCGAAACTTGCTCTGTCTCTCACTTCCAACCTTTCTTTTGATTTAATTTAATTTTTAGCACACCAATACCATTTTCATGTGGATGAGAAAAAGAAGCTGCAGCAGATTAAAATCAATAGATTAACTGTCGCTGTCGTCGACTTCAATATATATATATATATATATATATATATATATATATATATATATATATATATATATATATATATATATATATATATATATATATATATCATCATTAACTATAATTTAAGAAAGGATTTTTTTGAGTATTTGAATAATAATTCAATCTTCGATTGGTTATGATTTGTTTTATCAAAGTTATTTCTAATAATTCTTTTATAATATCAAAAAACAAAATAGTGAAGTTCAGAAATAAATATTACGGCCGTATGCTAAGAAAAAAGTAGCGAAGCGCAAGCTCCACGTAGGGAAGAGTGGCGAAGTCTTTGCCTGGTCTATATATTAAGTCATGTCCAAATGTTTTGAAAATTTACGTGATAGGAAAATTTATTCTAATATTTAAATTATTACAGGTTTATTAAAAAGTCGGCATTTAAAAGTAATAAGAAAACTACATTCTTTTGCTGGCCCGAGAATCGTGCTCTGGTCCTGTTCATGTAGGAGATGAGTTCAGCTCCCTAGAGTTTAAGTATTCGCTCTAGGAGGGAAAAATGGTCAAAATTATTGATTAAATGAATGATTTCGTGTAATTATAATATATTTCGTAATATTTTTGTAAAAATAAATACTACTATGTTTTTCAATTCTAGAAATGGTTCTTTCTATAGCAAAGCGGTTAACCATTGTTACTCTGTGCCAAACTGGACTGATATGCAAGGAGATAGCGGCTAAAGGTATTGCATCAAGGAACCCCTTTTTAGGAACATTAATGACTTTAAATAGACTGCTTACACCCATGTATAAGCTCTTCTGTTCACCCAAGGGCTTCAAATGAAGGTCAAAATCGCCTGGTGGTAAGGCCCACCTCAAAGCTCTGGTTGCCTCCATTGCCGAGCAAGCTTGCTCACGATTGGAAAGAAGTAAGTGCAAACATTTCAGAACGCGCAGTGAGGTGGAGAATTTTTGACAAAGTTCTCAATTCGAGAAGGGTTTCGAAGAAACCTCATCTCACCATGAAGAACCTTATGGGTAGGATCCACTTATGCATGAAATATATAGAATGGACTGTTGAATAGTGGGGCAAAGTGATATTCCCTGAGGAAGATCTGTTTGGAGCTTCTGAATGACCCCTCGTTAGGAGAAGAAAAGGTCCAGACTTTCACGATTCCTGCGCCGTGGCCACGGAGAAGCACTCGGAAACTCCCCATGTCTGGGGCTGCTTCTCATCTAAGGATACTGAAACTTTTTTGCCCAAGAAAAATGTCATAAACCAAAATATGCTTCATCAACACCTTTTCCCAACAGTTTAGGACCAATTTCGAGATGATAAATGTATTTTTCAGTATGACGGCGCACCTGTCACAAAACAAATGCAATAACAAAGTTCTTGGCTAAAGATAGCATCGGACCTTTGAAACCTCTGCCCGGGAATTCGGCAGATTTGAACCCAATGGAGAATTGGTGGGTGGTTATAATCAAACTGGCGATTGATAAACAGAGGCCATCGAATTGTAAGCAGATGAGGGTCCTTATGAAAAAAAATGTAGCAAATTCAGTCAATATACTATTGTAAGTTTTGACTGCATACAGCAATTGACTGTATTTATTTATAATATGGCTTTAGGCTGTACTTTTTTGTATATTTTTCCTTCAAATAATTTTTTCAGGGATTCAAATTTCATTAAAAACATAAACGTACACAGTTGGTGGAGTGGCAATTGCGAAGCCTTTCCTCACCTTTCCGTCCTCGCTAAAACGCATTTAGTGTCTTTACCACAATGTAGCTAATGCGCGCCTTTTCACTGGACTAGGCAATGTTTATGATGGAAAACGAAGCAAATTTCCATTAAAAGAGACTGAAAGGCTTTATTTTTGGAATACAACTTTACAATTATTGTTTAAAAAAGTTGTTAAATATATTATTTTATATATAAGATTACGAAAATGCACATAAATGTAGAACTTTTATTCAAATAAGGGGTGGTAAGGTAAAAAGGTTGTGGGGTGTCGGAAAGTTTCTCTGATTCGAGGATAAAATCAATTAAAAGAAATTGACGCTCCTATTTTTCTATATGCCATTTTAAACCGCTATTTATCATCGCTTACGACCAAGGCTCCTCTCTTCGTATTAATTTTCACTCTCTTTGTTGACAGATGAAAAAACCACACCTTATAGCTTTCTAGTCCTATGCCTGATAGCGCCATGAACTTTTGTTTTGAATTTTCCCATAATCCTGTAAACTTAAAGTAATTTAGCATTTTTATAATCTCGTCGTTCAGGTACCCTATTATGTGATTAATATTACTTACCTGTAAAAAAAACTTGGAAAAATCTTAAATTTTTCCTTGCTATTAATTTGGGAAATTTTCGTAGAAATTGATTTGAGGGTTAGTGCCCCGTTTTGTGTTCCCATGATTATGTGGGGAACAGAAACATTGTAAAATGTATTGTGTGATGCGAGATACAGACCCTGGTTTTGTTTGGTTTTCCTTCGTTGAAGTTAGTAACAACAGTTGTAAGTCCTGCTTTGAAGCGTACTTGAATTTAATTTAAACTAGATGGTGTTATTGCACGATTATCTAAGTTTAGGGCTATATTATAGTATTAATTGTACAGGAAGAACTTACACTTCGCAGGCAGACCTTCGGTTTGTGGCCTACGGCCTATCAGGCTCTAGCAACGGGGCTTTGGTCTAAAAAATGTAAAAGGTTTTTAGTACATATCGCCTAATTATTTATTCTTATTCTTCATTTTTCAGATCCATACTTATTTTCTAAGCCTAAAGGCAAGAAAAACTTTTATCGGAATTCTTTTTGATATTCTGAAAATAACAATCTTTAGAGCTCTTTTTCCTCCATCTAAATTTTCTTCTATATACGAAAAAAATAACAAAAAACAGCCATGCCTTAATTTAAATTTATTTTCTGAACTTCACGACTTATAATTATTTTTGTTTACAAAAATTGACAAGCATTTGATAATCATATATATTTTTCTGAATTCTTAGAAATAACTTTTCAGAAAAGCTTCATATATACGAAAAACCAGCCCCAAGCGCTGTTTTTCGAACTGTAAAGAAAATATTAGAAAGACCTTTGATAAAAGCCTCAAATATTCTTAGGTGACTCACAAACTAAGATTAAACCAGTTAAAAAAAGTAGCATTCCTAAAATATTCTGTTACGGATAAACTGATTTTCCCCAAAGTTAGAACCAGTTTTGGGCGTCTTTCCTTCGTTGCTTATATAAACCGTTACCAAAGGCAATCCGCCGATAACTTTTCATACTCATTCATTTGTTTATCGTTAGTGGTTTACTTAAATTGTAATGCTTTCCAATTAATCTATTTCAAGTGTTTGTAATCCTGGACCTCCTTTAACGATTTGGGCCCTTTGACTGTTACTGCACGAAGCAGTTCCCTTTCGAGAGCGTTTATTTTTGTTTTAATAAACCAAACAGATTTGAACACGTTTTTCGTAACTTGTGATAGAGTCTTGCATTTTCCCTCGCTCATTATGGTGGTAGGGTACGAAAAATTTTGTGAGATTAATTAAAGGTGAGTTCTGAGTTACAAATGTTGTTTACAATTATAGTATTAGTAGTACAGGTTAAGCTCTTATCGGATCATTGGTCACTACGAGAGCTATATAACGAAGTTAAATAAAGGCAGACATATAAAAACGACAGAGGTTAATATATTGTAATAATTTGATGAGAATCCACATACATACATATATTCTTGAACCAAAAATTTTCAGGAATAATAAGGAGAATTATTGATCGATTATATGTAGTTATTAGATAAATTCCTATAACGATGTATTTCGTTAGAGTAGAAATACCTGTATATCATTATGTCAAATCTAGCATGCCTGCCCATCAAAAATCTAGGAAATAAAGCTTGATAATGTATATATTCCTAACAATACTGAAAGTCAATATTTTACTATGTAATTCTGAATATGAAGAACTAATAATATATTTATGAATTAATGTACCAGTCCTATATCGCTATAGGATATTCATATAGATACATTCTATATCTAAAATTTTATATGCATATCATATATTCTCATTTCACTGTGAAAATCAACTTCACTCACAATAATCACACAGTCCACTACCGCAGATCTTAATTCTTCGGTTGACGTCTTTTCAAGGTGGATGCTAGGCCTAAATCTTATAGAAAAAGAGAAAGTAACAAGAGCTCCACTGAAGAATAAATTAGACAGCACCTCTTACATATGTCTCACTGCAGATATTTGGTCAACTTGTCATCTTAGTTTTGGGGGCATTACAGTTCATTGGGTATGTTAAGATTTTGCTCTTTATGAATATAAAATTAAAAATGTCTTCACAGTTAGGGAGTTATGAGCTTTTGGCTGAAGGCAGACCTATTTGTTGCTGAAATTTATTCCGATTATATTAATATTTAAAATTTATGGATTCATTTATGAGACAAACATTGGACTGTTACTTCATTTTTTTTCATCTTAAGGAAGCTACTCTTGTCTGTCACAGTGAAGTATTGGCATGCTGTCGCTGCAGAAGATAAATACATCAATATTGCTGAACATAAGGAGAATATTATCAATGAATACGATATCTCCCTGCATAAAATCACGAGCACCCTCACTGATAACGGCTCTAATTTTGTTAAAGCTTTTAAGGAATTTGCAGTCACTGCTGCAAATGTGTCCACAGATTCAGAAGATGGAATTTAGGTAGGTGAAGAAGATCAGGGTGGGCACGAGCTAGAGGATAGTTTCTTAATGAGAAGTGCCTTAGATCAGGAAGAAGACTTTTCGTCTGACCCATGCAGCTTCAGCCTACCTAAGCATGTGCACTGTTCTTCACACACACTCAGTCTCGTCGCCACAACTGATGCAAAACAGGCACTGAAAATATCTTCTTTTGCAAATATCAATCATGCTGCGATGGGGAAATGCTCAGCATTATGGAACAAAAGCAGTCATCCAAAATCAGCAGAGATTATTAAAAGTGTTATCAACTGCTCATTAAAGGTGCCTTGCATTACAAAATGGAACTCTCTGTTTGATGCATTATCATTACTTTGAAAGCACAAGGACAAATTACATTAACTCATGACGTATCTTGAATTTACAGTGTCCAGGAGTCACGAAGTTGTATTTCTTGGAGAGTATGTCTCAGTTTTGGCTCCTATTGCAGTGGCAATTGATCGCCTACAGGAAGAACAAAACTGTTTTTATGCTCCCTAGCTTGTTCAATGTGAAGAAAAGGCTGAAGAGCCTTCAGTCACGTTCTTTGAAATTTTGCCAACCTCTTCTAAGTGCAGTCACTAAGGGCTTTGGAAAGCGCGACCAATCTTATTTGACCTTGGAAAATGAAGCCAGCGTTACAGATGCCATTATTGCATCATCAAGCGATCCATTCTTTAAACTCCGCTGGTTAGATATTAGTATTTCATGAGACAGTTCAAGCAACCAAGACTTTTTTAAAAATATTATGATTCAATTGATTGAGAATTTAGCAGATGGACCCGAAGCTGAATCATCCAGTGGTGTATCGGACAGTGACGATTATTTTGGATTTACAAAACCCACTCAAACACGATCAAACGCAGATTTAGAATTGTTCAGTTACCTTCAAGATTCGAATAAAACAATTCAAAATTTAAATAGGTATCCAAACATAAAAAAAGTTATTTATTAAATACAACACCACCCTTCCGTCGTCAGCTCCTATGGAACAGCTCTTCTCTTTAAGAGGATTGACCTTATCTCCAAAATGGAGTTCTTTATCTGACGAAACATTTCAGCATCTGATATTACTTAAATTCTAACTGAAATTTCATTCTATAAAACTTTCTATTTTTTTTGTAGTACATAAGTCCAATTATCATCAAATCCTACATTAGTAATTATAATATACAATTTCATTTTAATGGATATTTTTGGTTGTGATACCAATGGCCCTTATCGATTGTTATTATGATTCATGTATTTTAAATTTATTTAAAAATGTATCTAAATACATTTTCAAAATATATTTACCATTTAGTATCTAAATACCTTTTTCTCATGTATTTAATATTTAGTATTTAGTGCCCACCTTTGTTTGATATAATGTTCAAATCTATGATCTTCAACTAGATGATTTTGTTGTTCGTGATTTTAATTTCGATTTTAAAACTCATTTACTTTCCATTCTTTAGAAACTGAACGACCTCTTTTTTTTATTGTATTGTCCCTACTTTGTGTACCAAATTTGGATATATAGATATATTGTGGTGTATTTTCCTAGATATGCTTCCACCTCTGCTTATTTCCGCATACAAATTCATTGCTATATCTTAGGAAACTCGTTTTGGCATTAGAGCCAACTTAAAACGATCTGTACTTTGGAGTTGTGGTCTATCTCAAGCATCTGCCACGCATCTTAGTGTTTATGTGCCTAATGACGTCATTATAAAGACATCATAATTAGCTATTTAGTTTCTTAACATTAGGATTGTATTATGTCTGATAAATCTAACTTTTTTGGGGTAGGATTTATTTACCGGACAAAAAGTTAATTTTTCCTTTGAAAGGTGTGTCCCTTTTTTCGAGTTTTCAGTCTTCTTTGCTTGATATACATACCTCTCGTTTAAGTGAAAAAACATTATTTATCTTCTTAGGCATTATTTATAGATATTAATGAAATTTAAGGTTAGCTAATTCTTGTTACTGGGAGCATTACCGACTTAGGAATTTATGTATAACCCTATTCCCATTCAGAAACTGTTTATTTTTTTTATTTTAGAGTTCTTTGTCATTCAAGCCCGTTTAATTGGTAGTAAGGTTAGGAATAAATCATTGAAATAATACATCCCTAGAATCTGGTATATAGAAACACTGTACATAAGAGCCCTGAAGTTCATCATTTATTTATTTAGATTGGGAGTAATGGATAGAAGAAAGATACCAAGTGTTATGAAGTCCTTTAATGATCTTTGGATTGTCCTGAGCTTCTTTAAAATGAAAATAATTTAGTTGAAGAAATAGAAGATTTGGTAGGTGGCCCTATCCTTACTAAGTCCTAAGAGGTGCAGGAAGGATGGCGACCAATGGGCGACCACTCCTGATCCAGCCTAGCCACACCTTCCCTTACTACCAGCTGTGCTGGGGAGAGAAGGATCAGAGGGAAGAGAGGAGAAGGAGATGAAAGAGGGTCTAGAAGATATGAAGTCGATCTAAGCTGGCCTTCTTAAAGGGGGATAGGAGGAATAAATAAAATACTTACATTAGCTTGTTGACCTATTGATTAACATAGAATCCAAAACACAATTTGTTTTTTCCTGTTCCATTCCATTCCTTTTTTTCAAATTTCATCATCTTCTGGAGTGTAATCGCAACTTCGTTATAGTTGTCAGGAGAAAAGACTAATATCTCTCCAAGTTTTTCTTCTTTAATTCTTGTATATACCGTGGCATTAATTCCATAATGGGACTATTTTTGTTTAGTTACTGCCTAGCTATATAATGTTATTTGTCTTAGGTGTTTGTACTGAATGTGTAGTTTGCATGTTTCGGTTCTGTGTTTTATGTAGGTTTAGAGGCTTTAGTCCTTTCACTTTGCTCACTATTTTACTGATATCACTTTGTTTTTCTTATTTCACTCTTCGGTTTTTACTACTTCACTTTTGTCACTCACTTTCTCCAACTGATTTAACTTTCCTTCATTGAAACCACTCTTAGATTTTCATTATTTCACTTTTGTCTATTATAAACGTTTCAAATTAGATACCTAAACTGGGTATTGTGTTGAACGAATACTTTACTTTGTTTGCTTGTTCAAATTAATCAATCTTGTTCTTGTAGTCATTATTATGCTAATTTTCTAGGGGACATGATTGATGCATTTAGTGTTAGGTGGTTAGAGTACTCGAAATTATCACGGGGATTTTCACTGGTCGGTTGAACTCTTTAGGAGCTATTATGTACTTCTTTGATGTTGTTTAGTGTTGTTGATAGCTGTAGCCTCTCAAGTGTACAATGATGCTTCCACTATGCTCTGTTAATATTTCGACTGACTGTTACTCCTACCTGATATTCCTTATTCCTGTATGGACTGACAACTAATTGACCTTTCTTATTAGCGAATTAAATCTTTAGGCATTCTAGGTGGTGATATGTTTGCTGCATAGATCAAATGCAGTGTGAAGTGCGACAACCCTCCTTGTGAATAGAGCTTTCAATTGGAAACGGATCCTTTAAATCCATTAACAACCTCTCACCCTCTTCTATCTGTCAAAGTCATATACAGTTTCTCTTCAGATTGTTGTTCATCAATAAATTTAGGTTCTTATGTTGCATGCGTTTGGCACAAGCCTTATCAAAGAATTTTCTATATCTCTCAGAACCAATTCAATGTTGTTGTTGTTTTTTGCTTTAGCCATGCAAATCCTGTCAGTGATGATGCTAGGTGACTGTCGTGATGTGACATTATATTATATCAATACCATATTATATCTATGGGGAAGGGACTAATAACAAAAAAGCGAACCGACAAAAGGGCGGAACGCCATGAGTTTCAACGCGCGGATAAGCGAGAATAGAGTGCAGAACGAGGTCAGGTAAAATTTGGGCAATGGCACAACTCAAGGTTATTTAAAAAGGTATGTACAAAAATATAATTTTATTTACATAAAATAAGAGAATCAATGGCCAAAATTATATTGGTAAATGAAGGGGGAAATTGCAGAGTTATGCATCAGACTGAAGTTAGAAATTAATGCGTTACAGAAGGAAACTATTTAAATGGGAAGAATTAACTTAAATAGGTTGCTGAAGTGGGGGAAGGGGTTGGCTTACGGAAGATTCCGAGGAAGACGTCAGGGTAAGGTTTCATGGATGTCTTCTGCAGGCAATAAACGTAACGGCGAGGGCACTCGGAGCTTCTGAGACGGAAGTTGACGTGATGACGGTTCTCCAAGGGAAGGGGGCGGTAACGTCCGGTCCAGGGGAGAGTATTTCGGCCACGTGAAGACGAGGGGAGAGCAAGGAGGGCTTTTACAGGAGGTGATGAGTGGAGTCGGAAAAATCGCTCGGTGGCGATCGTCAAAATGTTCAGGCGTCACTTTGCTTCGTTGTTAAGCACCTGACTTGGAACTAGGGAAAATGCTTCTTGGATCCTGGTGGGACTCCTCAACTCTATATCTTCCACTTGGAAGACGACCCCTATATATCCGAGACTCCCCCCGCAAAGGTGGGGGAAACATGGGGTGTTTGGCCAGTGCTACTCTCGAATGGCCTCGAACCTTCATGCCCAGGTGGTTCTAACCCGCGCAAAGGTGGTCCGGGGTGGACACGGTTTGAGGCTACCGCTTGTGGATGAGGGGGGGAGGCTTACCAATTTAAGCCTAACCAAATTCTAGAATTTTTTTTAACGCATGGACGTCACTTGCGTGCTGGAAAAGAAATTCCACGTGGAATTCTTCCACACTGACATTGTGGTCTCTCTACCTTTACAGAAACTGAACTCGTGCTTGTTATTAACATGTTTTTTGTTCACATATTCTAATAATCTTCTTTTAAGGATCTTCTCGAAGACTTTTCCAATAAAGTAAAGCGATATAGGTTGGTAACTGGTGGGGAAATCCGGTGGTTTACTTGGTTTAGTTTTGAAAAATATTTTCACGCGTTTGTAGTCGTCTGGGTATTATTAGTACGAATCGACCGGCAGCTATCCACGACCAATCCTGCCACTACTTGGACAGAAGGTATTTCTTTGCAGTGCTTTGAGCTCTTTCCATCAAAGTCTCACCAGACTCAGAGTGGAACACCATTCTATGCTGATAGTGAGGGAAAGGGGAAGGAGAAAGGGTAAGGATAGAACAGGAGGAAGCAGAGTAAGAGGAAATATAGGCGACATACGAGGGGCGATCAATAAGTTTTGCGAATCGGTAGGGAAAAACAGGGGAAAGGGGATGCTGTTTGTGGGGGTGTTAGGACAAGTTATGACAAGTCAATACCTGCAGCCGCACGCTCCTGCCTCGTCTATTTAAGAAGCAGTAGCTGATCGCAGATCGTCAGACACAAATTTTCAACAATGAAGAAGGTTGAGCACCGTGCAGTGATCAAATTTTGACCAAGCAGGGCAAGAATGCAAAAGAGATCCATGAACGCATGGTTGCAGTATACATCGACACCGCCCCTTCCTATGCAATCATTGCTCGCTGGAATAGAGAGTTCCGCCATAGTCGTGAGTCCCTTGAAGATGACCCCCATCCAGGATGCCGTCAGACGTGACCAACGATAATAATGTGGCCCATGTGGATAAGATGATCCTCGAAAATAGACGGGTAAAGGTCGAAGAAATCGAGCAAGAACTTGGAATATCACATGGAAGTGTTATCAACATCACCCACGACAATTTGGTCATAACCAAGGTCTCCGCCGTTGGGTCCCTAGAAACCTCACGCCCCATGATCGACTTCAACGTCGTCAAAGTCCACAAGTCCAGAGTTGCACAAGCTGCCCAGCGCGAGTGCGGATTCGAGGAGCTCAACCATCCCCCCTACAGTCCAGATTTGGCCCCTAGCGACTACTTTTCATTCCGCCAGCTCAAGGCTGCACTGCGTGAACGCCGGTTTGGGGACGATGAAGATGTCCAGCTCGCCGTCCAGGAGTGGATTGAACAACAGTCGGGAGATTTCTGGTTGTCGGGAATTCGAAGCCTCAGGGACAAGTGGCGCAAGTGCATTGAAGTCCAGGGTAGTTAGATTTAAAAATAATAAACCACTTTTCCTCATATCTCGTTTCCTTATATCCGAATTGCAAAACTTATTGACCGCCCCTCGTAAGTAGTCAGTGGACTTACATCTTAACTTGGATTAAGAACGAAGGTGTGTATTTTTCTATCACATTCTATTCAGTATTTTTGTTATCATCGTCCCTTGTATTAATAGTAGAAGAAGTGAGTGCGAGTTACGAGACACAGGGTAAAAAATTCAAGGTTAAAATTGAACGAAGTAAGAGATTTGTGAAGTGTTGCTAGGTTGTCTGGAGGTCAGGCTAATCTCTATTTTTATTTAGTTATTTAAGTTAGAATTTATTTATATGAGTATTAACTTATAGTTCTTTTAGTTTTATCCTTTAAGTTATTTTGTGTTGTATTATTGTTGGAATTTGTGCTGACGTTCAAAAAATCTTTAGCCTTTGTAAATTGCTCTTTTATGTACTTAGTTTTCTTTCGAATCTTCTGTTAATTTTTTGTAGCTTATCTATAGCTCTAATATCTTTACCTTTGAAGATCTACTTTACGTCTTTTAATCTATGGGTTTTTTTTTCAATTCTTCAGTTTATGTTAAGCTGAGTTTGTATTTATTTGTGTTTTTTCCTATTATTTATTTATGTGAATATTTCTCCCACTTCCCTTTCCATTATTTCTGAAATACTGTGGAATAGTTGGTGGGCGACTAGGTGCTCTTTCTAGTTAGGAAGTTCTCCCAAATCCCTTTGAGTTTTTGCCTTCTTTTCTTAGCTCTTTTTTTCTATTATTTTGTTAAAAGCTATCAAATTTGATTTTCTACTGGATTTTCGTTGGTTTCTGAACACCGCCCTTCTCGTATTTATTATGTAAATTACCTTATTCTAAAACATCTGTGCCTGTTGTAAGCTGCCCCTCTGAAATTGTACGCATTGCTATCGTCGCGTGCCCTAATGCAGATTGGATTTTTGCTTGATATATTTATTTTTTTTTCCTTGAGCTAAACTTTATCTGAAGGGAAGTTTAAATCCCATTTTCCTTTTTTTCATTCTTTCTTTTACGTGTTTCTTATAACCTGTATTTTTGAGTGTAAGTCCTAGTACCTAACTTTCGTTGTTATCTCTGTACCTTTCTTCTTCTGCGTAGATGTCCGATATTCTTGGCTATTGGTATAATTATAAATTGCAATTTGTGGGTCACTATTTCCCATTTGCATTCCTAATTATTTATTGATTCTATTTCGCTTGCTGTTATTCATGCCTGCATTGGCAAGAAATGAGCAAAACCACCATTTTAAATACCTTTCGGAGTACAGCCGAGCCCAAAGGTTTCCGGATACCTGGCATTTTTCTTATTCTTTGAGTAATGTCTATGAATATTTTGATGTATGTTTTCATTCACGTGTCCAATACATCTGAAGAGCAAAATAAAAGCACAAACTTCCTTATGAACTTTTGTGAGATATTTAAATTGACGATGCTATTGAAATGTATGCAATTCAGATATCAGCATGTGGCATGTTACAGGCAGAATGTCTTCATATAACACCATATTTTTTGAGTCATATGATATTCCCCATGTAGACAGGATCTGATAATGATATGATAAAGGCAAAAACGCATAATTATACCATACAGAAGGAGGAATGATACACACGCTGCACGAGGAGAATCTCAGCTGTCCACACATCGCTTGGGGTGTCATCGGATCACATTCCTGTGTTGAAGAATTGTTGAAGATGATTCTAGAAAGTGGCAACATCTAAGACGGAGCTCATTCTGGACGAGTCAAGGTCAGAAAGCAAAGCAAAGACAGATTTCTTCGTCGTATGATCCTTCAGGATTTTAAGAAAACCGCAGTCAAGCTGGAACTTAATTTGGCAAAGATCAAGTTAATTTATGCATTAGAGCATTTTGTTGTAGACTGACTACACAAGGAATAATGTCATGTAAAGCCCACCAAAATCCACCGGTCAGTCTTATCAGAAACGAGGTCAACTGGCTTGCACTCGTGCTCACCGTAACTGTAATATGCGTCAGTGGGCACGTGTCTTATCGTCTAACGAGCCCCAGCCCAGGCGAATTTAGAGTCTTCAGGAGGCCAGTGAAACAATGTAATCATGAGTGTATTGTGCCGCTAGTAAAACCTTGTGGCCGTTATTTAATGATATAGGTCAACAAGTCAAGCTCAGAGTATGGTCGTCTCACCGTTTGTGATGTCACCCACCATGAGAGAGATTCCATGCTGCCGAGGGCCAGTGGCTTCTTCCGAAATGCCTAGAATGTGATTTTCCAGCTGGAAAATGCTGCATGCGACAAGTCTGCGTCCACTATCCAGTGGTTCCGGGACAACAATATCATGGATATAACAGGAGTCGAAAGAGGCTGTACGGTTTCGTCAGCCAGCCTCTAATGAGCAATTAAAGGCAGTCAAAACCGAGGAGTCGGCTAGTATTTCACCTCTAGGTGTCGCACACTAGTGGTGAGCATGCCTTGGTGAATAGATGCTGTCATCATGCTAATAGACCCCCTGACATGCCACTGAGCTTCTTGTATCAGTTTGGTGATACTGTAATTTTCACAGAGCTTCATCTTTTTATCTATAGTTGATGTTGCATGTTTTGGCAAATTATGCATTTTGTTAATTCTTTTGATTGTTTGAATCCTATATAACTTTTCACTACTTATTCCTCGTTATTACACTCTTATATTCATATTGATATGCAAATAAAAATTTTAACACCCTGACTTTATCTAACTTCCTAAAGTTTTCAAGGTGTCAGCAAACTTTTGGCCATTGCTGTAGACATACTCGTAAACTGCCTAATCTGAACTCGTTGCTTATTAATCCATTTCGCATGGGTAAATTTTAGATTTGTAAACAGCTCTCACGGCCATTATTAGGGGCAACAAAGAGAAATCGTGGGAAACAACTTCACAACTAATGTTGAAGAAGCGTGAGTTGGTAGTAAGGCATTCTGACCGGGTTATGAAGGTTACTTCATTTACCTCTCTCCTACTTCTTCTGGTTTCATTGGCAACAACGGTTCTTGCTCCCATGCTGTTGCAGTGACCTGCATCCCTCAAGTGTTTCATAAGCACGTTAATAAATTGCTCCGCGGAAAGATCAAGTCTGGGCTCCTTTACTCTTGTTTCCACGCCTGTGTAGGTTTCACCGATGTAAGACAGATAACGCCCAGCTCAGAACACCTGGTCTACCACAGAGTTCTTATTCATTTCCTTAGGTCTTCTAGAAGGGCAAATGTAAAGGAATAAAGTTACCAGCATCGGCCAAGGCGTGAAAGCCACTGAAGTGAGGTGGACCATAAACTTCATATTATTTCCCACCTACCCTTTTCACTGCTAAGGGAATACAAGGATGGTTCTGTCCACCAAACTGCATTCCAAGCAGTTTTCCAAGTGTGTGATATATGCCACTCTGCTGCACCTAAACAAATTAATCAAAATTTCGTGGTATATAAGGTGTAGTGCGCTTGAGAATTCTCGGGATGGCGAAACTAGAGTAAGGGCACAAACAGGGTGTTCGTGCGGATAGTTAAGTAACGCGCTCATAGAACGCCTTCCAGATGCAGATCACTGACTGAACTGAGTGGAAGCTATCTTGGTTCAAAATGTTACCATTAGAAATAGGAGAAGGTCAATGTACATCGCCTTCATAGCCATGCCAGAAGGCTTCAACATCTCATGCTTCATACTAGTCGTAATGTGGTAGAGAAGGTGGTTTTCAATCACTTTCCCTGCATACTTTACCATAAATAAATGCAATGGAAAGAGTTAACAAATCTAAAAATCACTAACACGAAATGGACCACAACCACAATGAGTTGCAATTGTGAAGATTATGAGTACTTTGAAAGTTATTTGAACCGGTGACTTTCCGCACACAAAACACGACGACGGATTTAGCAGAAATTCTAAACCATATAACATCCACATGTCACTAAACATTATTGCTTGTATGATTATGTTAGAATAGTACTGAACCTTAATCAAAACCCGATACATTGTCGGTGCCGGAGAGAAAGAGCTACAACAGAGCGAACTAGTTAGATACAAGGAAGAATTTAAGAACTTCGTCCCAGGCAATCTTATAGAAGGAAACTTAGAGGAAATATATGAATAAAATTAGGGATAGAAAACAGCTATCATTGAGATGAACGGCATAAATATCCCGTAAAAAGAGCACTGCCTACTGCCACATTCCCGATGGATAGAAGAGATGAGCGAGAAAAACAGAGAGTTGAACAGTGTTTATGACCAAAGAACATTTCTCGAAAAAAAACCCAGAGAAACGCAACTGGCGCTAAAGAGAAGGAAGTGACTCATGCCATAGAAGAACGAAAGGAGAACATAAGAAATAAATTGCCTTATAGAAGCAATAAATGAAGAAAGTCTCCGAAAGAAAACTGCAGGTTAATCAATAGAATAAAAGGCAAACTTGTAAGTAGCAAAAAAAAACATTAAGAAACGATCGAGTATGGAAAATTAAAGAGAATAAATCTATCCAAAAGAATTTCAGGGGACACTGGAAGACATAGGTTTCAATAATACATGGAGAAACACCTGAAGACTTGAATCCGGTGCATGAAGAGATGTTTCAAGACAACCTATAGATAAATTCCTCAGCACCAGTTGTCGAACAGTAAAAGGAAGAGAAGTTTGAACCAGGAGACACACTAGCAACTAAATAACTCAAAAGCCTTTATATTCATTCCAATATAAAGTGCAATGCTCCTCAGGAATTACCAAATCAACCTTACCAAGACGCCGAACCATAAAATAAAAACCATCACACTTATATTCAATACCTGTCTAAACACCGGATACTTACCAGATGACTACAAACTCGCAAACATGATCATCTCTAAGCCAGGAAAACCACTGGATCTCTTCACCAGCTAGCGACCTAAATCGTTACTGAAATCTTTGGAAAAGTCTTCGAGAAGCTCCTAAACAGAATACTTATAGAATATGTGAACGAAAACAACGTTAACATCGAATATTAATTCGGATTCCGCAAATGTAGCGACCCCATAATGGCAGTTAGCATAATAAATCAAAAGATAAGCAATGCTAAATTATAAAGAAATTACATCGCTCTGATCTTGAGCGATTCAGCAAAAGCCTTCAACAAAGTCTGGTTAAATAGCACTTAACAGAAGATACCAAATATCTAGATGAACAATAGCTTGAAGCAAATTTTCTTTTACTATCTTACAGAAAGAAGAAAATTTATGGTTGTCAAAGAAGTGAAAAGATCTGAGTTCGAATTGGACGATGGAATGCCCCAGGAGGCTGCCTTAACCCTACGCTATATTTGATTTATGCAGCCGACATGGCAGCACTTTGAATGCCTGAATGCTTAAATATCTAATTTGTTGAAGATATCAATCAAGTAATAGTCAGTAAATAAAGGAATGAAGAATCTCAGGCACTGAAGACATCTATCGAGATCGGCAACATCATCAACCCATTCAAGAGGGGCTGAAAAGTGAAAACGAACAGGCAAAAGGTCAACACAATCCAGATCTCGCAAAAAAACCTAGCGGATATTGAAGTAGAAGAACATCTCTACTTTTATCCTCCTGAAGGCTAAGTAGTACGATTAAAGATAACTTCGTCAGGATACATACGACACGTAGCTGAAAAAAATTAAAAAACTACAACGTGAAAAGAACAAATGAAATCGCTATATCGCACTAGGAATGGAGACTCTCATTTACCCTCCCATCCCCTAAACAGCTCCTCTTTTGAACCAGCAAAAAGAGAGAGAGAGAGTAACCCTAAATATTGAAGGAAGATCAACTCTTTTTCTCCAATCTTTGCTGGAAATATTAATACCAGAGCAAACGCTCCTTTCACTCTCCAGATTTCTCAGTGGGAAAAATTGACATGGATTAGTAAAAGCACCATTGTACATTTAAGAGAATACAGGTAATAGCAACATTAAAAAAGTAATTAATCCTAAGAAGCTTCTCAATAATTCAACCTAATAGCCCATTATATGCAAGTGTGTAATTGAAAGTGTTTACAATAGGGACAAAAGTGAAATAGTGAAAGATTGGATTCAATGAATCAAAGTTAAATGTTCCTTACGACCTCTCATTTGAACAGTGAATTATACGTCGTATAAATTAGCCCAATAGCTTTTCTCGTATTTATGTCCCATTTTACTCAGTATTTCCTGCACACACGTTAAAAATGCCTAGGATGGTATTGCAAAAGTCAAATCAGCCAATTTTGACATTATAAAACATAATATCTTATTCTTTAATGTATATCTTTGATTGACAATGATTTACACTGAAACAATGCACCAAAAGAAATATATCAATGAACAATGTAATCACCATTATCTTTGAGCACCTGCTTCCAACGACGGGGATACACCATAGATGCCTTTGTTGCAAAACCCAACTGATTTGCAATCAAACAAGTCATTCCCAGGCCTTTAACCTATAGAATCAGTGTGGAATTGAATGAAATTCAGGCCATTGCCTCAAATTCATTTCTTAAAATGAATAATACTTCCTCATTAGTGATTAGTAGGGCAAGAACAAATTTTTTTTTGCATATGCATTTATGCAAATGCATAAAAACTTATGCATTTCTAAAATGCATATGCATTATCTTATCCTCATATGCAGAAGATCATTCCACCAATAATTCCAATAAATCATTCAAATATAAGCAATATAAAGTTCTACATTTATCTTTTGCTTAAATGGTTACTTTTAGGCTATATTACTATGTTGGTATATATGAGAAGAAGAAATGAAGTGATATTGAGGTCCATGATAAACTAACTCTCTCTCAAATATCTAACTATTCTTTGTATGGATAGGCCTAGCTTCGTTTGTTACATCACATTCTATACTACGTACAATATGTAACATATTATAAGTTATCTCATTACTCATTATTATGTTATGTATTGTAAAATATTTCTCCGGTTGAGCGCCATCTTCTCGAACAACCGCTCGGCTGGTGCGCATTGCGCATGCGTCATCTTAACATGAGGGTCAGGACTGCGGCTCGCGAATCATTCGCTCCGGAATCTTGTAGAACGAGCACGCAGATGTCTGAACGCTTGGGCAGAAGTCCTTATTACATCAAGATGCCCAAGGTCAAGAAAACTCCTTCTCAATTGCTACATATGTATACAGAAGGATATAACGAGTTCTGAGCTTGGGCTCAGAAGTGGCAGATGATTTTCAACCTAAAGAAATGCAAAGTTTTTAACATGGAAAAGGATAATAGGGAATCTAGCTATGAAATGGATGGACATTGGCTGAATATAGTTGAGGATGAGCAGGACTTAGGCGTAGTAGTAGTAGATAGGTCACTGAAGTTGTCAAAGCAGTGTATTGAGGCAAAAAATAGAGCAAATAAGGTGCTAGGATACATTAACAGGAATGTTAGCTACAAGAGTAAAGAGGTTATCCTTAAACTCTACAACTCGTTTGTTAGGGCACATTTAAAGTACTGTATACAAGCATGGTCACCACATTTTAGACATCACATCAACCTGCTAGAGTCGGTACAAAAGAGGGCAACAAAAATAATAACTTCCCTGAATCACCTTGAATATAAAGATAGACTGAAGGTATTAAATATGTTCTAATTTGAGAGAAGATGTGTGAGGAGAGAGATGATTGAGCTTTTTAAAATCTGTTCTAGGATGGATAAGTTGGATTTTATCAAATTATTGGAGATGGAAGGTAGTAATAGGACTAGAGGTCACCACTTAAAAATGAAAAAAACAGAGCTGCAGATTGGAAGTTAGAAAATATCTTTTTACTCGTGCCAATAGAGTGGTAGATTGCTGGAATAGTTTGCCATCTGAGACAGTAGACAGTCCAAACTTAATTTTCAAACACAGATTAGATGATTATATGGGGAGGGGAAGGATTCTGAACTCATGCCTGTGGATGCAGTTTTTTATTATTGTATATTATGATTGATTTGGATTTTGACGAGTCTTGATGATGACTTTGGTTTTTTATACATTCTTGTGAATGGTTCTAATTGTATAATGTAGATGCATGATCTGACACAATCCTATGGATTGTTTAAATTGTATAATGTAGATGTATGATCTGACACAATCCTATGGATGCATTTTGTGGGTGTGTTTTGAAAGATGCGGATGTCCTTTGATAGGCCCTTGTGGTTTTTGTCATCTGTGAATTTATGTTATGTTATGTTAAGTCTCCAACTTCAGTTTTCAGTTGGTCATTATTTGGGAAAGTTTTTCCATTCAAGAAGTTCAGCAGTGCGTGGAATAGATGTTAGTCTGTTGGCACCAGGTCTGGCGAGTACGGTGGGTGAGGGAAAGCTTTCCTCCCCAGCTCAGGAGTTTTTCACGGGTATGATTTGTAACGTGTGGTCGGGTGTTATCATGAAAACACATGACATCAATCGAGTCTTATCGTTTCTGTGCAATGGTATCTGCCACTTGTTGCAGTTTTTTTATACTATATAATTGAGCATCGGTAGACTGATTGCGTTCCAACATTTACCAGTAAATCTCTCCCTTCACATCCCACTAGACACAAACCCTAAGCTTTTTTTGATGTCGGTCGGCCTTTGCCTGAAGTATTACAGGTGCACTTTTGTCTGTGCAGCTTTTTTTCTGTGCCATGTTTGAGTGTAGACACCATTTTTGATCTACAGTCACCACTTTCAGTCAATCAAAACGACGTTTCTTGTTAAGTAATGTCATGTAGACGTCTATGCGTGGCTGATGGTCGAAGTCGGTGGAATCCATACGTGCAGTTTGCTGGCTTTGCCCATTTCATCTCTATGATGAAAAAAGAAGTGGATCAGCTTTGACACAGGCGCACAAACGGTCAGTGTCAATGAGTGAGGGTCAACCACATCTTGGCTGATCTTAGAGATCGAATTGACCACGCTGAAACTTCTTAAACTAACCATAGGCTATGCGACGATTTATTGTGTCCTCTCGAAATGCTTGGTTAATTAAACGTTGGTATTGGGCAGTGTGTTGGCCGAATTTGCAATCATACAGTAAAAGAGTACGTTGCTGTTCACGAAAATGAGTCATTTGGTGGGTAACTCTAGAAACTTTGATATCATAAAGGTGGATCAGAATAATTAATGTGTAGGGGCAAAGGATATCCTAAGCCTCGCTTAAAAGTGCATAGTGGCCGAGTCTACCTCGGTTCTAGGTCTCTGTGCACATTCAAGCGAGGACTAGGAAAGACTAGGCCATTATACATTAACTAGTCGTGCAACCTCTAAAATTTTATAAATAATACATTTTTAAATAAATCTATAAATAAATAAACTTTGAACAAAGTTTGTGCGGGAACTTTGTTTCCAACCTAATTGATTCTATTTTTCCCCGAGTCGCTGCCAACGAAACTTTCGCCTATTAAAAATAAAATTACCTTTTCTTGATATCAATCTCCCTGTCCCTTATGGAGTATTCCATTAATTAATTTACGTCTGTGTTTAGAATAACGTTTTCTCATGTGAATGGGATTATTATAAGCAAAACTTTGCTTGCTGCTTATTCATGAATATTTTAAATCTGAACTACTTACAAATATTTTACAAATCACTACTTTGCATTTTGTAGATGACTCATTTTTACTATAGCCAAGAAGTGTCAACTTTAATTATTCTTTTACCCAACATAATCATCTTGACCCACTCCATTAATTTCAAATTTGAATAGGAAACAAACTTCACTCTCGCCTTCCCCGATGTTCTCATCCACCGTGATATTGATTCTACGTCTCTCCACTTTCCGTTTACCGTAAATTCACTCCTTCAAATGACCATATTTATGTTTACTGTGGCTTTTTGCCTCCCAAATAGGTATCACCTGACCCCTAAGAGGAGCAAGCACCTGCTTAGAAATGTCTTCTCCATGTTTCTTGCGCATCTCGCTCTTTCTCTTGCTTAACGTTATTTCCCTTTTCTCTCATTTTGTATAAGAGGAATGTCAATAGTTGTACAGCTGAAAGATGGAGAGTGATGATCGGAAACTAGTTCTGTACTCGTGAATAAGAACCAAGATCTCTCTCAGGGCTTTTGTTTTTCATTAAATCATTGAAACAAAGTGAATGAAAAAGGAGAGGTGATGAAAACCGAAGACTGTAAGAAAAGCAAATTTAAATCAGCGAATAAAATGAGTAAAGTGTAAAAATCACAGAACAATACGTGCAAACTACACATCCAGTACAAGCACCTAAGACATGCATAACATTACAGAGCTACGCAGAAAATTAAACCAAATATTCACACAAGAACATGAAGCTACCGTATAAAGAATAATGAGAAGAGAAATAAGTAGTCTTTCTCACACACCTATAAAGTAGTTGTGATTGCACTCCAGTATAGTATAAAAAAGGAGAAAGGAAAAGAATAGAACTAGACAAACCAACTCCTGTTTGGGATTCCACGTTAATAAGTAGGCTTCAAACAATGGAACTATTCCATTCTTTCCTCTTCTAAAAAGGTTCTTAGTTCGCGACCGCTCTCTACAGTAGCGTATTTTGACATGATCCCATTCGAGTATCTCACCCCGTTTAAAAGATTCAAAAGAGGCCGCATAAAGTTGTGTGTCCTTCTTGGCCCCTTGCAAAACTCATATATATTATCAAATTGTAGCGTTATTTAATTCATATATTAGTGTTTTTTTGTTGTTGTTTTTTAAAATATATTTCAATGGGATTTCTTTACCTGAATATTTGAGTATTTTAAAAGTTCAATTATCTGAGGGTAAAAATCATGATGGCTAAATATATCTGCAACAGCAAATATCAAAAATAAATATCCGCATCCGCAAATATCGCAAACTGACATTCGGTCAATATCTTTTAATAAAATTACTAAAATGAAATAGAACTAAAAATGGGGCAAAAACGCATTTGAATTTAATTATCCTCTTTATCATACTCCGGAGACGCCTAGCGACCTGGCGTCGAACTTCAGAAACGGTGAACTCCGGTCGAGAAACGCAGATGAAGATCAGCAATATCAGTTATTTCTATTTTGTTCCTCAATGAATTCGAAAGAGAAAGTCTTCAGGGCACGTGAATATATTACACGGAATGTGTTACGCGAAATGAAATTACCATTCGAGCATAAGATCTTATTTAACTTAAACTTCACGCAAATACTCGAACTTGTAGACGAGTGAGAAAGAATATGTTACGGGATGTCTTTGATATGAGAGGATCGAGAATGACATTATGTGATCCCCAAATAAGTTATGTGTGATTAAATGTGTTGATGCTTAATACGTGGATGAGAAGACGCGGGGCGAGTGGAATGAAAGGAAGAGTCGACACTGAAAAGTTGCCTCAACGAAAGAGGTAAGAAAGAGTATGTGGGAATGCTTGAAAGGAAGGGATATGAAGTATGAACATGTAAATAGAATAAGTTTGAACAAGGTTAAGGAAGTAATAGGAGGTCATGTAAGTATGCAATGTGTGTGCTATAGCTGAAAAGACAAGACAGAATGCGGAAATGATATAGGCTTAAAAATATGCATGAAAGGGAAAATGACGACGTATTTTTAGATGCTTAATAATGCGGAATAGTATACACATAAAATTGGTATAACTGCCATACAATAGACTGAAAAATGATAAAAGAGAGAATAATCAGCGCAAGAAATAAGTAAATATATAAAAAAATTGGTTGGAAAATGAATTAAAATTCGTATGGTAGAGGAATTTATTTTGGAAAAATAAGAAACGTGAATGGCCAAGCCCAGAATAGCAGGCTGAACATCAAAAGATGACAGAAAATAAAATGTATATTACCAGAGTATAATACTAAATTTAATAATTATTTTGGGATATATCTGTATATTAGACAAGTATTATATAAGATATATTCGATTTCAACGGTTTAAAAAACTGTTATATATAAAGAGACTTTCAATAAGGTCGCTCAATTTTTAAATGTAAATAAAACAAGTTGTGTATGATATATTCACTTAATTTATTTTAAATTTAAAAGTAAATTTTATGGCATTAAGTGTAGAATATGACATCTTTCAAATGTCCGCCGCGGCTTCGCTTGGTGTAACTTATTCGGGAAGCCCAATTGTCTATGACTTTGTCGCATAAATCTAATTGAATTTGCTGGATGGTGTTTGCTATGTTGACTTTCAGGACATCAACTGTTTGCGGATTATTCGCATAGACCTGCGATTTAAGGTAGCCCCAAAGAAAGTAGTCTAATGGCATTAAATCGCATGATCTCGGCGGCCAGTTGACGTTGCTGTCGCGCGAGATGACCCTGCCCTGAAATGGCTGGTGCAAAATGTCTATCGTGGCGTGCGCAGTGTGGCACGAGGTGTCGTCCTATTGGAACCACATGTCGTCAGTATCCATATCAGGCATATAATCCAGTTTAGGCCACAAGAACTTGCTTATCATCGATCTGTAGGTCTCGCCGTTGACGGTTATGGCAATCCAATCTTCGTTCTCAAAAAAATACCGACCGATGATTCCGTTAGACGAAAATCCGCACCAAACAGTGACTTTGTTGTGATGCAATTGGTGCTGGTGTATCTCATGTGGATTGTTTTCGTCCTAAATCCGACAATTTTGCTTGTTCACAAATCCATTCATCCAAAAATCGGCCTCGTCGCTGAAGATGATTTTTGGGGGGGGAAATTTGGGGCAACTTCTGACTGCTCTAGAGCCCAATCAGCGAACACACAGCGTTGTCTATGGTCATTTACCTTAAGTTCCTGGGTACGTTGGATTTTTTACGGGTGCAGACCCTAGTCCTTATGCAGAATTCGTCAAACTGAAGTCGTCGAAAGGCCAAGTTCTTGTGAACGACGAGAAATTGACTGCCTCGGATTTTCCCGTACACTCTCATTTACGGCAATGATGATTTAGCATTACCTTGCGTTTCTGCGACGTACAGGTGTTGGCTGATTGTTGATCGACCCTTTTGCCTTCAATTTGGCCAAGAAGCGTCGAACAGTTAACTCGACAGAACGATTGTGGCAAGGATAGAAATCACGTAATGCACGGAACGGTGGCGAACGGAGCATTGATTTTGATAATAACATTTGATGATTTGCACACGCTGTTCAACGGTATAACCTTCCATCGTAACTTGTCAATACTACTAACCAGTTCACAGTGAGGGTTGCCAGATGTCGCTTTAACAACATGGCCACTATAGCCTGACAAAGCTCAAGCGTTCTTGTTGAAAGACCCTAATATATATATATATATATATATATATATATATATATATATATATATATATATATATATATATATATATATATATATATATAGATATATATATATTTATATATATATATATATATATATATATATATATATATATATATATATATATATTAGTGTAGATGTGAAGCAGTCTTTCTTGAATGCATATTTTGTTGAAGACCATGGTATATTTCGCCTTAATCAATTTCCTTTGGCAATTTTCTATTCTTCTAACTCTCTTTTTTATTCCAACTTGTAGATGGTGGATCACTTGTCCTGTATTCATTTCTCCTTTAAATAAATGGGTTAGAAGAATAGAAAGTTGCCAAAGGAAATTGATTAAGGTGAAATATACCATGGTCTTCAACAAAATATGCATATATATATATATATGAATCCATTAAACCAATGTGGTTTAATGGATTCATTTTCATCATTCTCTTGTGATCCTTTGAGAGAAATATACATATATACATATATATATATATATATATATATATATATATATATATATATATATATATATATATATATTCGAAGTATACCTGTGTATACTAGCTCAGCGCTAAACGTCTTACACAAGCAAGTACGGGCAGACAGCTGGCCACAGGCCGCTTGAGTTATGTCTGGCGATTAATAAACAGTGCGAGTTACGGTTGACTGGTTTAGATTAACGGCTTGCCAAGTTAAAGTTCAAAAGATATATAAAGACAATACCCCAAAACATAAACTTAATATATATTTGCAAAAAAAGTCAACTTATATATACAAAAAATGGAACAAATTACTTAAGGAGTTTAAATGAATTAACTGAAGATTAACGAAATAATTTGGGGATGACCATACATGATCGCTTTACCTTCAAACGCGGGTGAATTAGATAAGGGGTGGAAGACAACGGTGTAGGTCTTCAAGAAGATAATTCGTGAGTCCTTACTCGGAGGACTTGAAGAAGGGGTTGGATTACTTTGTGATGAATAATGAGATTTTATCTGCTCCAGAGAGACGTAATCTCAACTGGAGACGATTCTGCTGATCGGCAGGGAGTCTCAGTCTCAAAAGACGGGAATCTTGAAGGGGTGGTGGAGATGAGAGGGCCAAATAACTCCCCAGGAAGAAGGGGGCTCGATAGCTTTCCTCTGAACAGGGGCCAAAGCTTAACGAAGGTAGATCTGCTGACGAGATCTTCGACGACGTACCACGACGAGTTACGTGGGGTCACGGGAAACAGACGGCAGTCTGGACGGAGTCAATGGCGAGCTTTCAATCTCCTCGAGAGATGGTGGTGAGCTTCGGATTAAATATACGCGTGGCTGCTCTGATAGACGCCTCAGGGCCTTGCGTTTCCCAAGGAATTCTTGGTGCCAGTGTAAGGAAACACAATTCATGATAATGGGTCGTTCCAGACGATTAAACTTGCCTCGCGATATAAAGGTAGGGTTAATATGGCCGCGCATGGCGTTTTCACAAGGAAGGAGGAGAGGGACCATCGGCGTATGAAAACAAACACAGCTAGCAATGGGTAATTAAGCGACTGACGGATTCTTCCTCGACTTTCAAAATTCTCACGCTGGCTCACGTGGTCTTGAGAGAATAGAGGGAATCGCCAAGGGGCTTCCTCTCACGGTGGGCCTTAGATATATATTGTAGGAATATCACGACGTATAGGTGAGAATGGGAGGAGGAAGGCTAAACTTCATTGTATTTTCCGGTTTTTACTTCCTCCTCCCATTCTCACCCATATATATATATATATATATATATATATATATATATATATATATATATATATATATATATATATATATATATATATATATATATATATATATATATATATATATATATATATATATATATATATATATATATATATATATATATAATATTGGGTGTCGCAAAAAAAGGAAACCGATAGTTAAGTAGTTAAGTCAATATATCTCTGAAAGTTTTAAAGCTAAATAGTTTCTAAAAACAGATTTTTGTTTGTCTATTTTTTTGTGCATCTAGGTTGAAAATTTTATAAACCTACATCTATAATTGTAAATTTTTCAATGAAGTAGATGAAAGACATAAAAAGTGTGCTTGCGCAAGGAAACAGAAAAAATACAATTTATTTTTTAACATTTATTACAAAAACATAGTTAATTCTTATTTATAATGTAAGAGGCTAATATCCGTTTCCTTCGGTATAGCCTCCATTTTTTTCTACACATGCTTGCATCCTTCTTCGCATTTCTGCCATAATTCTTTTAACTAAATCTTGATTTCCTTCTAGTAAATCAAGTTCATTTTTAATTCTTTGCTTCAAATAGTCTGTGTTTTATGGTGGAAATAAGTACACTTTACTCTTGAGATGGTTCCACACAAACAAAATCGCAAGGTATTAAGTCCGCAGATCTGGGTGGCCACTCAATTGAATGTTTGAATGCAATAATGCGGGTATTAAAAATACCCCTCAACAATTCCCGCACAACACGAGTTCTATGTGCTGGAGCGCCATCTTAAATCCACCACAGCCGCCTGTTAAATCTGTTTCCATAAATTTGACGCAGTTCAGGAACTATCCTTTTTGTAATTAGGTTCAGGTATCCATCTCCAGTCAAGTTATTGTCGTAGAAAAAAGGGCCCACAAGACTTCCGTTTCCACACATCCAAACCCATCACAGAAACCTTTTCCCTGGATATGACTACATTAAAGTTAAAATTTGGAGGATTTCTTTGTGGCCCAAACTAACGAATGTTATGATTGTTGACTCTTCCATTTATATGAAATGCAGCTTCATCGCTGATTACAATGTTTTCTAAGAAGCGAACATTTCTTTGCGGAAACCAGTTGGAAAAATTTAGGCGGCGAGGTAAATCTTGTTCAAAGAGTTTTTGTCTTACATGCATTTTGTAAGGATACTATTTCAAATTGCGTTTAATGATTCGGTGAAACGTATCCTTACTGATGTTGAAACCATTCTTTCTGACTGATATGCTTGGATCCTGAATAAGCTTTTCTTAAACAAGATTAATGTTTTTTTTTGTGTCTGTTCTGTTCTCCTGCGACCCGATCGATTTTCGTTTAAATTTAAACTTGTTCCTTCAGTCTTGTACTTATTGACATTTCTCCAAATGGTTTTGGGGGTTTGGAAAACTCTATCCGAAAAGGGTTGTTCAAAAAGTTGTTGAACTTGTTTAGAGCTTTCAGTCCTTAAATAATTTGTGACTACAAAAGCTCGTTGTTCACTTTTAAGTTGCATTTTAGAGTGCTTGAAGAATGAATTAAAATGGAGACTTAAATTGAGTGGTGGCGATTCTCCAAAAACGTCTTAGCAGGAACTAGGCTAATAATTTTGGTAAGCCTAGTAGCTTAGGCTAAGGCTAGGCTAGGCTAATGCTAGGCTAAGCCTAGGCTTTAGAAAATTGTATTGCTTTCTGCTTTCTTCTACTAAATGGTTTTGAAATATGTTTATTTGAAGTTTGATTCTGTATTATACCTGCTTGCGCAAGCACACTTTTATGTCTTTCATCTACTTCATTGCAGAATTTACAATTATAGATGTAGGTTTATAAAACTTAAACATAGATACACAAAAAAAAAAAATCAGGTTTTCAGCAACTATTTAGCTTTAATACTTTCAGAGATATATTGATTTAAAAGTCGGTTTCCTTTTTTTTCCCTTTACTACATAACTCTCTGAATAGCAGAATACAATTAAGGTTTAAAAATATAGTATTAACATAAACGGATCTAAAATTTTGAGGTAAGGGCGTGGGGTCATCCTCCTAGTCCCTTCCTCTGAATTTGCATCTGGTTGCTAGCAGCATAAAGGACAGCCAGCCATAGGTGTAGTGAAGTCAGAATGCATTTTAGGCCATGCTAAAATGAAAGTAAACAGACACATATTCATAAATATACATTAAACGTGGAAAATTCTAAGAGACTCGAGAGCACATATGCTTTCTATTGAAGTTTTCTCCCTAACAACCTAAAACGACAAATTCCTGTCTAGAAAAGAGAGGTTATGATCAGCTACCCGCCTGCCACACAGCAAGGTTGTCATATGGGTTCTCTTTTCAACTGTGTTATGGTTTGTCCTTTAAATGTAATTCTACTCCAATTTTTCTGAGCAGAAGGTAGCAAGCGGTTCGTGGTTTGAGAGTTAAAACATACGCCTCAGATTGGGTGCGGTTGGAGTTTTATCTTGGGTTGGGGAAAGGCGCGCAGGCTTAAAGTTACGTAATATCATTGTTTTTAATGATTTTGAACCAACTTTGGCCATGAAAGAATTTCTCCTCCTAACTTCGAATGCACCATGGAATTTCTTCTCGAACTTTGGTGTTCTTCATGTTCCTGATGAACACATGTGTGAAAACTTGTAAATTGTCATTAATGTGCACCTTTTGATTTGGTGGAAGCTTGCGCGAGTACGTTGGGCGAAAATCTTCTACGATATTTTTTAAGGCTCCGTAAATTCGCCAAGGGAAATGGAGGTATTTTAAGGAGTTAGAGAACGTACATAGAGAAGAGGAATACGGCAACCGTATATTGCCTCTGAAAGTAAAGAGTCAGAATCACGTTAATTTGACAGTGGTGAGTGAGAAGAACCAATTATTGTCTGTCAACGTTGTGCCGAGAAAGAACCAGCAAGCACATATGGCTTAAAGATAGCGTGAAATGAGACCAACTTGAGTTTTCTTTCAGATAACAAGGTAAAGTGAAAGCAGAGTGAATGACAATAGACCTGTTAAAGTCAGAGAAAAGATGCGAGCGAAAATTCGTCACATTGTCGGATACGAGCATATCCAAAACACTCAATCGAGCAATCCATCTATGTGCAATTGCTTGAATTGATTCAGTGGCCGAAAAATCACGCAAATGTATGTTTCCGCCCTTTCGTATATCTATCAACGATTGATAACAGGGAGTTGTCACATTACGTAACTGCTCCAAGGCAACCCTTCCCCTCACCGACCTTGCGTGCATCAAAATACGGAAGGGGGTGTCTAGCAGCGAGTAACTAAATTCAGTGACGGAGTGATTGCTGTTTTCGCCACCTCTCTACGTCGTATATGTCACACAGAGACACCAGCCATACGCCAAGCCCTTTGTTTGTATGGCTAGGAAACTCTTTCGAGAGATAGGTGTAGCTCGTAAGCCGTGGGTGCTTCTGATTCGGCCCAGACATCACCTAGGAAATTACCCCTTTGACTAAGTGTCAACACGCCTCTGCTCCCAAGCTTCCATAGCACCTAGAGTATTGCGTTCGGGTTTTTAGGAATACACTTCGTGTCACGCTGATTCCGTGCCAGTGTATACGGATGACTCTAAGTTCCAGTAGGGAGTCGGTTTCAACGCCGTATTCACTCTCTTTGAACTCAGGGCGGCTCTACCGGATTCTGCCTCTGTCTTCACGACCAAGCCACTTGCAATACACTGCTCAGTACGGGAGATAACACGTCGTGCCTTGTTCGGAGACTCGATTGTGATCTATAACAACTCACAAAGTGCCTTGAGTGTTCTCGGCACATTTCAATTTCTACTTCCCCCTTCCCCCTCTCCCCTTCCCTGGTCTGGATTATCTAGAACGTCACGGTTGCCACGAGGTGGGTTGATGTCGAGATTATCTTCTGTTTGGATCCTGGATATGTGGGAATTGCGGTGAATGAACTCGACGATACGGGTGCCAAAGACTCTACGAGGACTGGACAATCAGACCAGTGGTTTGCTTTTCCTCGCACCCACGACATAACAGGAATCACGGAAGTCTTTCTGGTTATTTGGCAAAATAGATGGGAGAAAGCCGAGGGGAACTTGAAGTTGTGTGCCATTGCGCCTCGACTTTTCCCAAGGAGCTACTCCCTCAATGGCCAGGTGACTTGAGATCACTTTCTGTCGTCTTATAATACGGCACACCGGTGGGACGCACCGCCCTCTGATGGAGCACTCGATTCTACCTTATTGAGACGACTGCGTTGTACCCCAGACTGATCAGCAGATTCTTGTGAATGTGCCAGTCTGGGTCATCTGCCGGCACATTATCTGTCCCCGTATCGGGACGAGCGGGGTCACTACCACTTTCCCTTGTACTCGGCATGGGTTCATGTAAACAGACTTGTGGACTAACTGACTCTTTGGGATGAGGCTCCTCTACTCAACTTAATTTGACTCTCTTTGTTGTATATTGCATGTGTCTTGCGGCAGGGAGAGGGGGCCTACCCCCGACTCCGGAGCATGTTTTCTTGTTCTCTCTTATCTTTTGCTAATTTTCTTTCTTCTTTTTGCTTGTTTCTTTTCCTTTGTTTTTGTTCTAGTTTTCATCTTCCTTCTTTTTTAATCTAGCGTGGTATTGGGCTGTTGTGTGATTACGGCGACTTTTGCCCTAGTAGGCAGTCGCCAGACGGGCTCCATAAAAAAGACCTTGCTCAAATGGAGTACAAAATGTGAATTGTGGTGGATCATACCCTGCTTCCAATACGCTTTGCAATTCTTTCTTTGTAGAATAAAAGTCCTAGCTATCCATACTGCGAGCCATGTTTTCTTTATTAAAGCTAAGGAACTAGTCACCTCGCGGTTTGCGCAACCAGTCACCTCTTAATAATCTCGAGTGAAAAAACATCAATCTCTCCTTGCTACTCCAGGCCTAAAAGCGCAGTAGCTCCCTTACCAATCGGAAGTCTATCTGCGTGTTCTTCTTCCCCCTAGCGCTACTTAAGTTTGGCTGTAGCAAAAAGAATTAGAGGTCTTAATATTTAATGGTGAAAAATGACCACATCTTTTAGAACTGTTTCGTTTTTCGGCCTTGACCAGTCCCTGTGCTCTCTCCATGCACAATCGTAATTTGGATATGAGGTGGAAGACGAACACAAAGTAGCTATCACTTTCCTATGCAAATATCCTTGGCTGGGATGGTGCAGATCGAGTAGTCACTTCGGCGGTGCCTGGATCGAGCAGAATAGTTCACATTCGAGGGAATGAATAACATATCTATCTCGGTCGAAATGTTTAGGTGGGTTGATGAGATCGGTGAATTATTTATGATCCGGTATCCTCATTGCCGCATGGCTGACTTAAAATTTTATTGCTTAAATATCTACCTTTTTTGAACATCGTCCGATCAATTGGCATGCGACTGCGTGTAAGGCAGCCTACAGAGAGACTCAATATTCAAATAGACACCGTCCGAACGATATTACAATGTGTGAATTTTTCAGTCGAAGGGCGAATTTCGTTTCCTTGGAAGCTTGCGCCCCGCTCTTTATGGCAAGGGTACGTTTATTTATTCAATGGGCGGATCCCTCATACATAGGTGTGGAAGCAGGTCCAAAAGATGCAGAGTAAACTCAGGCAGGACTTCTCCCTTTTCTAGTGAATTACGACTAGCATATCGGAACATTTATCCATGGTGGTATTCATTGCAACTGCAATCCGCAAAGGGATATCCTGTTTAAGCTGCTACATTTGACACACGGAGGAGTGCCAAGTCCTCCAGGTCCAAGTATCTGTAAGGAAAGTCTGGCTCACTCAGTTCACTTCAACTCTTTAGCGAGGACTGGTGATGCTGGTGCGTTCCTCTAGTCCCTCTATGCACCTAATCAATTCTAAGACTATCTGCTCTTTTGCCCTTCTTTATTTTTCTTTTATCTAGGTTTAAGGTCTTGACCGACTACTTTATGCCATATAAGAAGTGAGTCTTTTGCGAACGACCGAACATTATCCTTTAACGAATCCAGAGTTGGAGTTACCACAAAGTCCTAGGATTATAAAATGTATAGGCATGAGTGACCTGGCGTGAGGTGTAGCTTACGAACCCCTTTTATTATTACTTATGGCTCACAAACTTCACTAATTTCCCTTTGCGTTGGAAAACGGCAAAATTTCGGAAGATATCCTTAACAGTAAAATCTTGCTCGACCGTGGTCTTTGGGGTGGGGGAGGACTACGATAGCACGCCTCTACATAACTGGTATAAGGGAGGGGGCTCTTCTCCAATACTTTCAATTGATAATATGTTTTATACTTACGATCTTCTGTGCCACCCTCGAGCAGCTTCCCTTGCAAATATGAGGTGTAATGGATCTTCCCCCATTACCCCTTTCTTTTAAGTTGCCTTCGAGCCACTCTCTGTCTGATGGCTGAGGTGGCTGTATTCCTCCTTTTGCTTCATCAGCGGCCCAGCAAGCGAGGAGAAGTGCAAGAAAGCGAGTCGCCCTCCCCTCCCCTCCATCCCTGTCGGGAGGGCGAGTCAATTTGTGAATTTAATTCGATTCAATTCATGAATCGAATTGAATTGAATTCGACTCAATTCGTGAATAGAAAGAACAGTAGAGGGATCACTGTGAAAAAGCACATGAGATCGTGAAGTAAAAAATGAAAATGTTCGGAAAGAAATAGAAGAGATAGGAAGAGTTGCAAGGTTGGTGGCTAGACACCTGTGTGTGGTGTTATTGTGCGTTTAACGTAGTGGTATTGGGTTCGACCGGGGCGGTTGGAAGATGGATAGGGTGAAGAGAGGCGCGTGTTTTTGAAATGCGTTGTTCGTGTTGCCTTTATCTTATGTGTAGATAGGTGGTGATTAGGGTGGTAGAGGTTTGCGAGGTATCTTAATACATTCACAGTGTATTCTCTGGAAGAGACAAGGGGCGGCGGACCCAAGTAGGTTTTAATTCCTCTGTTTTCACAAAAATAATTGTGCCGCTCACCCACTCTTTCTCGTTAGGAGTTGCCGCGTTGGCTTCCCAAATTTTAAGATCAACATTTAGCCCTGAACCTATTGAGCCTCGAGAGGGAATGGCCAAATGGAAGCAGCTCCTGTTATGAAGTCGTGCCTCGAGTCCCACAGATCTCAGATGACGGCTCACACGAGAGAGGGCAGTGTCTTGGTGGGAAATATCCTTTAACATAAGTTCGCTCTGGGGATAAATCCTTTAAGGGGACACGGCCTCCCAAAGACTCGCAGAGAGAGTAGTGGCTCTCATTCTTCCGGTAGAGCTTGGCAAATGATCGAGTCACTTATCATTTCGATGAAGGACCATGCTGAGGTTAGTTTGTTTGGCTTCTTGCAACCTCGGGAAGGGGAGAGAAAAGGGCGCACACGCCGCACTTCTCCAAAAAGAATGGTTATGTGGACATACAGAAGATCCCTTGCTGATTCGGCATGTGACCAAGCCAAAGATGATACCTAGCGTAAGACCCAGTATTAATGTGAGTAGAGCCTTAGTGACGTTGGTACCCCTCACCAAAATGTTACCTTAAATCTTTCAGCCCGCGAGCTTTCAACATTTCTTGGTAATTGGTTTGACCGTTAGGAGGATGCTTTCTAAAGGATGAATGTTCCATCAGTCAACCAGGATAACCGGACCGTAATCTTATAACCCTAATCCTTAGCAGAGTCGTTCCACATGGCTTTCTCAGTAATCTCTAGACTGTGTCCTGCTCCTTCAGATTTCAAAGCATGTCGGGGGCTCGATGAATGCATCGTCTTCACTTCATTTACAAAGGTGAGGAAACTTACTAGCCCTGTTTACACTAAGCGAGTAGCGTTCCGGCTTCGCTCCACGCGCTGGTACCCTCCTGGTCCTGATCTTATCTAGTACTTCATCCCTCGAAATACTGTGATGGATGCATGTTTATTTTGCTTATTTGTTCATCAGAGTTTTGAAGAAAGGTATTTTCCAGACACTGATGAATGGCTACCTTGCTTACTTTAACAAACCATAGAATTCTACGACCGACGATTTCTACTTAATAAGCAGGTTGATGAAGAAATGGTTAATGTTAGACTAGACCTTATCCTAGACAGAGTAGGTCACTTTTTTCTGCCCAGTGTGGCTTTAACAAGTTTTCATCCACGTCGGATGCTCCGCTGTGGCTGAAAAGTGCTATATGCGAGGTTTTTTCCTATAGACTGCACAACATCATGTTTTGTTCGATATAGAGAAGGCCTATGAAATCGTATGGCGATACAGTATTTTCGACACCCTCCACAAGATTCCGGAAGAGCAAACGCCTCCAAATTTTCATATCTGAATCCCTCCGAGATTGCTGTACGTATGGAGGAAGCCCTCTCCTGCCCCAATACCGATGGAAGAGGTCATCACACAACCATATGTCTTCTCTGTCGCACTTTTTGTCTTGAGTATCAACGGTATCACTTTGGTGCTAGTGGATTATGTTATCGCTATGCTATACTTAGACGACCTTTCAATCTATTTTCCTGCTTCTCATATGTCTACTCTGGAGTGTCGACTACAACGAGCTCTGATCTGCCTCTCTCATTATGCCTACACACACGGGTTTTGTTTTTTTCCTTGCCAAGACTAAAGAGGCGCATCACCTCAGCGAGCCAAGAAGGCTACTTCCCGATCGAGACCTGGCCCTAATTTGGGTTCGTATTGATGTAGCAGAGAGCCACCATTCCCTTCGTCTTGGAAAGCGTTCATGCTGAATTTTAGGGCTTTTTACTCTAAAATGCTACCCAAACGTGAGGATCGAGTGGCACGTTACGCCTTGGATAGGGTTTCTAACCGGCGTTCGACATTATTTTCATATGTTCCACTTCTAGGATTAGGGGTCTGTAGCGTGGCAAGATTGCAATCGGGCACATTATAAGCTATGTTTGACTGAGTGTCTTTTGAGACTCACGACCTCAGAGTTGTATAGGTCGCGCGTACACTGGTCACAGCTATGACGGAAAGGTGTTTTTAATTCGCAACACACTCCGTTCGTTTTTCCTTTTTTCATCGCCATTCTTTCTATACCCCTTTATCATCAGTTGTTAGGTTAAGATTAGGAGTCATTTAGTCAATTTATTTAAATCCTTTTAAAGGTGAGGTTTCCAAAACAAGGGTATTATAGTCGTTATTTTGGTATTGCCATTTTTACCCCTTTACTGAAAGCAAGGGAGGACGGAAGTGTTAGTAGATTGTTGTGTATGATTGTATATCTGTTAGCAATAGATGAAAAGATCTTGAGTTACTTCAAAATTAATTAAACATTTATGCTATATTAGAAGAGAAATCTTGTAATAAGGTTTACATTTCAAGTATTTTAGGAACTAAGGCAGTTTTTATATTTTTGTATTTTCTAGTAGAATATATGTGCCTCCTTATAAACTCCTATAATTTTATACAAAGATCCCTTGAAATTCAGGTTGAGTGAAAATAATTTCCGTTTATTGGAAGCAAAATGTAATGGCACATTTCGAACTTCCAGTGTTTTAACCTTAACCGTAAATTGCCTGTTTATAAAGAGCATTCACCGATCATTCTCACATCTGCAGTAAACAAGTGTGCATCATAATTTAACCTAAAATATTATGCCCTAAAATGGAGGGACTAAAAGTGCATATTCGACATGTGATGTTATGGGAGTTTAAGAATTACAAAAACGCTTCAAAAACAGCCAAACAAATTTTTGTAGTGTTTAAGGCAAAGGTGCCAGAACTAATCTCAAATTCCAAAATAGGTTTTCAAAGTTTCGTTCTGGAAATCAATCATTGGCAGATAAACCAAGACCAGGACAATCATCAATTTCAGATTAAGATGTTTTAAGAGAACTGGTGGAATGCAAACTTATACTGTCAACAGCAAAAATCTTTTAAGAAAACGCTCTGCACTCGTCAACATGAGACACGTTGAGTTTCTTCATGATAACGCAAGACCACAGAGAGAGAGAGAATCACGCAGAAAAAAATATTGGATTTAGGCTGGTCTGTTCTACTCCAGCTACCATATTCATCAGACCTTGCACCAAGTGATTTCCATATTTTTGTTCACTACATATTACTCTGAATAGTAAATATTTTACCGTAGAGGAATCAACAAGCTACCTGCCAAATGACGAGAGGTGATTGACAAAATATGCGAATTTACTATCATGAGGATGATATACTCAGATTTTTTTGTACAAGATGGGATAGTGGAAGATATAGTAGGTGAAAATTAAAGATGGGGAGGGGTTATTTTGCCCTAGTACGGAGGGCATACCTTTATTTTTATTTGCTTTAATTTTGCCTTTATTAGTGTTTTTGGTTTGTGTTTTTTATCCTCTGTTTATGTTTCTTTATGTGTTTTTTAATATTCTTCTTATTGTTTCTTACTTGTCATTTGTTGTTCTAATTTTAAGTGGAAAAAAGTTTATAGCATTTAAGCCTTTCATAGCTTTCTTGCCGACAATTTCCCTGGTAAAGCTTTTTAAGTGTTATTTGTATTGTTTGATACTCTCATTTTGGGGTGTTTTTCTGTAGTGATTTTTGATATGTTGTGTTGTGTTATCTCTATGTTTATATTGGTTTAATTACTTCTTGTGTACAAAGTTTTGTGCTCGGGAATCGGCTTCGGCGTGAGACCTTCGCCCGTAGCCTTGCAGGTATATTAAGCATGCCGTCTGTTCCCTGCAGTTCTGGAATGACACCATTCGTTAGAGTGGACCAGATCTTTTTGCCCAGTTTCTGGATGACGACATTGATGGGCTCCAAACGTTTCCTCCTGTGCAAATCGCTTTGCCTAAAACGATCACGCCTTCTTGCTTTGTTAATTAGCAGAGAGGCAGTGTTCTGGATAGGTTGGAGCCTATTCATCGAGGTTTTGTTTGCCACTTGGGAGACCACTGCGGGGTAGATCAGCATAGCCCGGACATACATCATATATATTTTCCTGATGTTGACCGAGCTAAGATCCCTAAACTTGTAAAGCTTGGAGATTTCTCTCCTTGCCAGGTTCCGCCTCTCCGTGTGGTGTCTCGAGTATCCATGGTCGGTGATTTTAAGGCCCAGGACGGTGCCTTCAGCGGAGTAGCCATATCTCATCCCATCTATGATGATGGGCCATGCTAACTCGCAGTTCAACGGGACAATTTTGAATTTGTCCCTGTTTGTCCTGATTTTCCATCGTCTCTCGTATTGGCTGATGTTATTGATTCCCGCCATCGTGCGAGCCACCTGTACCCTTGCTTTCCTCTCCGGGCATGGGACAATTTGAGTGACGTCATCTGCGAATTGCAGATACATTGTGTCCCTGTGCACCGGAGTTAGGAGGTCGGTGGTGAAGACCAATCAAAGCAGAGGATTCAGGCAGCTTCCCTGAGGAACGCCCGCCTTTAATTTGAATTCGGGGCCTCTGTACACTTCAATCATGAGACACGCCCTTCTGTCTATGATGAAGTCACAGCGGATCCTTTCCAGGATTGGGTCTAGCTGGAGGTTCAGGATCTTGTATTGAAGTCCTTCCAGCTAGACTTTATCGAAAGCCTTTTGCACGTCCCTCAACACAATGTCTACATAGAACCTGTTCGCTTGGGTGTATGCTACTTTCTCAGTAAGAGCGCCAGGACGGTGTCTGTGCCTCTCTTTTTCGGAACCCATGATGTTGTGGGTTATGCGCTCCTAACTCGCTCAATTGATCTTGTAGCTTGTTTGCTAAAATATTTTAGAATATTTTACCCTGTATCTCAAGAAGAGAGATCGTGCGATAGTTTGCTACCTGGTCCGGAGGCTTGTCCTCCTTTGGAATAAATATGATTTTGGCCATCTTGTATCCATCAGGGAAGTAGCCTGTATTCAGGGCGGCGTTCATTGTGTTTGCCAATCCCTGAATAATTTGCCTTGGGGCATTTACGAGGTTGTTCTTCGTAATCCTAGACCAGCCTCGAGCCCTCTGTTTGAAGGAGCTTAGGGTGTTCAAGGTCTCTTCGACAGTAATTGGGCATCCGTGGTTAACCATCACTCTTTCGCGAGATATTTGCGGATGGGAGTAGGTTTTATGTATCACTGTGCCGAGGTCGTCGAGCAGTTGGTCTTCGAAGTCCTGGTCGAAGTCGTCGTTCTCCTCAGGTGATATAGCGAAAATTTCTTGCCAGTGTGTTCTAAATCTTCTTCAATTGAAGTTATTTAGCAGATTTAAAAGAAATCACTAGATTTTTTCATTTACATAAGACGCCGAGGCAGATTTGCCCTTTAATTCAGTGTTCTCGTCCTTTCTCTATCGATTCATTTGTGTTATTCCGGTGTATAAATAACATGCAAAAATTAATGAATGCTAATCAATTGCATTAACATTTGGAATTGAGTTCTCCTGCAACAGCTGGCAGCTCTTCTCAGTGCTCAAAATCAGACAGAGTACGGAAGAAACATGTAAGTCCGACGGACTCCTTCGATGTTGGCAAAGCGCCCTTTTAAGCATAACAATAGTTCACACAAGATTAACACATGGGCAGCTAATGAAGGGGTGCCCTGCCCCATTATCCGGAGATTATTTGGTTCTCCATTTACAGTTTAACACATAGTGACTGAGTGTCCAATCCTTGGAGAGCTGCGATGTCGTCACCTCCTTGAATACGAGCAAAGAGACAGTTCCTTTTCGCTTGCTTCAATCCTCGGAGGTGATCGCTGTGTTGGCGGCGATATATTTTCTATTAATTAGAGAAGGCGCATTCTTGAAATCTTTTAAATGTTTCGTTGCTTGTTTGTTATTTTATTTTAATTGTTTATATTTTAGTTATCTAGTTTTAAATTCGCAACTTGTAGCAATGACCATGTGGTGGATGTATGTATAGTTCATATATGTATGAGATTTATTTTATTTATTTCTTTAACAATCTTCTCCATTTAGCTTACCGGGTTAGGATTAAATCTTAAATGTGAAATGTGTCAATGACCACGTTTTCGATATGTATATGAATATGTACTTATATTGTAGGGGTCGAACCTAGTAAACATTCGTTTACTAGGGTCTAGTTTCAAATTAGCAACTGGTAGCAATGACCATGTGGTGGATGTATGTGTAGTTCATATATGTATGAAATTTATTTTATTTATTTCTTTAACAATCTTCTCCAATTAGCTTACAGCTTACCGGGTTAGAATTAAATCTTAAATGTGATATGTGTCAATGACCACGTAGTCGATATGTATATGAATATCTAGTTATATTGTAGGGGTCGAACCTAGTAATCATTCGTTTGAAAATTTTAAACGGCTCACACATTGAACCTTATAAATAGGAAGATAAACTTCCCGCTTTTTAGTATTTCTCTCTCGTGAATAAGAAGATAAACTTCCCGCTTTTCTAGTATTTCTCTTTCGTAAATAGGAAGATAAACTTCCCGCTCTTTAGTATTTCTCTGTCATGAATATGAAGATAAACTTCCTACTTTGTAGTATTTCTCTTTTCTAAATATGAAGTTAAACTCCCTAGTATGCAGAACTATATCATAGGTCAGTTATACGCGGCTCCGTACAAAATAGATCTTGTTCTTGAAGTCCCCGTGTGGAAAAGGTAAAAATCGATGGCGTTTTCCTAAGGTGACCCCCTTCGCCTTTTCCTCCTTTGCCGGCTGTGAATTTTTCGGGGAGCTTACTTTTCTTGTAGATTTCTCCCAAGTCGAAAAATTGGGAAAATGGATTTCAGCCGTGTTTATGTGTAAACGGTTTGAGCTTTAGTAACCTTTTAAATCTATCATGGTGCTGATTAGACAATTATTACAGTGCTTATGTTTAAAAGCTGATTGGTCAATTTGTCAACACTAAGGCTTTTATTCCAAAAATGGATGTAAGAATGACTATTAAATGTATAGCAATCCTGATTGGTTGAATTTTTGTAATGTTATGAGTAGATGCAATAACTATTTATATGGGTGTATTTATGTGTAAAAGATAGGCCTGCTAAGATTTACTTGTTCGAATGGTTTCTCTCGTTATGTTATTTCTGCAAAAGGAGGTAAAGGAAAGTGAGATATACTAAACGTTCCCGAAGATTTTTCTTTTCGCGAAAATTTTTACGAGTAAAAGTTATTTTCCTCCAACTGCAAACAATAAGTGTGGTACATAAAAACACCACACAAAGTGCCAGTGCCACCATTAAGGAGTATGGCAAGTTAACTGACACCTCAGCATCTTCATTTTCCAAAGGGTAGAGTGGCATTGGATTTTTAAAAAGTTCATTCTTTCTCTTCTATTCTGATCTTCCTCTATTCCTTCACACCCAATAAACCGGCAATGACGAAATGACAAACTACATAAAAACACCACACAAAGTGCCAGTGCCACCATAACTAAGGAGTACGGCAAGTTAACTGACACCTCAGCATCTTCATTTTCAAAAGGGTAGAGTGGCATTGGATTTTAAAAAGTTCATTCTTTCTCTTCTATTCTGATCTTCCTCTATTCCTTCACACCCAATAAACCGGCAATGACGAAATGACAAACTACATAAAAACACCACACAAAGTGCCAGTGCCACCATAACTAAGGAGTACGGCAAGTTAACTGACACCTCAGCATCTTCATTTTCAAAAGGGTAGAGTGGCATTGGATTTTAAAAAGTTCATTCTTTCTCTTCTATTCTGATCTTCCTCTATTCCTTCACACCCAATAAACCGACAATGACGAAATGACAAACTACATCTTACGTATAAGTCTCAGGACTCTCCCCGAAAGGTCAAAGCCTGACCGCGGGAAAGTCTTCTTCATAGTCTACGGAGAGCTAGAGGTCGCTCTTGTCAGACTCATTGACATCCCTTTCGGGTATACGGCTATATGCTAGAAAGAAGCGAAAGCAGAACTCTTGGCCTCGTCCAAAGGGATAAAAGTTTTCAACTCAATGAACTTGAACCCTAAGATCCCACCACAAATTCAGGCACGCAAAAGTGTTATTTGGCGGGGATTAGACTCATGGGTGGGGAACCACTCAAGCGCTGATTGTCGTGGTATAGGTAGGACCAAGTGATGGAAGGAGTTGGTACTTATAGGTTGTTTAAGTACTACTCCTTGACTAACGATATGCCTCTCTAAGAGTGCTATATATTGTTTGATTATTATTATCTTGAGTCTTGACTTCTTTAAACTTTAAAGGTTCCTTGTATCATACGTAGCGATTCGAAGATAAAATAATTTTTTTTGTTAAAACAAACTAAAACTTTAATTAAAATATAAAACATGAACCACATAAATATTACGAACTAAATACACAGTAAGGAATACAATAACTTCTAAGTAAGGCTTTCTAACTTGACCTGTTTGACATTATAGTGATGATTGACCCACCACTCACTTCAATTTAAAAAACAAATGCTAACAGCCTTTACCGGCCGCAAATAGCTTTGTGGATACCCCTTGGAATGGTTGTGAGTCTGACCTTGAACTCAATAAGCTACTTTACTTCGGGAATGTTATTGTCTCGAAGACGCAGGCCGACCGACCAGATGGAGGTTGCGGACGAATAACTTGAAAGCCACAAAGGACTTTGGTGAATGTGGCCGCTGGGGATCCACACGCCTTCGGCAGGAAGGGATATCACCACTGGGTAGTAACCGAATGTTCCTTTCTTCTTTTTACATTACTCTGGGGAGTAATTCGCACTGTCTAGCGATGCGCTAAGGCTTGTAAACTTTGACTCAGGAGAGTACTGGAAGGAGTGGACTCGGGGGGTCTTCTTTAAGGGCGAGGACTATCCCTCTGCTTTAGGATGAACCAGGATAGGAGGGATCTCTCTGATGAGAGTAAGTTGAACTTAGTTCTTAAACCAAGTTAACTTGATGCTCGGTGTGACCACCGAGAAACGGGCTCGAGGAGGAGCTTTTTCTTAATCGTTTGGGAATTCCTTAAGAGCTAGGACTATCTCGGTGCTTTGTGCTACACCAGGATATGGGTGGGAGTTTCTCTGGCGAGAATAAATTGAACTTGGTTCTTGAACCAAGTTAACTTAGAGTTTAGTGTGACCACCGGGTAAAAGGCTCGAGGAGGAGCTTTTTCTTCTTCGTTTCGGGATTCCTCAAGGACGAGGACTATCTCGGTGCTTTGTGCTACACCGGGATATGGGGGGGTGGGTTCTATGACGAGAATAAGTTGAACTTGGACAAGTAAATTTGAAGTTTGGTTTGGTAACCAGGAACTAGCTCGAGTATGAGCTTTTTCTCAGTCCTTTCTCTTGGTAGCCCGGGCCTCTTGCTGAGAACTTCGTCATCGTGATGACTAACCGAATCTACTCCGTTTTTCCCAAGTGTTTGGTATTTATACCTCTTCACCCTACTGTGGTAGGGGTAGGAAGCCGGGAGGGGTGGCATGTGGACGGGCTGCAGTAGAGTTCATACTCCAACGCTTTTTCTTAGGCCGTCTTACTTCTGCTCTTGAGGGGCCCTTGAGCTTGAAAGAATTGCGTCTCCAATTTCGTACTTGAGGTGAAATGGAATACACTCTCGTAGGGAAGATCTTGCAGTTTTAACCGTTCTGCTTTTCATAGGGACGAGGGCGAGGGGCTGTGGTTACGAGATTGACCCAAGGTGCCTACACGGCACGGATGTTTTGCGGTCAACGTCCCGTGTCTCAACTGAAAGAGGACGGTGAGGGTTGATTCCCCTACACTGATATTTCCCATGAAATCGATACACATCACCAATGAGCTAAAGTCTCTGAGGTTATCAAATTCAGAGAGTACACCCATGTATTCAACGTGATATTACAGGATACGGGTATGGCACAGAAAGCAAAAGAGCTTGGTCTCCTTCTCTTTCACGTCAGGGTCTGCCCTGACACGATTGAAAAAAGAGGAATTCACGGAAGTACAGACATGCTTTGAGTGCTATAAATATAACCAGCATACAATTAGAGCGTTTCGACAGACCGAACTTATCTGCTCCATATGTAGCAAAGTTGGTCTTTTCTGGCGTGACTGCAGAAGTAATGAAAAAAGATGCATAAACTGCAACGGTGACCATAGAGCCATGACGTTGTCATGCCCAATAAAGAAGGAGGCGATTAAAAAACAACAAAAGCGCGAAAAGGAAGAATAAGTAGTTAAGACCAACAGGTCCTTGCTAAAGTAGAAAAAACAAGAGTCGACGAGGCTTCAGCTCAGCGTACTTACCTTAAAGTAGAAAGCGAGCAATGTACAAAGATCATGTGCTGCATATATTATGCACACATAGCAAACCTCACAATGCCAGGCTCATTTAAAAATGATCTAAACGAGATGCTGATTAAAAATGGAATGGACGAGATGTGGTTCCCGGAGAACCCTCCCTTTGAGAAAGTTCTCCGGATACAGATGCAGCCTCCTCAACCAGTCACTACATAAGCAGAAACTGTTCCCGCTCCGGCAAATCATCACTAAAACAATCCTAAACCCCCAAAATAGAACCCTCCAAACTTGAATCAGAGACGAAAACTGCCAATGAGCAGAAGTCAAAACATCGCCACGGTAGCCGTACCAAACGGTCACCCAGCTCGCAGAGGATGAGAGCTGCCTCATCGTCAAAGGAGGGTAAATATGCCTACCAAGGCAGAAAAATTCACTTAAAAATATTCACCACGGGAGCGCCCCATTGCCTGAAGTACAAACGGACTAAGACTTCAGTGAAAGCGTGACCACCGGCCGTTACAAGTGGGAATATAGTGAGGACATTCCAGAGAAGTTAGTTGAAGAAACCCTCTTCCTTGGAATGGCCCGACCATACCAAGACGCCTTCTCTACTGTCACGACCTCGGAATTTAGTAAAAAGAGATCTGGAAAATGCCGATCTCCAACAGCCAGCCCCTCCACCCCAAAGAAACTCGATAAAAGCAACGAATAATCGACAGACAACATGGACAGAATGACAAAAGACTTGACAATCCTACAAATGAACACTAATGGTTGGGCCTCAAACAAGTCACCTACGGAAAGAATGTGACCCTGACATCTTTTTGATATCAGAACAAGGAAACGACACGACGCAGAAGAATATGAAGATCTTCAACTATAACACATTAACAAAGAATCACAACCTGTAACGTTTCGATGGCGCTGCCATCGGAGTCAAAAGAGGTATTCAGTTCAAAATATTCCCATCTTTAGACGAATCCTATGTGGCCATTAAGATCCAAACCATCCTGGGGCCCCTAGTGCTCTCCGCAGGCTACCAACCTCCAAGACGCGACTATATTCCAATGCACAGTTTTTTCCAACTGTGTGCACATGGGAGAACAGTCGTGTTTGAGGGAGGTCTCAACGCCAGATGCCAGGAACTAAACAAGAAAGGGAAGAACATGAAAAACCTTATTGACAGGGGTATTGTTGCCCACATTGGGCCCGACTTCCCCACTTATATCACCGCCACCTACGCAACCAAGCCGGATATCACCCTGACTAGCACACACTTCCCTACAATTAGTATATCCAACCTGGCCCACTAATCCGAAAGCAACCACGTCGCTATCATGATTAAAATATCCTAGAGCCCAATTCAGATGATACCCATCAGGGAGAGAAAACGCTTTTCCCGAGCGAACTAGGAAGAGTATCGTACCCTTCTCGGTGAGTTCAGACCTCAACTACTCGAAACGGTCCTTCGCAGGGGGCTAACTTTTGTAGCCTGTCACACTTGGTAACCAGAGGAGCTCCACGTATTCCCAACCTGAGTGCCATCAGGGAAGCCTTCCCACTGGGTCGACTTGAACTCTCTGATAGGGCTTGGAAAAGTTGCCGGTTTGCTTCCCCTTCACTCCCTCTCAGCGCTACTTTATATTTATTTATTTTTATTTATATTATTGCTGTTTTTTTTGGGGGGGGGCGCTAAGGGCGAATATGCCCTTACCCTTTTGTCTAACTACACTTTGTACCGGGAGGAGCTGTTCTCACTTAGGCAGAGTTCGGTTCGCGAAACATGGTGTCTGGGTGGATGCACGCCATTCCCAGATCACCTACTCTGGGTTATAATAATTATAAGTGATCACCCACCCTACTCGATACTGGATTCACCTATCTCTACTTCTGTTTATTACATATTCACCCACGATTTTTTCGTTATATGGGTCCTTAGTTGAGTGGCTGCGTATACCGAGACGTCGCTACCTTCTACGGGGGCCAAAAGCTCGCAGGCTAATCCAGGTATTAGACACAATGGGTGTTGGGTCGTAAGATATTCTCACCTTCGTTCAGTATACATAAAAGTGGCTACACCACTACCATCTTTACTAGTTAAAGTTCCAGGACAATTTGGCCTAAAGAGCGGGTCGGGTTCGAAAAGCACCTCAACGCTGGACTGGGACCGATTATGTGGAAATGATCAGATTTTAGAATTTCTGATCTTATGGAGACTCTTATTTAACCGCCCAAGGCATTAGTATCTACTTTCCATGCATTTATATATCATTTATTTCTGTAATTATTGCTACAACTGTAAAAACAGTGTGGGACCGAAAGTGCAGTGAACGTCGGCTCTGAAGCGCGGCTTTGCCTTACCAAGGTGTCGGGGAGGACAAGGTAACACGAAACAACACTTTGAGCAGTAGACGGTTTTCCCTCTCATCATATTCATGCGTCAAAGGATTTTTCCCTTTGCCTTCTTTGGAAGCACCCGCGGGCAGATGTGCATGATTAAAGAAGCCCACCCCCTTTATGCTTTCCCAGGGAGCCCTCAAAATTTATAGGAGTTGAGGTTTACTCCTCTTCTAATTCTAAGAGGAGGGGGGTAGCTTTCTTCTCATCCCCTCGATCTTCCATGTGTGAGAATCCACGATCGGTGCCAAACAGCAAACCTGAGTTCACCCATGTCCAATCTTCTCCTCAGGCGGTTTGATCCCCCGACGACTAACAAGGAGAAGAAGAACCTTCTCTTCCGACTGGTGCCCACAGGACAGCCAATCTTTTCTTAATATCGGAGAACGATCCTGCTAAGCCTGTTTCGTCGGCCTAAGGGCGCCTTCCTCGATTGAAGAGAAGGCATCCTCTACTAAAAAAAGGAGGACAAACTGGACTAAGACTTATAATCCTCACGCAGAGGTTCCGAAGAAGGAGGATCTGTTGTCGTTCCAGCAAATGACCAGTCCAAGTTCAGCCTGTGCGCTTCCATGGTGGTCCTTCTATTGTGATCCGGTCCTCAAAAAAAAGCGTTATACTTACATGCGCTATAATCGCAGCCGGAATGATTTCAGTGTCGGCGATTTTCTTTGAACTAGGAGTAAGTTCGAGTATATTTAGAACGACGATCGTTGCTAACACTAGCGGGCATACTTGTTTTTACCTTACGGGAAACTCCGTTTTGCAGAGTTATGGAAGCGAGTCAAAAGGATACGGAGCAAGTTCTTGTAGCCCCCTACGTTCCCTAGGATACTGTGGCTACAATCTTGGACGTCAAATCTGTGCTGGAGTCCTTTGTGATCGCTTTCCTTGCCTTCTCAAACTGGGATGCTGCTCCACCAGCAGTAAAAGCACGTTGTGATGTCGCTGAGGGTGGCCAACTTAACTTAAACTCAAGTGACGGAGAACGTTTCAACAAGCGGTTTGTATTAACTCAGTTTTTGTCTGCTCTGGATCAATGCGCATACACTGACTGACCTTTGCCCAGACGATGTCCCGTATGCCTTTCTCTTAGATTTGCTCAAAAGGATAGGGATAAAGCATATCCTCCATGACTCCCGTCGAGTGGCTATTGTGCTCGCTTTTCGGTAGTTGTGGAGAGATCACTCTACCTCAGCTGTTTTTCTCCAATCTTTATCACCTCCTGAGTGAGCAATTTGATAGAAAAATTGATTAGCTTCTTTCCAGGACAGCGGAGGCCACCTGTATTCCGTTCAGTGCGGCTTTCGCAAGTTCCACTCCCCGTCGGATTATATACTTCTACTCAAAAATGCTGTATGCAATGCCTTCCTTCATAGACAACACTTTGCCACGAAGTTTTTTCATCTACAGAAGACTTATGATAGTGCATGACAATACAGTATCATGGAGACTCCTCACAAAGTAGGCAAGTAGACGCCTCGCAATCTTTATTTCTGAATTTTTGTGAGATCGTTGATTCAGCGTAGTGTGTAGGAGCCCTCTCCGGCCCAATATAACTGGAAGAGGGTGTCCCGCAGTGAAGTGTGTTCAGTATTACAAACTTTGTCCTTACTATCGACGGTATCACTACTCTGCTGCCGCAAGATGTTCTCGCCACCATCTACTTGGACGACCGTTCGATCTCAATGGTGCGGCGGAAATGCCAACCTTGGAGCGCCGACTCAGCTAAGCATTGAGCCGAAACTTTCTTGCCCAGGCGCGCAGTATTCAGTTTTAATTCTTCAAGATTAAGGTGGTGCAATTCTGACGCCATCCACGGTTTCTCTCCGACTCGAAATTGGTTTTAAACGTAGTAAGCTCGGAAGAGGTGGATTCGGAACGGTTCCTTGGTCTTGTTTTCCACCGATGGCTTACTTTGGAGGCTCATATCCCTGGCCTTAGTTTCTCTTGTACCCGCGCCACGGACATTCTTTGTTCCGTGGCGTTCAGCACTAGAGGAGCTGATAGGTCTAATGCCTTACTTTTTTCTGATCTTCTGTTTGTTCAAAGCTTGACTACCGATGCGAAATTTACCCAATCGCTGCTGAACGTGTATTGCAGAACATGGACTCGATCCACTATACTTGTATCCGCCTGGTAACCGAAGCCTTCCTCATGGCCCAAATTGAGAGCCTACTTGTTTATGCAGAGGATATTTTATTCGTTCAGCTCCGCATTATGGACTTGTAAGCTCGTTTTCCGCGTCTACCTCAGTCGCCAACGACTCTCACTGCATCTAGAGCCGATCTAAAGGGCGGCTATGCCAAAGAGAGATGTCAAGCATACACTGAGTTTAGGTCTAGAAAACTCCTACGACAGCATGTTTTAGCTCTCGGGCTGGTGGCACCTATGGTTCGGGCAAGGACGCCACCTTAAAAGGTGGCACCTTTGGTTATTTGTCAGCAGGACTTTGCCCCGAAGCTTCCACAACGTCGGAAGCATTGTGTTTTGCCTTTTTAGAGCACACTTTTTGTAACGCTGGATCCGCGTAAGTCTACAAGGATGACTAGAAATTTCAGAATAGGTTCGGCATTCACGCCGTCTCCACTCTGGTTGAAATCAGTGAGACTATGCCAGTGGCTATTCTGTCTTTATGGCTAACCTGTTGCACTAAACTGCTCTCTATGGGAGATAAGGTGTCGTGGCCTGTTCTAAAACTGGATTGTTATTTTTTGTGACTCACAAAAGCGCTCTGAGTCCTCTCAAGGCACTGGAATCTCCACAACTCCTAGTCCCCGGTATCCGTGACGCTACGGTTCCGGCAAGACCGGCGGATATCGAGATTACCTTCTAAGGGGCTCCTGCACATGCTCAAATTGCGGGTAATCAAGGCACCGATGAGGGCGACAAAGATTTCGTGAAAACTAGCCAACCAAACCAGGGTTTGGCTCTTCCCCTCACCTACTACATGGAAGGAATCGGTGCAGCCCTTCGTGATGCTTGGCAATGAAGATGAAAGACAGCCGAGCGAAACTAAAGTTGCATGTCGTTATACCGCGATTCTTCTCATGGTCCTACTCACCAATGCCACGAATAATCCAGGTCGCTTTTTATCGTTTTTGATATAGGCACACTTGTGGGACCCACCGCTATTTGATAGGGCGCTCGGCTCCACTTTACGCGACGACTGCGTTGTTTCCCAGACTGTTTGGAACATTATTGTCGAATGTGCCAAACTGCGTTATCTTTGCGCCTATTATATCTCCTGCTACTGGGATGGGCAGGGCCGCTACAGCTTGACACTCGTATTTAGGATGATTTCGTGCACACACACGTGTGTACTATCGGAGTTTTTTGAAGAGACTGGCCTCCTTTTTATTTAACTTTGTTTAGTGTTGATCGCATTTATTATAGAAGTTGAACAAAACGTTAAGCGTATATATTATACACAAATTTAGATATATCTAATATCTATATTTCTGAAAAATTTCAAGTGAATTGAATAAATATTTCGTAAGTTATGAGGAAATATATAAACTCTCTTCCAAATTGAAGCAGCAAAAGATTAAGGGTATAATTCCCAGAGTTGATCTTGGTTCTTTGGATTTCTTCTACGCACCCCATCTCCAAAAATCTTCCAAACGTTTTCTATAGGGCTGAGATCCGGATTTTGGGGTGACCAGTCCACTAGATCAACCCCTTTAAAACTCAAAAAATCTTTGACTTTCTTCCCAGTGTGGCCGTGAGCATTATCCTGCACTAAGATAGGAGGTTGAACTGACGAGAATCGGAGATAAGGAAAGGCATGCTGTCTAAGAATGTGCTTTAAGATTTCAGCATTGACAATCCCTTTAGGCGAATAAGTGGACAAGGACCAGCAGCAGAAATGACTCTCAATAGTATTACACTGACTCCTCCATATTCCACTGTCTTCTTCACACATTCACGAGATAAACTTTCGCCATATCTTCGTCGGATGTACATCCCACCATCGGAACCAATCACATTAAACTTTAATTCTTCGCTAAAATGAACCTGTCCAAACGACATGTTCGTGAGCGTAACGAAGACTGGCTCTTTGATTCTTATTGGAGATCAGAGGTTTCTCTGCCAGGGCATGAGCAAGCAACCCAGAACCTCGTAACCTCCGGGAAATTCTTTTGCGCGATACCTTGAAATCGGAGGTGTAGCTGACCTCGCGGGATATCTCAGCAGCACTCTTAAACCTATCCTTAAAGTGACATTCTAACCATAATACAATCCTGTCTTGGTGACGTTTTACGAGGTGTACTGGTTTTGGGTTTAGAATCTGTCGATCCTGATGACTTAAAGCGAACTACAATTCGTTGCAAAACAGTATTAGAGCCTCTTCAGTAGTTGCTATCACAGAATTTGACTAGCCTTCATGGTGAAGGCACACAATCCTTTGTTTTTCATAACAGGACACAGGTCGTCTCTCACAAGCTGTCATATTGACAGATGAATGTTCTAATAATGTATGATCTTAAGCAGTAACTGTTAGCCCAACGACAGTCTTCTAAACACAAATACTTCGGTTGGTCGTTCATGTTTTCTAAGTGACCTTTATCTTTTGGCCGCTGCAATATGGAAGAGAGTTTGTATATTTCCTCATAACTTTTGAAATATTTATTCTATTAACTTGAAATTTGACTTTGGATAGATATGAGATATTTCTAAATATGGGTATAAAATATAGTCTGAACCTTTTGTTAAACTAGTATAATAAATATTTAAATCCACTTGTTCTTACTCACCCTTATATTATGGCCAGTAGAGTAAATATATATATATATATATATATATATATATATATATATATATAAAAAATATTACTTTGGTATTCATGGTTGGGTGCGCGCATCACCATCATCTATCGGCTAATTCAGCTAGTCACTACGTAACATCTCCTATTATTTACTTTACTAAGTTACCATTAATTCTTCTGCTAATCAATTTAACATATTATTCACAATCTAGTTGTCACAAGAAAATTGCAGGCGAACTCTATATCAAATAGCGATACTTCCTATAAGTTTGCCCAATTCAAAGCCGACAGAACAAGACTTGAAGCCATCGCTGCATTGGGAGGTAGGTCCATGGGTATAGCCACGGAGAAATGACAGTCAACTTTAAGTTCCCCTAGGTATGTCCCATTTCCTTTGCCAGGCAGCCCGGAAAGCTGTCCGTCTTTCTGTCATGTAATTGGTGTGAATAAAAGCGAAAGGATGGTCTAGTTACCCAGTCATCGTGGACTATTTTGCGCCCTGAATGGCGCGCTCATTCCCCGCAATTCCTACATGTCCAGGAATCAGGCAAATTTTAATCTTGACTTCCTTCAGCTTGCGGCAACCGTGGCGTCACGGATCCCGTGAACAATGAGGTGCGGATATTACAATGCAATAAGATCACTCAGGGCGCTCTGTCAGTAGTTAAAGATAGGAATCTGGTCTTCGAACCTGGCACGACGCGTTATCTTTCGTAATGCGCAGGATATTGCAACCAACTTTGCCGTGAAGAGAGACGCTGCGCGTGGTAAAGCCCACCTGACTTTAAACAGAGGGGATACGGCGTGGAAGCCAACTGTCTCCTTGGATTTGGAGCTCTCTCTATACACATGCCCTAATCTAGCGTCAGACAAAGTGTGCTCAAAAAAGGACGAACGCCATACCTTCCAGTTAGGGATCCTGACCAAAACCAGGATTGGCTGAGGATGAAGTGAGAGCCGTTGGCGACAAGGGGATGCACCCTTCTCGTGAGTATGGGCACATTATGCACTTTTCACGGCGCAGAACGAGTCGCATCTCCTCAGCATCATTAGGTAGCCTCTTACTACGTGACGTTTGGAGAGCACCGGTCGCAAGGTGGAGATCGTTGTGGTTAATAGAGTCCACATTCCATTCCACAATAGATGCTCATCTCTGGATGCATAAAACTCGCATACCAATTCAAGCTTGAAACGAACAAAGGATCGCTAGAAAAGCAAGTTAGCAAGCCTATCATCACCCCGGTGGCTAAAGGTCACGGAAAGAAAAATGTCCATGGCGCAGGTAAAAGAATCCTTAAGGCTGCGAATATGAGCCTTCCAAGTGAGGCGTCAGTCGAATAAAAGATCAAACAAAATGTGCAAATTTGGTGATGTAGAAATATTTTAGTTGAAAGCTGTAGTAATCATAACATTATTAAATAATAATCATAAATAATAATAAAAATAGACAAACTACATAAATAGACAAACTACATCAGTTACATGGAGACACAAAGTCAAGCAAAATATTGCTTTTCATTTGCTTCTGCTACACATTTATCTACATGCTTTCTGAAGATTAATGCCATTACTCTAATTATAAGTCGACGACTTGGCCTACGGGAACACAATATATACAAAGTTCTATCCTCCTTCAAGTATGAGTAACTACGTCAATTATCTGGTTCATTTCTTAGTATTTTCTTTTGTCAAGAATCCCCAAAGGGGTCAATGATTTTAATACTGGCTCACAATACTTATTCCTTCCCCCTACACGTATCCCAAATTTTATGCCGTTAATTTTTCATTATTACCTTTTCAAAACACCTAAAGGTTAATGTTACGAATGCTCGTTTGATACTTGCATAACAATCATCATTAAATTAAAAATGATAAATAAAATTATGACACTATAAAATAACGAGTAAGGTATGTTGAAATGCAAGCCTTAGGTTAAGCTAAGCCTTCCAGATATCTAGGCTTTGAGTAGAGTAGCCTACGTTAGTATAACAAGGCCTACTGACCAAAGTGACGTGTTCTCACTTATTCTAATTTATGACCTTACGACCTTCAAAACATTCAATAATTTCCGGAATGTTGTTTTACATTCGAAAGAGGATGTAAAACAACAGAAGAGATTCAAATCTCGTTAGAATCGGCCCAATAGTTACAATGTTATTTCCCCCCCCCCCAAAAAAAAGCAAAACGGGAACTGATCGACTGAACAACATAATGAGATATAGTGTCGCACGCGACTAAAAACAAACCTGTTCTGGATTATTTCTATCCATAAAATAAAAATAAACGGGAAAAAATGCTGCATTAGCAATGGGATGATCTAATAGTTCCCTCTGGTGGATAGTCGCGATAGCTTGAGTTGCCATAATTAGTCATGTCAAACTTTACGCTCAATTTCTTTCAGAGTGACAATTTATTATGTTATTTGATAAAGGGTGGATATTTATCAATAAAAGCAGTTATATTTTGAAATAATTACGTTACTTTGCTATTTCAAGCACTATTATTGAAACACTAAATTATTTTTTCAAAACTGGGGTGCCAAATCTCCCTTAATTTTTCATTTGTCGAGATTAATTTTATATATTTATTTAATTATTTATATCACAAAAATATTCGCATTAATATTTGGCTTCTTTTTTTTTATTTTCATCCCGATAACGTGTTATGAAAAATATTATTACTTTGCAACACAACACTAGCAACAATTATCCAAAACTATTAGATTTATAAAACATATAAATAATTATATCATAATTAGCTTACATTTATCCGAAACATTTTTAAAACTGTGACATGACTAATTTGAAGCGATCACCCTCGAAAGTTATTTCTTTATAAAATAGAAATAAACTAAACTTAAACAAAATAAATGATAAAAGGGCATGAAAATTGTTTGAAAAGGCCATAATTGAATTTTTTGTAAAACATTTCTTTTAGCTTTAGCGATTTATACTTCCTCCATTCTTTGTGGTTATTTTTTGAAGGTGCAACTCTTTCTCTTTCATTGTACACACAATTCACTTTTATCGTGTTATTGATTCCAAGAAATTAATGACTTGTATGCCACGATGGAAGGCTAAAATAGCACGTTCCTGCGATAAAAGCTATTGTTTTTATTATATTTTATTATATTCAAAGTTCCTAAGTATTTTTAGCTAAAAATTATAAAACATTCTCATATGAAAGAACTTTTACCTTAAACTTGAATCGGTATTGTTGGTATTCTTGGTAATTTGTTTAATTTTATGCGATTCTTTTTCCCTATTGTATTTTACCCTGATGTAGGATGAATAGAGTGCTAAAAGCTATAATTTACACCTCAGCAGAAAATTAAAATATGAATATTGCGGCTCTAGGTTCATCGATCTCTCTTACTTTGATGAGAAGTGGAGAAGACTTTAATGTTCAGCCTAAAATATATTTCGTGACCACCAAACTACCTATTAGGATAAGCAAAACTGGTGCTGAGAAACATGGTTGGGAACTGTAGGCCTAAAATATACAGAATGTAAATTGGTATAAGAAAGCAGTTCTCAACCTGGGGGTCATGGCACCCAAGAGAACCATGGCAAGCTGCTATAAATTAGACATTTTTAAATAACGTTAAGAATCTGAATAAAAAAATGCATCGCTCATTCTGTTCTGAGAGAAAAAATATTTCATTTTTAATTACTCCATCGACAATCAAATTTCAACAATTACATACATAATTAATGGTACAATTAAAGAAACACATGACTAAATCATTAATGGCAAAATTCAACTATCATAGATGGTTGATCCATCGTTTTGCATTAGCGTCAAAAACCCCCCTTGATCAACTGTGCAAGATTCTAGAGTTAGAGGTCAAATGTGTTAATTTTGTGAAAGCTGGAGATCTAAAGTCTCGCTTTCCCAGAACCTTTGTAGAGACATGGATTCAGAGCATGAAGTTTTTCTCTTTTAATTCAAAGTACGCTGGCTTTCAAAGAGCAATGTTGTGAATCGACTGTTTGAACTTCGGAGAGAGGTTAAATTGTTCCAGATCCATATTCTTGAGCAGTTAAATTGCTTGAATCTCAGGCTAGAGGGCTAGGAAAGAGATGTGTTTCGCTTAATTGATTGTCTTCGTGCATTTCTTGCCAAGCTTCAGAATTGGCAAAGGAAAGTAGATACCGATAATGTTGTCATGTTTGAAGACCTTTCAACTGTTCTTGACGAGATTAAAGAAGATAACCTGTTTGACCCATTAATTAAAAATGAAATTAGGCGTTATCTTGGAAGAGTAGGAAGATGGGAAGTTCTTGAATAATCCATTCACTGGCACGCTTTATATTACTACCATTCCCTATGATGTTCAGAACAAATTTCTTGATCTCAAAAATTATTCTCCTACCAAAGATCTTTATGTGAGGTAAAATAAAAATACTTTCGATTTTGATATGAAAAATACATTAATTGAACTTTTAAGAAGTATATCACAAAAATCTATCAAATTAAAAGATAATTATGATTGTCAACTTTGTAATAAACTATAAAGCAAAGGTGCTCTCTTCACATACATGTTTTTATCTTTTTTGTCGGGGTGGTTTTGGGAGAAAAATTCATGCAGTGAGGAATGGAGTTAAAAAGATTGAAAACCACTAGTATAGTAAAAGAAATAAATTGAGAGAACACGTAAAAGGATATTTATTTAAAATAATATGATAACTATGCGTGAAATAGTGGAGTAGGGATTTGATAAAGATACTTGGAAGAAAAGATCACAACAATAATAATTATAGTTGGAACAAAACAGAATAATAATGATAATTATACTTGGAAAAGAAAAGCGAAATGATGCTAAATATGACTGAAAAACACAACAGCAACAGAATGATAACTATTCGTGAAACAGAAAAGAACAGATTGATAACAATGTAACAGAAAAGAGCAGACTCATAAATATGTCTGAAAGAGAAGAGCAGAAGAATGATAGATATACTTGCTACACCACACCAACAGAATGATAATTAATTATACCTAGTATAGAACACATCAGACTGATAAATATGCGTAAAATAGAACTGCAGCGGAATGATAAATATACTTGGAACAGAACAGCAAAAATAATTATAACTCTACCTGAACCAAAGAGCAGCCCAATTATAACTATGCCTGATACCAAACAGCAGCAGACTGATAACTATGCCTAAAACAAAACAGCAGAAGTATGAAAGCAAAGCCTGGGACAAAATATGAGCAGATGATCACTAAATAAACTTCCTTTTTATAGAGAAAAGGATTTGTAGAGGTGTCTTATATGCCATAATAATCGCTAAATTCATAGCATTCCATTTCGTCTTTCTTCTGCTAACAAAAAATATATAAAATCACACGATTTATGATTTTCCGTGATAGCCTCCATTTTTCATATTGCAATCCCAAAAGAGAAAATATGTCGTTCTTTGCTTTCTTATTTCATATCTCCAGCTTACTTCAAGCTCCGTTGCCTCACACGGGATTTCTTCCCTCGCAGAAATACAATATCCTAAATTTAATGATCAAAATATCTTATTTCATATTAATTGAAGTTATCTATTTCCTCCTCTCTCAATCATTTCTTATTAATTACCCCAGTTACCTTACCAACAGGGGAATCTATTTATATGTCCCCCCGTCCTCATTCAGTTTGTAGGTGACATTTTAATTCGAAGGTATGTATCTAGTTAAGCATTCTGAGACATCATTAATTTCATGTCTTTTCTTGGAACTCCTAATGGACTTCTGGTTGCATTTCTTTTTAGTCCATCGTGACTCAGTGATCAACGCTTGTTCCTGGTTGCGTGAGGTCGCGTGTTTGAGTGCAAGTAGAGCTTGATTTTTCCATCATTCACCAAGAGCGTTATTATGTCTTACCGAAATCATACGAGGGCCTCAGTGTTCCACTGGATACTTGCGACTTAAATGTTACCCACTTACCTAAGTGTGGATGAGGAGATGTACAAAGGACCTCTGGCTATTAAGTTGGCATGTTTTTTCTCTGAACTCTTAAGATAGTTCAGGTTGTATTTCCCTTTAGTTCATTGTGGCTCAGTGGTAACGCCCGCGGTTCGCACTCGTCATGTCGTTGGTTCGAATTCCGATGGAGAATGATTTTTCAAAAGACTAGTGTATAACTGCGACCATATATCTATAAGTAATTAATATTATTATTGACTCAGTATCACTAAATTTCTGATTCAATTTAATTTCAGAAATTCACTACTTAAAATGTGTCACTTTCAGTTCAAAGAGGTAATTGATTATTATTATTTACTTGGTAATAGTAAAAAACTATGGATTAATAGAACTTCAACATTTTACTCCTAAAAAAAGAATTCATTTGTCACTTTCGATTTTACAAAAGTTAACAAAGAAACAATTCAGTTTACCACTAAATTATTATATTAGATACTCACTCTACACCTATCCAAATACATAAATATATTAGAGACGAACCTGGATTTTGAGACCCGGTTACTTGGGTGCAATGGACTTTGCCAGTGCTCCTGATGAATGGTAATTATGAGTTAATTTTGGCGATTTATACTTTCGTAGAGAATCGTGTTTCACGAGAGATTGATGTGGTCAGCTGTGACAAGTGTTAAAAGTTATGCCCTGGTTATGTTTGAGGTTCTTATTATTTGTTTGTGAATATTATTTTCTTGTTAGTGTTTATATTCTCTCCTATGTAACTTTATTAAAAATCCATACAGGATATTGCTTAAACTCTCTTCTTCCTGTTCATATGTATTAATCAGTTGATTTAATAGTCAGTTTGGGGTTTATAAAATAAGCAAAGTCCTTTGATAGAAATGGATTAGGAATATATGGAACGTTTATTGTTTTTTTATCATTTTTATGCGATTGTTCAGGGAGGGAATGTGTGCTGTAAGCTAAGTCTAGGGCATTATTAAGGAAATAAAGAAGTGTCGTAGGTCAAGTTAGATTTCCTAACCTCCGCTTGCTTCCTTTGACTAGGAAGGCACCGTGGCAAGCCCGCAGGACACTCTGCGATTAGCTTTGCCCTGAATAATGCACTTTAAACGTGGGTTGCACTAAATCGAGTAGGAGTGACTATTTTCCTTGGCCGAATTAAATCAGCTAATTAGAAGGTTCCTGATATAAAACTGCATGAAACAAAATAATCTTTACTACTGTAGAAACAAAAATAAAATAATAGATACAACATAGAAATACACAAACAAAATCTAAATGGGCAAAGTTTTACACAGTTCAGCTCCAGGGGAGAGCCGTGAGCACGAACACACAAACGTACGCGACCGACAAAATGGGAGACTACCATTCCGGGTGGATCTGCCGCCTGAGGATTTTGTACCCGAGAGATGGGTGTAGGGGAGGGAGAGGGGAGGGGGGTACGATAATCGAGCTCAATTGCTTTTTAATGGCACAGTTGGGTTTGCACTTGGTCGATTAGTAGTCGGCCTGCTTAAAGTTATGAAAGAGAACACAACTTGTCTTCTAACAACCATTGATAACCTCGAAAGGAGGGATCGAGGGAGTATTTCGCCGCGAAGAAGCTGAGTCGAATACAGCAATGTGGAAGTCTCCTCGTGCCTAGTTCTTATTTATTCTTATTTAATTTTCTTGTCTTCGAGCTCTTGAGGTAAGGAAGGCCGAGAGAGAGAATTCTTCCGCGACGCGTCCTCTTTGGCAAAATACTAATCTTACCCAGGCCAACGCTTAAATATTTGTACGGGTTCGCCGTAAGTGAATGTTACCAAGGCGCTGAAAGTGAATTTTACTTTATCTATATAAAGGCGCCGGAAGTGAATTTACACCTTCACGCCATCTCGCGGAACCTCTCGTTATTACAATTAGGCTCGCTAGAGGGCGTGTTATCAAACGGAAGTTACCTAAAAAAGAGAAGCTAATCGCGGGTTCTTTCCGTCCTACCCGTCTTTCTCTCTCTCTCTCTCTCTCTCTCTCTCTCTCTCTCTCTCTCTCTCTCTCTATCTCTCTCTCTATCTATCTATCTATCTTTGACATTTCCTTCCCCCTTAAGATAAAACTTCCGGAAAGAAGGGACATCTAATAATAACAAAATTGGAGTATACATCGTAACTTTGAAACAACAAATCAGAAAAAAATAAGAATACATAGCACTGAATTAAAACCCACAAAACAAAAAAAAAAACCCAAAATCCACATAGAGGGACTGGGGTATACATTTGTATAAGGATTATCATTACAAAAATAAGAAAAATTGACAATAACCACAATTATAAACAAATATCTTTAAGAAGGAGGCTCACCTGCCTCAAGTCTATAGCAATATTAAGTTAGCACAATCAGTCTACTATACAACAAATAATTATATAAAAAAAAGTGCATGTTCCTTTAAACTTAATGGAAACTTTGCCTAAGCATATGTGCAAATAAAAATCAATCTTGAAAATTAGAAAAAAATTACTCTCAATCAGGATCAGTTCGAAGAGGAATTCAATGGATTCCTGCTTAAGCTATCGACCATACAGTTATCGGAACCTTTAATATACAGGATCCTAAATTGAAATTTTTGTACAAACAAACTCCAGCGCATTAGAAGACCATTATTGTTTTTTATTAATAAAGATATTGCACTTAAATCTTCATTGAGTGTAGGTTTGAAGTGTTTGATATAAAAACTATTTTCCCCAAATCGACCCCCAAATAGTTTTTATAAACAAATTACCAATAGAAGGTCCTTACCTTATTCCCAATTCAATTGTACCCGAGCGCAGTGCTGATAGTGGCTGTTTGGCGTACAGTAGTGTGTACCATTAGAAAATTTTTGCTCCCACGCCTTCGTCCCTCGACATATACCTATATATAAATTATTATTATATATCATTATATTAAAACTGGTGTCAGGTATAGTTGGTTTATTTTTATTTATTTATTTTTTTACTTAAGAACCCGTTAACTTTCAACCTCTCCCCCATTTAATTATTCTTACCGAAGTTGCCTAAGTTCACTTAAAGTTATTCAAAGGTTGTGGAACTAATTATCAGCTTATTGTTTTAACAAGTTAATTGTGTGTTCGCGAGTCCATAAGTTTCCTTTTTTGGTGGTTACCCTCGACTAAATCCCGAGCTAAATTAAGACGATGGAAAATTTTAATCCGATAAGTATTAAATTTTCGCTGTTGTATTTCATATTTCTTTTTTTTTGTGGACATTACTTTTTTGTGGGTAAATTTCAGTAGAATTAAAAAAAAAACACGTGAGAGCCCATATTCTGTATCGTTAATTCCAAATAGGCTCGAGCTGTTAGACATCTCTCAGGAGTAAGAGTAATTTCTCTAAGTCCTCTCATAAAAATTCGCCTTACTTTGTCAAAGTGGCTGGTCCCCCCAAACCTAGATTCCCTCCCCCACAAGAACCGAAGGATATTAAGCCCCTCCTAAATAATCGCCCACAATTCAATTACCCCCGGCGGCCCATCGTGTGTTTGACTTGCGGCGTGCCCGGACATGTAAAAACAACTGCTCCCAAAACTCTCACCTTCGCTCTTCCGTCATCCAACACGTTCATCAAGTCAATGCTCCTCTCTCTCAACCACCTGCTAGCCCAATAACTCCAGCTTCTTCCCCGAGTAACGGTTCCCCAGGACATCACGTCAACCTTTTATTTAATAAAAGCTCCCCCGGTGGACTTGAATTTGAAAAAGGAACTGTGAACGGGTGCTGGATGTCAACCTTCGTGAGAGCCTCGGGTGTACCTGCGTCGTAGTGTCTGAAAAATTGCTTCCCCCAGTAAGTCCCAACCACGATAGGTATGCAGTAGTCCACAACTACTTGGGGCGCGCCAACCGATTACCAGTGGTTCACTGCTACCTAAAATGCCAATACTTCACCGGTTGGCTGGAGACCGTTGCAATCCCCATTAAGTTCAGCGCCGTGATGGTCGGCCAGAACCTCCAGATCTCCCTAATCCTGTCGCCCATCGTGTTTTTATGAGGGCTCAAGCCTTAAAAGAAATTGCAACCCCCATGCCTTTAGAAACTCCTTATGCCCATGAATTTGCATCCCTTCACATAACAAAGAGTTCGCAAGTAAACAGAAGAAGTGTTCTTCTCTCCGGCCCATGTGGAAAAAAGCCCGGCTAGACAATCAATTTTCTTATTGTGGCCAAAGAAAGGTTATATATCTCGTTAAAGATGACCTCCTTTACCGTTCTACCTCGACCGAGGACGGTACTAAGACTTGCTCCCTTTGCATCCCCCGTTCTCGCGTTCCCCAGGTTCTTCGCCTTGCCCATGATATCTTATTGGCTAGCCATTTCTGCCACAATAAAACGTCCCAGAGAATCTTTCTATATTTCTTTTTGCCCGGCGCTGCCAAAGAGATTGCAGAATTTTGTCGACCCTGTGATATTTCTGAATATTTTTTTAGAGTGGCTATTGACTTGATTGACCGAATTCATTCCCCGTCGAACGAAGGAGACTTATATCCGTACGCACGTGGACTTCGCTACGAGGTTCCCTGATGCAGTTTTACTAAAAAGAATCGAAGGCATAACGTGCGCGGAAGCATTAATGGCTATCTTTTCTCGAGTAAGCATCCCTAAATAGATATTATCTGACCGAGGCAGACAATTACGTCCGAACTCATGGAATACGTGGGAAAACTTCTCCTGATAAAACCTCTCTTCACAACCTCTTTCCACCTAGCGGGTAACAGAGTCTGCAAAAACTTAAACGGGACTCTGAAGACAAGACCGTCCTGAAGAAGCTGTGCCACGATCAGCCTCAAGAGTGGCATCAGTATTTGCCAGTCGCTCTCTTTGCGTGCCGTGAGATTCCTCATAGGACTTTAGGGTTGGCCCCTTCCAAACTTCTTTATGGGCGAAACGTCCGAGGCCCTACGAGTATTCTTAACGAATTACTCGCAAATCCTCGCCTCTATGAAGAAATTAAAACCTCGTATTCGTACGTATTGGACCTAAGAAACCGCGTAGAGTAATGTGCCAAGGTCGCGTATAAAAATACGGATCTTAATTTGGAGAAATACTGGACTTATTGCTCCTCCTCCCCACTGAATCTAATAAGCTCCTTTCACAGTAGAAAGGCCCGTTCCCCGTTTTAAAAGCACGAAGACCCGTGGACTACCTCATAAAGACCCCTTCAGTATGGTTACTGCTTGCAGTAGCTATAATAGAATGATGCGGCGAATCCTAGATGGCCTAGGTGACGTGTCGTTTTATTTCGATAATGTAAATTGCCACACGTACATAGGAACAACACCTGATCTCCCTTCGCTCTTTCCTCAGGAGGTTAAGGGAACACGGATCGACCATTGGACTTAGTAAATGTCATTTTGCCTATAATTCCATTCGTTATTTAGGCTTTCTTATGGGGGAAAACCAGATGATCCTCCCAGCAAGATAAATTAAAGGCTATTGCCAGCATGCCTCTTCCGCGTGTGAAGAAACAGCACCGCTCTTTTGGGGGATCCACCTCTTTCTACCGGCGTTTTGTCCCCAATTTTGCCACCTTGGCTTCTCCATTTAGTGCCCTGTTAAAGAAGCAATCCCCATATCCTCTCGTGCGGAACCTTAAGACATCCGCCTACCTTAACAAGTCTAAGGATAAGTTCACTTCTGCCCCCCTTCTAAAATTTAAAATGTATTTATTGGGAAATGAGTTCGTGATCGAAACGGATCACCCCTCCTTTTTCATATTTTAAAAATAGTAAAAGTCAAAACGGTAGACTCATGCGATTGAGTACTAATTTCTCATATTTTATATTAAAGGTTCCGAAAATTGTATGGCTCACTGTCTTAGTAGGGACCGCATAGAGGAGCTGTCTCCTACCTCGTAAGATCGAGTCACCGAGGGTGTGTACTCACAATTGTATTTATTGTTAAGCCTTGTCCCTCTGTATATATATTCCCTTTAATTATTTTTTTTCCTTTGTAATGAATTTTAATGGTCGCTATGTTTAATTTTGTTGCGGGTTTTTTGGGAGGGGGTTATTATTACTTATCAACTCCTAAGTTACACAACCTCATATGAAATGATTTTTTTTGTGTTCGCGGCTATGTAGGCCGAAGTTAAAGATTTTCCTATTAGCTTGTATCTCGTCAAGTTAAATTGTTTTCTCCAATCCCTATCTCTCCCATTTGGGAAGAATGACATTTCCCATCCCCTACGTGTTCGTAAAATTTCATCTTAAGAAGGGAGGCGTGTGGAAGAATGAAACTTTATACGCCGTTTTCACGTAGAATTTCACTGGTTGAGACAAATCAACGCACCTGTGTTTAACTTGGGGTGCTTTAGCACTGTCTTCTCCCCCAGTTTGATATCGCTGTCCCGCTTCCAAAGGGCAGCCGTGTCCCTCTTCCCCATTTTGGGATAGAAGGGAATCGCTCTCATTTCCCGTTGGCCTCGTCGATGCCCAAGATTATCAAAGTTCATGTTTGTTTAATGCACCTCCGATATCCCCTTTGGAGGCCATCGTGCGCGAAGCCCTTTCTCGCCCATTGTTGTGGCTCTTATTTAAGGTCATGTCTGCAAATCATTAGTAGATAGAGAGAATCCGAGCTTCTTGCCATCCATACCTTAGTATCAGTCTCCCGTTAAGTGATCCCCTCGCCCTTGTGATCTCGTCAGCAGATCGTCTTCGTGTAATCGGCCCTGATCAGAGGAAGATCACGGAAACCCGTTTATACCCCGGAAGATTGTTCTGGCTTTTTCTCGTCTCATTATATTGATTGAGACTTCCTGCCGTCCGCAGACGAATCTCAATTTCGTGATTACTTCTCCCTGGAACTGAGGTAATCTCAACCCCCTCGGAATCTCTCTGAACGCATTCGCATCGAGACGCAATCAACGAAGAGCTGGTCATTGGTCTTCCACATTCCCAGTTCATTCTTCAGAAGTAACCAGGAGTCCTTTCCTCGTAATTCCCACATCTTCGTTCACAGTCCTAAGAAGAATTCTCCAATTGGTGCAACGCCAATAGACTTGATAAATCTGTCATTCAATTCAACTTATTGGATCACTTATGTATTTTTTCGGACCTAGTTTCGTTAATTTTTGCCTGTTATAATATTCTTTTGTAGTACTGATTATTATTTAGATTTCCATATTTATCTGTGCCCTTGTTCTTATTAATTGTTTTAAAGTTTATTTTTGTACAAGTGTTTATCTTTCGAATAACCCTTGAGACGAACCCAGCAAACGTATTCCCTTTTAAAGAGCCAACCTATAAAATAGCACTCTAAGTAGAAGGTCCTTACCTTATTACCAATTCAATTGTACCCGAGCCCAGCACCGATAGTGGATGTTTTGCGTATAGTATTGTATACCTTAGAGACTTTGGGGGTACACGCCTTCGTCCCTCGACCGATACAATAGCCAATTAAAAATTTTTGCTCCTTTGTTCTTCATCCGATTACTATCTCCAAGAAGAACCTAACTTACAAAGAGATAGTTTGGAATTTTATATAAGTAATACTAATTTGAGTACAAAACGCTTAGAAGAGATCTCATTATAGGTTGAATGTTTCACTAAAATGAAAAATTTGCTCTTACTGATAGACAACTCTTAAGATAAGCACAAAGACTTTATAAAAATGGTTTCAGCAGGCGATTGGTGTTTGAGAATGATAGAGTTAATATACCTTTCACTAACTTTAAAAAAAGTTTGGCTTCAAAATTTAAATACGCTGTAAGTAGGCTAAATTCAGCTTGAAAAAAAATGTAAAAAAGGAAATCTATGTATTGCAGTCTTACAGTCTACAAGAAATTCAATTAACAAATGATCTGATGGAAAATAGTACGTTCGTATTGCTTTCCCCATTAGTTAGATCAGCTGTACAAGTAAACAACTAAGATTGTCGAAAATTTCAGTTAATTATAATACATTATAAGAATGATCAAGCTTTGTCTGAAGATAAGACATTGGAAAAGCTTCTTAACTAACTAAATACCTAATTGAAAATGACCATCAAACCCGCAAAATACTATGGTTTTAAAATCCTAATCATTCACCCTGTCATTAAATTTACTTTATATCAGCTTTTATTTTATTATAATTTTTAGATTTTACTTCTAATTTACGAGAAAACTTTCTCGTATTATTTTATTCTGTGATGCATTTTACTCTGATGTCTCGTCACAGGCTATTTGACATCTTCAGAGAAACTGAAATCAATAGGTACCCAACTGTTTATATAGGCAGGATAGAAATGGGGATTGGGAGAGGGAGATGAGACCTAAAATATATAGGAAAGTTAATTTTTTTTAGAAATTATGTACTGTATAATTCATGCATAAATACGTTTGTTTTTATTTTCAAGTTTTGTTTTGGAATACTGCAAACGAGTCATCAACAAAACGTTTATAAAACAGAGGACGACAGTCAGCTGGAGAATATTTACACATTTTAGATTTTGGATGGGTCATTTGCAGTATTTCAAAATAAAACTCAAGCTGAAGCATACTTCCACTACCTAAATACAATTCATCCAAATATCACTTATACAATGGAAACGAAAACAAACTTAACCTTACTCTTCTTAGACCTTACCATTCGTAAGACGCGAGATTCCATTGTCACAACAGTTTTCCGAAATCCTACGTTCACTGAGTTAAGAATAAACTTTTTCAGTACGTTTGATTTTAAATACAAAATTTCAGCCATAAAACCTTGTTATACTGTGATTACCATCTCTCCTCCACTTAAGACTCTATGCATCATGAATTCATAAAATTAAAAACATACTTTACTAATGATAGCTAACCGTCGTTATACATTGATAAAATTATTCGAATATTTCTAAACAATATTTATTCACCCAAAATAAATATACCTACAATCCCTAAGCAGATCCATTATTTTAAGTTTCGAGAAATGGGAACTATAAATAAATTGTGCAGACAAAAATTCTCATTACTTTTTAGACAATATTTCTCTCAAATTGAATGTAGATTTGTATTTGTAAATGATAAATCAATACAAAAAATTTCCCTGTCAAGGATCGAACACCTGATTATTTACGCAGTGGTGTTGTCTACAAATTTATTTGTCCAGGTTGTTCCTCTGCTTCATATATCGGCGGCACTGAGCGATCATTGGGGGCTCGTTATTCTTCGCATATGGGAATTAGCCATCGAAAATGGTCTGTTCTTTCGACAAAAGAACCTTCACCTGTAAGAGACCACATAATAAATTATTAAAACGTCAATATCAATAAATAACTTGAAAATCATAGCCAGCAATAAATATCCGACCACACTAAGGATCGCAGAATCAATATATATTAAATCTTTAAAACCTTGTCTTAATTCAGATAATTCGTCACTTCCTCTTCATGTTCTGTAAAAACCACAACCTACGAACCATACTCAATAATATTGTTTAAATATTCGTCAGTTTGAAATATTTCACCGCTTAGTGTTAAGGTGTGTTCTTCACTAATAGTTACCAAAAAACCTTGTGTATATCATAACTTTACAGTAATATTTATTTAAAAAGCATAGAGTGAATTAAGCATACACCCTAATTTCCACAATTATTACAATCAATTCATGAAAGTAATCTAAAGCTATATTTCTCATTATTGTTAAATTGCTAATGAATTGTCATATATTCCTAAGAATCAGAAGATGAGCGCACAAGCTGAAAGAGTTGTTTTGAATAAATGTATTTAGAAAAATGATTGGATTATTTTTCGTCATTGGCTTCATATTAAAAATTAAGTTGCACCTCGCCAGCAAATCGCCCCATCGCCTAATATATATATATATATATATATATATATATATATATATATATATATATATATATATATATACTCGTATATAGAGGAATTATAACATAAAGACACACGGAGGGCCAGGCGGACATATACGTTAAATTTTCCCCTTCGGAGAGAGCGAGAGAATCGTGCTACATGAGGAGAGGCGTGGGAACGTTCGCCGGCTGACTAACAGTCAAACGGCCTACCCTTTGATCTCCGCGCCGAAGAGGTAGCCGAGGGCTAGCTGCTGGGCTAAGGTAAACACAAAATGCCATTAAGCAGTTATCAAAATATCCGAATACCTACGAGGTCTGGAGGCCTGCGGGCCGAACTCCAAAAAGCAGTATAAATAAAAAAAACACCGAGGAGAATTAACAAGATGGTTTTCGGTGCTTCTCATTAAGAAGCAGACCTGGGCTCCGCGGTGACACTCCTCCCATCACCCCTCGCACTACCCTCAGCAACCTCTCCCCTTCCCCCTTAGATGGGGCGGTCGTCAGGTTATAAATAAGCCCCATAAGGAAAGAAAAGTGATTATTATTAGTCTACGAGAGACGATAGAGGACTAGATTAAGGTGGTCAGTGCCTCACCCAGTTCAGAGAGATCCACTTCTACAACCTAGAAGTTCGTTGCCTGTTCTCATCGGTGTTATACCGAGCTATCCTTTACAGACTTAGAAGAAGTCTGGCTGGATCACCATTCCTAGTGCCAAACAGGAATTTCGGGAGCAAGAGAAAAGAAAACCCGCTCACCCTCGAGTGACTCTCACAGCGCAATCTCCGTAAGAGTGAGAGGAGAAGAACTAATCCCCAACGAAGTTCCATTTTTAAAGTACTTTAGAAATCACTTCGTATACACAAACCCAGTGGGGCACCCGGCGTAACAGACAAGGATTCTAAAAGACTTCAAGAGCTACCCAGAAGAGTACTCCTTGAGCTAGAGAGCACAAAACCTCTCTCCGTCTTTTAAACGTAACGGAAGGCGAAGTTGCAAGAAGAATTTGACATCGCCCCCCCTCCCTCCCCACCTTATCTCGTAAAAGAAAAACCTTCAGCTGCTTGCCGTAGAAGAGAAGAAGAAGCGTGGAAATATCCAATATAGCAACATCCGTCAACCCCTGATCCTTTCAAGGTCATGTAAGTCCGAATGACTATTTATATTCATATTGATTAAATAGGAGTTTAATAGTGTACTCAAATTAACTAAAGTAGAGACAATTTTTAGTGAACCCCGTCATATTTATAGTTAGAAGACTGAAACTTAAATTAGAGATTAATGCTAATCTAAAAGGGTCACCATAAAATAACTAATCGGCAATTGGTTTGTATACGTGGAGCCTATTTCGAGTTGGGCATGAATAGCTTTTGTAATAGGCCCGGTTTAAAGCATTGTTATCTCTGTTAAACTTATTAGGTAATTTTAAATATTTTATTTTGGTATTTAATTGATAAATTAACAAGATATATATATTGTTGGTTAAATTCATAGTGTTTCCTCGAATCCTTACGCGTTGACTGGCTCTTTCCTTAAAACGGATTAAACGCTGTGGCACTCAATAATACAGGAGTTAAAAGTCCACTCAGCCATTATAGAAGTATTGCTGTCCTCAAAAGTATTAGGGTCAGACTGGCGCGCTAAAGTAATTGAACATGTAATTTTTCTGAAAGAAACGAAAAGAAAAATAAAGAAACACACAATACTACGACAATATATAAATATATATATATATATATATATATATATATATATATATATATATATATATATATGCAAAAAGCTCAAAAAAGTCCATGTTAGTCAAAGTTATGCAGATACACCCGCAAAGGAAAAGTGAAAAACGAGTCCGAGCGCTTTCTTCTTTATTCCTAAAGATCCTTTCAAGGAATGAACAGTAGACTGGATAAACATTGCCTTAAATATAGGAAGGGGGGGATAAGACTACACAACTCTGAACCTTAATTAGGGGGCCAAAATCCTGAATCAATTTTATTTGAGGTTTTATTTATGTAGTGATAATGGGGTCTAGCGTGAACAAACCATGGTTAAGATTGAAATTTGGGAACGCGTTAATGGAGATACCTAAGGGTGTTTATTCCCCTCCAAAAATTGAAGTTTCATTCTGATCACCAATTTTTGTTCCATTGGGTATAAAAACAATGATCGCCAAATATTGTGCAATTCAATTAATATTTAGGGGTGCCCCTGGAAGGTTTAACATTTACCTTAATATTTAGGAGAGAAAAACAATGTTTTTTGAATAGTTTTTGGTTAAAAGCTGGATCTCGCAAAAACTTCGTGTCATAATGGATGTTCTAATTATAAAAACGTTTTGTTCTTGTAAATTTCTTCATTATCTTAACAGGAAATGAGAAATCGCACAGAAAAAGGAAAAAAAAGGAGAAAATATTCATTTATATGAATTCAAGAATATTTTGTCTTTTTTTAAAATAAATGCATCGCGCATATTTTTCTTAAGTATTTGTGAATGCAAATAGTCGCTGTATTAATTAACATGCTATTTGTACGGTTACAATTGATTGTTAAATTGTAAGAGTTCAGCCATAGCAAATTTAAATGGCTACAACATTCAGTTAATTTGCTATGTTACCAGGATACGGGGTGTGGACCCACTCTTACTTCTATCCCACCAACCTCTTTCCCCAACCACCACCCATTGAAAGAGGATGATTATTTGAGACCTAGCGGGCCGGCTCACGGCGGCCTGTAACTGAGTAGCTCTTATACTATTATTGCCACTCATTGATGCTTGAGCAAGGTTTTCTTCCGGCTGTCAGGGAACTTGAGTCTGTACTCCGAAACTAATTTAATCAAAAACTAAATCTGATCTCTATCTCATTGATGCTTGAGCAAGGTTTTCTTCCGGCTGTCAGGGAACTTGAGTCTGTACTCCGAAACTACTTTAATCAAAAACTAAATCTGATCTTCATCTCATTGATGCTTGAGCGAGGTTTTCTTCCGGCTGTCAGGGAACTTGAGTCTGTACTCCGAAACTACTTTAATCAAAAACTAAATCTGATCTTCATCTCGTGTTAAATGGCAAATGTATTATTGAATCAATGCGATTCCTCGTTCTGCATTGTCATTAACAACCTTGTGGTTAGAAATGACAGACGAAGCTGTTTTAAAATCAATGATGCTTTCCCAAGTTTCTGGGTCGAGCGTAAGAAGGAATGTGGCAGTCTTAGCTTTGTAAAAAGGGACATTGAGTTCTTGCTACAGAAATCTTCTAGCTTGGATGATGAAACAGAGTCCTCTTTCAAATTGATGCGCTTCAAGGGTTTCTTTGCACCTTCCTTATTTGATATGGCTTCAACCATGACTCTCTTTGTATTTGCTAAGACCAAAGGATCAAACAAAGCCATTGCCACCATTTCCTCTGACAGATACCAGAGGTGTGGACTTAACTTTGATGCAGTAGCTTTAGCTATGGTCTTGTTGTGGTAACCAGCCATAGTTTTCAGCACCTCAAGGTCTTGATGAGGAGCAACTGAAACCAAAGGAGCCCGTATCCATGCCTTGACATACAGAAGTACAACAACGATGCAGATCTCATGAAGTCCTTTCTCTTCACGACGAGTCAACTTGAACTGTGTTCTCAGCATATACACTTTCAATGAGTAAATTGCTTTACTCATCCATCTAGCATGGTGCATTTGCCCGGGAGTTAACAAACAAAGCTCTCGTGGAGGAGTGCCTCCCAGGAAGATCAGAGACAACTCTATCAACTCACGGTAGTCATCTCGAAGACTAAGATTCTTATTCTTGAGAACATCTTCAAAGAAAGCTGTTAGGTTGTCTTTACTATTAATCAGAAACTGTTCCACCTCGGCACTGTCGGCTCCGGTGCTTATTGAACCTGGACCATGATCAATGGTGTGCCGATGTGTTTTAAACCTCTTGAAAAAAAGTACTTCAGGGCCAGACATTGGACACATTGAGCGGTGAACATTGCTCCAAGGACGAGCTCAAGAACATGGTGACGGCAGGCCAGATGCAAGAGATCTTTCTTCAACTGCTGTTGCAGGATGAAACAGGTTCCGGAAAACTTCCCTGTATTAGTGGCTGTAGTGTCGAATCCCATCACTACAATCTGATCTTCCAGGCCCCAGTCTCTCAATGCTGATAAGACAGCATTTGTTTGCTCGCTACCTGTTCTACTCTTGAGCATGGCAACACACAAGAGTTGACTGGTACCAATACCGGTTATCAGAACTGGAAGCCTCTCGAAACGCTGATTTCCAGTAAGATCTTTCATCAACTTCTCATCCCAGTGCACGATGAGTGAAACATCTTGAAGCTCGTCTTTAAGTCTGGGTGTAGCATGGGCTTGGGTACGATGTTCTATTATTTTCCGTTGAATGGAACTCTGATTAATGTTTAAGTCTTCAACATTATAACCTAAGCTTGAACCTGTATCTGCAAGAATAAATGTTGCAGCTCTGTATGACGTTTTAGTCCGGTCAAGGGCAGCAGCTAATGGCGGCGTCACAATATTTCCCATGCCTGCGTGCTTAGACGGAGGCGGAACTGGCACAACAGCTTCCGAAGGCCTGCCGACGCCCTGCTCTTGATCACTCTATGTGTCATTAGACTCATTAACTCATGAAGACTAACTGGTGAGAACCACTTTACTCATTAACGCATCCTTTTCAACTGTTGCTTGCTGACGACGACGTTCTGCAGCAATGGAACGTGCTTCCGCCTTATTCTCCTTCTGAACCAATATTTTGTCAACTGATCCAAGTACGCCTCGCCCACAGTCTATCCTTATCCTCTTGGATCTGCATAATGTTCATAGCATTTTGATGGGCAATGTCAAAGAGAGTGTCGAGACTTTTTAAAAATTCACTTTCCTTAGGTGCTGCAGTTGTCTTTCTTGAGTGTTTTTGGAGCGCTTTACAGTTAGAAAACACTTTTTCTATTTTTTATATTACATGTTGCTTTGCCTGTACTGGAATATTCGCTTTTGCCCAAAACGAGAGAACGGCCTCACAGATGGCTTTTGACGATATCAGAATTTCCTCTTTAGGTTGAAATGCCGATGAAAAAAGTATGCAATCACTTTTTTCGTCTTACGAAGCTTTGCTCCGCCAATCATGGGCTCGCTGTGACCTATCAAATAAAACTCGATTTTGCTTCTAGTAGAGCTCGCCCTTTGCAAAGAGATACACGATAAAATCATAAAGATAGTAACTATTTCAATTTGAAAAGGTTTAAATACTTTTAAACAGAAGATGAACAACTAAATTAGAAATATACAATGTAATAGTGAACATACAAGTGCATAGATTTAGACACCGTGCTATTAAACAAGTGCATAAACTTACTGGGGGTATCAGAGAACGCACCGTAGCACAACGACACGCCATCAAGGCTGAGAGCAGACTACCCTCGCTAGCCACAGTGCAGTCGCCTCTACCCCATTCGTTTGTCCCAATCATCCCAAGGGCTAGGGAGGGGTAGATTCAGGGAATGGTGCGTTCATAAGCATCAAATGGCTTCAATGGCTTCGTTTACTTAGGCCTCTGAACATAAATGTTATTTTTAAGTACGAGACTACAATTTATTGCATCATTGTCAAAAATTCACCCTCCCGACCTAGTATTGTTTATTCGATAGGCTGCAACAACTGCTAAAAATGTTATTATTGACAAACCGGGAAAGAACTAGGTGTCCGGGCTGAGCAACATCAAGCCAATATACGTAATCACAGTGAACAATCTGCGCTTTTTCTACATATGTACAATCTCAAGCATAGCATTAACTGGAACAGTGCCAAACCAGTCATAAAAGGGAGTAATTATATTTCTAGACTAAGATGATGCACTTATGCCGCTTTCCAGGACGCCAATCAGACTCGGAATTTTTCATGAACGGCGCTTGCCTTGAAGTGGTGGATTCGCACCGTTTTCAATCGAAGCCTCGCATGTGCTTCCTATATCAGCACCCTTAAGGACTCTTGTACCCCAGCCAAGAACATTCTTCGTTCTGTGACGCTAGGTACTCGGAGTGCTGTTAGGGCTACTGCTTTACCTTTTTACAGACCCTTTGTTCGATCGTAGCTCGACTGCTCATGTGATTTTTTGCGCATCCGCAGCAGAGCAGGTATTGCAGAAGGTGGATTCGATCCAACACACCGCTCTTTTTCTGGAAACAGTTGATTTGCGCACGTCGACATTGGACACCTATTTTTAGATTACGAGGATATCCCGTTGTTGCTTTTTGCCCTACCCCCTGCATTAGAGGCTTTTATGAGATGGAAGGAGGGGGAGGGGCATTGTCATCTTCCTCAATTGCCAATTGCTTTCATTGCAATCGAGGTCTATCTTAGCGGTGACTAAGCTACCGCGAGATTAGATTCGATCCCTAAAATCTTTGAATTTAGAGCTAGAAAACTCATGCGAAAATTCGGTATTAGCTATTAGACCAATGGCGCCTCTTGTTTTGTCCAGGAAGCCATCCTAGAGGGTACTTTTCGACTATTTGTCGTGACAGCTTTGCTCCCAAAGCTTTCACAGCGACAGGAGTATTGCGTTAAACCTCATTTGGAACATACTTCTTGTTACGCCTATCTCAGTAAAAGGACGGTTTCCACGCCATATCCCCTAAGTTTGTCAGCGATTTACCGGGCGCTGCGACTGTCTTCTTGGCCGAGCCAGTTGTAATACATCGCTCGGTTGGGGAGGATAACGCACCATGCATGGTTCGGAGAATAGATTTTGATCTTTCATGACTCACGAAGTGCTTTGTGTGCACTTGGGGCATTGGAATCTCTGCGCCCCCTGATTCGTGTTAATTGTACCGCTACTGTTGCCGCAAGCAGGATGGCTGTCGAGATTATTTTTTGGTTGGTTCATGGATGTCAAGAATTGAGGCCCCTGGCGACCCGCCGAAACCACGAGGTCAGGCTCGAGTTTAGTCCACGTGAGCGAGGACCTTAAGAACAGTCAGAAAATCGGACTACTTTCCGAGATAAGCGAGACATTGGAATCGCAAACGCGCGATTTTGTCGTCTCCCAGGGTCTTATCAATAAACCCACGCGGGAGTGTCTCCCATCCCTCAAGAGCCATGTTGGTTCGGGGAGCAGTAACGGATTTGGCTGTTCCCTATACCGGGTGTCCCAGGAAAAGTTAACCGTACTTTGAATTAATATAACTCAAAAACTATATGAGATTTTGGGGTCCTGAAAAAGATGTTTTAATTAACAACTATTTATCAGTTGAGTCTGGAGATTTCATTAAATTCACTTTTATGATATTGATACACTAATGGGTTTAGTGGAGGCTGTCAAAAATATGTTTGTGCCAGAAGTAAAATAATGAAACGAAGCCTAGGTAGGCTAGGCCACCACTGTGCACTTTCAAGAGAAGCGTAGGGAGCCTAGGTAGCCTAGGTCACTGTGCGATTCTTCAAGCAAAGCCTAGGCCATTTTAGAGTGTTTTTTCATCACGCTGTGCTATCGGCTGGCCATTATTGCTTACTAACCAAATCAAACCGTTTCTGTGTAAAAGTCTACTTCCATAGAACTTTTTTAATAATGCAGTTAACAAAAGATCAACGCGTATTTGTAGTCACAAACTTTATTAAGACTGGCAGTATTAAAAAAAGTACAAGATTCATTTAAAAAACGTTTTCCAGGTAGGCACCAACCAAGCAAGCCCACAATTTGGAAAAATGTTCTCAAATACCAACATGAAGGAACATGATAAATTTAAATAAAGGTCATTCGGGTCGTATGAGAACCATAAGAACAACAGAAAAAATTGAAAATGTTCAGATGACACTTCTTCAAAATCCAAATGTATCAGTCAGAAAGAATGTGTTACAATTGTCAAACTCATCATTTAACTACATTATTAAACATGACTTAAAATGGCATCCCTATAAGATGCATGCAAGACACCAGCTTCTTGAAACGGATTTTCCTCGTCGTAGACAATTTGTCGAATGGCTTCTCCATAAACCTGCTCGTTTCTTGGAAAACATTGTGATTGGTGACGAGTCAGCCTTTTTATGAATGGAAAGGTAAATAGCCAGAACATTGGGCAATATGCGCCACCGAACCACCCCCGAGCATTTAACTTTGACACACGTACTTGTCAGCAGAAAGTGTCTCTGTGGATCGGAATATGCGGGAATGGCTATCGTGTCGGCCCATTGTTTTACGAGAACCCGTAAGGGGCGCGGCGATTTGCCATCCTGGCCACCGTGCTGACGGGACTCAGCACCCCGTCCGGCCCCAGCTTTAGCCTCTCTTCCTTCCTTCAAAACACTTGTTTCCTCTCTTTTCACAAAACCTCTCCCACAACTTTCTCTGGTCAGCCTCTAATTTCACAGGGTAGATGCTGACCTTCCTTTCAGCCAACCGTCCCGCATCGGGGCTGAGGGGGTGGGGGACAATGTTCCCTAACCCCTGAGCTCCGGTCTGGGGTGGCTGGTTTTTAACTACCTGCTTCATCCCCACCCATACCTTCCTCACATCCCTTTTCCTCTCGTCTTCAAAATCTATCATTTTTACGCCGTGTCTAAGGTGGAGCCGCCATGCCGATGGACTGCCAGGCCACCAGGCGGGAGGGGTGGTCCCAAATGGCAGCGCCTGGCTCAGCCGGGCCTACAAGCACCTCTTGCAGTGCGGGCAACTGTGAGAGGTGGTGAGCTGTTGCGTCCCGTGTAAATAAGAGGGTCACCATGCCCAATGATGAGTATAAAAAAAAACCCAACCCCCAACTTCCCCAAGAACAACGGAGCCGCCCTAGGGCAGCTCCACCAAAAAAATGAAGGTCCCCCCCCCCTTGTGCTTGCGCAGGGGACCCTCCATACTTCTTTAACCGGAGAGTAGTCTTACTCCTCTCCTACGCCTACGGGTGTAGGGGACTTCCCCTCACTCCCTTCTCTGGAGGTGCTTTCGGGCACCTCCCTATTTCCAGCGGCAGTCCCTCCTTTTCTTTCTAAGGGGACTGCCAAGAAAGCCAGCAGGCAGCCCATTGCCGACTGCCCCTCTTGTAAGCGGCTCGGTAGGGCAAACCCCCTTAGGGGGGAGAGGGAAGCCAGGCCCCTTCGGTCGCTTCCCTCAAAAGACCTGCTGGCAAGGATATTAAACCTTGCTGGGGTTAAGGCTTGTGCCTCCCCACAAATGACTCTTGACGCTGCCAAAGGGACCTGCGATGTCCTGGGAGGGGATGGCCAACTGGAGGCCCCTCCTGTGATAGACATGGTCCTTGAGGAGACCCAGCCTCAGACGGTAGGGCCTTTCATGGGGGGGAATCCTGGCTCGGCGCCAAGCACCGAACCCGAGTCCGCCCCTATGCACGGTCCCCCTCAAACGGCTGAGGGCTCCGAGGCAATACAAGGAGGGGAGAGATCTCCTCCGACAGGTGCCCCCACGACTACCAGGAACTTCTCCATTTCGGAGAGGGACCTGGCTGAGGCCGGCCCATCTGGCATGGAAACTTCTGCCGGCGGAGGTGAGAAGCGGGTTCATTCCCCGCCCTCCTCTCCAAAAAAGAAAAAGACTAGAAAGACAAAGAAGACTCGGGGCTCCTCTCCATCTGCGGGGGCTGCGAGGACGGATAGGTCTGCTGCCACTTTGGTAGGCGACCAAGCCAAGATCAGCACATCCAGCCCCTCTACCCCCCCGTGTGCGGGAGCCTTCTGGCGAATGAGGCGAATCCCGCCGAGGCGGCCAAGATAAGTGCTCTTCGGACACTTCATGGCAACCCGGTGAGTGTGACGCCGCACTCTACCATGAACTTAGTAAAAGGAGTAGCTTATGCGAGGGAACTCGTTGACTACTCCATTGAGGACATCACCCTAGAGCTGGCCGACCATGGGGCGGTCAAGGTCGAACGTGTGATGAGAAAACAGGGAGGGGCCTCGAGACCCACCCCTACACTCTTCGTCACGTTTGACTGTGACAAGCTCCCTGAGTCGGTGCGTGCCGGTTGGTACCGCTACCGCATGAAGGCATTCGTGCCACTTCCGCGGCGGTGCTATTACTGTCACCGCTTCGGCCATACGAATCGTTCTTGTAGACGTGCAAAGTCGGGGTCACCCGAAGTATGTGTACATTGCGCCAAGGTCGCACACGATAAGTCCAAATCGTGTGTGGCCAAGTGTGTCAATTGCGGAGAGCCGCACCCTGCTTCTTCGAAGCAATGTGGTGCATATCTCCTAGAGAACGAAATCCTGGCCGTTCAGGCCCAGGATAGACTCTCATTCCGCGAGGCTAAGGACTTGGTCCTGGCGCGCCCAGCTCTGCCTGGGACGTCATACGCCTCAGTAGCTGGAAAGGCACCCTCTGCTGCTGGCCCATCCAGGCCAACGAGCACGGTTGTTTCCGCGCCCATTCAGAGCCCTTCTAGGGCTCTATCTAAACCATGGTGCTCCCCTGGTAAAGCTAGCGGCAAAAAGGGTTTAAACCAAGCCCCGGCTAAAACCAGGGCTCCCCCCTCTTCCCCCAGCGTGACCGTTTCCCGCAAGGCGAAACGGCCACGCGCCTCCACCGAGTCGTTAGACTCACAGGAGGCAACACCCCTGAAGATGGTCACTAGGCCATCTTCGGGGGTTCCTAAAGCTGTTCCCCGAAAGGAGGACAGCAACAAAGGAGCTTCGGCTCCTTCGCCCACACCCTGAGGTGGAGGGAGTGGCTCGGAGACGGTGGTTCCTCGAAAAGAGGGCCCCCGGCCTCCAAAAGCCGCAGCGCCCACCTAAGGTTTCGAGGCGGAGGGAGGAAAAGACTCGCATGGCGAGCCCAACCTCCCCCAATAAGTCCTCGAAGGCGACAGTGCCTCCTGCGCTTTGTCCGGCCAACAGCGCCTGGGGTTCGGCCCCCGGGAAGCGTACGGCCATTCCCGTGAGGGTCTTCAGTTCGAGGAGGGCCCCCGCGTCTTCTCCGAGCTAGGCCTGGAGGGCATATTCCTTCAATGAAATTGCCGTGGACTCCGGGCCAACTGGGAGGAGCTGCGGAGGCTCGTCTCGTCCCGCTCCCCGTTAGCTATTTTTTTGCAGGAAACCATGCTAGGCGCGTGCCCCCTGCCCGCCCTCCCGGGGTACAAGTTGTATTGCGACTCCACCACCGCGGGATGGCCGGGCTGGGGGATGCGCGGTTTACACCCGGCATGATGTCTCCGTTCTCCCTTTCTCTTTAGATACCTCCTTTCAGGCAGTGGCTGTGCAACTGCACCTGGATAGGAGGTATACTATCATTTCTGCGTACATTCCATCGTCAGCTGACTTCGACGCGGGGGACTTCCACCGCGTCGTGGCACGGTTGCCGAGGCCCTATCTCTTGCTTGGAGATCTGAACGGCAGGCATTCTCTCTGGGGAGATTACTCCATAAATCCCAGGGGACAAGTCCTTGCCGATCTGATCGAAGAGCTTGAGATGGGTGTCCTAAACGTGGATGAGTTTACGCATCACTGTCCGAGAACCGCTTCATTTTCTTGCCTTGACCTATCTTTGTGCTCTTCGGATGCACAGCCTGATTTCGATTGGGGGGTGGTCGATGACCTCCATGGTAGTGATCATTTTTCCATTCAAATATCATTTTCAGGGCAACTGCCGCCTGAGAGACCACCGTGGTGGTGCTTGGCGCGGGCGCGGTGGCCTGCATTTCAGGAAATGACTGAATTCTCTATCTCAGTCGAGGAGTTTAGGTCGGTAGATGAGGCCGTTGAGTTCTTCTCCGGCAACCTCATCGCCGTGGGCCTGACGACTATTCCTAGGACGTCTGGCCGTTTTGCACGCCGACCACTGCCATGATGGTCGGCCGAGTGTGGGACGGCCCTCAAACAGAAGCGTTATGCCTACATGCGCTATAAGCGCCGCCCGAACAATTTCACTGTCGCTGAATTTCGTCGGGCACGGGCTAGGTTCCGGTATATTTCGAAGCACGCCCGCCGCTCTTCTTGGCAGGCATACTTGTCTTCACTTAACGGGAAGACCCCTTTAGCTGAGGTGTGGAAGCGAGTCAAAAGGATTCGGGGCAAGTTCTCGCAGGACCCCCCTCCCGTTCTACAGGGGAATGGGACCGCAATCTCAGGCCCCGCGTCCGTGGCGGAATCCTTCGCGACCGCTTTTTCTGCATTCTCTAGCCGTGATGCTGCTCCGCCAGCATTCAATGCACGTCGTGATGTCGCGGAAGGCCGCCGGCTGGACTTTACCTCCAGAGACGGAGAACCCTTCAACGACAAGTTTACTGTAAGCGAGTTGCGTTCCGCTCTCGCTTCGTGCGCGGACACCGCCCATGGTCCGGACGATGTCCCATACGCCATGCTTCGACATCTAGGTGAGCGAGGCATGGCCTTTCTGTTAGATTTGTTCAACAGGATCTGGGTGGAAGGTCTTCTCCCAGACTCCTGGCGAATCGCTACTGTGCTTGCCTTTCGCAAACCGAGGAGAGATCACTCTACTCAGACTGGTTTCCGCTTAATCCCTCTAACCTCTTGCGTGTGCAAGTTGATGGAGAAATTGGTAAATGTTAGATTAGCCTTTTTCCTGGACAGGGGAGGCCATCTGTCTTCCGCACAGTGCGGCTTCCGCAAGTTCCACTCCACGTCAGATGCCCTGCGCCGACTGGAAAATGCCGTCTGCGAGGCTTTCCTTCGTAGACAGCACTACGCCACGGTGCTTTTCGATCTGGAGAAGGCCTATGATACCGCATGGCGATACGGTATCATGGAGACTCTCGACACGATGGGGGCGAGGGGACGCCTCCCAATTTTAAAATCTGAATTTTTGCGAGATCGTCGATTCCGCGTACGGGTGGGGGGAGCCCTCTCCGGCCCAAAGGAGCAGGAAGAGGGTGTCCCGCAGGGAAGTGTCCTCAGCGTCACACTCTTTGCCCTGAGCATCAACTGCATCACCTCGGTGCTGCCGGAAGATGTTCTCGCTACGCTCTACGGGGACGACCTTTCGATCTCTTTGGGCGCGGCCCAGATGCCAACTTTGGGGCGTCGACTCCAACAGGCATTGAAACGCGTCTCTCGCTATGCCGAAGCGCACAGGTTTCGGTTTTCTTTGGCCAAGACTAAGGTGGTGCACTTCTGCCGCCATCCACGGCTTCACCCCGACCCAGATTTGTTTCTTAATGAGGTGCGCCTGGATGTGGTTGAGTCGCACCGTTTCCTTGGTCTTGTATTCGCAGCCTTACGGTCTCTTGTACCCGCGCCATGGACATTCTCTGTTCCGTGACGTTCAGCGCTTGAAGCGCTGATAGGGCTACTGCCTTACTTTTTTATCGATCCTTTGTTCGTTCGAAGCTCGACTACGGATGCGAGTTTTATGCATCCGCAGCCGAGCATTTATTGCGGAAGGTGGATTCGATCCACCACACCGGCCTTCGCCTTGCGACCGGTGCCTTCCGCACTTCCCCCATTGAGAGCCTGTTAGGCGATGCTGGGGAGATGCCACTCGCTCTGCGCTGCGTGCAGTGTATCACTCGACTGTACGCGCGAGCCTGGCGCCTCCCTCAGTCGCCAACAGCTCTCACTGCATCCGCAGCTGATCTCGATGGTGCCTATGCCGTCGAGAGACGCCAGTCATACCCTAAGCCTTTTGGGTTTAGGGCCAGGAAACTCCTTCGAGAGGTAGATATCGATCTCGGGCCGGTGGCGCCCCTGGTTTTGCCCAGGACGCCACCCTGGAGGGTACCACATTTGGCTATTTGTCGCCACCCCTCTGCTCCCAAAGCTTGTACTGCGCCGGGAGTATTGCGTTCGACCTTTTTGGAGCACACATCGTGTCACACTGGAACCGTGCCAGTGTATACGGATGGCTCCAAGTCCCAAGAGGGGGTCGGCTTCCACGCCGTATCCCTCTCTGTTTGAAGTCAGTGGGGCTCTACCAGGCGCTGCGTCTGTCTTCACGGCCGAGCTGGTGGCAATACACTACTCGGTACGGGAGATTACGCGACGTGCCCGGTTCGGAGACGGGATTGTGATCTATAGCGACTCACAAAGCGCCCTGAGTGCTATCGGGGCATTGAAATCTTCGCATCCCCTGGTTCGGGCAAAACGGCCAGACGTCCTAGGAATAGTCGTCAGGCCCACGGCGATGAGTTTGCCAGAGAATAACTCAACGGCCTCATCGACCGACCTAAACTCCTCGACTGAGATAGAGAATCCAGTCATTTCCTGAAATGCAGGCCACCGCGCCCGCGCCAAGCACCACCGAGGTGGGCTCTCAGGTGCCAGTTGCCCTGAAAATGATAATTGAATCGGAAAGTGATCACTACCATGGAGGTCATCGACCACCCCTCAATCAAAATCAGGCTGTGCATCCGAAGAGCACAAAGATAGGTCAAGGCAAGAAAGTGAAAAGGTTCTCGGACAGTTAAGCGTAAACTTTTCCACGTTTATGGGCACCCATCTCAAGCTCTAGGATCAGATTGGCAAGGACTTGTCCTATTGGATTTATTGAGTAATCTTCCCAGAGAGGATGCCTGCCGTTCAGATCTCCAAGCAAGAGAAAGGGTCTCGGCAACCGTGCCCCCGCCTAGAAACCTAAGGCAGGCGTTGCGGCTTCGGAGGCGGGGGGGCCTCTTTTCAAGGAAACACCGATGCCGAGCCACTCTCTTCACCAGGAATTCCTCCACGTCGAAGTCAGCTGACGGTGGAATGTACGTAAAAATGATAGTATACCTCCTATCCAGGTGCAGTTGCACAGCCACTGCCTGAAATGAGGTCTCTAAAGACATAGGAAGAACGGAGACATCATGCTGGGTGTAAACCACACATCCCTCAGCCCGGCCATCTCGTAGTGATGGGGTCGCCAGACCCATATACCCCACGAGGGCGGTTAAGGGGCTTTTCTCGCCTAGCATGGTCTCTTGTAAAAGGATAAACAAAGGGTAACGGACAAGACGAGCCTCCGTTTCCTTCCAGTTGGCCACGGTAATTCCATTAAAGGAATATGCCCTTTAGGCCTTGCTCGCGGGGACCCTCCTCGAACAGGAGACCCTCACGGCCTTGCCGTACGCTTCCCGGGGGCAGAACCCCGGGCGCTGTTTGCCGGACAAAGCGCTGAAGGCGCTGTCGCCTTCGAAGTCTTATTAAGGGAGGTTGGGGTCGCCATGCGAGTCACTTCCTGCCCCCGCCTAGAAACCTAAGGCAGGCGTTGCGGCTTCGGAGGCGGGGGGGCCTCTTTTCAAGGAAACACCGATGCCGAGCCACTCTCTTCACCAGTAAGCATTGGCAAAGGAGCCGGAGCTCCTTTGTTGCTGTCCTCCTTTCGGTGGACAGGTGTAGGAACCACGGAAGATGGCCTAGCGACTAACTTCAGGCGTGTTGCCTCCTGTGAGTCTAACGACTCGTTGGAGGCGCGTGGCTGTTTCGTCTTACGGGAAACGGTCACGCTGGGGGAAGAGGAGGGAGCCCTAGTTTTAGACTGGGCTGGGTATAGACCCTTTTTGCCGTTAGCTTTATCAGGGAAGCGCCTGGGTTGAGAAAGGCCCGTAGAAGGGCTCCGAATGCAGGCGTAAACAACCGTGCGCGTTGGCCTGGATAGGCCAGGAGCAGAGGGTGCCTTTCTAACTATTGAGGCATATGACATCCCAGTCAGAGCCGGGCACGACTTGACCAAGTCCTTAGCCTCGCAAAATGAGATTCGATCCTGGGCCTGAACAGCCAGGATTTTTTTCTCGAGGAGATATGCACCACATTGCTTTGAAGAAGCGGGGTACGGCTCTCCGCAATTTACACACCTAGCAAACATGATTTAGCCTTATCGTGTGCGGCCTTGGAGCAATTTACACAAACTTCGGGTGAGCCGAATTTGCACGTCTACAAGAACGATTCGTATGGCCGAAGCGGTGACAGTAATAGCACCGCCGCAGCAGTAACACGAATGCCTTCCTGCGGTAGAGGTACCATCCAGCACGAACCGACTCAGGGAGCTTGTCACAGTCAAACGTGACAAAGAGTGTAGGGGTACGCTTGAAGACCCCTCCCTGTTTTCTCATCACACGTGTGACCTAGACCGCCCCATGATCGGCTAACTCTAAAGTGATGTCCTCAATAGAGTAGTCAACGAGTTCCCTCGCATAAACTACTCCTTTCACAAAGTTCATGGTAGAGTACGGCGTCACTCTCACCGGGGTGCCATGAAGTGTCCCAAGAGCACTTATCTTGGCCACCTCGGCGGGATTCGCCGCATTCGCCTGAAGGCTCCTGTCCGAGAAACGGGTCACCCTCGGCTCTCTACCAATTTCACTAACTAATCCTCTCCTTTGATGTATCATGTTGCCCTTGGCCAACATTGTGCCATCAGTGGATTGAATAACGAGGAAGCGTTTAAAGCCAGCGGGCTCGCAAACGCCAGGTAACCTCTGAATGAGGGGCTCCGATGTAATCGAGGCTCCGCATTGTGCACTTTTGGTCTTAGTCAGGGGCTCCGCAACCGAGGGGGGGGGGTAGAGGGGCTGGATGTGCCGATTTTGGCTTGGTCGCTTGCCAAAGTCGCAGCAGACTCATCCGTCCCCGTAGCCCCCACGGATTGAGAGGAAGCCCGAGTCTTCTTAGTCTTTTTTGTCTTTTTCGTCTTTTGCTTTTTTGGAGAGTAGGGCGGGGAATGAACCCGCTCATCACCTCCGCCGATAGGAGCCCCTAGGCCAGATGGACCGGCCTTAGCCAGGTCCTTCTCCGAAATGGGGAAGGTCCTGGTGGTCGCAAGGGCACTGGTTTGAGGAGATCCCTTTCCTAAATGTACTGCCTCGGAGCCCTCACCTTTTGAGGAGGACCTTGCATAGGGACGGATTCGGATTCGGTGCTTGGCGCCTAGCCTGGATTCCCCTCATAGAGAGCCCTACCATCTGAGGCTAGGTTTCCTCAACGACCATGTCTATCACAGTAGGGGCCTGCAGTTGGCCATCCACTCCCAGGACATTGCAGGTCCCCTTGGCAGCGTCACCAGTATTGTTTGGGGAGGCAGAGGCCTTGACCCCGGCAAGGTTTAATATTCTTGCGAGCAGGTCTTTTGAGGGAAGCGACCGAAGGGGCCTAGCTTCTCTCTCCCCTCCTAAGGGGGTTTGCCCTCCGAAGCCGCTTACACGAGGGGCGGTCGGCAATAGGCTGCCTGCTGGCTTTTTTGGCAGTTCCCTTAGAAAGAAAAGGGGGGACTGACGCTGGAAGCAGGGAGGTGCCCGAAAGCACCTCCAGAGAAGGGGTTGGGGGGAGTCCCCCACACCCGTAGGCGTAGGAGAGGAGTAAGCCTCCTGTCCATTTAAAAAAGTATGGAGGGCCCCCTGCGCAAGCACAGGGGAGGGGACCTCTATTTTTTCGTAGGAGTTGCCCGATGGCGGCTCCGTTGATGAGCAAGGGGAAGTTGAGGGTTGTTGATTTTTTTTAGGTTGTGCCTTATTGGGCATGGTGACCCTAAATTTTCTGCGGGACGCAATAGCTCATCACCTCTCGCAGTTGTCCGTACTGCGAGAGGTGCTTAGATTCCTGGCAGAGCCAGGCGCTGCCATTTGGGACCACCTCTCCCGCCTGGTGGCCTGGCAGTCTACCTTAAACACGGTGTAAAAAGATAGATTGCGAAGAGGAGAGGAAAAGGAGGTGTGAGGAATATATGGGTGGGGATGAAGTAGTTTGTTAAAAAAAAACATCGTGAACCGGAGCTCAGGGGTTAGGGAACTTTGTCCCCTTCACATTCAGGCCTGATCCAGGACGGTTGGCTTGAGAAGAAGGTCAGCATCTACCCTGTGAAATTAGAGGCTGACCAGAGAAAGTTGTGGGAGAGGTTGTATGAAAAGCGACGAGGTAGGGAAGAAATACAGGCTATCTGAAGGAAGGTAGAGAGGCTAAGCTGGGACCGAAAGGAGCGCTATCTTGGTCAGTAGCAGTGATCTTATAGAGCCTCCACTACGATGGGAATCATGCGCGACAGAACCCATTGGGGTCTGCTCTCATTCTTCAATCCGATGATGAGTGGCTTTTTGGCCGTCGTGCCATTTCCTTGAATCTTCTAGTTAAAAGTCGATGTGCCTCACCCCTTCTCTCTCTCTCTCTCTCTTAATGTGTTGCAGACAAGATGCAAGTCACAGGAGAATTGAGTTTTTAGTCAAGATGCGACACCTTATGGGTTTGGTCGGATTCCCCCGGAAGGATCACAGATTCAGGATGTAATAATACCCAGGAGCCTAAGTCTGCTCTACGCAAAGTTTTTGTTAGAGATAGGAGCTTCTCGTGAATTAACGGGAAGGAGCGGTTATCTTCCTTCCACAATTACTCGGAGAGAGACCAGGTGGGTCACCCTTCCTTCCTGAATGACCACTTAGCAGAGAATGAGAGGGCCCTAATCCTCTAGCGTTCGCTAAACTCGGAGGAGGAAACTACCAGAGTCGGTGGAGAGAGTAGCAGACTCAAACATCTCGTACATCATCATGCATCGCATACATCTAACATTAATCGGGATTTCGCTATTAGGAGTAGTTAAATTGGACACACTCACGGGACTCATCGAGATTTGATGGAGCGCTCGCTGCATTTTATTGTGAAGAGTGCATTGTCCCACAGCTGTTCGGCACATTCATGTTGAATGTCCCGGTCTGGGCGATCTTCGCGTGCGTTACCTGTTCGAGTGTAGTCGTTACCGTTTGTCCCTTGTACTCGGGACTGGTTCGTGCACACCGACTTATGAAATTTACAAATTTTTGGAGAAGACTGGCCTCTTCGAATATATTTGTCACTGTTTTTTTTGTAGACTGTTTGTCCCTGCGCCAGGGGGAGGCAAGGCTAACCCTGTTAGTCATAATGCATAAGCTTGAAAGGCGCAGAAACCAACGTATTAGGTTTGTTAACAAAAAGGGGAGTGGCTGAAGGCAAAGAAGGAGGAACCGATAAATAAGAGTAAGGTTTTTGAAAAGATACATGTGGTATTTTCAGGGAAGATTCTATTTGTCATCTCAGCTCAGAGATTCGTCGTTAGTTTACAACTTGGAAAGGTATATGAAATGGGGAAGATATGAAAGAGGGAATATTTGCAGGAAAAGGTCCTTTCTCCCGGAAATGAGAAATTGTGTACTTACCTTGAGTACAAAACGCTATTTGTATCATTAAACCAAATTATTTCCTTTTTATATTCCTAATGCAGCATTTTTAACTACTTGAAAACGGTTTTTAATCGCCACTTCTTTCTAAAGATTTATATTTCCTCTGCACAATTTTATGAGAATTCAAATTTAAGGCATCTGTAAATCACAAAAAACGTGAATTGATGAGATCTGCTTAAAAATCTTGAGTCGAGTGCTTAAATTTATCCCTGAGATTTTTAATTAAGAATATTAGCTTATTTTTCCACCCAAATTTAGATGTAAACTCTTTTGTTGTCATTCACAGAATAATTCCCAAATTATTCCAACTACATCTCAACAACCAGGACACAAAAACTGGAGCTTTTCGTGCCAGACATAATCAAAATAATGGATGCAGTGACCTTTCCAATAGATGCCTTCGTGTTTTAGTCCCGAAATATATCTGACCTCAATTATGCAAATTATTGTAACATGACTGCATATCGTTTGGTTGCATTATCGCATCGTCCAGCAACAGACATCTTTTATTCTTGTATTGGATTTTTGTATTCTATTTTTGTTTTGTTTGCGATGGTGGGTCTCTTAGCGTGATCAAGAATGGAGTATTCCATTTTAGGTTTCCAGGATAAATGGAAAAGGGTATCGACTTACGTTATACAAAGGGATTGCGTGTTTTCAGCATGCTTCGCTTTTAATACAGATAAATTCTTCCCTAATGGCAAATACTCAGCAGGCGACAGGGGGGATCTGTCATTAAGCTTAGTATTGTAGGAAATAGGCTGAGGAAAGACAGGCAGAAATAAGTCATTGCTTAGGGTGCATCTTCCCAGGGGTGGGTCGGATTACTGGGGTAAAAAAGCGAGTACTAAGGGCGGCCGCTATACTGTCTTTCAGAGTATGTCTCGAGCATCTCACTGGGGTAACCCCCGAGGTGTTCTATTTGTGCAGTGAATGATTTATGAAATTTAGTTATTTTGTTTTTGTCTTTTTATTTATTCATTTAAATAGCATACTTTTTTCTATTCATGTTTATTTTGTTACATAATTATTGTTTTAATTTAGGTATTTATTGAACATACTTATAAAGGGTGTTCCAATAACTTGGACCGATTTTAAATGTGAGTTAAGTTTAAGCGTCTACTGATTTTTTTCTTTTTCTTTCAGATTTAACAGCTTCAGTCTTTGTCACCACGTGAGGGGCGCGGTGATTTGCCATCCTGGCTGCCGTGCTGACGGAATCCAGCGCTCCGTCCGGCCCCAGCTTAGCCGCTCTTCCTTCCTTCAGATAGCTAGTATTTCTCCCCTACTCGGTCGCTTTTCATGCAACCTCTTCCACAACTTTCTCTGGTCAGCCTCTAATTTCACAGGGTAGATGCTGACTTTCTTCTCAGCTAACCGTCCCGGATCGGGGCTGGGGGGAAAGGGGACAACGGTCCCTAACCCCTGAGCTCAGGTTCGGGATGTTTTTTTTTAACAACCTGCTATATCCACACCCATACCTTCCTTACATCCATTTTCCTTTCCTCTTCATACTCAGTTTTACTTCGCGTCCAAGGTGGAGCCGCCATGGCGATGGACTACCAGGGCCACTAGGCGGGAGGGGTGGTTCCAAATGGCAGCGCCTGGTTCTGCCAGGCCTGTAAGCACCTCTTGCAGTGCGGGCAACTGCGAGAGGTGATAAGTTATTGCGTCCCGTGGTAAAAATAGGGTCACCATGCACATGGATGAGTGAAAAAAACAAACCCCTTTAACTCCCCCTGAAACAACAACGAAGCCGCCCTCGGGCAACTCCAGCGAAAAAGTGGAGGTTCCCTTCCCCTGTGCTTGCGCAGGGGACCCTCCATATTTCTCTAACCGGAGTGGAGGCTTACTCCTCTCCTTCGCCTACGGGTGCAGGGGACTCCCCCTCACCCTCTTCTTTGGAGGTGCTCGAAAGCACCTCCCTTTATCCAGCGGCAGACCCCTCTTTTCTTTCCAAGGGGACTGCCAAAAAAGCCAGCAGGCAGCCCATAGCCAGCCGCTCCCCATCGAAGCGGCTCGGTAGGGCAAACCCCCTGAAGGGAGAGAGAGGAGCCAGGCCCCTTCGGTCGCTTGCCTCAAAAGACCTGCTCGCAAGAATATCAAACCTTGCCGGCGTCAAGGCCTGTGTCTCCTCACACAAGACTGGTGACACTGCCAAGAAGACCTGCGATGTCCTGGGAAGGGATGGCCAACTGGAGGCCCCTACTGTTATAGACATGGTCCTTGAGGAAACCAAGCGTCAGACGGTAGGGCCTTACATGGGAAGGAATCCGGGCCCTGTGCCGAACACCGAACCCGAATCCGCCCCTATGCAAGGTCCTCCTCAAACGGCTAGGGTTTCTGAGGCAGTACAAGGATGAAAGGGATCTCCTCCGACAGGTGCCCCTACGACTACAAGGACCTTTTCCATTTTGGAGAAGGACCTGGCTGAGGCCGGTCCATCTGGCCTGGGGGCTTTTGCCAGCGGAGGTGAGAAGCGGGTTCATTCCCCACCCTCCAGTCCAAAAAAGAAAAAAGACGAAAAAGACTAAAAAGAAACGAGGGTCCTTTCCATCAGCGGGGGCTGCGGGGAAGGATGGGTCTGCTGCCACTTTGGCAAGCGACCAATCCAAGATGGGTGGAGCGTCGATGACATCGGTGCCTCTCATTCAGAGGCTACCTCGCGTTTTCGAGCCCGCTGGCTTCAAACGCTTCCTCGTTATTCAATCCACTGATGGCACAATGTTGGCCAAGGGCAACATGATCCATTAGAGGAGAGGATTAGCTAGTGCAATTGGTAGAGAGCCGAAGTTGACCTGTTTCTCGGACGGGAGCCTTCAGGCGAATGCGGAGAATCCCGCCGAGGAGGCCAAGATAAGTGCTCTTCGGACACTACATGGCACCCCGCTGAGTGTGACGCCGCACTCTACCATGAATTTGTGATAGGAGTAATTTATGCGAAGGAACTCGTTGACTACTCCATTGAGGTCATTACCTTAGAGCTCGCCGACAATTGGGTGGTCGAGGTCGAACGTGTAATGAGAAAACAGGAAGGGGCCTCGAGACACACCCCTACACTCTTCGTCACTTCTGACTGTGACAAACTCTCTGAGTCGGTTCGTGCCGGTTGGTACCGCTACCGCGTGAAGGCATTCGTTGTACTGCCGCTGCGGTGCTATTACTGTCACCGCTTCGGCCATACGAATCGTTCTTGTAGACGTGCAAATTTGGGTCACCCGAAGTTTGTGTTAATTGCTCCAAGGCCGCACACGACAAGTCTAAATCGTGTGTGGCCAAGTGTCTCAATTGCGAAGAGCCGCACACGACAAGTCTAAATCGTGTGTGGCCAAGTGTCTCAATTGCGAAGAGCCGCACCCCTCTTCTACTGAGCAACTGGTGCATATCTCCTTGAGAAAGAAATCCTGGCCTTTCAGGCCTAGTATCGACTCTCATTCCGCGAGGCTAAGGACTTGGTCGTGGCGCGCCCGTCTCTGCCTGGCACGTCATATGCCTCAATATTTAGAAGGGCTCCCTCTGCTCCTGACCCATCCAGGTCAACGAGCACGGTTGTTTCCGCCCGCATTTGGAGCCCTTCTGCGGACTCTACTCAACCCGGGCGCTTCCCTGGTAAAACTGGAGGCAAAAATGGTTTATACCCAGCCCCGGCAAAACCTAGGGCTCCCCCCTCTTCCCCCAGCGTGACCGTTTCCCGTAAGGCCAAACGGATACCCGCCTTCACCGAGTCGTTAGACTCGCAGTGAACAAGACCCCTGAAGTTGGTCGCCAGTCCATCTTCCGGGGTTCCTAAAGCTGTCCCCCGAAAGGAGGACAGCAACAAAGGAGGTCCGGCTCCCTCATCCACGTCTAGTGGTGGAGCGAGTGGCTTCGGAGACGGTGGTCCCTCGAAAAGAGGGCCCCCCGCCTCCGAAGCCGCAACGCCCGCCTAAGGTTTCGAGGCGGAGGGAGGAAAAGACTCGCATGGCGAGCCCAACTTAACCCCAATAAGTTCTCAAAGGCGACAGCGCCCAAGGTTCTGTCTCCGGGAGGTGTACGGCTATTCTCGTGAGGGTCTTGTGTTCAAAGAGGGCCCCCAAGTCTCCCCTGAGCTATGACTGGAGGGCATATTCCTTAAATAGAATTGCCGTGGACTCTGGGCCAGCTTCCAGGAGCTGCGGAGGCGTGTCTCAGCCACTTTCCCGTTAGCTATCTTTTTGCAGGAGACCATGCTAGGCGCGTGCCCCCTGCCCGCCCTCCCGGGGTATAAGGGTCTTGCGACCCCACCACCACGAGATGGCCGGGCTGGGGTATGCGCGGTTTACACCCGGCATGATGTCTCCGTTCTTTTTCTTTCTCTATAGATACCTTCTTTCAGTTAGTGGCTGTGCAGCTGCACCTAAAGAGGAGGTATACTATCATTTCTGCGTACATTCCACCGTCAGCTGACTTCGACATGGGGGACTTCCACAGCGTCATGGCACGGTTGCCGAGGCCCTATCTCTTGCTTGGAGATCTAAACGTCAGGCATCCTCTCTGGGAAGATTACTCAATAAATCCCAGGGGAAAAGTCCTTGCGGATCTGATCGAAGAGCTTGAGATGGGTGTCCTAAACGATGATGAGTTTACGCATTACTGTCCGAAAACAGCTTCATTTTCTTGCCTTGACCTATCTTTGTGCTCTTCGGATGCACAGCCTGATTTTAATTGGGGGTGTTTGATGACCCCTATGGTAGTGATCACTTTCCCATTCAATTATTATTTCTCAGGGCAACTGCCGCCTGAGAGCCCACCTCGGTGGTGCTTAGCGCGGGCGTGGTGGCCTGCATTTCAAGAAATGACTGAATTCTCTATATCAGTCGAGGAGTTTAGTTCGGTAGATGAGGCCGGTAAGTTATTCCCAGGCAACCTCATCGCCGTGGGCCTGACGACTATTCCTAGAACGCCTGGCCGATTTGCACACCGACGACTCCCATGGCGGTCGGCCGAGTGCGAGACGGCCCTCAAACAGAAGTGTTACTCCTACATGCGCTATAAGCGCCGCCCCAACGATTTCACTGTCGCTGAATTTCGTCGAGTTAGGGCTAGGTTCCGGTTTATTTCGAAGCACACCCGCCGATATTCTTGGCGGGCATACGTATCTTCACTTAAAGGGAAGACCCCTTTAACAGAGGTGTGGAAGCGAGTCAAAAGGATTTGGTGCAAGTTCTCGCCCGACCCCCCTCCTGTTCTCCATAAAAATGGGACCGCAAACTCAAGCCCCGCGTCAGTGTTGGAATTCTTTACGCCAACTTTTTTTGCATTCTCTAGCCGGGATGGTGCTCTGCCAGCATTCAATGCACGTCGTGATGTCGCCGAAGGCCGCTGGCTGGACTTTACATCCAGAGGAGGAGAACCCTTCAACGAGAGGTCTACTGTGAGTGAGTTGCGCATCCCCTGGTTCGCGATATCCGTGACGCCACGGTTTTGGCGAGCCGGGCAGATGTCGAGATTATCTTCTGCTGGGTTCCTGGACATGTAGGACTTGCAGGGGAATTAGCGCACCAATGAGAGCGCCAAAGAGTCGGCGAGGACTCTGCGATCGGAACAACGTTTCGCTCTTCCTCACACTGACTACATGGCAGGAATACGGGCAGCTCTTTGGACTGCTTGGCAAAGAAGATGGGAGACGGTCAAAGAGAACTTAAAGTTGCGTGCCCTTGCGCCTTTACTGTTCCCTTAGACCTATCCCCTAATTCCGCGACGGCTTCAGGTCGCTTTCTGTCGTATCCGAATCGGACACACTCGTGTGACGCATCGCTATTTGATGGAGCGCTGGCCTGCGCCCTATTGTGACGACTGCGTCGTCCTATAGACTGTTCGGCACATTCTTGTCGAATGTCCCAGTTTGGGTGATCTTCCCGCATGTTAACTGTGCCGGTACCGGGATGGGTGGGGTCGCCTCTCCCCTGTACTTTGGACGAGTGCGTGCACATCGACTGGTGGACTTGTTGACTTTTGGGAAAGGCTGGCCTTCTCCCTATTATTTAAGCAGGGTTCGTTTTTTTTAATTTGTTTTTGTCCCTTTAGGTTGCACGCTCCTGCGTTGGGGGGACCTCCCCACGACGCAGGAGCTTGCTTCCTTTCCCCCTTTTTGGGGTGTTTTTTGTCTCTTTAATTTTATTTTAAAGTAGCCTATAACTAGGCCAGTTATAATACGCCTACTAATGCCCAAGTAGGTAGTCGCCAGATGAGCTCTTAAAAAAATAATAAGTCTTTGTCAATTTCAAACATGGAAAGATTAATAATCGACAACGTGTTATAGTTATTGAAGCCTTTAGGAAAATGGACGTTCAAACAGAAACTCATCTCGGGCACTTCGCAATTTTTTTGGTCAACATTATCGACCAACCGAGAGTGCAATTGGGAAAATTGTTCGTAAATTTAAACAAACGGGGTCAGTGGCAAATGTGAAAACGCCATTCCGTGCTCGTTTACGCCGTTCAGCTGAAAACATTGCTGCAGTGCGCAAGAATGTTGCCGAAGATCCAGATACCTTTATTCGTCATCGAAGATTTGTGGTTTCAACAGGATGGCGCCACATGCCACACAACCAATGCAACAATAGCTTTATTGAATGAGAAGTTCCCAGGTCACATCATCTCTCGAAACAGCGAGGTCATTTTGCCACCACGATCGTGTGACTTGACGCCTTTAGATTTCTTCCTTTGAGGTCATCTCAAAAGTTAGGTTTATTCCAACAAGCCAACAACAATTCAACAGCTGAAGGATGAGATAATATGGCATTTTGGTGAAATCGAGGAGCAACTATGCAGAGACGTCATCAAAGATTTTGACCACCGTGTGGAGGTGTGCCGCCGAAGCCTTGGCGAACACTTAGGCGATATTATTTTTTACACATAATTGCCATGACTCAAATAACACGATCCAATAGTGAAATCAATAAATTTTCACCAATAACACTGTTTTTTTTCTACTGCTAACTTCGATCCGTCTTCATGGAACACCCGTTATAAACGATTACACATATGTGTACTTTTTAAACGTTAAGACCATACGCTCAATAAGCAAGTTGGTTTGTACATGATTGATGGAATGTTGTTTGTTTCTAATTTTTTAGCCACGTAAAGGGCACGGCAATTTGATTTCCTGGCCGCCGTGCTGACGGGACTCAGCGCCCCGTCCGACACCAGCTTAGCCTCTCTTCCTTCCTTCTGTAACCCCTAATCTTCGTCTCCTGTACCAACTCTCCCTCATCTTGCCCTTGCTCTTCCTTCGCCCCTTTACATTCAACTTTTCTCTACTCCAATGTTGGTGACAGGCTTAGAGGCTGGTCACCAAACTGGATCCGTCATCCCGACCTGCCTACCACACCACGTGTAGTACTAAGTCAAGGATTTCCCAAGAGTTGAAGGAGAAGGTGTATATCAACCCGCCCAATGATAGGGGACGGGGACAATCAAAGGGGCCCAGTAGTGCCGTTCCATTGTCGGGGTCAGTGTTCGCCGCACAGGCAGGGGTGGTGGAATCTTGCTTACGAAGATGGAAAACGCCAAAATAAAACTCCATTTTAACCCCTTTAATACCATCGGAGCAACTCTTAGGCAGCTCGACACAGAAAAGGAGGTGCCCCCCTGTGTTTTCTCTGGGGCCTCTCCAACCCTCTTCTACCAGAGATAAGGCTTACTTCTCTACTATGCCTATGGGTGCGGTGGACTCCTCCCTTACCCCTTCGCTGAAGGCGCCCTTGGTCCTTTCCAGCGGCAGTAGCCCATTTACTTTCAGAGGAGACTGACAAAAGAGCCAGCAGGCGGCCCAAGATTGACCACTTCCGGTTTGAACGGCTCGAGAGGGATAACCCCATTAGGGCGGGGGGGGCAGGATAGCAGGGCGGGGGGGGGCAGGATAGCAGGGCGGGTCGGTTCGTGTCCCCTAACGTCATATATACATATATTCTTAGGCTGTATTCAGTCATGTATTCTTAGGCTGTATTCAATCCTGTATTCTTAGGCTGCACGGACCAGCGTACCTGCCCCTTCCTTCCCCGATGGATGCTGGTTCGCTGGCTATAGAGGAGACAAAAGGTACCTCGAATGGAATCCGTGATGTCTTGCATGGGGCTGAGATGGCCACATGGATGCCCACCTGAGATGGAAATATTCCCTGAAGTGACCCAACCCCAGACAGAAAGATCCTCCATGGGGTGGAACCCGGGCTCGGTGCCCACAACAGAACTTGAGTCCGACCCCGTGTAAGCTTCTCTTCAGACGGCTCGGGCCTACGAGGAATCAAAAGGAGGAAAGGGGCCTCTTTCCCTGGGTGGTGCCACTTTGACAGCTAGGACTTTATCGATTTCAGAAAAGGATCTTGCTGAGGTCGGTCCATCTAGTCTAAGGAAACCTTCCGGCCTTAGAGAGAAGCGGGTTCATTTCCTAACCTCCTTACCCAAAGAGAAATAAGAAAAAGACTAAGAGTATCAAGGGTTCCTATCCTACCACGGGAGCTCCGGGAAGGGGAGGTTCTGCTTCAATTTCAGCAACAAGCGACCAGGCCATAATCGGCACCTTAGGACTCGATGCTCCCCGAAAGTCGTAAGTGCGCAAAGCGGATCCTCGATTACGTCGGGTCCCCTCATTCAGAGATCACCTGCATTTTCGAGCTCGCTGACTTTAAACACTATCTGGTCATTCACTGCGGTGATGGCAGTATGTTGGCCAAGGGCACCATGTTCAACCAGAGGAGGGCATTAGCCTAATTGGCAGATAGCGAGAGGTGACCTGTTTCTCAGACGGGAGCCTTCTGACAAATGCGTCGGTTCCATTCGAGATGACCATGATTAGTGCCTTATGAACACTTGATGGCACGCCGTTGTTTGTGAAACTGAGGTTTAATATGAACCTCATGAAAGAGTGGTTTTGGCAAGGGAACTCGTGCACTACTCCATAGATGACTTCACCTTAGAGCTGGCCGACCAAGGAATGGTCAATTTCGAACGCGTGATGAGTCTACTCCTACACTCTTCGTCACTTCTGACTGTGACAGTCCCCCTGAGTTGGTGCGTGCCGGTTGCTATTGCTATCGCGTGAAGGTGGTCCTGCCACTGCCGCAGACGTGCTAATACTGCCACCGCTTCAGCCATACGAGTCGCCCCTGACGACGTGCAAATTCAGGGTTACCTGAAGTCTGTGTAAGTTGCTCTAAGTTGCACACCATAAGTCCAAATCGTGTATTTCCAAGTGTTTTAATTACGGAGAGACGCACCCCACTTCTTCCAGGCATTGTGGTGCGTTTTTCCTGTAGAAGGAAATCCCCCGCAGTTCAGGCTATGGATCGTCTTTCATTTTGCGATGGTAAGGACCTGGTCCTGGCGCGCCCGGCACTGCCTGGGACGTTTTATGCCTCAATGCTCAAAAAGACACAATCTGCTCAGGGCATCTTCTCCGAGTTAGGCCTAAAGGGCATATTCTTTCAATGGAATTGCCAAGAACCCCAGGCCAAGTGGGAGAAACTGCGAAGGCTCGGCACTTCCTGTTTTCCCTTAACTAGCTTTTTGCAGGAGATGACGCTGGGCGCGTGCCTACTGCCAACCATAAGGGCTATAAAGGTTTTGCGACCTCACCACCAAGGCTGGGTGCCCTGTAGGAGGATGCGCCTTTTATACCAGGCATGATGTCTCCGTCATTCTCTTTGCTTTAAATGCCTCCTGAAGGCAGTCGCAGTGCAGCTTCCCGTTGATACTAGGGATATCATTATTTGTGATTACATTCGACCGTCAGATACTTCGAGGCGGAGGACTTTCGCCTCGTCGTGACATAGATGCCGAAGCTCTTTATCTTTCTCAGGGATTCAAACGGTAGACGACCCCTATTGTGAGACTACTCGATTAATCCCACAGGTGAGTTCCTTCCCCACCTGATCAACGATCTGAAGATGGGTGTCCTAAATGTGGATGAGTTTTAAGCATCACTGCCTGAAAACTGCTTCATTTTCCTTTCTTGACCTATCCTTGTGTCTCCCAATATACAGCCTAATTTGGGGTGGGGGATAGTCGAGGACCTCCATATTAGTGATCACTTAACATTCAAATATCAATTTCTGGACCACTGCTGACTGAGAGGCTTCCCCACTGTGGTGCTAAGCGCTGTGGTCCGCGTTTCAGGAAATGACTGATTTAGGTGGATGAGACGGTTAAGTTCTTTTGCAGCAACTTCATGGCCGTGCGCCGTTTTCCATCCGCCCTCTTCCGTGGTGGCCGGCCCAGTGTGAAACGGCCCTCAAACAGAAATGTTATGCCTATATGCGCTATAAGCTCCGCCGGAACGATTTCACTGTCAGTGAATTCCGTTGTGCTAGGGCTAGGTTCTGGTATGTTTCGAAGCTCGTCGGCCGCTTTTCGTGGCGGGCATACATGTCTTCAATTAACAAGAAGCCCACACCGGCTGGTTTCCTCTCATTCTCTCAAGTATATTGCGTGTGCATGTTAATGGATATTATCGTAAATGTTAGACTAGCTTTATTTTCTGGACAGCGGATGTCACCTGTCTTCCGCACAGTGCAGCTTACACAAGTTCCACTCCACATCGGATGCTCTGCTCACACTGGAAAATGCCGTTTGCGAGGCCTTCCTTCATAGAAAGCACTACACGAGGGTCTTTTTGATCTGAAGAAGGCCTATTTTACTACAGTGATACAGTATCATGGAGACTTTCGACATGATGGGGGCGAGGAGAGGCCTCACATTCTTTATATATGAATATTTGCGATATTGTCGATTTCGCATTGGGCCGGAGCCCTCTCCGGACCAATGGAGCAGGAAGAGAGTGTACCGCAGGGAAGTGTCCTCAGTTTCAAAAACTCAGCCTTAACCATCAACGGTATCACTTAGGTGCTGACGAAAGATGTTTTTGCTACGCTCTCCTTGGTTGAAATTTCAATCTCTTTTGGTGCAGCCGAGATGTGGACTCTGGAGCGTCAACTCCAATAGGCATTGAATTGCATCCCTCTCTATGCCGAACCGCACAGGCTTCGTTTTCTTTGGCCAATTCTGTTTCCTTGGTCTTGTATTTGACCGACGCCTCAACTGAGAGGCTTATATTCGCAGGCTTATTGTCCTACCCCGATGTAGGAGTGCCTTCCTTCTTGCCTTTTTTGGTTCGTTTTTTTGTATTCTTTTTAGCTTTTGTCATTTTTTAATCGTTGTTATTTCTTATTTTTATATTGGTATTTTTTTTTTAATATAACCTAGTTATAAGCTTGGTCGAGTACGGCGATTTATGCACAAATAGGCAGTCGCCAGATGGAGTCCTAAAATTGAAAAAAAAATCGCATCTTTAGGTTTTCTGTTACCTTAGCCATGGACATTCTTCGTTCTATGACGATGGGCACCTGGGGTGGTGATAGGGCTACTGTCTTACTTTTTTATAGATCTTTTGTTTGGTGGAAGCTCGACTATGGATACGAGTTTTATGCATCCGCAGCCAAGTGTGTATTGCAGAAGGTCGACTTGATCCACCACACCGGCCTTCGTCTGGCAACTAGTACCTTCCACACGTCCCCATTTAGAGGTAAGTTGTCGATACTGAGAAAATGCCACTCGCTATGTGCCATGCTCACTTTATTATTCGCCTATACGTGCGAGCCCGTCCCTCCTTAATTGGAGAACAGCTCCCACTGCATCCGCAGCTGATCTTGACGATGCCTATGCCGCCGAGCCACGCCATTCATACCCTAAGCTCTTTGGGTTTACGGCTAGGCAACTCTTTCGAGAGTCAGTGTAGCCATCGGTACGGTGGTGCCCCATGTTCTTCTCAGAACACCACCCTGGAGGGTACCACCTCTGAATACTTGTCCCCACGCCTCTGCCTATAAATCTTCTATAGTCCTGGGAGTATTGCGTTTGGCCTTTTTGGAGCACATTCCGTGTCACCCTGGAAATGTGCCAGTGTATACGTATAGCTCCATGTTCCAAGATTGGGTTGGTTTCCCTCTTTGAAGTCAGCGTGGTTCTGCCGGTTGTTCCCTCTGTCTTCATGGCTGAGCTAGATGCAATAGATTGCTTTGGTACGGAAGATAACGCGTCGTGCGCGTTTCGGCATCCGGATTGTGATCTATAGCTACTCAAAAAGCGCCCAGAATTCTCTCGGGGCATTGGAATGTCCAAATCTCCTGGCTCGCGGTATCCGTGCCCCCACTGTTTTGGCAAGCCGGGCGGATGCCGAGAATATCTTCTGCTGGGCTCATGGACATGTGAAAATTGCAGGTAATAAGCGCGATGTTTAGGGCCCCAAAGAGTCCGCGAGCATTGGGCGACCAGACCACCGCTCATTCTCACACCGATTACATAGCTGGAATTCGGGCAGCACTCCGAGCTGCCTGGCTGAAAAGACCTTCCCATAGACCTTCTTCCTATCTTACGACGGCATCTGGTTGCTTTCTCTCGTCTCGGAATTGGGAGCACTCGTGGGACGCTTCAACATTTGATGGAGCGCTCGCCTGTATCATATTGTGACAATTGCGTTGTTCCCCAGACTGTTCGGTACATTTATGGCGAATGTTCCAGTACTCAGTCTTGGCGATCTTCGAGCATGTTATCAGTCCCTCCACCGGGTTCGCTACCTTCTGTCCCTTCTATTAAGCACGGGTTCGTTTAAACAGACTTTCAGACTATGTCTTATTGGAGGAGGCTGTCCTGCTCCGTTTTATTTGACTCTCTTTGTCGTAGGGTGCATGTTCCTGTTCCGGTGGGTGGCAGACCTAGCCCTGACAGCGGATCGCGCTTCATTTTTTTTGCTTTTTGCTTATCTAGGTTTTTTATTTTTTGTTGGTTTTAGGTCGTTTCTTAGCCTTTATTATTTGTTTTTAACCTTTTTGTTATTTTTTTAATATAGCCCGTATTTTGCTGGAGCATGTTTACGGCGCACTTTTCTCTATTGAGTAGTCGCCAGATGCCTTCTTAAAATTTACTAGATAAATGCAGCCCTCCCTTATTTACAGCATCCAAGAAGAATTCAAACCTGACTTTGTTAATAAAGTTAAATTGTGAGCTATTTGCATAACCAACTGCTTCATTCTAGACCCTGCACCCGATTAAATGGTAACGATCAGGTGAGCCCTTAGATCAGCATGTTAAAGAATGGAAACGGGGCCCAAGAATTTATATTTGTATGCAATTAGACCTGGCTTTTCCAGCGTACCTATTCCCCAATACCCGAACTGTATCAAGTAATTTTATGCCGTCTTCAAATTCGACACAACCGCCCAACAAAGAGTCATCAGATGGAGCGCCTGTCTGAATAGTCCGCGAGGAGTCTTTGGTACCTCATGCTGTGCGCCACCTTTTGGTTAACTTAGGGTGGTGAAGCTATGCCAGTAATACCTGTCCTTGTACTTGAATGATGAGGGGAGGTCACTACGATCTCTGTCTGTCTGTCCCCCCACGGTGTTTATAGAGAGCTCCTCCACCCCGAAAAGTAGATTCGTAGAGTTCTTGGAGGAGGAAGGTTCGTGAGTCTATCATGTAGCCAAGGGCTATTCTTTAGCCGACGGTACACTAGAGTCCTTGAGGGAGGCGGGCCTCCTTCGGATGACTTAGAAATTGCATGCTTTATTTTTATAATTTGTTCTTTATTTTTGTTCTTTTCCTTTTGTTTATTATTCCTATTCTTTGCGATTTTTTATTTATATCATCATCAGATATTTATGTATTTTTTCAAGTTGATAGATTGCGAGATTAATAGGTGTTGGGGTGCCTATGCTCCTGTTAGTTGAAACTTGTTGTGATGATAAAAATATTAAAATTCCCTACGAGAAAAAATATGGGCATATATTGGAACAAACGGAAAAATAAACAAAATATCAAATCAATTTTAAATTGAACTGGAAAACCTTCATTAAACCCACTTCGGTTATCACTTCTTTCAATACAGCAACTGGCTGCAGCCAATTTCAATACAATATTCATTGGCTACAGCCAATTTCAATATGGGTTTAGCCAATTAAATTATGTTGTTGAGGCGCAAGTGCCCGGGGGAACCGTTATCAATCAGAATGCTTTCCCGGGCGTCTCGGATTTTTCCTTCTATTAAGGACGATGGAAGGAAACAGAGGGAGAAATCTCGGTAGAAGCAACAATATAAATACTTTTTAATCTATTATTTAGGGTTATAAGAGCTAATCATTTTGGTGATAAATCTTTCTTTCCCTCGTATTTTGTATGTACTATATTTTGGGAATGGCAAGTTGTAAGCCATTAATTTTTAGTGAAAATTAAGGTTTTATATGTTCAAAGATTCAAATTGAAATGGATGACGGTTAAAAGGAGCATAAACACAACTGCTCTGAAAAAAAAGAGTGCAAGAGATGTTAGTTAATTATATTAAAACTCTCCAGAAGCATATGAGCCTCATTAAATGGATGATGATAAGTTCCAGCTGTAGTACAACAACTGTGAATGTGAAACTGAAATGTAGGTAATAAAATACTCTGTTGATTTAAGCATATCGTTGAAATATTTACGAGAGTCAATGCAGTTTTAATAGTTTTTGTGAAGTATAAACACACTTCTGCCATCATCAGCAGCAGTGGAGAGAACACTCACTTTTGCTGTAAACATTCACTCTCTTAAAAGAAATATGTTCTCAGATACAATGTTTTGTCACTTATTATTTTTGAAAGAAAATTAAATAAAAGATTTGAATTACAATATACCAAATACATGTGTTACAGAACTATGTGTATAATTTTCACATTGACTTATGGCCTATATGGGGTTTAATAAAAGAAGCTAACTGAATTAAAGTATAATCAATTTTGGTAGGCTCTTATAAGTATCGCTATATCCTAAGGAAGTGTGAAAGTATCGATGTATCATAATATCTTCTGAGACGATTTATTATGTATTAATGTATTGGCATCGCATAATTATTTTGTATGTAGCAATGACCATCCCTGCCCAAAAGATTGTGTTGGGTTGGGTTATATGACCCTAGTGTAAAAAGATGGTTTAATCTATGAACGCGAGGTGGGATGTTTGTCATTTTGCTTAACTCTAGCAGCAAAACCACATGGACAACTTAAATGTTTGATTGGACTTCATTTTCGTGAGGTGCAGATTTGAGCGGCCTTATTCATATCGCTAAATGGTTCAAATGAATGATAAATCATTTTTTGAAACTTGTTAATAAAAAATATACATTAAAATCTTATAAAATTAAAAATTTTATAATGATTTTTCTACAATTTAATTATGGCTAGAAGAATCCTTTGCCTTTTATGGTGGGAAAAACGGGTTTAACATTCACTTGAGCATTCTGTAAACTATGAAGATGCTTTTGTTTTGGCCTAGGTGACTTTGAAGTATTCCAATGCGAAGGCTGTTGCTTTGTTTGATGGTCATAACCATAACAAGTTATGACCTCGATATGATGTTGGTACTCATGCAAACTACTACAGTAGTCTTGGCACTAAGTTTGCATTAATGCGTTTCATGTTCAACAAGTGAAACAGTATTTTACTACTACGATATCACAAATCATGAATAGTTAGTGTACCATCTAGCTAGATGACTTTGCGCACTTTTTCGACGCTTTATGTTGTTGCACTTGTTTGTCGTCTTCAAGAAGACTATTTGTATTCGACGGACGCTCGTCCTTGCTTGAAACGCTTATGACAAAAAAAAACACCTGCTTTGGACACATGATTGCTACCAATGGTTTTGGAAAGCAATCACTTGGTGTTGGTTTCTTTGGTTCTAAATTTTTCCTATTTCGTTTAGAGAATTAATGTGCTGCGAAGAGTCGATTTTATCTGTAAAACCTCAGTAATATTTCATTTGATCAACTGAAAATGTTTGAGTTAAATCTCAAGGGGAAGGGGTTGGGGGTATTCGGTCCAGTGCGACCAGTGAATGCGACACCAAAATCTTTATGCAATGTAAAAGGTAGGAGTTACAAATCTACAATTTGTTCACAAATGAACAATGGTCCTGACGATCATCCACTATTTGAACTTGTACCAAAGCCTATGATTAAAACAAAACTTTCAATATTCCTCATGCATAGAATCCTTTTAACTGCTTGGGCCAAAAGGTTCACGTCTTCCTCTGTTTATTTTGGGGAATATTCAGCGACTTTCGAGAACAAAATTGGAAATCTTAATAATTAACTTTCCAGTAAGTGACGGCAATTATGCCTTTGGTGGCAGTCGTCAAATGAGCGCTATTAAAACTTCAGTAACTGACATCTGAGACTAGTTTATCGTCCCTGAGTCATCGATAATGTGTCGTGCTGCTGTAGAATTTGCTTGGACTTGTTGCAAAAGAATGAGAGGGATTTAGCCATAATTTTGTAGAAGTGTAATTCCATTTAGATACGCGATTCCAAAAACTTAATTCTGCCACTATCCTTCTTTTATAATATTACGACACAAATTTAGCGTATAATGTTATGTATAAATCCTACTTATGTTCGTAATAACATTATTGATTGTAAGTTTGGTACAGTAATTGTGTACATCTTCAGTTATTCTGATTTAGATGAAAAAAATATATAGACCACAAAACATTAGAAGTTGCGACAAAACGTAAACAGCAAATAAAAGTTATAGACAAAAGAAACATCTCTTTGAGGGCAATATTAATAGGCTTTCAAAATCACAATGGCTGTCTTGACCTACTCATCTTGAATATAATTTCAAAACCAGGCGCATTGAAGTGTCATGATCTGGTTAGCTATTATATGAAACCAGTGCAATTAAAAAAGGAATAAATACTCACCCGAGTAAAGAAATTATAATGCCATATAAATTCTTCGACCTTCAATACCTGGTAGAATGCATTATAAATCCTAGAATCACAAACTCACTCAGGGCGTTTGAGGACAAGGACGTCCAACACGTGGGCGTCTGAGAGGACGATTAGGCAAGATTTGAGCTCTCTAGTAGGATGTGTTAAGAGACTCACCTGGGTGGGAACTACAGCGAGGTACACTTTGATGTAAGCAATAGGGAGGTTATTCAGGTTTAGCGGTTGAGGAAGCTATTGTATGATGGTACTTCCCAACGGTGAACATAACGATGGGCGAAGACATAGTTGGTATTCATTTAGTTTTTGTGGAAGTAATTAGTCAAAAATACCTTGAAACGAAACGGGAAAACAGTGATAAAAATATTTGCTTTATGGGAATGATAAAAAAGAAAAACCCCTCGTGCGTGCGTGCGCGCATGTACTTACTTTATGATCGCCTAGTTCTCTTCAGGGAGACGGTTGGCTCCCAATGACGCGTCCACATAGCTCAGCTGTGTCGAGCTGGTGCGAGGTTGAGGAAGTCGAGCGCAAGCTGATTAGTGTCAACTTTGTATTGGTTGCTTTTGATGCATGTTGTTGTTGGTGAAAAGTTTATCTGTTTGTATTTTGAGAGAATAAAGGAATGTTTTTATCTTAGTTGGGCTAAAATAAATAAATGTTTGTTATTTTCCTCTTTGGGGAAGATGTTGAAATTTATCAGAGCTGGGCGCGTTCCTCGATTTTGGGTAGTACGTTAGCGTTCCTGCGTTCCTCCGGCCGCGGCTAGTTCGTTCCTGGGATAGCGTTCCTAATTTTTTTCCGACCGGGGCGTTCTTGCGTTAGCGCTCCCAATCTATTAAAGCGTCCCTCAAAAAAAGTAGTGCGTTCCTCAAAAAACTTGAAAAAAGTAAAAAACCACTGCGTTCCTCAAAAACACTACTGTTGCCATCAAAAGAACTATTCCGCAACTCAAAAATAAAACAAAATACAAGGTAATAATACATCAGAGCTTCATACATTAAAATATATGTATATTTCAGAATTTGTACCAGTTTCTCTGACAATATCACACAAAAAAGCACTAAATCAAAAATATCACTTAAGTATTAGACTTATTTAGTATTCTAACTGTATTTTACTACATTCCACTGTGTTTTACTGTACTGCACTGTATTTAACAAGTAGACACATAGTTTCTAAACATTTTCATTATTCATTATTTTGTATTACAGTATTACACTAATTTATTGAGTTTATTTTACTTTAAATCTGACACAACGCTTGAATTTTCGTTATTGTGCATAAAAATTAAAGACATCTGGACAAGTTACAAAACATTTTAAAGTTTTTAAAGAATTAAAATTACTGCTCCTCCTTCTCCTCCTTGTCGTGCTCCTGCATCTCCTTGTACCCAAGGAGGTGCATGTTGCCCTCCCACAAATACCAGCTGTTCAAAGTTAATGTTGCTCAGGCTGGACATCTTTGCCCGCAAAATGTCTCTTGCTAAGCTAAACAGCCTCGCCACAGCAGCTGAGCTGGGAAGAGGAGTATTGTATTTTTTAAAGAGCTCCAGCCATGCGTCCTTGTAGTGGTTGGGAAAGAGGTCGTGGCTGAGGGGAAATCCCACCATCGCTCTCTTCCCGGGGAGAGGAGCAGGTGGAACTGGTCCACCTCCTCCTGCCTCTCCTCAGCATCCACCATCTATGTCACCTCAACCACGATGCGCTGCTTGATGTCCACAGCCTCGTCCGGGCTAAAGTGGTTCACCAGGAACATGTTGTAGTGTGGGTGCAGGGCAGTGTCCATGAAGACGTCCTTCTTTTTCAGACTCACAGCAAACCTGCCATAGAATAAAGCCAGTTTCAGTGGCTGGCGCAATACGTTTCTATGATTGGTCAAACAGTTCCCTGCCGTCGTCTCTCCCTTTTTTGGAAGAGCTTCTCGCCTGAACGTAAAAGAAAGAATTTTACCGCGTAGTAAATGTGGTCTTTGTTGTTTCCATTGAAAACGTTTTGGAAAATAAATCGTTTCATAACGCTCGGAACGCAGGAACGCTTTAAAATTTCGGCGGTGTGTTCCTATTACTTGCGTTCCTTTGAAAGACTTTGCGTTCTTGCGTTCCTAAAAAGGCGGTGCGTACGTACGCAAGAACGCACTTGGCAAGTTCTGAAATTTATGTGTGTGATTGTAGTGTGAATGTGTTTTATTAAGTTGTGATTCTGGAAGGGGCGATGGGTGTTTGTAGTAATTTGATGTTGATTACCTCACAGGTGGGTATCGTGTATGGCCTGTTACACTTGGTACCTGGAGATGGGCACCTTCCCGGTCTGGTGTTAAATAGATGAACCCTCTCACTGGGTTGACTGTAATGAAGCCTGGGAAAGTTGTTGGGGCGCTTTCCCCTCGCCTCCACTCAGAACTACTTTACCTTTATATTATTATTACTATTAGTTATTATTATTATTATTTTTCTTATATATTATTATTATTTTGTATTATTATTACTTATTATTATGTTTATATTATTTGATTTATTTTTTTTGATCATTATTTATTATTATAAGTATGTTATTATTATTATTTCATATAATTATTTATTATTATTACAGTTATCCACCTCAATCTTTCCTACCCGTACTTTCTACCAGGAGGGCTGTTCCTAACTTCACAAAGGTTCGGTCCGGTAACCAGGATGCCTTGGTTGACTGCGTGCCCTCATGGGAGCACCTAGCACCAGGTTATGAAAATACTAGTTGATCAGCCATCCTAATCATCATTGGACCCGCCTATCTCTACTTCTCTTTATTCCATACCCTCCTACTTCTTTCCACACTTGCTCTTCTACCCACAGATGTTCTGGTTGCCCGGGGCACTTTTTTCCTCTTATAAGCCTTAGACGAGTGGCAGTCAATACTGTGAGGTCCCCACCTGCTGCAAGGGGTGAAAGCCCGCTTGCTAGGCCTTGTATTAGGTACGTGCTGTGTTGTGTCGTCGATTCTGCTCACCTTCCGCTAGTACACAAAAGGTGGCTACGACGGTACCATCCTTTATGGTGAAAGCTCCATTGAAGGTCGCTTGCATGGCGGGCCGGGTTGGCAAAGCCCATCAACCCTCGAAATGAACAATTATGTGTACATGATCACCGTCACAATTTCTGGTCATAGGGAGGCTTTTATTTGAACGTGGTTCTTTCTCAACCATGGTGACAAGCGAAAAGAATAGTGGGAGATCTACCTCCAAGCACGAGCTCGCCCTCCCTAGGTGTCGGGAAGGACGAGGAAAATCGAGGCACCCTTTGTCCCGGGGTGGCTTCCCTCTCAACATCGCCTTGCAGCAAATAGGCTTCTCCTTTGCCATATTTGGAGCAGCTCTTAGACAACTCCACATCTGAAAAGGAAGCCCCCCCTCTGTGCTTTCTCAGGGGCACATCCAGCCCTCTTATATCTGATAGGAGGCTTAGTCTTCTCTTAGGCCTATAGGCAGACTCCCATCTCCTTACCAGGGACAGTCCCTCCTTTCTTACCACAGAAGAGTGCCAAAAGAGAAGGCGGGCGTCCCAAAATTGACAGCTTCCGGTAGGAGCGGCTCTATAGGTTCAACCCCCTTCAAGGGGACAAGAGAGAGCCAGTCCTGTTGGTCCGTGTTCCCTACCGTCAGGCATTTTAACCCTTTAAGGGCGGACCAATCACGAACAGACAGTCATCGAATAGGATCCGTAATGCTTCCAAAAGCAGGGGGGCACATGAAGTCCTCCTTTAGAGGAGGATGGTCCCGGAGGCGACCCAGGCGCGTATAGGAAGACCTTCCATGGGAGCGAATATGGCTGATTCCGACCGGATAAGGAATTAGAAATAAAAGTAAGCATGACAATCGCTGGTGAGCCCGAGGGCACCGGACCAGGGATAAGTCGTCTTTGAGGAGAGGGGGCTAGGAATTATATTATGTTTTAACACAAACAGCGTTCGGGTAAGAACCTTTGCTCTGCCCCGGGGCAAGGCAACCTGTTCTGCGTCAGAGGCATGTGGGTATGTGTAGATACTCATTGGCACGATTCCTTAGAAGACGTTCAGCGCTTGAGGGCGTTGATAGAGCTACAGACTTACTTTTTTATCGATACTTTGTTTTATCCAATCTTGAATACGGTTCCGAGTTGTATGCATCCGCAGCCTAGCGTGTAGTGTGGAAGGTGGACTCTATCCACCACAGCAGGCTTCGCCTGGCAACCAGTCCCTTCCGCACTTCACCTATTGAGAGCCTACTTGTTGATCCTGGGGAGATGCCACTCTCTCTGTGCCGTGCACATTGCATTATTCGCGTGGACGCGCAAACTCGGCGCCTCCTTCAGTCGCCAACAGCTCTCAATGTATCTGCAGCTGATCTCGACTATGCCTATGCCACTGAGAGACGCGGGACTCTCTAAGCCCTTTTGGTTTAAGGCTAGGAAACTTCTTCGGGGCTGGGTATAGCTCTCGGACCGGTGGTGCCCATGGTTCTGCCCAGAAAGCCACCCTGGACTGTACCACCTCTAACTATTTGTCGCCACACCTCTCCTCCCAAAGCTTCTACACTGCCTGGAGTATTGTGTTCGACCTTTTGGAGAAAACTTCGTGTCACGCTGGAGCAGTGTCAGTGTATATGGATGGCTCTAATTCCCAAGAGAGGGTCGCTTTCCACGCCGTATACACTCTGTTTGAAATCAGCAAGTCTCTGCCAAGCACTGCGTCTGTCTTAACGGCCAAGCTGGTTGCAATACACCGCTTGGTAGGGGAAATAAAGCGACGTGCGCAGTTCGGACACCGGATTGTGATTTATAGTGACTCGCAAAGCACCCTGAGTGCTCTCGGGGCATTGGAATCTTCGCATTCTTTAGTTCGCGATATTCGTGACGCCTCGGTTTTGTTAAGCCGGGAAGATGTCGAGATTATTTTTTGCTGGGTTCCTGGACACCTAAGAATTGCAGCGAATGAGCGCGCCGTTGAGGGCGCAAAAGAGTCATGGATGAGGGAATTTTCCCGCGTTTCGCTCTTTCTCACACCGATTAAATGGCAGGAATAAGGGCAGCTCTCCTGGCTGTTATGCAAATAAGATATGAAATAGTCGAGGGGAACTTAAAGTTGCGTGCCATTGCGCCGCGACTGTCCTCATGGACCTATCCCACAATGCTATGACAGCTTCAGGTTGCTTTCTCTCCTCTCTGAATTGAACACACTCGCGGGACGCACCACAATTTTATGGGGCACTCGCCTCCTCCCTACTGTGAAAACTGTGTTGTCCCTCAGACTGTTCTGCACATTCTTGTTGAATGGTCCAGTCTGGGCGATTTTCGCGCACGTTACCTGTCCCGGTACGGAGACGAGCTGGATCGCTAACGCTTTTCCCTCGTAGTCAGGACGGGTTCGTTCACAATGACTTCTAGATTTTACGACTTTTTGGAGGAGCCTAGCTACCTCTCCTTTATTTGACTGTTGTTTTTTTGGTACGTTGCATGTTCCAGCGCCGTGGGTGAGGGGGCTCTACCCCCGACACTGGAATGCGCCTCCTTCTTGCTTTTCTAATTGGTGTTTTGTTTTTTATATTTTTTAAGCCCTCGTCCTTTGTTAACGTTGTATATGTTATTTACATATTGTTACTTTTCGTTTACATATCATGGAGACTATACACACGATGGGGGTGAAGGAAGGCCTCCCAATCTTTATCTTTGAATCTTTTTCGAGATCGTCGATTCCAGGTAGGGGCGGGGGGCCCCTTTCCACCCCAAAGGAGCAGGAAAAGAGTGTCCCTCATGTAAGTGTCCTCTTATGACGTTCTTTGCCTGGAATATCAACGGCATCACCTCGGTGCTGTTGCATGATGTTCTCGCTACGCTATAAGTAGACGACCTTTTCATCTCTTTTGGCGCGGCTCAGATGCCAACTCTGGAGCCTCGACTCCAACAGATATTGAACCTCTTCTTTCAATATGCAAGCGCACAGGCTTTGGTTTTTCCTTGGCCAAGACTGAAGTGCTGCTCTTTTGCCGCCATTGATGGCTACAACCTGAACCATAGTTGTTTTCTAAATCGTGCTCGCCTGGAAGTGTGGTCTCGCACTATTTCCATGGTCTTGTATTTGACCGACGCCTGAACTGGGAGGCTCATATTCGCAGCCTTAGGTTCTCTTGTACCCGCGCTATGGATATTTTTCCTTCCGTGAGGTTCAGCACCTGGAGTGCTGTAAGGGTACTGCCTTACTTTTATATCGATCCTTGTTCATTTGAATATCGACTTCAGATGCGAGTTTTATGCATCTGCAGCCGAGCGTGTATTGCGGAAGGTGGATTCGATATAGCACTCCTACCTTTGCTTAGTGACCGCTACCTTCCGCACGTCCACCATTGAGAGCGTACTTGTCGAGGCTGGGGAGATGCCTCTCGCTCTGCCCTATGTATAATGCATTATTTTCTTGTAGACCCGAGCCTGGCAGCTTCCTCAGTCGACAGCATACGCAGCAAATCTAGATGGCGCCTATGCCGCAGAGAGAATCCAATCATAACCTAAGTCCTTTGGATTTGTGGCTAGGAAACTATTTTGAAAGCTCGGTATAGCTCTGGTGCCAATGTCTCCTCTGGTTTTGTCTACGATGCCACCCTGAATCGTACCACCTTTGACTGTTTGTCGCCACGCCTTTGATCCCAAAGCTTCTACAGCACCAGGAGTATTGCCTTCGGCCTTTTTGGAGCACACTCCAAGTCAGGTTAGAGCCGTGCTCGTATATACCGATGGATTCAAGTCTCAACAGGAAGCTGGGTTTCCACGCCGTATCCAGTCTGTTCGAAGTCAACGGGGCTCTGCCAGGCACTGCCTCTCTCTTCACGGCCGAGCTGGTTTCAATACACGTCTTGGTACGTACTTAACCAGACTTGCCCGGTTCGGCAACCATGTTGTTACTTATAATGAATCACAAAGCGCCCTGAGTGCTCTCGGGGCACTGGAATCTCAGCATTCCTTGGTTCACCATATCTTTGACCTCATGGGTTTGGCCAACCGGGCGAATGTCAAGATTATGTTCTACTGGGTTTATAGATATGTGGGGATTGGGGGAAATGACTGCTCCGACGAGGACGCCAAACGCTCCGCGAGGACTGGGTGACCAGCCCAGCGTTTCGCTCTTTATAACACTGATTACATGGCAGGAATACGGGCAGTCCTTTGGAGATGCTTGACAAAGATGATGGGAGACGGCATAGGAGAACTTAGAGTTGCGTGACATTGTGGTGCGACTATTGCCATGGATCTACCCCCTAATGCTTCAACGGCTTCAGTTTGCTTTTTGGCGTCTCCGAATTACTCACCCCCGCAGGACGCACCGCTCTTTGATGTAGCGATCACCAATACCTTATTGCGACGACTGAGTTGTAGCCACGGAATATTCGGCACATTCTTGTTGAATGTTCCAGTCTGGGTGATCTTCGCCCACATTACCCTTCTCGGTACCGGGACGAACGGTGTCGCTTCCTCTTGTCCCTTTTACTCCTGACTGTTTCTTGCACACAGACCTTCGGACTATATGACATTTAGGAGGAGGATGGTCTTTGCCACTTTATTTGACTTTTTGTTCTAGGTCGCATGTACCTGCGCTGGGGAAGCAGGACTACCCCCGACAAAGAAGAGTGCTTCCTTCTTGTTGCTTTTTTGTCTAGTTGTTGTTGTCTTTTTTAACTTGTTTCTTACCTTTGTTCCTGTCTGACTTTATTTATTTTCTTGTTTTCTTATATAGCCTAATATTAGCCTTTCCCTTATTTACAGGGACTTTTGCTCTAGTTTGCACTCGCCAGATGTAGTCTTAAAATTGAAAAAAAAACAACTTTTACCAATTGTTTTCTCCCAAGATATTGTCAGTGAACATTTTTATATCGCGCTGGCTGGAACACAATTTAAGCTGCGTGTCTTCTAAAGCGACTAACTCCTATCCAGTGTTGCCAGATCAGGCCTTGTTTTGATTGCAAGGCGATCCTCTGGGGGTTTGGTAAAGGGGCTTGCTTACAGGTTTCTTGAGTTACGGTCCAAAGGGTATTAACCGATCAAGGTTTGTAAGTAAAAAGCTTCTTTGTGAAGGATTTAAACACTTATATTTTATACCACTTTGAAATGTTTACACTTACGGTAAGATTTAATTTGCGCAACGGAATATGCTAAATCGTGTTATAATGGCAAGAGCAAGAATAATGGAGATTCGCAGAGCGGTGAATTAATCGTGTAATAATTAATCAATGAATAACTAAATGAATCAATCAATAATGTGTCAATAATCTTTATTTGAATGAAATGTTCTCTTATTTATACCAGGCAGCATTTTGGAGGCGACGCGTAGCTCCGTCTTCCTTGGGTCGCTGAGGCGGTGCTTAGCTACCTAGCAGTCCAGCGGAGCCTGCGATTGGTTGGAGTCTAGCCTGCGATTGGCTTAATTTGTGGGTCTCTTTCCTGCGAGGTTATCACAGAGACTACGTTTGCTTAAAGCTACAAGATGACCTTATCAAATTTTACATTAAGGTGAAACATCTTTTGTCGCCAATTCTGTTCCCCATTCCAGACAGCTTTAATTCCGCTGTGCGCCCATCTGCTCTCACACTCGGGTGTGATAGCCTTAAATTGTGGTCGGGTTTCAATCCAGACGTTCTAATCAGATTCCGCTGGTTCACAAACTGTCTCCAAACGACCATATTTTATTCCTCCTACCATTCCAGCTTTGATACTTCGACCTGGCAAAATGTGTATTTGTCCTTCTCTCTCTCTCTCTCTCTATCTTTCTCTCTCTCTCTCTCTCTCTCTCTCTCTCTCTCTCTCTCTCTCTCTCTCTCTCTCTCTCTCTCTCTCTCTTTCTCTCTCTCTCTCTCTCTTTGTGTATGTGCAGTGATTGTACACTACAGATGAATTATGTAATGAACATGTCTTAAACCGAGGCTTTGCAAACTTTCCAAGAAACTCTTAGGCTTAAATTTTGTGACCGAGTAATAGTATGTCAAAATTCTTTTTTTTTAATCCTACGGGAAATATTAATTCAAAAATAAGGCATAAATTTGTTAAATTGTACCAACGGCGTAATAAACGTATCAAAACTTGTTTTTAAGCAAAATACCGATTTTAGTGCTACAATACAAATTCTGGATCTGGTAGCCCTGAATTGGCTTGATTCGGACGTAAAACCAAATAGCAATTTCAAAAAGAATTAGTCAGTGTTTAACTTCTCAGTGATATATTCTAGCAAGTTTTTACATTCATTTATTTAAATCTGGAATTTGTAAACTAAAAATAAAAAGTCTAAAGTTCAATGTACGAGTACGTAACCATTGTTTAATTTTTTTTTCAAATTTTATACTCTTTAAAATTTGAACGAGTAAATCATATCATAATAATAAATTTAAAACTGCATGGTTGATAGATCCACAATTTTCTATATGGTTGAAAGAGATAAAAGACGACAAATAAAGGTTTTATGTAAACTGTGTAACGTTAATTTGGGAGCGCACATAAGTAATTTATTAAAACATACTTCCTCATCTAAACATGTGATTAATAGTGCTTTAGTATAGTTTTAGTCAAAGAAAACTGAAGGAAATTTTGTCAAATAAAACTAAAGGGACAAAAATAGCCATGCAAGTATTTCTAGTTCGATCATTTAGTAGAATTACTTCATCGAGAAAGGCCACCATCATCCAATACTGGTGATTTAAAGTTTCATAGAACAAAGTCCACTGCTCTGATGTTACAGCCACAGCCCTACTTAAAGAACAAACTGAGCCCATCAGTAATACTCAACTTTCTCTAGTTGTAGACGAGTCGACTGATATTTCTTGTGTAAGGCATCAGTGTCTTTGTGTTAGATATTATATTATAAAAAAAAATCAAATCGTATCACAGTTATTTAGGATTAATTCCTGTCACAATGACTACGGCTAAAGTAATTCATTCAGCTGTGAAAACGTTTTTGGGTGATGATGGAATTGATATTAAAAATTGCTTTTCTATTGCAACAGACGCGCTTTTAACCTTTGTGGAGCTAATAACTCTGTACACTTTTACGTAAAACTATAACCCAAACTTAATACTCGTGAAAAGTATTTGCCATTCTCTTCATTTTGCATGTTTACATGCAGCAGAGGAATTGCCTTTAATCATTGATTATATGATGAGAGAAACTTATAACTGGTTCAATAGATTGTAGCGTTAGAACCACATTGTTTGTAGAATGGAATACAACTCAAAGATATCTCAGAAATGAGCATTTTGAAGTTTTATATTTTTTTTATAATGGGTTCACGTTAAACATAAAATAACATTCGAGGAATGGGAATTCGAATGATAAGTGCTCTAGAAAGAGCACTCTTCCCAAGGCGTATATACCTCTCGTTTGCTTTGTGAAATTGTGACATTTGGCACCCATACAAGAGATGACTATAGGACGCAATATTAAACAATATTAATATTAAAATAAAATGTATTATTAGTTAATTTTATAATAACTATAGTGTAAAAGTCTATACATATAATGATTACAATCTTGTGGGTGTGATAATTCTCTTGCTTGGTTTTAGAGAAGTTGGTTGTGTAAGAGGACCGGTTTGATTATTCTTAGGAAAATGAGGTTAAATCTTCCTTCTTTAACATTAAGACGTGAAGCTATGCTGAACCTCAATTCAAGTATATATGAGAACGAATTAAGTGAGGAAGAGAAAGAAATACTTGATACGTTGGAATTTTAAATTTGATAGGTAATTAATTCTATGGTAAATATTAATTTAGAAATTCAGATAAATTTTTTAAATAGTACCAAATTATACCGACGTCGTAACAGAATTATCAAAATTTGTGCTCAAAGCAAAATACTGATTTTGGTAATATAATATCAATTCTTACTATGCAAATATTTCTAGTATCGATCATTAAGGAGAATTAATTAAGCGAGAAATGCCATCATGATCCCATTCATTTGATTTGAAATTAGATAGAACAAACTGTACTGTGCTGATAAAATTTTAAAGGTAAGGGGTGCTTTTACCTTGCTATAAAAATAATTGTTTTCTGTTTTATGGGTTTCTGAAAATGAAATTCTTTATTGCGCTACTTTCCACGAAAATCTGCTACCTTTTCAAACTTTTGCGCTAATTTTCACAATATTGACCCGGCAACCCTGTTTCTATCCGGGATTAATTGCCGTCTACGAGAGGCGCCTGATCACGAAAGGAGGACTCGTAGAGCTATCCAATAACAAGATTGGGGCCAAACCAAAGTACTAATTTTCTAATTATTTTCTGTTAACCGGGTGTAGTTATAGTAGTCCAGGAAATTCCTCTTCTATCAATATTGGGACCCCTACAATAATAAATTACAGACTCATGCACTTCAACTCGTACTTCACATGCTGATAAGTGTTTTGATTGGGAGAGGAATTAAATTGCATTTCTAAATATAACATTTATTACTGTTGTTGTCTGACATGGGAATACAATTTACACATTTCTTAATTTATTATTTTGAACAACATTTTACATATTTTTAAACATATAGCATATATTTTGTGTATCATTCATCGTACTATTATCCTAATGAATATAACTACTATCATGATGTTAAATAAAGAAGAAAATGGCTGGTTTCGTGTTTGGTTTCCCCCACTCTCATTTTTTTCAGCGAGACGCTCGTTTCTTTTAAGGGCTCTGCTGAGCCGACCAAAATAAAGCGGGTGATGCCAATTCAAGAGATTATTTGACTCCAAAAATCTGAATCCAAGTAACTGGATTATTTGTCAGGAGACGCAAGTGGGCATAAGTATTAAATTCAGAAAAAAGTAATTTGTATTTTTTTTTTTTAGGGAATGGCCACTTGAAAATCTCCTCACACTTAGGTTGGATATAAGAAGGACATCAAGTTGTCTTTTGAAACTTCATTCTTCTCCTCAGAGAAACGTCAGTAGACAAATCAGGAAAAAAAGATGCTCATTTAGATTGTTACGCTTACTGATTAGGTGAGTTTCCTTCGTAGTTAGATAAAATGCTACAAACTGCTGGGCAACGATTTTGACTGAAAAATTGTGAGTCTAGTGGACTTTTCCCTAAACTTTCCCTTCATCTATAAAATGTGAGACAAGAGCAGGGCTTGTTATGATTGGAAAAAACAAATATTCTTATATATATATATATATATATATATATATATATATATATATATATATATATATATATATATATATATATATATTGTTCAATAATCCCTTAGGCGACAAGGTTAGCTGGACCAAAGCGAGAACTTGATGCCCGAGGCTATGACTAATCACCCGCGTTATTGTGAATAAAGGAGCCTATTTCAGTGAAAAATCTGAGAGCCTACCGTACACGAACTCCTCCTTTTCTCTCGAAAAAAAAAATAATACTCTATGAAATACCAGGACACGACAATTAATATTTTGTTTAATCAATGAGTATATTGGGAGGCATTGTTTAACACATATTTTATATGTTATGGCATTTGAATATGATCCTAATAAAACTAAAAACATATCCTGCTGGGAGGATTTACTTAAAGAACTACAGACACAGTCTAGTTTCTTCCTCAAAAACCATAGAACCAATTGAAAAATTAACCCAACAAATAATATAAGGGTGAGTTGGTATTGAAAATACTTGCCCTCGTTGTTTTCTCATCCTTCATAATCTTCTAGCATTTATTACTTAAATAACAAATTCACACCACTCTTTTACAGTTTTTCGCTTCCGCTCTAGTACCCTAGAAAGGGTGGTTACCCGAACTAACTAGAACATATTTTATCAACTTGTGGGCATTAACGTTTGGTTTTAGAGGGAAAGGAGTATTTTTAGTTAAATAATTTAATATCAAGGCCAGGAAAACACTGAGTTGTAAATTTACGCCAATAAATAAGAAATTTGAAATAAATAACACTGTGTAACAAAATTTTTCTTTTGTCTTGTCCTTGGGTTAAAAGTGTTATTTCCCAAATGTTTGTGGCTCTATTAAATAAAATAAGTCAATTTGAATAAAAAACTTTGCTTTTGTGACTAGAAAATTGAATTTTTAAATTAGCCCATTTATGGTAAATAACATTACTTTGATGCAAATGGTGAAAATATTTTAAAGGTTTCTAGGGATATGTTTTTTCAGTTATGGTATACATTATATACTGTATTTAAAAAGTTATAGAAACAGTAATACAGTAGTAATAGCTATTATTTCCCTTATATTTTGTTTTTTTGCGACCTAGACAGCAAAGGCAGTTCTCTTACATTCCAAATAGATTTAGCACTAATTTGGTGAGAAATAAACTCTAGAGCTTTCTAGAACTTTCGAGAACTTTTTATATGTTTGAAAAATTTCTAGAACATTCGGCTAGGTAGATGACTGTATAAATACAAAGAATGTCTACTCAACAGATCAATTAACTCTAGCTGTCACAGCACAGATAGAAACTTTGATAGAAAAATTAGTCACACATGGTATCAAGAGGTTGTAAGCCTCCGACAGACGAATCTTGCTATGTCTGCGGCGAATTTATTAAGACAAGAGGAGAGAAAAAGTACTCTGTAAAGAGATATGCTAAAATGTGTAAGGCCTACAAGGAATATTTCAGCATGCCAGTCGGAGATCAAGACAAACCTTGGGCACCACATTTCACCTGCGAGCTCTGGAATTTAATATATATATATTTCTAATAGCAATACGTGAAAAGTATTTGTATATTTATACTTATGTTTTCATTTTGTTTTTTTTTACAGGATGGTACAGAGGAGAAAAGAGAGCTAAGAATTTCGCAATCCTAGAAATTTGGAGGGAACCAACTGACCACTCAAGTAATTGTTTCTTCTGCATAGTGAACCCTTTGAAACGTCGAGCTGGCAAAAATGCGCCTGTTATTATGTATCAAGCCTTCAGTCATCTCTTGCACAAGTGCCACACAGTTCTGAGCTCGCCGTGCCCACTTCTCCAAAGACAGAGCAGTAGTTCTTAGAAAGGAAAAGAGGGTCAGAAGAGGATGAAGTTCTTGATCCAGATTACAAAGGTACAACTGAGGAGAAAAACCCATACTACCCCAACCAAAAAGATCTCAACGACCTTGTCAGAGATCTTGGTCTCACAAAGTCCAATGCTGAGCTTTTAACTTCAAGACTCAAACAGTGGGATTTTTTAGATAACAGTGTGAAAATATCAGGTCAGAGAAAGCGTCACTAGTGTTTTTCAAGCTTTTAAACACGCCAAGATGAGCTTTGATTTTGTCACAATGTGACCGGTCTGTTTGAAGCAATCGAAATCGCCTATAACCCCAACGAGTGGCGCCTTTTCAAGGACAGCTTGTTCAGTAGCCTCAGAGCAGTGCTACTTCATAACGGGAACATAAGATAAATATAGTAGTGTCAACATCTTGCTAGATGCATTGAAATATTCAAAATCAAAATGGTTACCTTCTTGATGGGTCTCCAAGGCAGCTTTACCAAGTTTCCTTGTTATCTTTGATTTTGATATAGAAGGGCCACTTTGGCACACTACCATCAGCGGGATTATCCGCATCGGAACGAGTTTAGTGTGGAGAGAAACAATGTCAAATGGGAGCCTTTGTTGGACCCCCGAACAGTACTGTTTCCGACTCTGCACTTAAAATTGGGCCTTATGAAAAAATTCTTCAGAGCTCTAGATAAGGAGTCTGCAGCTTTCAAGTATCTCCAAGATTTTTTTCTAAGCTATCTGCGGCAGAGTTAGAAGCCGGGGTCTTCGTCGGTCCACAAATTAAAAAGATTATGCTGTGCAAAGAGTTTCCCGAGAAGCTCACTAGGACAGAAAAAGCAGCATGGGGCAACTTTATATCGCAGTGGTTCTGAGCTTCCTAGGTAATCACAAAGCAGAAAACTATGTATAGCTTGTTGAAAACTTGGTGAGAAGCTACGGCAAGATGGGTTGCAGGATTTCCCTGAAATTCCATATTCTTGACGCATATCTTGATAAATTTAAGAAGAACATGAGAGCGTACTCGTAGGAGCATGGCGAGCGCTTTCACAAAGATCTACTGGACTTTGAACGCCGCTATCAAGGATCGCAGAATGAAAATATGATGGGAGACTATATTTGGGGTCTAATTCGTGAAAGTAATTTACAGTATTAGCGTAAATGACGAAAAATTACTAATTTCTAATATTTAAATTGTTTCATTTATGTAATTCTAGAATAAATAAATGTTATTTTTGTATCATGTCGTTTGTTTATACTTTATGATATTGAAAGTTCAAATTCACCACTTCATTCCAGAGGGAATAGGTAAATTTCATATAAATATCATTATTCTGGACACAAAAGCAAAGTTCGAAATAAATAACAGTGTTTTTTTATGAATTCTAGACACAAGCAAATAGAAAATTACAGTTGCTACCCAAAGACAAAAATCTTGTTACACAGTGAAATTGGCATTACTATACATACGAGATTTTCTTCGTAATATTAATATTTACAAGGTAATTATCCTGTATAATGAGTGATGTGAATGAAATATATTATTTTATAGAAAAGTAACTCTCAGCATATATATATATATATATATATATATATATATATATATATATATATATATATATATATATATATATATACTCGGGGGCGTCAATATTTTCAGGTCATTTGTAGGAATATAGAAAAGACTCATAGCATATCAGAGAAAAGGTGTATTTAAAGTTAAATCGTTTCAAATAATCCTGATAATCCTTATAACAGGCATATTCAATGAATCCGCCATTAGCCTCAATGACTGATCCAAATAGGTGTCTAATTCCAGAATCAGATGGTCTTTTTGAATTTTGGAGATAATCTTTGTTATAATAGTTTAGTGGATGAGGTAATGTGAGATAGGAGGCCAAGTGTCTAGGATAATCTGGTCAAGATAATTGGCACGCATCCAAGCCTGGGTTGTTCTAGCCTTATGAGATGGTGCAGTCTTTTTGGAAGATGCAAATATCCAAGGCCTGTAAAAAAAGTGAAGGTGCATGACATCTCGTTCACTGCTAACGATTCCTAAAACCATCACCTTTGCTAGAAACTTATTAGGGATTAGAGATGGAACTTCGCTAAGTACACTACATAACAATGTCATCCCTTGAGTTTACCATTTGGCCCTGGTCGAAGTTTTTCTCACCACAGATAAACCAAAGCATCCCAGCTTCTTAATGTTTCGAAATGGAGAGCAACGTCTCAAAGGATTCTCTTTCGTATTACCTGTGCACTTACCTCTCCGCATCGGATACGACTTGTAACGGAAATATTCATGTACGACTCTTCTGATGGTGTATTCTGAAACCTTGAAGTCCTTTGCAAGAGCTTTGATCGAATTTCCGGTGTTTTCTTTCATTTTTCACGTACTTTCTGCACAAATTATTTTTTTCTAATGATATCAGGACCCTTTGCGTGTGTTTTGCGTTTTGCTGCTAATGTTGGATCCCTTCAGTAGCTTCAAGGTCTTTTCTAACTTTGGCAACGAAGGATCGGGCAACTTTCAGAAAGCAAGCGATATCTGTATCATTATGCGTTTTTATGGCAACGATTACAACACGCCTTTTTCATTTGCTTAATCACTTTTATGTCATTTATTATTAGTATCAAAATAAATTAAAAAATTAGAGCTATTCAAAGTGATGTCCTAAATATATTGACGTATACACTATATATATATATATATATATATATATATATATATATATATATGCATGTATATATATATATATATATATATGTATATATATATATATATATATATATATATATATATATATATATATATATATATATATATATATATATATATATATATATATATATATATCACTGAGTGGCAATTTTAATATTAAAACTTCTATCCATTTTTAACACCCCTATCACAATAAGAGGGTTGATTCGTAATAATGTTAACATTATAATACTTTGATTTAGGTACTCTAGTGACGAGTCGACCCATCTCTTCAATGTTTAGCATTCATACTTTTTGGACATATAAGCTTCCGTTTGATTCCGTATTTAAGCGGCCAAAGAGAACTCGAGTCTCATCTCTACTAATACCGCTTTTTGTTTATATGACTAGGAATAGGGAAATAAGTATTTTAGGGTCTACACTCTACGCTATACAACTTAAGTATTTCTGCTGTATTACAGAGATTGGGTTCTTTGTAATTTTACATATCACATAGAGTTCGAGCTAAACTACACATGTAAGTGAAGTCTTAAATTAAAAAAAATATATACCATTATCAAGAGTTCTTGTATTGAATATAAAACTTTCATAATCAAATCATGGCGACAAAGTAACCAAAATTTCATTTTTTAAACAATCCACCATATCCCGTTTACAACGAAATAGACTTATTTTATATATTAGACCAGTTTTTGTATATCATTTTATAAGTTTACTTTTTGGAACAAATCTTTAAGATAGGTGAAATTATAGCATAGGTCTTTGTTTATGAATTCAACCTTAACTTCTATTGTCAGTATATAAGCAAAGGAAATATTCAGAAGCAAGAAGATGAGCTACTTTACAATGAGCTTCCTTCAGGCTATCACTCGTTTAAATTCTTTAAAACTTTCATTTTCATAACTTTTATTAGAGAGTACTTTATTGTCCTAGGGGTTTAATACAATATTTAAAGTGGAATGATTAAGTTAGAAATTATATTTCTTTTTGGTTCGTAAACTACATTTGAGAATTTTCGCAAAAGCTTCTCTGAACGTCTTGTTGAAGAACGTATAGAAAAATGGATTCACCGTTGATGAGACGTACCCAAGCCACGTCACGAAGTTAATAACGTCATCGCCTATGTGGTGCATGCATGATGGACATGCCCCCACGACGATATTGATGATGAAGAAAGGTGCCCACAAAATAACGAAGGTGAAGAAGACGATCCCCAAAACCTGTCAAAGAGAGATCATTTTTACGTCTGTATCTAGAGCAGCTGACCATATACATACTTCTTGGGAATCTCGTTTTATTAATATATTAATATAGGAAGCTAAGGAGTCAACAATTACCATTTGTTCATTCAAGACACACACCTCTTATATTATGTATAACCTTTTGAGACGCATTTAGTGTTTATTATTAATATTCTTACAGTTGCTACACGCATGTTCCGTGGAAAGACGATTCACGGAGCCAAAAACAGCTTGAAGGGAAACGAAAACATTCGATGGTCAATGCTATAACTTTCTCTTAACTAAACTAAGAAAATGAGTTAAATTTTGAAATATTTTACGTCAAAAACGTCATTAACATCATTACTCTTCCAAAATGGTTGGATCGGCGGGTGTCTACGCCGTTCGTTAATGCGGTGACGGGAAATAAGTTTCCTGAAGGTTGTTTCCCAGAGCAGTGATTCCTTGTCACGAAACAAATGTATGCAGTATTTTTTGAAGGGTCTGAATGTATGCTAGGTAAGAACTTTGTATCGTAGTGGGTAGTTAATCGTGTTGAACTTCAGCATGATTCAGACTGTGTTGGTCAAACATGTTAACGGGTGTGGGCAATTATTACGTGACATACTCGTATACTACAAATATGATTTGACTCCATTCTGAATTCTTGGCATACGCCAAGATTGACTCGATATAAAACCGCCGTTTCTTTACATAAATAGCAGGATTTACTTTTAATTGCATATATTTCATCACTTTTATCAACAAATATCGGAGATTTTGAAATTAAAATTGATCAAATATTTATCACTCACAGAATTAATTTAGTAATGAGAGATTTGTATTGATAATTTGGAAATTGAGCTGTATAGGAATTGCAGTAACAAAGGTAAGATACACAACTTGCCAATGACACCATGATAAACCTAAATATACACTTGTATGGCATAATCCTTTTTATAATTTGTTTAATAAAGACAGAAAAGCTTTTTATAGAGGAATTTTTATATAATGAAAGTAGTAAAAAGTCTGTAATGCAGAGGAAAAAATTATTTTTATTGCCTCCCCAAATAGTTCACAAACCCGATCAAGCCTATCAGAAAAGGTACACTTGGCCTCATCTCGACAACATGCTAGGCGGTATATCTTAGCAGATCATGTTTGCCAACGGTCATTGGAGCGTAATAGCAATTTAATAGGGTTTTGAGAACCGTAGGTGAGGAGAGAAAATGCCCCCCTTGACCTCACTTGAACACAACCGGTCATTGTCTGTCCTCAGTGGGTGCAAGAGCGTTCATGTTTAAGGGCTCTTGGTATCCCTGCTTTAGCTAAGGCGGATGAGTAGTTCTACTACCAACGGCATCCTTGAAGTAGATTTACATAAATTATAGCAATAGTTGTGTGTCCAACATTCCTTAATTCAGCCACTTTCCTTCTGCTGGGTGACACAACCCGGCATCTCTTGTTTTTCCTTACTTTTATAAACTTTATTCTATCTTAAATCATTTTATCGATATATGACAGTACTACATTTAGCCATGGCTCACAGTCCCCAGCAGGCCTTTAGTGGTCGGATAGTGCTAAGAATCTCTAGGTTGGTAGTTAGTAGTTGTTTAGCTTGTTGTTGTTGTTATTTACTAAGATTCTCTGTCTATGAAATTTTATCAGGCATTATTCTTATTTTTTCTGGCGACATTGAATCTAACCCTGCCCCTATCCGTCGTAAATTCTCTAATTTATTCTACTGGAACATCCGTGGCCTCTATGGCAACTTGAGAGAAGCTCTCTGTTGCCTCAACTAAATATGATATTATTTGCTGCTCTGAGACTCTTGTATCAAATAGGAGACATACTTCAGAACTCCTTTTGATAAATTTTAATAATCCTATTCAATTTATGATAACACTCCTTACCTCGAGCGCAAGGCTTGTGTGTATATACTCGAGCGGGATTTAATGCTTCATGTTTTAGTAAGTATGAATGTGCATGTCATGAGATCATGATTATTAGAATATGCAGCCGCTTTAACATTTTTTATATTTTTAGCCTTTATAGAAAACTCAACTTAGATGACAGAATTTATGATTGCCTTCTAAACTCATATATTAATATTCAGGAGGAGGACAAGAAATCTTGCTTTATTTTTATTGTTGATCTGAATGCTCATCACAGAGAGTGGCTGAATTCAGTTTCGCCAACTAATCAACATGGTATTGCTGTTCTTGACTTTTCTGTTATTACTGGTTATGAATAGTTAGTTACTGGTGCAACTCATACATACGGTAATCGTATTGATCTCTTACTCACTGATGTGGGAGCGGTTGTTGAGTTTCAAACAACTGCACTAATTGGTTCTTCAGATCAACGAGGTTAGGCTTGTAAATCAATGCAGATTTCCCTATTCCAGACTTTACTATATCCAGGGAGGTTGATATCAAATCTAGAACTAACTGGGATGGGATTAACTTTGTTTTTAATAGTATTGTCTGGAAGGATATCTATAATGCTCTTTGCTCCATTACTGCATTGAATTTTAGGTTATTAGACTTGAAAAGTAGGTTTGTACCAATGAAAAATCTAAAAACTCGATCTCACGATAAAGCATGGTTTAATGACCAGTGTCGCCTGGCCTATCGTGATTAACATGCTGCCTCGAATCTTTGGTCTGATAACTGCTCTAGATTGTGTTGGGAGAACTATGTTGCGATGAGGAACACAGAAAATAATGTTTATAAAGAGGCTGAAAATGCCCATTGGAAGAATGTCCTCACAGGTGCGGCTCAGCCGCATATTTGGTAGTCAGCACTTAAATCTGCTTTGTGTGGTGTTAAGAATTCTATTGCTCACTTAATGAAGCCTGATGGTAGCGTTACATATCATCATCTTGATAAAGCCAGCAATTTTGCTGACAGTTTTGATTCTAAGCAAAGTAGGGAAGAGTTTCAGCTGTCATTAGACTGTCACCTTCTACCTAGTTTTAATACATTTGCCTTCAGATCCTCTGAAATGAAATTTCTTTTATCTAACTTGAAAGAGTATGGGGGAACTGATCCTACTGCTCTGTTTCCATTGATTTTAAAAAGATTTAGTAGCCATCTAGCTCCAACAATTGGCTGTTATATTTCGTCGTTCATTTCGTGAATGCTGGTATTCAGGCAACATTACCCCAATTCCCGAAGGATCATTATCATCTCCATATCCCAGTAAATATAGGCCGATTTCCATCACATCAATTTTATCTAAGACTTTTGAGCGTCCTCGGTCCAAACGTCTTACTGTATATTTGAGAGAGTTTCTTCCAGTGATTGAGTTTGGCTTTAGAAAGGGGTTAAGCACTGCTGATGCACTATTAGTGCTGGTACATGAAATGATGTCTGCTTTAGACAATAATTGTGAGTCTAGGCTTGTCTTTCTTGACTTTTGTGTTGCCTTTGACACTGTCAACCATAATGGTTTGATTTTTAAATTAAAATCTAATAGACAACAACGTCTTGTTGTCGATGTGTATTTTAGTCCTTATTCTAGATTATATTCTGGAGTTCCTCAGGGTAGCATTCTTGGTCCTTTGCTTTTTATATGATATACTAGTGACATGTGATTTAATATCACTAATAAAATTCTAGCATATGCTGATGACACCTCTCTCTATGCTCATGTTCCATCTCCTGCAATGAGACTGAGTGTTGCAGACAGCCTCACTGAAGATTTGAATAAAATTCCTTCCTGGTGTCTTTGGTGGAGTATAAAATTGAACCCTAGTAAGTCTAAGGAAATGATTGTGAGTCTTTCAAGATCTCTCATACCTGATCATCCCAATTTGTTAATAAATGGAACTTTGATGAACAAGGCTGGCCAGCTCAAGCTTTTAGGAATAACTCTAGATTCGAAACTCACTTTTGAAACGCATCTAAGATACGTGTCTAGGGATATCTCTCAGAAATTGGCCATTCTTTGTAAATCTAAGAAAATTTATGAGAAGGATGATGTTCTTCGCAAGTGTTTCTTTTCTTTTATTCTACCTCATTTTGAATATTGCTCTGTTGTATGAAGTTCTGCTGCATCTCATCTGAGATTGCTTGCTCGTGCATTTAATTCTGTAAAACTTTACTATCAGATTTAGACTTAGACATTGGGCATCTTAGAGATGTTAGAGCTCTTTGTATTTTATTTAAAGTAGTGAATGATGTGAATCATCCTCTGCATAAATTTTTGCCGAGATTTTATCAACCAGCCAGAGTTACTAGGTATTCTGAGACGGTAAATTCCATGGCATTCAAAATTGGTGGTCGTTCTAAATCTCAGTTTTTAAGTGCTTTTTACTGAGCCTATGTAGATTGTGGAATACCTTGCCCACAAATATTGTGACTGCTCTTAAGCTTGATAAGTTCAAAAGATTGGCTAATGTCTTTTTGTTGCGTAACCATGGGCTGTTTAATTCTTTTTCGTTTTTTTCTTGCTGTGCTTTGACCTGCACTGACACTTCTTGGTGGTGTAATTTCCTAAATTTTCAGTGTGGCATTTTGCATGGTCTATATAATAATAATAATAGTTATAATAATAATAATAAAAATCCCAAAATAGGAATCATGCTTCTGACGCTTTATTTATTTTATTCATTTATTCACATAAAAGCCAATAGAAAAACCGTATGAGACTGTCGTAGGTCAGAGAGGCTTCAATGACCTTCGCTTGCCCTCCCTAGACGCGAGCAAAGTCCCTTTTAAGTACGACGATATTCGAGTGTGTTTTATACCGTTGGCTGATTTAGAAAATAGATTAATGGCTTTTTATGCAGTTCTTTGATTTAAACAAGAGAAACAAAGTAATCTCTAATATTATACAAACAAATAACAGAATTCAAAAATACTTTGTACACTATGGGAAAACTAATCGTTCAGCAAAAGGAAATTAATTTACAATGAATTCTTCGGCACGAGCTATGAGTAGCACAATATTTACCCGAAAGAAAACGAAAGGAGATGATGAGGTGAAGCTTCGTAGTCGGAAAGCATCACGCTTCTTCGACGGTGATAGAAAAAATGTAATAGGCTTACGATTTTCCAAGAGGGGGAGGGGGCCTCGAGTGGCTGTTCGAGGGAATATCCTTACAGGGAACTGAGCAAAGCGCGTTATTCCAGAATGAGTCCTTACGTCCTTGACTGCCGTAGTTCTAAACAACTGATATCTTGCTTGCAAGGCCTTGGGGTACCAGAGAGATGCTTGTGAAGTGGCGCGTTATGTCATTTGGCTAGTTCCAATAAATCCTCTTGATTACTGCTTGGATACTGCGTAAGCAGTGCCTGCCTCGTGGTTAAACACTAATTTGCTCGTTTCCGCGATCGGAAATATATATGAGTTCGCCGGAAGTGATTTGGTTTGCCGTCGGAAGTAGTTCCTACTCCGATTCAAGGCACGGCGAGTAAAGGCTTAGCGCCCTATCGCTGATTTGGATCCCGGGCTCTAGCTAGACTCGTCTCGCTTCGTTATCGCCCCGGAAGTTTACTGAAAGATGCTGGTTGAAGGTCCGTTCGGTGGTTAGATACCCCCTTATGCCTCTTTTTCCGCGTGAATATATATATATATATATATATATATATATATATATATATATATATATATATATATATAAATATATATATATATATATATAAATATATATATATATATATATAAATATATATATATATATATATAAATATATATATATATATATATAATATATATATATATATATATATATATATATATATATATATATATATATATATATATATCTTTTTCTGACAGAGACTAACAAAAGCTTCAAAACGAACAGCAATTTTACCCAATTCACATGTCTTATGGTTGAATTATACGTCTTCCAGGTGACCTCTTCTTCACCCCAGAGAATGATCCTCTCTAAGAAACAGTTTTCTTTAGACTTGCAAGAGGGAATGAACTCGGTCACGTCCCTAATATCTCGAAACATAGCCCACTAGGAATCCATCATCCCAAAAGACATGGAAATTTGTAACATATCGTTTGAGAGACACGGATACGTGCCAGTTTCTCCACACCCTATATAGGTAGGTCTAGAGAAGATTTATCATCGCAACGAACTCGAGTTCATCTTACGAGGGAAAAGGAAAAACTAACAGCACACGTCAAAATATAAAACCTTGAACACTCTTAACCTATCATGTGATGCCACAAGTGACCTCCTTCTTCATACTTCGTGGCGCAAATATTGTGATATGGAAAATAAGATCGCACACAACAGCCTACACGCAAGAACGACATGCTAATTCAGCATTACACCTTTATCGTGATTGAAATTCTCTCCTTCTTGCTTCATGACACTCAAGACTTGATATAAGTAATATCAAACTAGTGATATGATATGAATAAAAAGACGAAGCGATTTCATTATTTTTACTAATCCATTTTGTCGTAGAATGACCCTGATATATACGTCACTTCTACCCAATATGCGTGGTTGCCCAAGGTCAACGCGTGACCTTGATTCTACTTTGGTCACGACAGAGATGGGGATAGTAGTGAAGGGGAAGGGGGGACGAGTGCGAAGGATTTTAAATTACAAAGATTGAATGTAGTTGGCCGATATTAACTAATGATGGCTCCGGCTATGAGGCATATGAAAAGTAGAAACAAAAATAAACTTTAATATATACACAGTTATACACATGAAATAGATTAAATGAAATAATGGCACAGATACTCTATGTATCCAAGGACCGAACGTACCAGCGCTACTCAGAGCGATAAGAGCCTCTGTGCAAACACACACAGGGAGGACTGGCCGGAATAGCCACAGATGATTCATCTCAGCCTGGCTTGGGTTCGAGGCTTTAAAAGATGTATCGGGGGATCAAATTGTTATTCAAGGGGATTTCACCTTTTGGAGTTTAACCTATGGTAGTAACACTAACTGGAGGGAGTATTCGTGTCAAAAGAAATGTACCAAAGCCAAGGATGGGCCAATTGACTGGGGCTCAGATCCTTCGGTATAATTCTAGCCTTTTGCTCGTAGAGAAAAAGGAGCGCGGTCGAGAATGAGGTGTTTCGGTGTAAAAGGCAAGCATATACTCTCGATGACCTATTGGGAGCAACACTATATAGGGACCAGCCAGATCCTTTACTTCCTCCGTCACTATGGGGGGGGGGATCTTTCCACAAACCAACACGGCGCTTAAGGGATGGGAGACACTTCCGCAGAGGTTTCTTGATAACACCCTGGGAGACGACAGAAGCGCGTGTTTGAGATTCCAATCCATCGCTTATTGCGGAAAGCAGTTTGATATTCTGACTGTTCTAACGATCTTCGCCCACGCGGACTGACCTCGAGCCTGACCTCGTGGTTTCGATGGGTCGCCTGGGCGCAAGGAGTCTATTGTCGACACATTTTAAATAAAAAGATCTCATGAGGAATATTCTTCCCCATACTTTTCAAGGCAAGATAATTTATACTATAGTGCACCAGCTGCATGCAAAATAATTAGTCACATTGTACTTTAAATATTAGCATCAATCATAGATGGTACTAAATTATTTTATTGACTTTTCCATTGTATATCATTTCGAATTTAAAAAAAAATCCCTTTCATATGCGTATGTTTATCAAACGTAATCGTTGCTATTGATCGTTAAGACCTTTGCCAATAACCATTCCCATGAATCTAATTCATTAAGAAAAGTGTGGTTTTGTCTTCCTCAAGATTGGTATTTGACTACCTCCAGAGGCTGGTTGTAAAGTAGTGAGTCGTTCATACTATTTCAGATTACACTTTAAGAACATTTTCATTTGCCCCACCGCCTCAGGCAAATACATAATCTGTTAAACTTGTTAACGCCAGACAGCGTCTCCATTCTATCATCTTCTTGCACCTCTAAAAGCCTCGACCCGCCAGAAAACCAGACAAAATAAAGACACATGAGCAAACATGTCTCAAGTCTTGAAAAGGTTTGAAAGTAAACTGGTACATAATAAAAGTAAAGTGGAGAGTGGTTATTAGGCAAAGTGGCGAAAGGAGATAGGTTGAATTTCAGTAGTTGCTGGGCGACCAGCCATTTCTGGGGTTTTTAAAGGCGATTTGCAGTCATATATTAAAGTTTATTTTTCTGAAAGGATCTCGCGCCTCTATTATTCGTCTAATATGCATTTTATTCTTTATTGTTTGTTTTTCAGTTGTTTTCTCTTAGTTGTGCTTCTATTCTTTTCTTTCTTCAGCAGTTTCCATTGAGGTTCCGGGTTTATTCTCGTAAGTGGTTTCCCACTCATATTTTTTTTTCCTGTTTATTCCTCTATAAATCTGGGGCATATCTAGGGTTCCATCTTTTGTGATGTGGATCTCTTTGTCTTAGGCTTTCTCTTCTTCTAGTATTAGTCACGATTAGGACGCCACTGTTCTACACTCTTTGCAATTTCCAGGTGTTAGTCTTGTTCAGTCTGTCAAGCGGTAGGTACTCGTAGATATAATCAAATTGATTTGAAAAGGCCGTTATATACATATCTTTAGTTTGTTCTCTCTTTTCAGGCCTCAGAGTTGGAACATTTTGAATAAGATGGTGTTAGTCATGTTAATTCTTTTAGTTACGCGTTTGTAAAAGCCGTGCCTTGTAACTGTCAGCCCGATGACTCTTCTTTCGTTATGGTAGCGATATATGTTGTTATCCACCATTCGTGCAGATTTTCCATTTTCGTTCAGAGATATTTGTTTTCTTGAATACACTTGTTATGTCTGTTTCTTGCGCACCCTTGAAGATGCGCAAAGGGACCCATTTCAATGAATCTATGATGCTATCATCATCTCTTTTTCATCTTCCCCCACAGAAAATATATGCCGTTATAGGTTATAGATTGTGGCTGTGATCCAATTATAGCTCTACATAGCTTATTCTACTAGTGTGTCGGTAGCCCTATCCTAGACCTACCTAATCCCTAGCCCTGGCAGTGTTTTCTCCCACCCACACAAGGCCTTGGCTCACACGTGCCTGACCTGTCTCTTGCTAAGCTCATCTTCGCCGAGTTAGCCGCAATGTTCGATATGGCTCCTGCTTGTGTGGGTACCTTTAGAGCCTTGAGCTTTCCTAAACAACACGCCATAAAGAGGGGTGAGAGAGAAAAGATTAATCCTTGTCTTGGTGTCAAATCCGAAATCTCGTCCTGTAAAGCTCTCTCATTGATAACTGTTTGGTTACTCTTGAAGTAGGGTTTTTTTCTTGGGATTACTGAAATCTTTGAAATAAGAATTTGAGAACTGCTATCCTTCGAACAAACATGGCGAAAATACAAACCTTAGGAATAGTTTGCAAAAACGCACATACATCAGGCTAGACATACCACCCTACATTGGCCCAATCACACAAGAGGATGCCATAAGCCATGACTCCCAGAAACAATGTTCAATGGCCTTCCGGCTTAAGTATTAATAGCAATAGGCTTTCTCTATCTTGGTTCCATCCTTAACCTTAAAATGATTATACTACTTTTATTATCTGCTTCAATATTATTAAAATTAAAAATCCTCGATTCTTTGTTTATCTAAAAAGCCACCCTAATTTATATAATTATACCTTAATTAAATTACTGTATAACCAACCAATCTATCAACCCCCCAACAGAACATTCGTTGTCATTTGTTTTCCAGCGTTAGTTAGTGGCTCTCACAACTCCAACGATACAAGTTAGCTTCGCTTTGTAATTTGCTCCTATTTGTGTTATTTTGTTTTTTAAATTTATAATGGGTTATGTTTTCCTTTAACTTCATTCACTTTGCTTTTAATCTTTAATATGGAAGTTAGATTAAATGGAAATTATTTGTCTTTTCCTTTTTTTGCAACATTAGACCAAATAGTGTTTTTAAGTAATTTTACATACTGTCATTTATGTTTTCCATGCCGCTCAACATTTATGTCTATTTTACTCGTTTATTTTAAATTCACCTGCTTTTTAATTTAAATTATTTAATGTATTTTAATACTTAAATGTTAATATTTTCTCCCTCTCTTTAGTCACTAGTGATGGACCAAGTTGTAGTCCAAAATGTAAAGTAAATCTTCTGGTTCCATAAATTACAAGGATAGGTATATTGAATTTAAAAGTGATGGCAAGCAATGAATGTAACAATGCATAATTGGACTCTAAGACAATGAGGTAAGAGACAATAATGGCCCCAAATTAGACCATGGAACACATTGTATATATAACTTGGTTATTAAGTTTATGGTAAAAATGGATATTATTTAACCACAAATAACAACTTATCTTCTAAGAAGGACAGGGCCGGAAACTAAAGAGTCGCCATTTCATATCGCGTCATAATATCTGTTGGTTGTTGACTTTTAAAATTATGTGCCTAGGAGGGGGGAGGGCAAATAATCGCTATTTAGAGTGTGGTTTAATTGTTTTATTAAAGGTGATTAAAGAAACCGGAAGGAGGTAGAATTATTGGAATGCCCCCAAATTCCAAGGTTTTGGTGGGAAATGTCTATTCCACATTACATAGACTGAATGATGGGAGAGTTATCTTTATTGCTGGGAACAGAACCACTACGCGGACTAATATCCATTGGGAACAGATTCGAACCTTAAACGAGTGGAGGGTGTTTTCGATATAAGTCACCCGGTGGCAAATGAGCCAAGTAAATTTATATCCAACCAACCCCGTCTCAGGGGAACTCTTTGCTTGCAATGAAAAATTGTCCTAATTGAAAATTAATGAAGAGTATTTTAAAGGATGGAAGTGTGAAGTATATTTTAGGAGGTTATGGAGTTTTCGGCGTGACACTATCATTAATTTGAATTAAGGCATTTTTTCCGTTGCAAGGACAGACTTCCCCGTGAGACGATCTGTACAGTAGTGCATAAATTTACTTAGTCCGTGTGCCACCGGAGGATCTATATCTGAAGCACGTAAAATTGGAGAATTATCAATAGGTAATAAGGGGGCAATTGCGTATCAGTGGCAAATTATAGAGAAATACCCATCACTGTCAAATTCATGACGAAAATTCCCACATACAAGTGCCATTTAAGATTAGATTTACCGATGAATGGCAAATTGAGATGGGTGAAGTATAAGTGGGAAAATCCGAACGAAAGTTACCTATCTATCAGTGAGAAAATCTGGAGGATAATTATATATTAGTGGCAGATTTCGGTGGGAAAATAACCTGGATTACCTGTTTCATAGGTGTAACTTCTTACCTTGGTGGCTTTCTGCTCCATCCTGAGATTTCTTCCATGTCGCTTTGAGGACACGAGACGCATAGAGGCCGTGCAAGACCTCGTCCTCCAGTTTGTCCTGCTCGAGGACGAGTTTGAATGCCCTCCTCGCGACCCTCTTGACGAAGAAGGAGAAACGGAAGCCACGGGGGCGCTCGTCGGCTGATGCTGACCAAAGACTGACCTGTAGAAAAATAGAAGAGCAATTATTATATTTTGAGTAAACCGCTGGATAATCCTGGTCTCAATTACTGATGGTTTGAAGTTCAAGTGGTCATGTTAATGTGCTCGTTTTCATGAGGTCATGTTAATTGCTTGATTTCTTGAGTCCATGTGATTGGTGAAGAATTCTGTCAAGAAAAACTGGTTCAAGGTTTATGGTCTCATGTTGTCGGTGAAGAACTAAGTTGTTAAGAACTGGCGGTTCGTGAGGTCATGTTAATATGCTCGTTTTCATGAGGTCAAGTTTATGTACTCGTTTTCATGAGGTTATGATAATGTACTAGTTTTGATGAGGTCATGATAATGTGATCGTTTTTATGATATCAAGATAATATACTCATATCGTGAGTTCAAGAGATGAGGGCTCAGTGCTCACGAGGTCATATTCACGAGGTCATATTCATGAGGTCATATTCATGAGGTCATTTTCATAAGCTTGGGTGATCTGTCAAAAATCCAGATGTCGACAACTGATGGAACGGGGTGGGATATTCATGTGCGTCATGTTCGATTGGTCATGAGGTCGAGGGGAATATGAATGCTAAGCACAGATGTGGTTACTTTTTTTAATTACACCCGCACAGCACGTTGACGAGATCCTCCGATCGGATGAGATTCACATATAGATCATAATGACGATCGCTGGCAAACTCAGAGGCAACAGTATCTTGCCCTCGTTGGTCGGAAAAGGTTAGAAAGAGTGATAGTACAGTTTTTCATACCATCAGCCTGCAGTAAACCCTTCTAGCTCCAAGAGTGAGCAACCCATTCCGCCAGATGGGAGTGTGGTCATGATAACCCTTTCAGCAGATTTCGGGATGGAAGAGTGATGTGTTAAGTGCACGACCCGAGGAAGGTGAGGGGGAGGAACGGCGAAGTTAGGATTGGCTATATATGTGTGTGTATCACTGCTACCAGCGGACACGCTTCTGGCTCAGCGGAGGGCCAATAGCCGGCTAGCTCCCTACGTAGACTGAAGCGCCATGAGGTCTTAATTTTCCTGGTTTATGGCCTCAGATTCGATCCGTCATTCAAAACTTGAACACTTTCAGGAGAGTTGCGCCGCTGTGGGGCCTCTCGCCCTGCAAGTTGTCAGCTTGATTTTTGCCTCATCGACCTATTTTTACACTCTTTAGATGGCCACTTCATTACTCTGTGATTCCCTTGTTGGTTTTCCTTATTAAATCCTAATCCAAAAATCTCTCCTTTGTCTTAGTGCAAACACTGCACACAGTTGAGCCACATCAATTGTGGTTAGCCACGGATGGGGTCATGGCTCAATGCGAGTTCGCGGAGACAAGCAGGTATGGAACCGTGGTTCGATCCACTCTAAAGTGTAGGTCATTATTTAGAAAGGCTTCAAAATCCAAATGTAAATTGGTGGTGATAGAAGCGTAAATCGGTGGTAAAAGATGTAAATCAGTGGTAATCGAAGTGTAAATGTGGGGTGAACATGTAAATTTGTGGCAATACTAAAATCGGTGGCAAAATATATATCGGCGGTGAAACAAATGGAAAACGTGCGTAAATCAATCCTAAAACGAGTACTAAATACATCGACAAAAGACCTAAAATTGTCTGGTAATATTTGTAAAACTAAAAACGTAAATAAACACCACAATCCTCAGCCATAGTCAAATTAATTGCCAGTAAAAATATGCAAGAAAACTTCAAAATCCTCACATAATTTAAGATAACTATATTGCCTAAACGTTTACATAATCTTCAATATAATCACTCCTTATTTTGTTGTAATAAAACAATTTAAATTTAAATTCTAAAATGGACTCACACTTAATATAATGGGGCTGATTATTGTAATAACGAGAAAATATGCAGAACTCTTCTTAATATTCCCCACAAAGACTAATCCTCGAGTATTAATTTCTGATACTCGGGTTTTGCCATGACCATACTTAATATACCAAGAGTAAACAAGCTTCTATTTTAGGGGAAATTGCTAGATTACATCTTCTGGAGTAATTAACAGAATCGTGACTTGCTAATATAGAGGACAGTCAAGATGGGTTTTTGGAAGTCAAATGTCCCTGTTATCGGGCCTACTTAAAATCTTTGAGGACTGTGGAGATACAACACGTAATCTCCTTCTAAATACATGTAACCTACATACGGATTTATATATATAAACATTTACAGTGCTATTCTTAAACTCCATTGTGTAAGACTACGACTAGCAATCATCACCAATGCTCTGCTCTGTCTTCTGTTCATTAGGCTTTTATTTGACATCACACACTGGCCGGGTCATAAGGACAAAATGAAATGGAGAAAGAACCTTCCGTATCATCATCTTCAGCCACCAGCGAGCCTGTAATAGACGCAGGCATCCCATTTACTAACGCTTGGCTTGAAAAATTCAAGCCATGTAAGATTTGTTCTGTACCCAGTACTGGACAATAAATTTGGAGGCGCAATTGGCAGTGCTGGCACTAAATATTATGCCACTATTACTTATTTGATTTTGATTTGGTTCACCTCTTAAACCAACGAGAGCATTTAGTGCTCAAGGTGAATTTGAAAACCATTTAATGTATAATCTTTATTCTGGAAAGTTGCATGGATTTGATTTTGTGCTTTATTAGCGAACCAATTAAATTTACTATATTAATTATATACGCAAAATACTTTAGTCACGCATAGAAGGATGGAATTTTCCACTTAACGGTAATTGCCAATGAGAAATAATAGGCTAATTGCATCTAGATCGCTTTGATTCAATTTAGGCTATGTGAGAACACTAGTTATATGTGAATTGGTAATTATGCTTTTCATTCCATGTTAAATTTGTAAACGCGCAGAATAAATTAAATATCTTTGATTTCGGTGAAGTTAATGGAAAGGCGGGTGTAAAACTTGCCGGGCAATGGAGTTAGTAGGCTTAGATGTAGAGTAACTCGACTATCAGTAATTGCAGTCATCAGCGGCGTCCTTGAAATTCAGTGAGAGATGGTTAGCAGCGGTTAGCAGAGTAGGGAGTCTTAGGGACGTTAGCCTTCTCGGTTCTTAAGGAAGGTAGTTGAACTTTGTCGTAACGTTAAAACTGCGTTTACCTCATTAAATAAACTAATATAAAGAGAAACAAACAAATTTGGTGCATTCGGAAAAGGTGACATCAGAATTAAGATCAGTGACATTAAACAGAAAATTAGATATTCAAGATATTATATAAATTGATTTTCGTGAGTGTGTGCGACGGGAATATTAAAATAGAATATACATAAAATTTTAAAGGGGTGGTGGTTAAACAGTAGAAGAACATTTTCGAAGAATATTTTGGATTTCCAAGGAGGAGAGACTATGTCTTAATCTCAGAGTTGAAAAAAAAAAGGATTAAAAATCTCAGAATTGCCCCTTTCCTGGTTTGACTAACGAACTCCGAGTCTTTCAGAAGTGAGCTTGTTTGGGGTATTAGAAGGCCCGTTAGCCCTTACTTTAATGAGAAAAAAACTCGACCTTCCTAGAACTTAAACCAAGAGTAATTGCATGCCTGCCCTCCCTGCCCCACTGCTTGCAGCGGTGTATCCTAACAGCCCCAGTGCCCTCAGGTGTGTACCTCCCCGACCGCAATGGAGGAGGGTCTGCGGCTTATCCTATTATTGCTTCATCTACCTCCAATAATTTATACTCAGATATCTCTTACTAACTTGCCGCCCAATACGGCCTCGATGAGATTGCCGTTTAAATTTTCAAGATAATAAAATCTTCCGAAAGCAACAAACGTCAGCGACGAATAAACGGGCAATGAAGTGAATAATTGACCGCCATATTCGTTTTGTAGCAAGTAGATTAGGCCTAGGTAGAATATCCGTCGCTTGGAGAAACCCAGTTTTAAGGCCATAAACGTTACCACAAAAAAGCGAACATGCTTGGATCAAAACTATCCTATAGTTGAGCTTGATTTACACCGTTAACACGTGATTTTTAGGTTCTCTCCATAGGGAACCTATGTATAATGGCTTAGCGACGTGCCCAAAAAATTGATTGTAAGACCACTTAGTTGATAAATTAACTCCCGAGATAATACATTGAAATTCCCTGACCCATTTTCAAACAATTTAAAAACGTTATGGATTGTATACCAATGAAAGGAATAAGTAATTGCGAATAATAATATTCCAATAGATATCAAATGGCTTGGAATTAAATTTTAATAATTGGACTTATTTTCACTGAATATATTTTCGTGATTTGCTGAGAGACTTTGTGCTGACGTATTTGAGAGAACGAAGTTGTGATATATTTTATGCTGAAGAATTTGAGACCGAGCATTGAAAATATTTCGCACTGATGAATTTGAGGTGCAGAAATTGCAAGACTTTGGTAGTGAAGAATTTGATAGAGGCGCTTACGACAAATTTTGGCTAAAGTGGACAGGGGGTTGTGAAAGGTATTTAGCTAGAAAATTTGAGATATTTTATTAAAAAGCAACTCTCTCGACTGCCTACTTTGACAAAATTCGCCGTAAAAACAAAAATACAAATACATAACAAACCAAACGAAGGCAAAAAACAAGCAAAGAAAAACACATTAAGAAGCAGAAAAGTAAGAAGGAAGCGCACACCGGCGTCGGGGATGGGGGCTACCCTCTCCCCCCCCCCTCCCTTCTCGCTGGGCAGGAATATGTGACCGACAACAAAGAGAGTGAAATATAATGGAGGAGAATAGACTCCTACAAAAAGTCAGATAGACCACAAGTCTCAGTACATGAATCCGTCCCGAGTAAAAAGGATAAGTTTTAGCGACCCCGCTAGACACGATAACGGAACAGGTAACGGGGGCAAAGATCGGAGCCTTAATTAGGCTCTCCCTAATTAAGGCTCTGTAGTCGGTGTGAGGAATGGCGAACCATAGGTCTGGTCGCTCAGTTCTCGCGGAATCTTTGGCCCCATCATCGGCGTACTCAGTCCCCGCAAACTTCACATGTTTAGCAACACAGATAATTTTCTCGACATCTATCCGGTTTGCAGCAACAGGGGTATCACAATAATGCAAGCCGAAGTTAGAGGAGAATCGAATGCCCCGATAGCACACGGGGCGGTTTGTGAGTCACTATAAATCACAATCCGGTCTCTCAACCGTGCACGACGCGTTATCTCCCGTGCAGAGCGATGTATTGAAAACATCTCTCCCTTGAAGATAAATGCCCGCCAGGTAGAGCCCTGCTGACTTTAAACAGAGGGGAATCGATGTGGAAACCGCCACCCCCCTGGGACCTAGTGCTATAACTATACACAAGTACGGCGGATCCAGTGTGAGAGGAAGTGTGTCCAAAAAATTCGAACGCAATACTCCCGGCGCTTTAGAAGCTTTGAGAGCAGAAGTGTAACGCCAAATAGTCAAGGTTTTACAATCCAGGGTGGCGTTCTGGGCAGAAACAGAGTCGCCACCGGCTTCAGTGTAACACAGAGATTTCGAAGGTGTTCTAAACTCTAAACGTAGTCGATGGCATCTGAGAGAAGAGCCGGGCTTGTGCCTACACGCGCATGATGCACTGTGTCCAGGTATGCCTGTGTAGACTACCTCGGCGAACAGTCCTGACTGAGATCCAACAAGACGGGCTAGGCATTCCCTATTGGCACTCGCGACGAGAGGACGTGTCACTCCTCCGTCTACCAAGTCTAACATTCTACAAAGGGGAGCCTCTTCCCGGTTTAAGTGGTGAAAGAGGTGATACACCTCTGCAACTTCTCCCAGTTTTACCCTTAGATAGCTCTAAGGGAGGAGGGAAGGGGGTGACCAACCCTCGTTGGGTTAGTCTTAGCATTCCCAGAGGCACAACCCTGAGGGATTTTGTTCGTCAAAGGCGACGAAGACGCCGCTCTCATCGAGGACGTTGGTGGAGGTTTGGCTTGATGACAAGGCTTTTCCTCCACTTGCCTAGAATCCTTCGGTGGGGGTTAAGGTGATGCAACCTTGCTATCGGCAGTCTCTCGTTATTTGGAGTGTCCTGAGTCTCCAAGTTATCCTTTTAAGCCTTTGACACCCACGAGAGAACCGAGGCTTGCTTAGTTTTGCCCTGCTCACGTGAAAATTACTTTTGAACTCCCTCGAGACGGTTGAGATGGTAACACTCTTCCACCGAGTTCCTATATCTCGAAGTCTTGGCAAACCGCCCACTAAATATTTTTAAGTCTAACCCGGGAATAAAGGTAACATAAGATAGGAGCTCCTCATTGTTTCTTGCCTAATGTTGGCTGGAACACAACTGTGATCACTACCTACTAAAGATAAGGATGTATTGACCCCAAAACCACACTGCGAGCCGAAGGATCCGGTACAGGATGATAGACAGGCTCACCCAGCGGCCCGAAATCCTCTATTTTTGTGAGAATTTCTTTCTCGAGGGAGACCCATAAGGTGCTACAAGAACCTTATGGGACTCTGGTAGACCTGGGGGAGTGCGGAATCTTATCTTCTCTCGTTTCACATTAGCTATTTGTATTCAGGTGAACAGCTTCCCCGGTTATAAGATTTTCTAAAACCCACCACCCCTTTACTTACTGAGGCGCGGAGCCCTTCAATGACCTTTCCACCTCAAGTGGGCTACGTATTGCCCCGCGCTTATTACGCTAATACTGTCCCTGGTCCGCAGGATATACCGTACTCTATGCTCTGACACTTGGATGTTCGAGGATGACTTTTCTGGTATATTTTTCAGCTGGATCTCGACTGAGTGTATCTACCAGGAGATAGATCACTATACCCTGGCATGTTTCTTCCTAATTTCTCCAACATCATGCGTCTTCAATTTGACGGATAAATTTGTAAATATTAGTTTAGCTTAGATCCTGGGTAGTGGAGGTTACCTGCCTTATGCTCAGTGCCGTTTCGGAAGTTTAATTCCATGCTAGGTGCTCTGCTCCGACTGGTAAAGCTTTCTGCAACTCCTCCCTTCGCAGTCAGCATTTCGCCATTGTGCATTTCTCTCTAGTGAAAGCCTATGAAAACATATGGTGATACGGTATCATAGAGACCCTCAACACTATGATTCGAGGGGACACCCACCAATATTCATTCTGCAATCTAAGCGAGATTAAAGCATTTGGGTACGGGTTGGACGAACTCTCTTCGGTTCAACATGGCAGGAAAAGGCCGTCCCGCAGGCAAATTTCCTCAGTGCAACACTCTTTGTCTTAAACATAAAATCCATAATCCTATCTGCTGCTGGAAGATGGGAGCGCTACGCTCTTTGTAGACGACATATTCCAACTCTGGAGCGTCGACTTGAAAGAGCATTGAACCGCATCTCTCGCTACACAGACGTGCAATGTTTTTTTTTTTCTTGGCCAAAACTAAGGTGGCGAACTTTTCTCGCCATTCATAGTTCCATCCAAAACTGGAGTAATTCCTAAGCGGGGATCGCATGAAATTGATATAACCAACCCGTTTCCTTGGAATTGTTTGCAACAGACGCTTTTTCCGGGAGGCCCATATTTGCAACCTTAGCAAATTTTGTACACGTTTCATGAAAATTCTTGATTTATTCAGTGAGGTTCAGCACCTGGAGTGTTCATATAGCTACTGCTCCTTCAATCTTTTCCATTAATCTTTCGAAGCTTGAATCTAGATGCGAGTTTTATGCATCCACATCCAAACACAAATTATGGAATGTGGACACGATCCACCACGCGTCCTTGTTAGGCTACCAGTGCCTTCCGCACGTCGCCAATTAAATCTCTTATCGATGTAGCGGAGATGCCACTTGCTATGCATCGTGAACAGTGCATTTTGGGTTTGTTTGTGCGGGCCTGCCGTCTCCTTCAGTCGTCAAAGGCTGTCATTGCAGCCAAGTCAGATCTCGATGCTGCAGATGCCCCGGATAGACGCCAAGCATAACCTAAGACTTTTAGCTTTAGGCCTTTGTAACTCCTGCGAAAGTTCCCTTTAGCTTTCGTGCCAATGAAGACTCAGGTTCTACCTACGAGACCTGATATTCCTTAGGGATTCTGCTCTATCAATTTTCCATGACTAGACTTCAGTTCCAGAGGCAGAGAGCACTTCAGCGACTTGTTTCGCTAAGCGAATTGTGTTACGGTCCCAACGATATTTCTTACATCACGCTTCGAAGCCTCGGTGAGCGAGGCTTGGCCTTTCATTTGGTGTTCTTTAACATGATTTCTTCTAAAAGTACCTTCTCATATCCCTACCGAAACGCTATTGCGAATGCGTTTCGCAAACCAGTAAAGGATTATTCCAACCTTGCTGGGTTTCGCCTAATTTCTCTAACCTTTTGCGTTTGGAAATTGTTTGAGAAATTTTTAAATGTCATGTTAGCTATTTTCTGCACAGCGATGGCATTTGTCTTTAGCACAGTGTGAATCCTGTTAGTTCCGTTTAACATGTATGTCCTTCTTAATTGACATTTTTGGATTTTGTTGCCATTTTATTTCTTGTTGATTTTGTTATAATTATTTATTCTTGCACAAGTCAATGTTATAATTGTCATTCAGTTGTACCTTCGGCAAAAAACACCCCCATAGGATGCCTCCTGATGAGATCATAAGACTCGCCGTGTTTTACGTGCTCACTGAATAACCCTTGTACTCCTCTCCCTCGCCCTTCCTTCGCCGCCTTTTTCTCTTTATTCCCTCCCAGGCTCGAAGGTTTGGGGCCTAATCATAGCTGAAGGACCCCCTTCTTCCTAAAACTTATTTACTCCCTCTGTCTGACGGTCGCTTTCTCTTTCTAATGCAGTTGCTCTTGAACCCTATTCCCAGTTTCCCATACACATTTTCCTCTTTCATACCTCCTTATCATAAAAGGATTCGCTGAGTGAGACACTTTCTTTACTTGGCGGTCATCATTTTCTGCCATTAAAAAATACGCACCCTGAAAAATGTTTTAAATAGTACAAATCCACATAGTTAGACATGTAAGTAAAGGCTGATGTATACTTTCCTCTAGTATTATTAACATCAATTTTGACCACATAATTTTTTAAACGGCATTGGACCTTCTAACCGAATGGTTGCTATAAAAAGAAACGACGTGTAAATAAATGGCATTTAAGCAATTAAAGTGGGAGATATTTGCCTACCTCGTTTAAAGGTTTGGAATGTTTTATTAAAAATAACCTGTGGTTTTAAGGATCCTGAAAAATGAAGAGCAATGATTCTTGAGATTTGCATTTACCATTGCCATAAATTTAGTTCGTTCTAAGTTCTGTAATGGATCATATGTTTAAAGTAAGAATGCGAATAAATTTGAAGTCGTTAACTTGTGGTTTGGTTAAGTAAAATTAGATTATGTTAGATTGAATTTGGATTAGGTTGAGTTAGGATTGAGTTTTAAATATGCACCAAGACTTATTATACCTTCGGTTGGAATCTATACGAATATGAAATCATCATTGAACTTCAAGTGTGCTTTGTAGAATAGATGAGCTTAGTAAAGACGATTCCCAGGAGAATTATACTCGATCTGATCGACATAATATCTCTTCATGGCTAACTTTAACGCAAGATCACGTGTATCTGTTGTCTCTTGTTCAAAATTTTTATTTATTAAAAAGACTTAAATGTAACGATAGGAGGAACCTCCGTAAAAAAAGATTTGGAAGTAAGGTTCGTAGGTAAAACGGTGAAGTTAGACAAAGGGAAATCTCCCGAAACAGCCAGACCTTGTTCAGAAATGAGAGAGGGTAGGCGTAAATATCTTCGTGCCGTCTCTTAATTTGATTTGTGATAGGGACACACGACGAGTCTTACCTTGAATTAGGCCGAAGCAAGCTGTCCGATGGACAAGGAGACGACCTGGCGCCTTCGTGCCATGGCGAATCCATTCTAGGATCGAGGTCATCTGCAAAAGGACTCCGATTAACCACTGACCAATAGAAAGACCAATAAAAGTCACTGAAGCTCCCCCACCCCACAAGTGGACACTGCAAACCTCGAACCTACGAAAGGACCTTGATGGGCCTTCGATCCATACAAGGAAAGGATCTCAAGAAACTACTCGCGGCTAATTTTCACTCATACTCTCCCGATCAACAATATCATTCATTCTCTTTCAGGAGCTTACGAGAGTGGTGCCACCAATGAAACGAAAGGATCTAGAAAAGAGTAAGAAAATGAGGTGATTTCATTGAGATTGTAAAGTATTAGATAAGCGATAACCTGACTGGGGAACTGAGGATATCTATCTTATCCTCTTCAGAATCAATATACAGTTTGTATGAGAAGTTTAAATGCCTATGTATATTTGCCCTCATTAGTCATGTCACGTTTTCAAAATGTTTTTGATCAGAGTAAATTAACTTATGATATAATTTTTGATGTTTTTTTAAAGAAGTGAATAATTTTGGATTGATTGCCACTTGGTTTCCTGTGCTGGTCAGGTTATAATATTTGTCATAACACGTTCGTTTGGAAAATTAAATATAGGGTAAAAATTAAAGTCGAAATGTTAATGATATTTTTTGTGATATCGGTAATTTAAATTAGATAAATATATAAAGTTAATAAGCTAGATAACAACGACGAAATTTGGCGACCCTGTTATGAAACCAAATTATTTGAAAATTCTTGAAATGTTGCTAAAATGTTTCATACATTATAAAACACTCGATAGGTAACTTAATCACTGCTTGTATTTACTTTTCCTCATCAATATTTGGTTACTAAAAAAATTGTCGTTTTTAGAAGAAATACAAATACGTTTTAAGAGTTGCTTTATGTTGCAAGATGTTTATCGATAAGTGTAGTAATGCATAGGCATTTTTAATCTGAATTAATACCTATGCATTTTTTATGCTAGCAATTCCTTGGTCTTCTCCTGTCTAGTGATTGTAAAGCTATTTTAGCTACAAAAATGGTGTTTAGAAACAACAAAACTGCCAGAAGGAGCAGTTCTAGAGACGAAAAGTTCTCGAGACGTTTTTGTATAAAATTGTTAAGCTAGAAGAAAACTGGGTTCTTTGCTACAATATTAATCTTCCCAAAACATTGTCTTGATAGCAAACGAAAATCCATCTCAGTTGGGTTCCAGCAAGCATTAGGTAAGGTCGAATAAGGAGCTCCTCCCTTATTGCTACCTTTCTTTCCCTAGGTAGACTTAGAATTATGCAGTGGGTGGTTTGCCAAGACTTCGAAATATAGGAACTCGGTGGAAGAGTGTTGCCACATCAACCGTCTCGAGGGAGTTTAAAAGTATTCTTTACGTGATTTTTTTATTTTTTTTTATTTAAGGGGCTATCTGGCGACTGCAGACTTAGGCATAAGTCGCCGTAAACAAACAAACTAGTTCTAGGCTACTTTAAAAAATTGAACAGGAAACAACAATAAAAAGAAATAACAATAACAATAACAAAACAATAAAAAAAATAACAAAAACAACAACAACAACAACAATTAAGCCTGGTTAAATAAAAGGGAGAAGGCCGGCCTCCGCCAAAAAGTCAATAAGTCCACGAGTCAAAGTGCACGCACTCGTCCCGAGTACAAGGGACAGGCGGTAGCGACCCCGCCCATCCCGGTACCGGGACAGGTGTCATGCGCGAAGATCCTCCAGACTGGGACATTCGACAAGAATGTGCCGAACAGTCTGGGGGACGACGCAGTCGTTGCAATAGGGCGCAGGCGAGCGCTCCTTCAAATAGCGATGCGTCACACGAGTGTGCCCGATTCGGAGACGACAGAAAGCAACCTGAAGCCGCCGCGGCATTGGGGGATAGGTCCATGGGAACAGTAGCGACACAATGCCACGCAACTTTAAGTTCCCTTCGCCCGTCTCCCATCTTCTTTGCCAAGCAGTCCGAAGAGCTACCCGTATTTCTGCCATGTAGTCAGTGTGAGGAAGAGCGAAACGCTGGTCCGGACGCAGAGTCCTGGCAGACTCTTTGGCGCCCTCATAGGCGCACTCATTACCCGCAATTCCTTCATGTCCAGGAACCCAGCAGAAGATAATCTCGTCATCTGCCCGGCTCGCCAAAACCGTGGCGTCACGGATTTTGTGAACCATTGGATGCGGAGATTCCAATGCCCCGAGAGCACTCAGGGCGCTTTGTGAGTCGCTATAGATCACAATCCGGTCTCAAAACTGGGCACGTCGCGTAATCTCCCGTACCGAGTGGTGTATTGCCACCAGCTCGGTCGTGGAGACAGACGCAGCGGATGGTAGAGCCCCGCTGACTTCAAACAGAAGGGATACGGCGTGGAAGCCGACCCCCTCTTGGGACTTGGAGCCATTCGTATACATTGGAACGGTACCAGCGTGACACGATGTGTGCTGCAAAAGGTCGAACACAATACTCCAGGCAGTGTAGAAGCTTTGGGAGGAGAGGCGTGGCGACAAATAGCCAAATGTGGTACCCTACAGGGTGGCGTACTTGGCAGAATCAGGGGCGCCACCGGCCCGAGAGCAATATCTACCTCTCAAAGGAGTTTCCTGGCCCTAAACCCAAAGGGCATAGGGTATGACTGGCGTCTCTCAGCGGCATAGGCACCATTGAGATCAGCTGCGGATGCAGTGAGAGCCGTTGGCGACTGAGGGAGGCACCGGGCTCGCGCGAACAGGCGAGTGATGCACTGCACGCGCGCGAAAAGCGAGTGGCATCTCCCCAGCATCGACCAACAGGCTCTCAATGGGGGAAGTGCAAAAGGCACTGGTCGCAAGGCGAAGGCCGGTGTGGTGGTTCGAATCCATCTTCCGCAATAAACGCTCGGCTGCAGATGCATAAAACTCGCATCCGTAGTCAAGCTTCGAGTGAACAAAGGATCAATAAAAAAGTAAGGCAGTAGCCTTATCAGCGCCCCAAGCGCTGAACGTCACAGAACGGAGAATGTCCATGGCGCGGGTACAAGAGACCATAAGGCTGCGAATATGAGCCTCCGAGGTGAGGCATCGGTCGAATACAAGACCAAGGAAACGGTGCGACTCAACCACATCCAGGCGCACCCCATTAAAAAACAAATCTGGGTCGGAATGAAGCAGTGTATGGCGGCAGAAGTGCAACACCTTACTTTTAGCCAAAGAAAACCTAAACCTGTGCGCTTCGGAATAGCGAGAGACGCGGTTCAATGCCTTTTGGAGACGACGCTCCAGAGTTGGCATCTGGGCCGCGCCAAAAGAGATCGAAAGGTCGTCCACGTAGAGCGTAGCGAGAACATCTTCCGGGGGGCACCAAGGTGATGCCGTTGATGCTCAGGGCAAAGAGTGTGACACTGAGGACACTTCCCTGCGGGACACCCTCTTCATCCTCCTTTGGGCCGGAGAGGGCTCCCCCCACCCGTACGCGGAATCGACGATCTCGCAAAAATTCATATATAAACATTGGGAGGCGTCCCCTCGCCCCCATCGTGTAAAGAGTCTCCATAATACCGAATCGCCATGCGATATCATAGGCCTTCTCCAAATCGAAAAAGACCGTGGCGTAGTGCTTTCCACGAAGGAAAGCCTCGCAGACGGCATTTTCCAGTCGAAGCAGAGCATCCGACGTGGAGTGTAACTTACGGAAGCCGCACTGTGCAGAAGACAGATGGCCTCCGCTGTCCAGGAAAAAGGCTAATCTAACATTTACCAATTTCACCATCAACTTGCACACGCAAGAGTTCAGAGAGATTGGGCGGAAACCGGTCGGAGTAAAGTGATCTCTCCCCGGCTTGCGAAAGGCGAGCACAGTAGCGATTTGCCAGGAGTCTGGGAGAAGACCTTTTACCCAGATCCTGTTGAACAAATCTAAAGGAAATACCATGCCTTGCTCACCCAGGTTTCGGAGCATGGCGTACGGGACATCGTCCGGACCATGGGTGGTGTCCGCGCACAATGCGAGAGCGAAACGCAACTCACTCGCAGTAAACTTGTCGTTGAAGGGTTCTCCGCCTCTGGAGGTAAAGTCCAGCCGGCGGCCTTCCGCGACATCACAACGTGCATTGAATTCTGGCGGAGCAGCATCATGGCTAGAGAATGCGGAAAAAGCGGTCGCTAAGGATTCCGCCACCGACGCGGGGTCCGGAATTGCGGTCCCATTCTCCTGGAGAACGGTAGGGGGGTCCAGCAAAAACCTGCCCCGAATCCTTTTGAATCGCTTTCACACCCAGCTAAAGGGTTCTTCCCGTTAAGTGAAGACACGTATGCCCGCCAAAAAGAGCGGCGGGCGTGCTTTGAAATATTCCGGAACCTAGCCCTAGCCCGACGAAATTCAGCGACAGTGAAACGTTCGGGCGGCGCTTATAGCGCATGTAGGCATAACGCTTCTGTTTGAGGGCCGTCTCACACTCGGCCGCCACCATGGGAGTGGTCGGCGTGCAAAACGGCAAGACGACCTAGGAATAGTAGTCAAGCCCATGGCGATGAGGTTGCCGGAGAAGAACTCAACGGCCTCATCTACCGACCTAAACTCCTCGACTCAGATAGAGAATTCAGTCATTTCCTAAAATGCAGGCCACCGCGCCCGCGCCAAGCACCACCGAGGTGGTCTCTCAGGCGGTAGTTGCCCTGAAAATGATATTTGAATAGGAAAGTGATCACTACCATGGAGGTCATCGACCACCTGCTAATCAAAATCAGGCTGTGCATCCGAAGAGCACAAAGATAGGTCGAGGCAAGAAAATGAAGCGGTTCTCGTACAGTGATGCGTAAACTCATCCACGTTTAGGACACCCATCTCAATCTCTTCGATCAGATCGGCAAAGACTTGTCCCCTGGGATTTATGGAGTAATCTCCCCAGAGAGGATGCCTGCCGTTCAGATCTCCAAGCAAGATATAAAGCCTCGGGAACCGTGCTACAAGGCGGCGAAAGTCCCCCGCGTCGAAGTCAGCTGACGGTGGAATGTATGCAGAAATCAGAGTATACTTCCTATCCTGGTGCAGCTGCACACCCACTTCCTTAAAGGAGGTATCTAAAAAAAAAGAAAGAACGGAGACATCATGCCGGGTGTAAAACGCGCATCCCTAGCCCAGTCATTCCGTGGTGGTGGGGTTGCAAGACCCTTATACCCCAGAAGGGCGGGCAGGGGGCACGCGCCTAGCATGGTCTCCTGCAAAACGATAGCTAACGGGGAACGGGATGAGACGAGCCTCCGCAGATCCTTCCATTTGGCCCGGAGTCCACGGCAATTCCATTGAAGGAATATGCCCTCCAGGCCTAGCTCGGAGGAGACGCGGGGGCCCTCCTCGAACTGAAGACCCTCACTAGAATGGCCGTACGCTTCCCGGGGGCAGAACCCCGGGCGCTGTTGGCCAGACAAAGCGCTGAAGGCGCTGTCGCCTTCGAGGACTTATTAGGGGAGGTTGGGTTCGCCATGCGAGTCTTTTCCTCCCTCCGCCTCGAAACCTTAGGCGGGCATTGCGGCTTCGGAGGCGGGGGGCCCTGTTTTCGAGGAACTACCGTCTCCGAGCCACTCGCTCCACCTCGAGGCGTGGGTGAAGGGGCCGAAGCTCCTTTGTTGCTGTCCTCCTTTCGGGGAACAGCTTTAGGAACCCAGGAAGATGGCCTAGCGACCATCTTCAGGGGTGTTGCCTCCTGTGAGTCTAGCGACTCGGTGGAGGCGCATGGGCGTTTCGCCTTACGGGAAACGGTCACGCTGGGGGAATAGGAGGGAGCCCTGGTTTTAGCCGGGGCAGGGTATGAACCCTTTTGGCCGCTAGCTTTACCAGGGGAGCTCCCGGGTTGGGTAGAGCCCGCAGAAGGGCTCCGAATGGGCGCGGAAACAACCGTGCTCGTTGGCCTGGATGGGCCAGGAGCAAAGGGTGCCTTTCTAACTATTGAGGCATATGACGTTTCAGGCAGAGCCGGGGGCGCCAGGACCAAGTCCTTTGCCTCGCGGAATGAGAGTCGAGATTGGGCCTGAATAGCCAGGATTTCTTTCTCAAGGAGATATGCACCACATTGCTTCGCAGAAGCAGGGTGCGGCTCTCCGCAATTGACACACTTGGCCACACACGATTTCGGCTTATCGTGTGCGACCCTGGAGCAATTTACACAGACTTCGGGTGACCCCGACTTTGCACGTCTACATGAGCGATTCGTATAGCCGAAGTGGTGAGAGTAATAACACCACCGCGGCAGTGGCACGAATGCCTTCACGCGATAGCAGTACCAACCGGCACGCACCGACTCAGGGAGCTTGTAACAGTCGAACGTGACGAAGAGTGTAGTGGTGTGTCTCGAGGCCCCTCCCCGTTTTTTAATCACACGTTCGACCTTGACCGCCCCATGGTTGGCCAGCTCTAGGGTGATGTCCTCAATGGAGTAGTCAACGAGTTCCCTAGCATAAACTACTCCTTTTACAAAGTTCATGGTAGAGTGCGGCGTCACACTCACCGGGGTGCCATGAAGTGTCCGAAGAGCACTTATCTTGGCCGCCTCGGCGGGATTCGCCAGAAGGCTCCCGTCCGAGAAACGGGTCACCTTCGGCTCTCTACCAATTGCACTAGCTAATCCTCTCCTCTGATGGATCATGTTGCCCTTGGACAACATGCTGCCATCAGTGGAGCGAATAACGAGGAAGCGTTTGAAGCCAGCGGGCTCGAAAACGCCAGGTAACCTCTGAATCAGGGGCCCCGATGTCATCGAGACTCCGCCCTGTGCACTTTTGGTCTTTGTCATCGTCAGGAGCTCCGTACCCGGGAAAGCAGAGGGCCCGGATGTGCCGATCTTGGCTTGGTCGCTTGCCAAAGTGGCAGCAGACCCATCCGTCCCCGTAGCCCCCACGGATTGAGAGGAGCCCCGAGTCTTCTTCGTCTTTTTGGTCCTTTTCTTTTTTGGAGAGGAGGGCGGGGAATGAACCCGCTTCTCACCCCCGCCGGTAGAAGCCCCCAGGCCAGATGGACCGGCCTCAGCTAGGTCCTTCTCCGAAATGGAGAAGGTCCTGGTGGTCGCAGGGGCATCATCCGGAGGAGATCCCTCCCCTCCTTGTACTGCCTGAGAATCCCCATCCGTTTGAGGAGGACCTTGCATAGGGGTGGTTTCGGGTTTGGTGCTTGGCGCTGAGCCCGGATTTCCCCCCATGGAAGGCCCTACCGTCTGAGGCTAGTTTTCCTTAAGGACCATGTCTATTACAGGAGGGGCCTGGAGTTGGCCATCCCCTCCCAGGACATCGCAGGTCCCCTTGGCAGCGTCATAAGTCTTTAGTGGGGAGGCATAGGCCTTGACCCCGGCAAGGTTTAGTATTCGTGCCAGCAGGTCTTTTGAGGGAAGCGACCGAAGGGGCCTGGCTTCCCTCTCCCCCCTAAGGGGGTTTGCCCTACCGAGCCGCTTGCACGAGGGGAGGTCGGCAATGGGCTGCCTGCTGGCTTTCTTGGCAGTCCCCTTAAAAAGCAAAGGAGGGAATGCCGCTGGAGATAGGGAGGTGCCCGAAAGCACCTCCATAGAAGGGGGTGAGGGGGTGTTCCCTACACCCGTAGGCGTAGGAGAGGAGTAAGCCTCCTATCCGGTTAAATAAGTATGGAGGGTCCCCTGTGCAAGCACAAGGGGGAGACCTCCATTTTCTTGGTGGAGCTGCCCGAGGGCGGCTCCATTGATGTTCTTGGGGAAGTTGGGGGGTTGGGTTTTTTTTTATTTACATCATTGGGCATGGTGACTCTCTTTGTTTTACGGGACGCAATCGCTCACCACCTCCTGCAGTAGCATGCACTGCAAGAGGTGCTTACAGGACCGGCAGAGCCAGGCGCCGCCATTTGGGACCCCTCCTCCCGGCTGGTGGCCTTGCAATCTTTCGGCATGGCGGCTCCACCTTGAACACGGCGTAAAAAAGATAGATTTTGAAGACGAGAGGAAAAGGGATGTGAGGAAGGTATGGGTGGGGATGAAGCAGGTTGTTAAAACCCAACCACCCCAGACCGGAGCTCAGGGGTTATATGACATTGTCTCCTACCCCCTCAGCCCCGATCCGGGACGATTGGCTGAGAAGAAGGTCAGCTTCTCCCCTGTGAAATTAGAGGTTGACCAGAGAAAGTTGTGGGAGAGCTTTTGAGAAAAGCGACGAGGTAGGATAGGAATACAGGCTATCTGAAGGAAGGAAGAGAGGCTAAGCTGAGGCCGGACGGGGCGCTGGATCCCGTCAGCACGGTGGCCAGGATGGCAAATCGCCGTGCCCCTTACGGGGTCTTTACGTGAGGAGAGAAAAACTAAGCGAGCCTCGGTTCTCTCGCGGATGTCAAAGGCTTAAAAGGATAACTTAGAGACTCGGGAGACTCGCGACACTCCAAATAACGAGAGACTGCCGATACCAAGGTAGCATTACCTCAACCCCCACCGAAGGATTCTAGGCAAGTGGAGGAAAAGCCTTGTCGGCAAGCCAAACCTCCACCAACGTCCTCGATTGGAGCGGCGTCTTTGTCGCCTTTATCGAACAAAATCCCTTAGGGTTGTGCCTCCGGGAATGCTAAGACTAACCCTACGAGGGTTGGTCACTCCCTCTTCTCCTCCCTTAGGAACTATAGGAACTCGGTGGAAGAGTGTTGCCACCTCAACCGTCTCGAGGGAGTTCAAAAGTATTCTTTACGTGAAGAGAGAAAAACTAAGCGAGCTTCGGTTCTCTCGCGGATGTCAAAGGCTTAAAAGGATAACTTAGAGACTCGGAGACTCGAGACACTCGAAATAACGAGAGACTACCAATACCAAGGTAGCCCCACCTTAACCCCCGTCGAAGGATTCTAGGCAAGCAGAGAAAAAGCCTTGTTGGTGAGCCAAACCTCCACCAATGTCCTCGAAGAGAGCGGCGTCTTCGTCGCCTTTGTCGAACAAGAGCCCTCAGGCTTGTGCCTCCGGGAAAGCTAAGACCAACCCAACGAGGATCTTCTGCTTGAAGAAGTCCTCTACTGATGCTTAGAGCTATCCATAGAGGTCAATTTGCTTCAAATGAATCACCATGGACTCCGGTAATCCTAGAAGAAGTTGGAGAGGTGTATCACCTCTTTCGCCACTTAAACCGGGAAGAGGGTCCCCTTTGTAGAATGTTAGACTTGGTAGACGGAGGAGTGACACGTCCTCCCGTCCCGAGTGCCAATAGGAAATGCCTTCCTTTGCATTGGTGTGATATGAAAGAAGTTATTCATATAAGCAAATAATTACTGAAGACCTACTTATATGGTTAATAATTGTAACGTTTGAATGAATCTCTTAAAAAAGTAACCATCACAGGTCGACCAAATGGTTGTCATCCTTCTTCGTTGCAATTGTCACTCCCCCGAGGCACGCAACCTCTCCCCCCCCAAAAAAAAGAAATGATGACGTTAAGTTGGGAAGTTCTTTCTCATCCTCTATATTCAACCAACCTTCCAACATCTGATTGATATTTCTTTAGATCAATTGAACCCCAACTGAAAGGTAATGTTTACTTTGATATAAAGGAGGTTACAAAGGTTATTAAATCATATATAGTATCAAAATAAAATTTCTTCCAGAAAGGTATCCAATGCTAAGTTATCCATATTTAAGATGATTGCCAATAAAGATGGAAACTACTACTTTTTCCTCAAATGGGAAAATTAAATTAAAAGTGAGTGCTACAATTTTGATATGCAAACCTCTCTAAGAATAAATCAAAAAGTCGTCTGCGAAGAGTAGTGAAAACATCTTCGGCAATATTCACCCAAGTGATACCGTTCAGGCTATAGGCGAAGAGGGAAGCTGCGGATAATCCCTTGCGGCAGGATCTCCTGTTGCTTTGCAGGTCAGGCTGTAACATAGACAATTTCCCCGCAAGGGCGTACACTGCGTAGCCTGTTAAATTAGTATCTGGAGGACCTGCAAATCCTCCTGGCTTGAGTGCATATTAGGGAAGCATTGTCACAGGGTTGATTTGAACTCACTGATGGAGCATGGGAAAGTTATTCGTGCGATTTCCCTTTGTTCCTTGAAAGCCTCCCCCCCTTCCCTCAACACACACACCGCTGGTGGTCCTTGCTACGGTAGAAAAGCCCTTTGAGTTCTTTTCCGGCTATTCCTAGAAGATCTGGCCGATTTTCACGCCGACCATTTCCATGGTAGTCAGCTGAGTGTAGGACAGCCCTCAAACAGAACGGCCATGCTTACATGCGCTATTAGCGCCGCCCAAAAGATTTCACTCTCGGTAAATTTTGTCTAGCAGTGGCTAGGTTCTAGTATATTTCAAAGCACTCCCGCGGCTCTTCCTGGCAAGCCTATCTGTCTTCACTTAACGTAGGACCTCTCTAGCACAGGTATGGAAACAAGTCAAAAGGATCCAGGACATGTTTGCGAATGAAGCTTGCCCCTCACGTTCTCCAGAGAATGAGACCGCACTCTTGGATCCCGCATCCCTGGCGGAGTCATCTGCGACAGCATTCTCTAACCGGGATGCTGCTCCACCAGGATTAAATGCACGTCGTGCTATCGCTGAAAGCAACCAGCTCTATTTTACAACACGGGGCACAGAACCCATTCAACGGTATATTTACATAGAGTGAGTTGCATTGCGCTCTCAATTCATGCGCGGACAATGTTCCGTATGCCATTGTTCAATACCTAGTTGAGCGAGACATTGCCGTTCTGTAAATTTGTTTAACAGGATCCGGAAAAGGTTAACTTCCCAGACTCCTGGCAAATAGCTACTGTGCTCGCATTTCTCAAACTGTGGAGAGATCAGTCTACCATGAGTGGTTTCCGCCTAATCTCTCTAGACTCTTGCGTGTGCAAGTTGATTGAGAAATCGGTAAATGATGGATTAGTCTTTTTCTTGGAGAGCGGAAGATTCATCTTTTCTGCATTGCGTCTTCCGCAATTTTTATTTCACATCAAATGCTCTGCTTCGACTGAAAAATATCTTCTGCCATGCCTTCCTTTGTAGACGGTACCATGTAAACACTCTACATGATAGTGGCGATGGGACACCTCGCCATCCTTAATCCGAAATTATCTATTCCGCCTACGGGTGAGGGAAACCCTCTCCAGCTCAATGGAACAGGAAGACGGTGTCCTGCAGTGAAGTTTCCCCAGTGTCATACTATAAGGGCAGCTCAAACTAGCCGCACGATTCATCATATTTGTCGACCTGTTTCTCTCGCGCGCCAACCTCGAGACCATAATCTGCGAGTAACCTACGACTGACTCATCTTGGGAATGTGTCAGTTCTCGCGAAAATTACGAGCACGCGCGCCGAATAACCTACTAAGCTACTATCGGAAAACAGTGTATCTAGCCCCCCGACTGCGTGACCCACGTCACGTACGCTTCCCTGACGAGCTCGTATAAATAGGGGCATCCTTCTCTACTCGGGAGAGAACTGTTCTGGACATTGTTCAGCGAGGATCTTCTGCCATTATGCCCTGCCAGCTTTGGCGCTGATTCCTTTTGCGGCTACAACGAATTTTCCTGTCTCCAGACTCGTACTGCATTTGTTCTCCGTTGGGAAACCGATTACTGTGGACTAGTTATAGGTATCCTTCGTAATTCTACCACCTCTGACCTTTGGTACTTCGCCATCTCGATTACCTCCACCCTTGGATACTTGACCATCGAGTCTTCAGTCATCCGTGGATTTGTCGTCATCTAGGCCTCATTTACCCGTGTGTCATTCATCCTCTAGATCACGCCACCCGAGGGTCCTGCGTCATCTCGATCATCGACTCCACCCGTTGGTCCCTGGTCATCTCAATCGTCACCACCTGTGTGTTCTTCGTCCCTTGAATTTGGGTCACTTGGGTGTCACTCCACTGCTTTTGTATCGGTATTTGGAATATATCTTCCCTCTTATGACCTTTAATTTTTGAAGTGCTCGTGTCGAGACATTTGGAGTGGGTCATTACTTTTTTTTAGGTTTGGCGATTGCCACTTGTCTGTGATTTTGTTATCCCGTTTTTTTTTGTATATTTTTCCACGTTAAATTTTTGCCCCTTTTTATTTATATTCTTTTGTCTGTTTAGTTAACTCTTGCGTATCATTTCATTTTGGCGTGTACTATTCATAACGCTCGTGTTTTCTACTTTGCAGGGTTAACCTGCTTACTTATTTTGGTGTTTGTAACCTATTCTTAAAACTCTATCAACCTAACTATATTTTTTTTTGACTGACTCTCGTTTTCTGTCGTTATGTCCCACATTAAAGAGCTTAAAGACCAGGAAGTGGAGCTGGGCTTCACTTGTAATAAAATTGCTCAGTATGTCCTCCAACAATAAGCGTTTGAACGTGAGGAACGTGAAAAGGACCGCCAAGCAAAAAGGGAAGAACGTAAAGTCCAGAGGGAGCAAGAGGATAGAAAGCTTCAACTTGCTAAGATCAACTTGCTCGAATCTCCGACTCCCAGCAGCCTGCTCCTCTTCAGTTTACTGATCCGGTGGGTAGACCTAAACTTTCTCAATTACAGGATGAAGAGAGTATCACTTCTTACCTCAACCGATTCGAGAGGGTTGATGAATTGCTCAAAGTAAACCCCGAGAGCTACCTGTGAGTTTAGGAAGTTTACTCACCGGTAAGGCTGCTCATTTTTATACCTCTCTGCCAATAGATGTCACCAGGGATTGATCTGTTAAAGAAAGCCCTTCTCACCAGTTTCAACTAGACTCCTGATGCTTACCGTGCCGAATTTCGGAGTTCTAAGGTCTCAACAGGGAAAACCTTCCAACAGTTTTCCCTCCATCTGGTTAGATTGTTCCAGGCATGACTAGAAGCTTCCGGAATAGGTAAAACCTTCGAAGAGCTAAAATAATTGTTTATCCTTGATCAATTCCTGTCTTCTCTCCACTCATATTTATGCGCGTTCATTAAGGAACGGTGACCAATAACTCTATCGGAAGCGATCCAACTAGCCGACAATTGGACCATAGCTCACTCCACTCTTCCCCGAACTTCTAATTCTAGCTCCAAAAAGTTCGTTCATCCATCTAAGCAGTCTACAAAAGGGGCTACCACAGCATCCAGCTCTACTAGCAACCAACGGAATTCTTCCTCTACCGTGAATTGTCATGGCTGCGGCCAGGTTGGACATATTAGACCTCGGTGCCCAAAGAAGCCCTGCGCCTTTAAGGATAGCTCATCTTTGACGCAACCATTTAAGGTGAGATTCAGTTTATCTAATCGAAGTGTCCCTCATTTCCAAGACTCTGGTACCATCATCTGAGACACCGGATGCTCTTGTGTAGTGGTTTCTAAAGACTTATTGCCATACGCCGACGTCACCGCTTGCAAGAAAGTCTTCGTTGCCGACTACTTAGGACGAGAGGATTCATTCCCCATCATCTCCTGCTACCTTCGTTGCCCTTATTATGAAAGCTGGAATGACCTAATTCGAGCTCCAATTAAATTTGCTATAGTATTTTAGTTGGAAACATTCTAGGAGTTAAAGACTCCAATGTCGCTAAACTCTTGCTTCTCCTCGTTTCACTTTCACTATTTGAAATCCATACTCCTGCGAGAACTCCTGCTGTTGGCCCAGGAACTCCGTCAGAACCAAAACTTCGCCATGTTCGTGCAGGCTAGACTAGAGCAAGAAAAATGAAGTGGATACATCCCTTAAATCTGCTTGCTCTCCAGCCCCTCTGTGTGACGCCTGATCACTTCAGTCGCCTCCAGTTTTCTTGTGAAACTCTCTTTGCTGCTCGAGCAGAAGCCCCCTCAGGAGGAATCGAGCAATCTGGAAACTGGTCTAGCTACCAGTTCGTCATGGTTCATGGCATCCTTTACCGAAAATGTTTGACATCTGATCGTCCTCATAAGGTAGGCAGGTCAATCCTGGTGGCTCCCCGTGATTGTCACCCGATTATCCTCTCTGTTGCTCATGAAAGCCCCTTGGCTGGCCATTTCTCCCACAGGAAGTTAGAATTAAAAGCCGCGGAACAATTTTACTGGCCTGGGATGGGAACGGATATACGAACTTTCTGCCATTCTCGTGATAAATGTCAACGTTTCTCTACAAAAGGACGAGTACGACCAGTTCATTTACAGCCCATTCCGGAATCATCGTCACTGAGCCTTTTGCTCGAATTGCTATTGACTTAGTGGAACCCCTTTCTTAATCTTCCGACGGCCATAGGTATATCTTTACCATCATAGATTTTGCTACAGGGTTTCCAGAGGCTGTACCCCTTTAGGGTATAGATTCAATTTCCGTCGCCGAAGCCTTGCTCTTCCTTCTTCTCACGAGTTGGAATCCCTCGAGAATTATTGTCAGACAATGGGACCCAGTTTACATCCAACTTAATAAAAGAACTTTATAAGCTGCTGGGCGCCAAACCGATCTTTTCCCCACCGTTCAACCCTAGTGGTAATGGGAGGATCGAGAGGTTACATACCCCTCTGAAGGCCATCCTCCGTAAGTTATGTTTGGAAAAGCCTCGCGAGTGGCACATATTTCTTATACCGAGTTTATTTGCCCTCAGAGAACTGCCAAGTGACCGGACTGGATTTTTGGCTTTCGAACTGCTGTATGATCGTTCAGCTCGAGCTTTACTCTCTGTTGTCCGAGATCTGTATAAAGACAAGAGGACCAGCTTCCAATATGTCATAGAGTTGCAAGAGGAGCTGGTAGTGTTCCCAAATTGCTGCCCAACACGCCGATCTTTGTCGTTTCCGGTATAAGACTTATTTTGATCTCAAATCTCGAGACAGTCAATTTAAATTGGGCCAGAAAGTTATGGCACTCCTGCCTAGTGATAGCAGCAAACTGCTTGTAGCGTGAAATGGCCCTTATAAGGTACTGGAAAGGCGTGGTAAAGTAGATTATCTTATTAAGGTTCCTCGGGGACCCCGATTTTTTTACGCTAACCTGTTAAAAGGTATCACCGCAGGGCCCAGGTGCAGCAATTGGAAGTTTTGGACGAAACTGCCACACTTGAAGAACTGACGGTTTCTGGAAGGGATTAATTAAGCATCATCGAGGAAGAAGACGCTGATTGCTCTAAACTGCCATTAACACCTGATGGTATGATCGACTTTCCTTCATCTAACCGACCGAGTTTGGAACACTCCATCAGGATCAGCTATCACAGCTACAGGATCTTATCAGTAGGTACCAGGATGTTCTTTTCAATGAACCCTGATGTACCTTCACCCTTTTTCATGATGTTAATTTAATGACCAACGACCAGGTACAGACTAAGAGGTATCCCGTATCTTTTTACCTCAAGTCTACCTTTGAGAAAGAGGTCTAAACTCTTCTTCAGCAAGGTATTACCCAACGCTCCTCCTCCTCTCACTGTTCCCCTGTCGTCATAGTTAAGAAAGCTGATGGTTTTTATAGGATGGCTATCGACTTCCGTCAGCTCAATTCTATTTGTGTTTCACGCTGAACCCACCTACAGCATGGAGAAAGATCTTCATAAGTTTTTGGGCGCCAAATACTTCAGCGAACTTGATCTCTGTAAGGCTTATTATCAAGTTCTCTTTCTGATAATTCTAAAAGTCTAACCGCCTTTCCCTCTCACTTAGGCCTAATGGAATTCTGTTGCATGCCCTTCGGATTAGTCACTGCCTGTGCTACCTACATCCGCTTAATTAGACTCGTGTTAGCCGGCCTACCCAACGTATGCTTTTACTTCGACAACATCTTCGTATATTCTATGCACTGGGATGAACACCTTGAAGCCATCAATCTCGTCTTTGAACGCCGTCGAGAACATCATCTGACCGTCAAACCACCCAAATGTCCGTTCGGATCTAGTTGGATCCAATATCTCAGTTTCGTTCTCGATGGAAACTCCCTACTACCCCAGCATGACAAGATCAAAGCTATTACCAGCATACCTCTTTCCACGAGTAAGAAATTATTGATCATTCCTAGGTATGGTCTCGTTTTACAAAGTATTCATCCCTCGAGCTTCCGACTACACAGCCCTATTATCTGCCCTCCTAAGAAATTCTAGCCCGAAACCTCTAGCTTGGAACGGGGATCTTTTAGACGCTTCGGTCATCTGAAGGCTGCCATTTCTTTAGAACAGGTCCTACGGCTGCCGAATATCAAGATGACCGTCGTCCTAAGAACCGATGCTTCCCTTCATGGATTGAGAGCTGTCCTCCTATAATAACAAGAGGAAATGTACAAATCCCTTTGCCTACGCCAGTAGAAAGCTCCTTGAAGGTGCAAAGAGGTACTCTACCATCGAGGGAGAATGTCTGGCCATCGTATTTTCCATCACCAGTTTCAATTTATACCTTCGTGGTAAGGAGTTCATTTTAGAGGTCGACCACAGGCCTTTTCTATATCTCTCTACATTTACGGGCAAAGACGACAGATTACTCCGATTGGCTTTAGCCCTCCAGGCCTACAAATTTAGGGTTTTCCATATTGCTGGGAAGGACAACCTAGGTGCCGAATTTTTGAGTAGGTCCCCTAATTAATTTTAATAATTATTTTTTTCTCTTTATTTACCTTACATCGTCATATTTAATTTTATTTATGTTTAATCTACTACCAGTAGATTCTTGTTCCAGGGGTGGTGTTAGGGCAGCTCAACCTAGCCGCATGATTCATCATATTTTTTGACCTGTTTCGCTCGCGCACCCATCTCTTGGTCATAATCTGGAGCAACCTACGACTGACACATCTTTGAAATGTGTCCGTCTTCGCGAAAAGTACGCGCACACGCGCCGAATAACCTACTAAGCTACTATCTGAAATCAGTTTATCTAGCCCCCGACTGCGTGACCAACGTCACGTACGCTCCTTTAGCGAGCTCGTATAAATAGGTACCCCTTCTCTACTCAAGAGAGAACCGTTCTGGACATCGTTCAGCGAGGACCTTCTGCCATTATACCCTGCCAGCTTTGGCGCTGATTCCTTTTGCTGCTGCAACGATTTTTGCCGTCTCCTGACTCGTACTGCATTCGTTCTCCGTTGGAAGTCGGTTATTGTGGGCTAGTTATAGATATCCCTTGTCACTCTACCGCCTCCGCCCTTGGGTACTCCGCCATCTTGACCATCTCCACTCTTGGATACTTGGCCAGTCACCCGTGGACCCGTCGTCATCTAAACCTCATTCACCCCTGTCATCGTGCTCTAGATCGCGCTGCGCGTGGCTCCTGCGTCATCTCTATCGTGAGCACCCTTGTGTTCTTTGTCCCTTGGATTTCCGTCACTTGGGTGTTGCTCCACTACTCGTACTTTTGTATCGGTATTTGTAATATTTCTATAGTCTTACGCCTTTTAATTTCTTACCCAAGTAGTGTAGTCATTTATTTTCAACGACGCGTGTCGTTTCGGCGTAAAGTGCTTATTTTTAAAATATCCCTTATTATACGCGAATTTTATTTAATAACGACGTGTTTTCGTTAGATGCTTTAGAAGTTTGTGGCTTTTTTTCATTTTGGTACTCTTTTGTACTCCATTGAAAGGTTATTTTTCCTTGTTGTAAATAATACGGTTGAGTTTTCTTGTGTATTTAATTTACCCTTGCGGATATTTGAGCACCGTCCTTGTAACCTTTTTGGTAACCTTTCTCTTTTGTGTATTTTGGGGCCAAGAGAACAGAGTTCCTCGTTTGCCCTCACACATCCTCTTTGCCATTCGCATAAACGGTATAAGTTCGGTGCTGCAGGAAGATGTTAACGCAACGTTCTACGTTGACGATATTTCAATAGCTTTTGGTGCTTCCCAGATGCTAACACTTGGTGAGTCCACTCCAGCTGGTATTAAACTGCATTTCTTGATTAGCCAAAGCGATCAGATTTTGAGTTTGAGTTTCTTTAGCCAACCCTGTAAGGGGCGCGGCGATTTGCCATCCTGGCCGTCGTGCTGACGGGATCCAGCGCTCCGTCCGGCCCCAGCTTAGCCTCTCTTCCTTCCTTCAGATAGCCCGATTTCTCCCCTACCTCGTCGCTTTTCATACAACCTCTCCCACAACTTTCTCTGGTCAGCCTCTAATTTCACAGGGTAGAATGCTGACCTTCTTCTCAAGCCAACCACCCCGGATGGGGGCTGAGGGGGGAGGGGACATTGTTCCCTAACCCCTCAGCTCCGGTTCGGGATGGGTTTTTTTTAACAACCTGCTTCATCCCCACCCATACCTTACTCACATCCCTTTTCCTCTCCTCTTCACATTCTATCTGTTTTACGCCATGTCTAAGGTGGAGCCGCCATGCCGAAGGACTGCCAGGCCACCAGGCGGGAGGGGTGGTCCCAAATGGCGGCGCCTGGCTCTGCCGGGCCTGTAAGCACCTCTTGCAGTGACGGCTACTGCAAGAAGTGGTGAGCGATTGCGTCCCGTAAAACAAAGAGGGTCACCATGCCCAATGATGAAAAAAAAAACCATCTCCCCTTAATTCCCCCTAAAACAACGGAGCCGCCCTCGTGCAGCTCCACAGAAAAGATGGAGGTCCCCCCCCCCTGTGCTTGCGCAGGGGACCCTGCTTCCCTTTTTAACCGGAGAGGAGGCTTACTCCTCTCCTACGCTTACGGGTGTAGGGGACTCCCCCTCACCCCCTTCTCTGGAGGTGCTTTCGGGCACCTCCCTATCTCCAGCGGCAGTCCCTCCTTTGCTTTCTAAGGGGACTGCCAAGAAAGCCAGCAGGCAGCCCATTGCCGACCGCCCCTCGTACAAGCGGCTCGGTAGGGCAAACCCCCTTAGGGGGGAGAGGGAAGCCAGGCCCCTTCGGTTGCTTCCCTCAAAAGACCTGCTGGCAAAAATATTAAACCTTGCCGGGGTCAAGGCCTGTGCCTCCCCACTAAAGACTTATGACGCTGCCAAGGAGGCCTGCGATGTCCTAGGAGGGGATGGCCAACTGGAGGCCCCTCCTGTGATAGACATGGTCCTTGAGGAAAACCAGCCTCAGAAGGTAGGGCCTTCCATGGGGGGGAATCCGGGCTCGGCGCCAAGCACCGAACCCGAATCCGCCCCTATGCAAGGTCCTCATCAAACGGCTGTAGATTCTCAGGCAGTACAAGGAGGGGAGGGATCTCCTCCGGATGATGCCCCTGCGACCACCAGGACCTTCTCCATTTCGGAGAAGGACCTAGCTGAGGCCGGTCCATCTGGCCTGGGGGCTTCTACCGGCGGGGGTGAGAAGCGGGTTCATTCCCCGCCCTCCTCTCCAAAAAAGAAAAGGACCAAAAAGACGAAGAAGACTCGGGGCTCCTCTCAATCCGTGGGGGCTACGGGGACGGATGGGTCTGCTGCCACTTTGGCAAGCGACCAAGCCAAGATCGGCACATCCGGGCCCTCTGCTTTCCCGGGTACGGAGCTCCTGACGATGACAAAGACCAAAAGTGCACAGGGCGGAGTCTCGATGACATCGGGGCCCCTGATTCAGAGGTTACCTGGCGTTTTCGAGCCCGCTGGCTTCAAACGCTTCCTCGTTATTCGCTCCACTGATGGCAGCATGTTGTCCAAGGGCAACATGATCCATCAGAGGAGAGGATTAGCAAGTGCAATTGGTAGAGAGCCGAGGGTAACCCATTTCTCGGACATGAGCCTTCTGGCGAATGCGGCGAATCCCACCGAGGCGGCCAAGATAAGTGCTCTTCGGACACTTCATGGCACCCCGGTGAGTGTGACGCCGCACTCTACCATGAACTTTGTAAAAGGAGTAGTTTATGCGAGGAAACTCGTTGACTACTCCATAGAAGACATCACCCTAGAGCTGGCCGACCATGACGCGGTCAAGGTCAAACGTGTGATGAGAAAACAGGGAGGGGCCTCGAGACCCACCCCTACACTCTTCGTCACGTTCGACTGTGACAAGCTCCCTGAGTCGGTGCGTGCCCGTTGGTACCGCTACCGCGTGAAGGCATTCGTGCCACTGCCACGGCGGTGCTATTACTGTCACCGCTTCGGCCACACGAATCGATCATGTAGACGTGCAAAATCAGGGTCAGCCAAAGTCTGTGTAAATTGCTCCAAGGTCGCAATTGATAAGTCCAAATCGTGTGTGGCCAAGTGTGTCAATTGCGGAAAGCCGCACCCTGCTTCTTCGAAGCAATGTGGTGCATATCTCCTTGAGAAAGAAATCCTAGCCGTTCAGGCCCAGGATCGACTCTCATTCCGCGAGGCTAAGGACTTGGTCCTGGCGCGCCCGGCTCTGCCTGGGACGTCATATGCCTCAATAGTTAGAAAAGCACCCTCTGCTCCTGGCCCATCCAGCCTAACAAACACGGTTTTTTCCGCGCCCATTCGGAGCCCTTCTGCGGGCTCTACTACACCCGGGCGCTCTCCTGGTAAAGCTAGCGGCAAAAAGGGTTCACACCCAGCCCCGGCTAAAACCAGGGCTCCCCCCTCTTCCCCCAGCGTGACCGTTTCCCGTAAGGCGAAACGGCCACGCGCCTCCACAGAGTCGTTAGACTCACAGGAGGCAACACCCCTGAAGATGGTCGCTAGGCCATCTTCCGGGGTTCCTAAAGCTGTTCCCCGAAAGGAGGACAGCAACAAAGGAGCTTCGGCCCCTTCGCCCACGCCCCGAGGTGGAGCGAGTGGCTTGGAGACGGTGGTTCCTCGAAAAGAGGGCCCCCCGCCTCCCAAGCCACAACGCCCGCCTAAGGTTTCGAGGCGGAGGGAGGAAAAGACTCGCATGGCGAGCCCAACCTCCCCTAATAAGTCCTCGAAGGCGATAGCGCCTTCAGTGCTTTGTCCGGCCAACAGCGCCCGGGGTTCTGCCCCCGGGAAGCGTACGGCCATTCCCGTGAGGGTCTTCAATTCAAGGAGGGCCCCCGCGTCTCCTCCGAGTTAGGCCTGGAGGGCATATTCCTTCAATGGAATTGCTGTGGACTCCGGGCCAACTGGGAGGAGCTGCGGAGGCTCGTCTCATCCCGTTCCCCGTTAGCTATTTTTTTGCAGGAGACCATGCTAGGCGCGTGCCCGCTGCCTGCCCTCCCGGGGTATAAGGGTCTTGCGACCCTACCACCGCGGGATGGCCGGGCTGGGGGATGCGCGGTTTACACCCAGCATGATGTCTCCGTTCTTCCTTTCTCTTTAGATACCTCCTTTCAGGCAGTGGCTGTGCAGCTGCACCTGGATAGGAGGTATACTATTATTTCTGCGTACATTCCACCGTCAGCTGACTTCGACGCGGGGGACTTCCGCCGCGTCGTGGCACGGTTGCCGAGGCCCTATCTTTTGCTTGGAGATCTGAACGGCAGGCATCCTCTCTGGGGAGATTACTCCATAAATCCCAGGGGACAAGTCCTTGCCGATCTGTTCGAAGAGCTTGAGATGGGTGTCCTAAACGTGGATGAGTTTACGCATCACTGTCCGAGAACCGCTTCATTTTCTTTCCTTGACCTATCTTTGTGCTCTTCGGATGCACAGCCTGATTTTGATTGGGGGGTGGTCGATGACCTCCATGGTAGTGATCACTTTCACATTCAAATATCCTTTTCAGGGCAACTGCCGCCTGAGAGACCACCTCGGTGGTGCTTGGCGCGGGCGCGGTGGCCTGCATTTCAGGAAATGACTGAATTCTCTATCTCAGTCGAGGAGTTTAGGTCGGTAGATGAGGCCGTTAAGTTCTTCTCCGGCAACCTCATCGCCATGGGCCTGACTACTATTGCTAGGACGTCTGGCCGTTTTGCACGCCGACCACTCCCATGGTGGTCGGCCGAGTGTGAGACGGCCCTCAAACAGAAGCGTTATGCCTACATGCGCTATAAGCGCCGCCCGAACGATTTCACTGTCGGTGAATTTCGTCGGGCTAGGGCTAGGTTCCGGTATATTTCGAAGCACGCCCACCGCTGTTCTTGGCGGGCATACGTGTCTTCACTTAACGGGAAGACCCCTTTAGCTGAGGTGTGGAAGCGAGTCAAAAGAATTCGGGGCAAGTTCTCGCAGGACCCCCCTCCCGTTCTCAGGGAGAATGGGACCGCAATCTCGGACCCCGCGTCCGTGGCGGAATCCTTCGCGACCGCTTTTTCCGCATTCTCTAGCCATGATGCTGCTCCGCCAGCATTCAATGCACGTCGTGATGTCGCGGAAGGCCGCCGGCTGGACTTTACCTCCAGAGGCGGAGAACCCTTCAATGACAAGTTTACTGTGAGTGAGTTGCGTTCCGCTCTCGCTTCGTGCGCCGACACCGCCCATGGTCCGGACGATGTCCCGTATGCCATGCTTCGACACCTGGGTGAGCGAGGCATGGCCTTTCTGTTAGATTTGTTCAACAGGATCTGGGTGGAAGGTCTTCTCCCAGACTCCTGGCGAATCGCTACTGTGCTCGCCTTTCGCAAGCCGGGGAGAGATCACTCTACTCCGACCGGTTTCCGCCCAATCTCTCTAACCTCTTGCGTGTGCTAGTTGATGGAGAAATTGGTAAATGTTAGATTGGCCTATTTCCTGGACAGCGGAGGCCATCTGTCTTCTGCACAGTGCGGCTTCCGTAAGTTCCACTCCACGTCGGATGCTCTGCTCCGACTGGAAAATGCCGTCTGCGAGGCTTTCCTTCGTAGACAGCACTACGCCACGGTGTTTTTTGATCTGGAGAAGGCCTATGATACCGCATGGCGATACGGTATCATGGAGACTCTCCACACGATCTGAATTTTTGCGAGATCGTCGATTCCGCGTACGGGTGGGGGGAGCCCTTTCCGGCTTAAAGGAGCAGGAAGAGGGTGTCCCACAGGGAAGTGTCCTCAGTGTCACACTCTTTGCTCTGAGCATCAACGGCATCACCTCGGTGCTGCCGAAAGATGTTCGCGCTACGCTCTACGTGGACGACCTTTCGATCTCTTTTGGCGCGGCCCAGATGCCAACTCTGGAGCGTCGACTCCAACAGGCATTGAACCGCGTCTCTCGCTATGCCGAAGCGCACAGGTTTCGGTTTTCTTTGGCCAAGACTAAGGTGGTGCACTTCTGCCGCCATCCACGGCTTCACCCCGACCCAGATTTGTTTCTTAATGGGGTGCGCCTGGATGTGGTTGAGTCGCACCGTTTCCTTGGTCTTGTATTCGACCGACGCCTCACCTGGGAGGCTCATATTCGCAGCCTTAGGGTCTCTTGTACCCGCGCCATGGACATTCTCCGTTCCGTGACGTTCAGCGCTTGGGGCGCTGATAGGGCTACTGCCTTACTTTTTTATCGATCCTTTGTTCGCTCGAAGCTCGACTACGGATGCGAGTTTTATGCATCCGCAGCCGAGCGTTTATTGCGGAAGGTTGATTCGATCCACCACACCGGCCTTCGCCTTGCGACCGGTGCCTTCCGCACTTCCCCCATTGAGAGCCTGTTGGTCGATGCTGGGGAGATGCCACTCGCTCTGCGCCGCGTGCAGTGCATCACTCGCCTGTACGCGCGAGCCTGGCGCCTCCCTCAGTCGCCAACAGCTCTCACTGCATCCGCAGCTGATCTCGATGGTGCCTATGCCGCTGAGAGACGCCAGTCATACCCTAAGCCCTTTGGGTTTAGGGCCAGGAAACTCCTTCGAGAGGTAGATATAGCTCTCGGGCCGGTGGCGCCCCTGGTTTTGCCCAGGACGCCACCCTGGAGGGTACCACATTTGGCTATTTGTCGCCACGCCTCTGCTCCCAAAGCTTGTACTGCGCCGGGAGTATTGCGTTCGACCTTTTTGGAGCACACATCGTGTCACGCTGGTACCGTGCTAGTGTATACGGATGGCTCCAAGTCCCAAGAGGGGGTCGGCTTCCACGCCGTATCCCCTCTGTTTGAAGTCAGCGGGGCTCTACCAGGCGCTGCGTCTGTCTTCACGGCCGAGCTGGTGGCAATACACCACTCGGTACGGGAGATTACGCGACGTGCCCGGTTCGGAGACCGGATTGTGATCTATAACAACTCACAAAGCGCCCTGAGTGCTCTCGGGGCATTGGAATCTCCGCATCCCCTGGTTCGTGAAATCCGCGACGCCACGGTTTTGGCGAGCCAGGCAGATGTTGAGATTATCTTCTGCTGGGTTCCTGGACATGTAGGAATTGCGGGGAATGAGCGCGCCGATGAGGGCGCCAAAGAGTCCGCGAGGACTCTGCGTCCGGACCAGCGTTTCGCTCTTCCTCACACTGACTACATGGCAGGAATACGGGCAGCTCTTCGGACTGCTTGGCAAAGAAGATGGGAGACGGTCGAGGGGAACTTAAAGTTGCGTGCCATTGCGCCGCGCCTGTTCCCATGGACCTATCCCCCAATGCCGCGGCGGCTTCAGGTTGCTTTCTGTCGTCTTCGAATCGAACACACTCGTGTAACGCATCGCTACTTGATGGAGCGCTCGCCTGCGCCCTATTGCAACGACTGCGTCGTCCCCCAGACTGTTCGGCACATTCTTGTCGAATGTCCCAGTCTGGGTGATCTTCGCGCACGATACCTGTCCCGGTACCGGGATGGGCGGGGTCGCTACCGCCTGTCCCTTGTAATCGGGACGAGTGCGTGCACCATGACTAGTGGACTTATTGACTTTTTGGGGGAGGCTTGCCTTCTCCCTTTCATTTAACACAGTTTAATTGTTGTTGTTGTTTTTGTTATTGCTTTTTTATTGTTATTTCGTTTTATTGTTTCCTGTTTAATTTTTAAGGTAGCCTAGAACTAGGCTGTTTGTTTACGGCGACTAATGCCTAAGTCGGCAGTCGCCAGATAGCCGCTTAATTTAAAAAAAAAAAAAAATCTTTAGCCAAGCCTAAGGTTTTGCGCTACTGCCGCAATCCTCTTCCCCATCCCAAACCGTAATTGTACCTAAACGGAGTTTGCCTGGATAGAATAGATTCTCATAGTTTCCTTTCTCTTTATTTCGAACAACGCCTCACTCAAAGGGCTCAAGTTCTAAGCCTTAAGGTTTCTTGTACTCACGGCATGGCCATTTTTTTAGCCTGACTTTCAGCCCCTGGACGGCTGATATGGCTACTGCCTTGCTTTTAGACGGATCCTTTGTTTTTACGGAGCTAGAATAGGGATGAGTTTTATGCATCCGCAGCTGAGTGTGACTTGTGGAAAGTGAATCATTCTACCACAGTCTTCTCCGCCTGGCGTCTAGGGCCTTCCGCAATTTCCCTCTTTAGATCCTAGTGTCGATGCTGGGTAGATGCCACTCGCTTTACGACTTGCTCTGTGCACCCTGCAACTGTACGCGAGATCCCGACGCCTCCATCAGTCACCAACGGTCTCACTGCATCGGCAGCCGGTCTAGACAATGCCTAGGACACAGAGGCGCCAGTTTTTCCCTAAGCCCTTTGGCTTTAGGGATATTAAACTTTTTCGAGAGCTCGCTGTAAACCTTGGGCCGGTGGCTCATCTGATTTTGCCCAGGACGCCACCGTGAAAGGTAAAACCTTAGATTATATTTTGCCACGCCTCTGCTCCCAAAGCTTCGATAGCGCCGGGAATATTGCGTTAGTTCTTTTAGGAGCACACTTCCTGTCACGCTGGATCCGTGCAAGTCTATATTGATGGCTCCAGGTCACAACCGAGTCTCGCTTTCCACGAGATTTCCGCTATTTTAAAAGTCAGCGGGGATCTCCTAGGCGCTGCGTCTGCCTTCACTTCCGAACTGGTTGAAATACACCGCTCGGTGCGAGATATCTCTTCGTGCCAGAGGGGAACTTAAAGTTGCGTGTCATTCCGCCGCGACTCTTCTCATGGACCTACCCCTCCAATACCTGAACGCCTCCAGGTTACTTTCTGTCATCTACAAATTGGGCACACTCGCGGTATTCACGCATTCGCAGCTGAGGGTGTATTGCGGAATGTGGAAAATTCCCTATTCAGAGCCTCGCTGTCCATTCTGGGTAGATACCATTCATTCTTCGCCGCACTCAGTACATTATGCACTTGTATGCGCGAGTCTTTAATCTCTCCATTGTTGCCAATGGATTGCTTTTCATCCTAGGTTGATATCGACCTTGGCTATGACTTCGTGAAACGCCAGTTCTAATTCTGTAAGCCTTTTATGTTTAGGACACAGAAACTAGCCCGAAAGCCTGATGAAGTTTTCGGGCGGTGGTGCCTCTGGTTCTGCCCAGATCGATTAGCCACCAGGATTCCATCCTGCTAGAACGCTTGTCGTTACGTTTCTGCTCATAAAGCTTGAATATTGCCGTTTAATTTATTAGAGCACACGTCTTGTCACGCTAGAGCCATGCCTGTTTATACAGATGGCTCCAATTTCAAGAGGGTCAGCTTTCACCCGTCTTCCTCACTTTTACAGCTGAGCTGGTTGCAAAACAGTAATGGTTGCGTGAATTTACGCGCTGTGCCCGTTTCTATAATTAGATTGTGATAAATAGCGATTGACATAGTTCCCAGTTTTCCTTTTATGCTATGTAAACTCGGCAACACCAGGTTCGCTGTATCTGTCGCATCACGGCTGCCACGATCCGAAAATATACCAAAATAGCCTACCATTGGATTCTTTGTTATAGACTGATTGGTTTAAATGAGCACTCTCATGAGGAGGTTAAAGAATATGGACGCCTGTGCGACCAGACAAGCTTTTCGCACTTACCAATCCTGACTAAATGAGAGGAATGAGGTCAGCCTTTCTGACTGGCTGACAAGAAATATGGAAAACAGCCATTAGGAACTTAATCTTGGTGCCATCGCAGTGCAACATTTACCCTAGACATGGCCCCAATACCACGGCGGCTTCAGATCGTTTACGTTTTCATCCAACTCGTAAGGGGCACCGCGATTCATCTTCCTAGCGGCCATGCTTACGGGACTCAGCGCCCTGGCCTGCCCCAGCTTAGCCTCTTCTCCTTTATGACAGCCCCCTTCCCGTAAGGGGCACGGCGATTTGCCATCCTGGCGGCTGTGCTGACGGGATTCAACGCTCCGTCCGGTCCAAGCTTAGTCTCTCTCCCTTCCTTCAGATAGCCTGTATTTCTCCCCTACCTCGTCGCATTTCATACAACATCTTCCACAACTTTCTCTGGTCAGCCTCTAATTTCACAGGGTAGATGCTGACCTTCTTCTCAAGCCAACCGTCCCGGATCGGGACTGAGGGGGAAAGGGACAATGTTCCCTAACCCCCGAGCTCTGGTCTGCGGTGGTTGGTTTTTAACAACCTGCTTCATCCTCACCCACATTCCTAACATCCCTTTTCCTCTCGTCTTCAAAATCTATCTTTTTTAAGCCGTGTTCAAGGTGGAACCGCCATGCCGATGGACTGCCAGGCCACCAGGCGAGAGGGGTGGTCCCAAATGGCGGCGCCGCGCTCTGCCTAGCCTGTAAGCAACTCTTGCAGTGCGGGCTACTGCGAGAGATGGTGATTGATTGCATCCCGTAAAACAAAGAGGGTCATAATGGCCAATGAGGCAAAAAACAAAACATCTTCCATTAATTCCCCCTATAACAACGACGAAGCCGCCCTCAGGCCGCTCCAGGAAAAAATAGAGGTCCCTAGCCCCCTGTGCTTGCGCAGGGGACCCTCCATATTTCTCTAACCGGAGAGGAGGCTTACTCATCTCCTTCGCCTACGGGTGCAGGGGACTCCCCCTAACCCCCTTCTCTGGAGGTGCTTTCGGGCACCTCCCTTTTTCCAGCGGCAGTCCCCTCTTTTCTTTCCAAGGGGACTGCCAAGAAAGCCAGCAGGCAGCCCATTGCCCACCGCCCCTCGTGTAAGCGGCTCGGTAGGGCAAACCCCCTTAGGGGAGAGAGGGAAGCCAGGCCTCTTCGGTCGCTTCCCTCAAAAGACCTCTTGGCAAGAATATTAAACCTTGCTGGGGTCAAGGCCTGTGCCTCCCCACACAAGAGTAGTGACAATACAGCCAACGTGACCTGCGATGTCATGGGAGGGGATGGCCAACTAGAGGCCCCTTCTGTGACACACATGGTTATTAAGGAAACCCAGCCTCAGACGGTAGGGCCTTTCATATGGGGGGAATCCGGGCTCGGCGCCAAACACCGAACCCGAATTCCTCCCTATGCAAGGTCCTCCTCAAACGGCTAGTGTCTCTGAGGAGGTACAAAGAAGGGAGGGATCTCCTCCAACAGGTGCGCCTAGGACTACCAGGACCTTCTCCATTTCGGAGAAGGACCTGGCTAAGGCCGGTCCATCTTGCCTTAGGACTTCTGCCGGTGGAGGTAAGAAGCGGGTTCATTCCCCGCCCTCCTCTCCAAAAAATAAAAAGAAAAAGACTAAAAAGACCAAGAAGACTCGGGGCTCCTCTCCATCCGCGGGGGCTGCGGGGACGGATGTGTCTGCTGCCACTTTGGTAGGCGACCAAGCCAAGATCAGCACATCCGGCCCCTCTACTCTCCGTGTGCGGAGCCCCTGACTAAGACCTAGAGTGCACAGGGCGGAGCCTCGATGACATCAGGGCGCCTGATTCAGAGGTTCCCTGGCGTTTTCAAGCGTGCTGGCTTCAAGCGCTTCCTCGTTATTCGCCCCCCAACGGGCATGAGGTTGGTTAAGTGCAACATAATCCATCAGAGGAGAGGATTAGCTAGTGTAATTGGTAGAGAGCCGAAGTTGCCCCATTTCTCGGACCCGAGCCTTGTGGCGAATGCGGCGAATCCCGCCAAGGCGGCAAGGATAAGTGCTCTTCGGACACTTCATGGCATGCCGGTGAGTGTGACGCCGCACTCTACCATGAACTTTGTAAAAGGAGTAGTTTATGCGAGGGAACTCGTTGACTACTCCATTGAGGACATCACACTAGATCTGGCCGACTATGGGGCGGTCAAGGTCGAACATGTGATGAGAAAACAGGAAGGGGCCTCGAGACCCATCCCTACACTGTTCGTCACATTCGACTGTAACAAGCCCATTGAGTCGGTGCATGCTGGTTGGTACCGTTACCGCGTGAAGGCATTCGTGCCACTGCCACGGCGGTGCTATTACTGTCACCGCTTCGGCCATACGAATCACTAATATGGACGTGGAAAGTTAGGGTCACCCGAAGTATGTGTAAATTGCTCCAAGGTCGCACACGATAAGTCCAAATCGTGTGTGGCCGGGTGTGTCAATTGCGGAAAGCCACACCCTGCTTCTTCAAAGCAATGTGGTGCATATCTCCTTGAGAAAGTAATACTGGCCGTTCAGGCTCAGGATCGACTCTCATTCCGCGAGGCTAAGGACTTGGTCTTGGTGCGCCCGGCTATGCCTGCGAGGTCATATGTGTTGTCTCCTGTGAGTCGTTAGACTCACAGGAGACAACACCCCTGAAGTTGGTCGCTAGGCCATCTCCTGGGGTTCCTAAAAGCTGTCCCCCGAAAGGAAGACAGCAACAAAGGAACTCTGGCTCCTTCGCCTACGCTTAGTGGTGGAGGAAGTGGCTCGGAGACGGTGTTTCCTCGAAAAGAGGGGCCATCTGCCTCTAAAACCGCAACGCCTGCCTAAAGTTTCGAGGCGGAGGGAGGAAAAAACTGTCATGACGAGCCTAACCTCCGCCAATAATTTCTCGAAGGCGACAGCGCCTTCAGCGCTTTGCCTGGCCAACAGCGCCTTCAGCGTTTGTCCCTCCAACAGCCTGTTCAGCGCTTTGTCCGGCCAACAGCGCCCGGGGTTTTGCCCCGGGGAAGCGTAAGGCCATTCCCGTGAGGGTCTTCTGTTCAAGGAGGGCCCCCGCGTCTCCTCTGAGCTAGGTCTGGATGGCATATTCCTTAAATAGAATTAGCGTGGACTCCGGGCTAACTGGGAGGAGCTGCGGAGGCTCGTCTCGTCCCGTTCCCCGGTAGCTATTCTTTTGGCAGAAGACCATGCTAGAGGCGTGCACCCTGCCCGCCCTCCCGAGATATAAGGAACTCGCGACCCCACCACCGCGGGATGGCCAAGCTGGGGGATGCGCGGTTTACACGCGGCATGATGTCTCCGTTCTTCTTTCCTCTTTAGATACCTCATTTCAGGCAGCGGCTGTGCAGCTGCACCTGGATAAGAGGTATACTATCATTTCTGCGTACATTCCACCGTCAGCTGACTTTGACGCGGAGATTCCGCCGCGTCGTGGCACGGTTGCCGAGGCACTTTCTCTTGCTTGGAGATCTGAACGGCAGGCATCCTCTCTGGGGAGATTACTCCATAAATCCCAGGGGACAAGTCCTTGCCGATCTGATCGAAGAGCTTGAGATTGGTGTCCTAAACGTGGATGAGTTTACCCATCACTGTCCAAGAACCGCTTGGTGCGGGCGTGCTGGCCTGCATTTCAGGAAATGACTAAGTTCTCTATCTCAGTCGAGAAGTTCAGGTCGGTAGATGAGGCCGTTGAGTTCTTCTCCGGCAACCTCATCGCCGTGTGCCTGAATACTATTTCGTAGAACGTCTGGCCGTTTTGCACGCCGATCAATCCCATGGTGGTCGGCCGAGTGTGAGACGGCCCTCAAACAGAAGCGTTATGCCTACATGCGATATAAGCGCCGCCGAACGACTTCACTGTTGGTGAATTTCTTCGGGCTACAGCTAGGTCCCGGTATATTTGCACGCACACTTGCTGCTCTTCTTAGCCGGCATACGCGTCTTCACTAACGGGCAAGAGCCATCTCGCAGAGGTGTGGAAGCGAGTCAAAATGATTCGCGTCCCGTTCTCCAGGACAATAGAATCGCAATCTCGGGACTCTTATCCCGTTCTCCAGGAGAATGGGATCGCAATCTTAGGACTCCCATCCCGTTCTCAAAGAGAATGGGACCGCAGTCACTCTACCCCATCTTTAGCCCCTCTCTAGCCGGAATTATACTTTACCAGCATTCAATGAGCGTCGTATTGTCGCGGAAGGCCACTGACTTGACTTTACTTCCAGAGGCCGAGAACCCTTCATCGACAGGTTTAGTTTGACTGAGTTTCGTTTCGCCCCGCGTCAGATGCTCTTTTGTGACTTTAAAATGCCTTCTGCGCCAGGGTGTTTTTCGATCTGGAGAAGGCCTATGAGGCCGCATAGCGATATGGTATCATACAGACTCTCCACACAATGGGGTCGAGGGGACGCCTCCCAATCTTTATATCTAAATTTTTGCGAGATCGTCGATTCCGCGTACGGGTGGAGGGAGCGCTTTCCGGGCCAATGTAGCATGAAGAGTGTTTCCCGCACGTAAGTGTCCTCAGTGTCACACTATTTGCCCTGAGCATTAATGATATCAACTCGGTGCTGCTGGAAGATGTTCTTGCTACACTCTACGTGGATGACCTCTCAATCTCTTTTGGCGCGGCACAGAGGCCAACTCTGGAGCGTCGACTCTAACAGGTCTTTACGAGCGTCTTTTTTATGCCGAAGCGCACAGGCTTCGGTTTTCCTTCCTGAAGACTAAGGTGCTGCATTTCTGATGCTATTAAGTCAAACTGTTTATCAACGGGGTGCGTCTGGAAGTGTTTAACTCGCACCGTTTCCTTGGTCTTAGGACACCCATATTCGTACCCTTAGAGGCTCTTGTACCTGCTAAATGGATATTTTCGCTTTGTGAAGTTCAGCCTCGTGCGCTAATAGGGTTACTGCCTTGCATTTTTATCAATTCTTTTTTATTTTGAAGCTCGACTACGGATGAGATATTTATGCATCCGCAGCCAAGCGTGTATTGCGGAAAGTAGACTCTATCCACCACACCGGCTTTCGCCTTGCGATGGGTGCCTTCCGCACGTCCCTAATTGAGAGCCTACCTGTCAATGCTAGGGAGATGAAACTCACTCTACGCTGTGCACGTTGTATCATTCGCCTGTATGCACGAGCCCTGCGCCTCGTTTAGTCACCAAACGCTCCAGCCTTATCCGCAACTGATCTCGACGGTACTTATGCAACAGAGCTACGCCCGTCATACCGTAAGCCCTCTGGGCCTAGGGCTAGGAAACTCCTTCGAGATCTTTGTATAGCTCTTAGTCAGGTGGTGCCCCTAGGTCCGTCTAAGATTCCACTCTAGACGGTACCACTTTTAACTTATTTGTTCGCCAAGCGTCTGTCTTCAAAGCTTCTACCGCTTCGGAGGTAATAGATTCGGGCTTTGTGGAGTACACTTCTTGTCACGCTGGAACCGTGCCAGTGTACATGTATGACTTCAATTTCCAAGAATCAGTAGGCTTCCACGCCTTATCCCCTCTATTTGAAGTCAGCTGGGCTCTGCCTGGCGCTGTGTCTGTCTTCACGGCCGAGCTGTTTGTAATTCATCGCTCGGTACGGGAGATAACGCGACATGCCCGGTTTGGAAAATGGATTGTGCTTTATAGCGACTCACAAAGCGCCCTGAGTGCTCTTGTGGCATTGGAATCTGCTCATTCCCTAGTTAGCGATATCAAGGACGCCACTGTTTTGACGAGCCAAGCAGATGTCGAGATTATCTTCTGCTGGTTTCCTGGACATTTTGGAATTTCGGGGAATGAGCGCGCCGATGAGGGCGCCAAAAAGTCTGCGAGGACTGGGCGATCAGACCAGCGTTTTGCTCTGTCTCACACCGATTAAATGGTAGGAATACGGGCAGTCCTTCGAAGATGCTTGGCAAAGATGATGGGAGGTGGTCTAGGGGAACTTAGAGTTGAGTGCCATTGTAGCAAGACTGTCCCCATCGACCTACCACCCAATGCCGCGACGGCTTCAGGTTACTTTCTGTCGTCTCCGAATTAGACGCACCTGCGGGACCCACCCCTATTTGATTGAGCACCCGCCTTGCCTTATTCGACGACTGCGTTGTCCCCTGGAATGTTCGTCGCATTCTTAAAGAATGTCCCAGTCTGGGTGATCTTCACGCACCTTCCTTGTACCTGTACCGGGACACGCGGGGTCGCTACCATCTTTCCATTGTACTCGTGACTGGTTCGTACAAACCGACTTCGGTGTGTACGAAAAACAGTGTTAAATAAAGTCTTCTTCACTTTATTTGACTCTTTCTTGTTGGTCGCATGCTCCTGCGTATGGGGAAGGTGGGCCTACCCTCAATGATGAAGCACGCCTTCTTCCTGTTACATTTTTGCTTTGTTTTCTTTTTTTGTTTTTTTTTTAGCCTAATATCTTTTTATCGGTTCTTTTTTATTTACATAATTTGTTTTTTTTTAATATAACCTAGTAGTAAACTACGGTTATTACGGTGACTTATGCACAAATAGGTATTCGCTAGATAGGGCTTCTAAAAAAAAGGGCGAGCCGGGTGGATGTCGAGATTATCTTCTGCTGGTTGCCTGGACATGTGAGAATTGCGAGGAATGAGCGCGTCGATGCGGGCCCCAAAGAGTCCTCGAGGATTGGGCGACCAGAGCAGCATTTCGCATTTCCTCACACTGATTACAGGGCAGGAATACGGGCAACTATCCGAGCTGCTTGGCAAAGAAGATGGAAGACGGTTGAGGGGAACCTAAAGTTGCGTGCCATTGCGCCGCGACTGTACCCATGGACCTACCCCCCAATGCCGCGACGGCTTCAGGTAGCTTTCTGTCGTCTTTCGAATTGGACACACTCGTGGGACTAACTGCCATTTGATGGAGCGCTCGCCAGCGCCATAATGTGATGACTGCTTTGTCCCCCAGACTGTTCGTCACTTCTTGTTGAATGTCCCAGTCTGGGTGATCTTCGCGCACGCTACCTGCCCGGTACAGGGATGAGCGGGGTCGCTACCGCTTGTCCCTTGTACTTGGGACGAGTTCATGCACACTGACTTGTAGATTTTATGACTTTTTGGAGGTGGCTGGCCTCCTCTACTTTCCTTTAGTGTTTTTTGTAGGTCGCATGTTCCTGCCCCAACGGGGGAAGCGGGCCTACCCCCGAGGCCGGAGTCCGTTGCCTTTTTGCCTTGTTTTCTATTTTTGTTGCTTTTTAGCCTCTGCCATTTTTATCGTTGTTATTTACATATTCTTACTTGTTTTATAATATAGCCTAGTAGTAGGCTGTGGTGAGTACGGCGACATATGGCCAAGTAGGCACTCAACAGAAAGGCTCCTAAAATTTTTAACAAAAGTCCAAATTACCAGCACAGAACCATCAAGTCTGTGAACTTCGCATATCCACATTCGGGTGGTCCTTCATACTCGAAGCATATTTAATCGTATTGGCGAAGATAAATCACAATTTAACCACATGCGAGGATGCAGAGTCGAATTTTTTCTGTTAACTGCAACAGTTCATTCCGATGGAAATAAATAAATAAACGTTCATTTCTTTCTCTGACGCAAATGCTATTCGAAATTCCTTTTAAATAAATTAATAAACAGTTCATTAAAGTAAAGATTACGTTGTTTAATTTTACCCTTGTATGATATTTATATTAGTGTTGCTATTATTTACATGGAATTTCTTTTCAGTGGGGGAAGGGGGCTCTATTGCTCTATTGTAGACATGGTAAAATTGAGTACCCTATTCAGGACACGATCTGTCATTTTAAACAAATTATTTGTTACTGCCCCCCAAACTTTACCTCTTCGGCTAATGGTGTGTTTATTTCTCCCTGCAATTACATAAGAAAATGAAAATAACTGAAAATTGTACATACCTTTGTGGCAAATGATTATCTTCGAGAGTAGATTTCTGAAAAATCTTAGTCTCCCACCTTCTGTTTCGGAAGCTTCGCTAACTCCTGGTCTGCTAATACCCTCATAATGGGTACTACAATCGCCGCAACTCTCTGACGAACGTGCGTTGCGCGCGATGTCTTCAAGAAAGAACTTTGGAGCGCAGATGCAAGGAACACTCACTGATGATCCATTTAACTCTGTTTCATTTTCACAACCTTCCTGCCTTGGGCTTTCAACAGGATTTGATTCAATTATTCGAATTTCTACCATTTCATTGCCTTCGCTTGTTACTTTATGCTCTCCGTGTGATGGCTTCTTCATCCCGTTCGATGATAACGATTTTATTCGTTTCCTCGGCAGAACGGGGAAGGCATTCGCCCCGCCCGTCTCTTCCGTGTCGAATTTCGGATACACGGATAAGTCCGCAGGTGCTGAGTTTACGAGAGGCGGGCGCAAGTGTGGCTCGTAGGTTCTTCTCTTGTTTCCCAACGAACTGACCTTTAGTTTAGACGATTTCTCTCGGATGGCGTAGTTCCTTCCGTGCTTTCTGTAATGGGAACCGTAGCGCAGAGCAGATGGTCGTCTACTCGGACTGTTAACACTCGCTTCTGATTCGACCTCGTCGGAAGGAGCTGTTTCTGAGAACTCTGCATCAGCAATCGAAGTAGCGGTGGTGGAACTCAGTGTGGAGGTCGTCTTGCAGAGCAGTTTTTTGAGCCGGACCGATTGCGACATAGGTGTGATAGGAGTTGTATAGCCAGTGGCCAAAAGCTCGCTCTCCTTTTGCGAGAGCAGTCTTACAGTGAGTGCATAAGTAACCAACATTATTACTAATGGAATATAAAAGGAAAATAAAGATCCTATGATTTGAAAGAGGGAGACGGAGATCTGGCACACGCCGTCCACTATCGTGGCTCGTGAGTCTGCGGCGTAGAGCAAAGACAAAGGCATGGATGTCGCTAAGGACAGACACCACACGAGCACCAGCTTCAATACCACTCTCTTACGCGTTTTGTGCCTTCCAAACTTCATCGGGTACCTGGAATAAGAAAAAAGACACTTTATAATTTACAACACAATAACTCCGGAGCAAATTTAATGATAAAGTGGACAATAATTGCAAAATAAAACGCAGTTCTTATTTAAGGCAGGCATTATTGACTAGTATTACTTTGTTTTTAATAACAAGTAGTTTATATTTTTATTGAAATATTTCTTTTAGTAATGCTACTTAATCCGGTGTATTTATATCCATATATATATAAATATATATATATGGGTTGCGGCCTAGAAGAGAAGGAAACACCACTTCCGATTTTAGCAAAGTTAAGACTCATCGGGACCTCGGATGTGCTGAAGAAAATTTCAGATGTAGTGTTTGCAGATTGGTGTTAAAGCCCCTACCATTATAAATATATATATATATATATATATATATATATATATATATATATATATATATATATATTAAGTAATAGGTACAAAACGAAGAAATCGGGTACGATCTTTATTCTGTAGGTTTCGAGTCATTTCTAAACGCATCTTCAGGAGCTGTTTTTTTCGTCTAGTTTGTGTTCTAAAGAGTTTCTTCCGTTTTATTAACAGTTTACATCTTAATATTACCTTTACCCAACAACACGAGATTAATAATAGTTTGCCATTTGTAGATATTAATGTATCCCGTGCCCCTTCTGGCATTCAAACTAGTGTATTTAGAAAACCAACTTTCACAGGGCTGGGATTAAATTTCTTTAGTTTTTGTGATATAGCATACAAAATTGGGGCTATTAAAACACTGATCTTTAGAGCTTTTAACGTGTTTTTTACCTAACTTAATATGCATTAGGAATATAACTTTTTAAAAGAATATCTGTTTAAGGAAATTTCTTTTCAGCAATATAACTCCTACACTTATTTCAATGTTGCCATGGTAATTAGGTTATTCAGGGTACCAAACATCACCCCCTTTAATGACCTGTTCCATGTTTGTTACTTTTCAATTTTAGGAGCCCATATGGCGACTGCCTACTTGGGCATAAATCGCCATACTCACTACAGCTTAGTACCAGGCTGAATTAAAATAACAATATGCCAAAAATCCACAAAAAACAACAATAATAACACTAAAAAAAGGAAAAGGGCAACAAGCACGTTCCGGCGTCGGGGGGAGGCTCTCCCCAGTGTTCAAACGAGCAACTTAACAAAAACAAAACCAGTTAAATAAAGTGGAAGCGGCAAGGCTTCATCATAAAGCGACAGGTCAGTATGCACGAACCCATCCTGGGTACAAAGGACAAGCAGTAGCGATCCCGCTCATCCCGGTACCAGGACAGGTAGCATGCGCGAAGATCACCCTGATTGGGACATTCAACACGAATGTGCCAAAAGGTCTGGGGGACGTCGCAGACATCACAGTATGGTGCAGGTGAGCGCTCCATCAAATGGCGGTGCTTCCCGCAAGTGTGTCCAATTTGAAAACGAGAAAAAGCAACCTGAAGCCTTTGAGGCATTGGGGGGATAGGTCCATGAGAACAGTCGTGGCGCAATGGCACGCAACTTTAGGTTCCCCTCTACAGTCTCCCATCTTTCTTGCCAAGATGCACGTATTCCTGCCATGCAATCGGTGTGACAAAGAGTGAAGGACTGGTCTAGTCGCCCACTCCTCGCAGAATCTTTGGGGCCCTCATCAGCGCGCTCATTTTGCGCAATTCCTACATGTTCAAGAACCCAACAGAAGATAATCTCAACATCCGCCCGACTTGCAAAAAACAGTGACGTCACGGATATCGCGAACCAGGGATGCGGAGATTCTAATGACTAGAGAGAACTCAGGGCGCTTTGTGAGTCGATATATATTACAATTTGGTCTCATAACCGGGCACGTCGCGTAATATCTCGTACCAAGCGGTGTATTGCATTCAGCTCAGCCGTGAAGACGGACACAGCGCCTGAATTCAAACCGAGGAGATAGATCGTGGAAACCGACCCCCTCTTCTTGGGATTTCGAGCCATCCGTATACACTGGCACGGTTCCAGACTGACACAAAGCGTGCCCCACAAAGGCCGAACGCAATACTCCCAGGGCGGTAGAAGCTTTGGGAGCAGATGCAGTGGCGCCACCGTCCCGAGAGCTATACTTAGCTCTCGAACGAGTTTCTTGGTGTCTCTCGGTGGCATAGGAACAATCGTGATCAGCTGCAAATGCAGAGAGAGCTGTTGGCGACTAAGGTAGGCACCGAGCTCGCACGTACAGGTGATTTATTCACTGTGCAAGGCGCAAAGTGAGTGGAATTTTCTCAGCATCGACAAGTATGCTCTCAATGCGGGAAGTGCGAAAGGCATCGGTCGCCATGCGAAGGCCGTTATAGTGGATCGGCTTGGGATGCATATAACTCGCATGCTTATTCGAGGTTCAAACGAACAAAGGATCGGTAAAAAAGTAAGGAAGTAGGACTATCAGAGCCCCAGGCGCTGAACGTCACGGAGCGAAGAATATCCAGCGCTCTGGTACAAGAGGCCCTAAGGCTGCGAATATAGACCTCCCAGGTGAGGCCTTGGTCAAATACAAGACCAAGGAAACAGTGCGAGCCAACCGCTGTCAGGTGCACCCTATTTAGTAACAAGTATGGGTCAGGTTGGAGTCGCGGATGGCGGCAAAATTGCAGCACCTTAGTCTTGGCCAAGGAAAACCAAAACCTGTGTGCTTCAGCATAGCGAGAGATTGTGTACAATGCCTGTTGGAGTCGACGATCGAGGGTTCTCATCTGGACCGCGTCAAAATAGATCGAAAGGTGGTCCACGTAGAGCGTAGCACGAACATTTTCCGGCAACACCGAGGTACTTTCTCCCCGTTTGCGAAAGGATTAGCACAGTAGCAATTTGCCAGGAATCTTCGAGCGTACCCTCTACCCAGATCTTCTTAACCAAATCTAACAGAAAGGCTATACCTCGCCCACCCACGTGTCAGAGCATGGTGTACGGGATATTGTCCGACCAGGGGTGGTGTGCACGCACGAAGCAAGATCGGAACGCAACTCACTCAAAGTAAACCTGTCGTTGAAGGGTTCAACACCGCTGGAGGTAAAGTCCAAGTGGTGGCCTTCCATAAAATCACGACGCAGATTGAATGCTGAAGGAACAGCATCCTGGCTAGAGAATGTGGAGAAAGCGGTTTCGAAATATTCCGGAAGCCACAGACGCAGGGTCTGAGATTGCTGTCGCATTATCCTGGAGAACCAGAGGGGGCTTCTGCGAGAACTTTCCCCGAATTCGTTTGACTCGCTTCCACACCTCTGATACAGGGGTCTTCCCGTTAAGTGAAGACCTGTATGCCCGCCAATAAAAGCAGCAGCCGTGCTTAGAATGATCCTATAAAATAGACCTGGCCTGACGAAATTCAGCGACAGTGAGATCCGTCGGGTGGCGCTTATAGCGGAGGTAGGCATAACGCTTCAGTTTGAGGTCGGTCTTTCACTCCGCTGACCACCACGGAAGTGGTTGCCGTGCAAAACGGCCAGAGGTTCTAAGAATAGTAGTTAGGCCAACGGCGATTAGTTGCAGAGAAGAACACTACTGCCTCATCAACCGACTGAGATAAGGAAATCAGTCATTTCCTGAAATGCAGACCACCGCGCCCCTGCCAATCACTTCCCGGCTGGAGAGGGGGCTCTCGGGTGGCAGCGGACAAGAAAATGTTATTTGAATGGAAAAGTGATCACTAGCAGAGAGGTCATCGAACAGCTTCACCCAAAATCATGCTGTACTTCCGAAGAGGACAAAGATAGATCGAGACAGGAAAAAGAAGCGGTTCTCAGGAAGTGATGCGTAAACTCATCTACTCGTCGATCAGGTCGGCAAGGACCTGACCCCTGGGATTAATCGAGTAGTCTCCTCAGAGGACGTGTCTACTGTAAAGATCTCCTAGCAAGATAAAGGGCCTCAGTAACCGTGCCAAGACGCAGCGGAAGTAATCGGCGTCGAAGTCGGCTGATTGTGAAATGTACGTGGAAATAACAGTGTACCTCCTAGCCAGGTGCGTCTGTTGAGGTATGCCTGAAAAGAGGCATCTAAAGCAAAGAGATGAACGAAGACATCATGCCAGGTGTAAATCACGCATCTTTCTCCCCGGCCGCCATCCCGATGTGGTGGGTTCGCAAAACCCTTATACCCCTGGAGGGTGGGCAGGAGGCACGCGCTCAGTATGGTCTCTTGCAAAAAGATAGCTAACGAGGAACGGGACGAGACGAGCCTTTGCAACTCCTTCCACTTGGCCTGGAGGTTGCGGCAATTCCATTGAGGGAATATACCCGCCAGTCCTATCTCGGAGGAGATGCGTGTGCTCTCTTCGAAGAGCAGACCCTCACGGGAATGGCCATACGCTTACCGGAGGCAGGGATACGAGCACCGTTGGCCGGCCTGACAAAGAGCTGAAGGCGCTGTCGCCTTTTAAGACTTATTAGGGGAGGTTGGGCGCGCCATGGGAGTCTTTTCCTCCCTCCGACTCGGAACCTTAGGTGAGCGGAGCGACTTCAGAGGTGGGGGTCCCACTTTTGGTGGACCCACCGTCTCCGAGACACCCAGGAAACAACTAGGTGTGGGCGAAGGAGCCGAAGCTCTCTTCGTGCTTTCCTCCTTTCGATGGGCAGCTTTAGAAACACCGGAAAATGGCCTCACGACCAACTTCAGTGGTGTTGCCTCATGTGACTCTAGAGACTCGGGTGGAGGCGTGCGTCCGTTTCGCCTTACGGGAAACGGTCACGCTGGGAGAATGGAGGAGAGCCCAGGTTTTAGCCGGGACTGTGTGTGAACCCTTTGTCTCGCTAGCCTTACCAAGGGGACGTCCGAGGTAGATAAAACCCAAAGAAGTGTTCCGAATGGGCGCGAAAACGACCGTGCTCGTCAGCTTTGACAGGCCAGGAAAAGATAGACTCTTTCTTAATATTGATGCATAGGGTGTACCAAGCAGCGCCGGGTGCACCAGCACCAAGTCCTTAGTCTCTAGAAATGAGACACCATCCTGTTTCCGAACGGCCAGGATTTCCTTCTCAGGAAACTACGCACCACATTTCTTCGAAGAAGCAGGGTGCGGCTCTCCGCAATTAACACAGTTGGCCACAAATGATTTGGACTTATCATGTGCAGCCTTGGAGCAACTTACAAAGACCTCGGGAAACCCCGACTTTGCACGTCTACACGAGCGATTAACATGGCCGAAGTGGTGATAGTATTAGCACTTCCACGGCAGTGGCACGAATGCCTTCACGTGCAAGCGATATCAACCGGCACGCATCGGCTCAGGGTTGTCACAGTTGAACGTGAGGAAGAGTGTAGGAGTGGGTCTCGAGGCCCCTCCCTGTTTTCTTATCACACGCTCGATCTTGACTGCCCCATGGGTGGCCAGCTCTAAGGTGATGTCCTCTATTGAGTAGTCCACGAGTTCTCTCGAATAACATACATACTCCTTTCACGAAGTTCATGGTAGAGTATATCGTCACACTCCAAGGCATGACATCAAGTGTCCCAAGGGTAGAAAACACAGGCTCTCAGAAAGAAAAACAAGATAAGCTGGAGCCGGATGGTCCTCTGAGTCCCGTCATCACGACTGCAAGAAAGGCAAATCGCTTTCCCCCTTACAGGTTGACCGGCCCTGGAAAGGTATATCTACCATTTTAAGAAATTTTACTGTCAAATATATTCTAAACTTATATTCATCAACAACAACAATATTGGCAGATTTGGGGAAGTAAAGGATTGTATTCCCACGCCGTTGAGTTCGTGCATAGTATATATATTTCCTTGCACTAGCTGTAAGCAGGGCACCTATATAGGAAGCACGGTGCGTGTTCGTCAGGCACGATACTGTTCTCACATGGGTATGAGCTATAGAACCTGTAAAACATTGAACAATAATGAGTATTCTCCCATCAGAAATAATGCAAGAGATTGTAAGACAGACGTATCTTTAGATGATTTTTCTGTATTAAAATTTGCTAAATCTACATCCCTTCTCCGCATTAAGGAATCTGTTTATTAAATACAACCAGCCGAATTAAATGATGACGCGTCATCCTTTCCGTTATTTATAACTTAAAAACCACCCAAGCTGTATTTAATCTTAAATTTCCGGCCCGTTTTCACTTCTCATTGTTGTCCGACCATGTATGGTAATGTTCTCTTTCCTTATTTGGTTTTACTATATTGTATATTATTTCAACTTTGATTTCGCCCCATTTCATTCTTAAGTTTTGTACCGTTACGTTTATTTTGTTTGCATTTGATTAATATAATTTTGTTTCTAATTTTTTTTACTGTTTTTACTTCACTAGTTTTTTTTCTAGTTTTTTTTCATTAATATAACACTCATTTTATTATTTTACCACCGTTTGTGTTAATTTTTATTTATATTTTACTTGTACCCTAGTATAGACTTAATTTTAGATTTCAAATTTGTTTTATTGCTCCTGAAGATGGGTTTAGAAATAACCCAAAACTTAGAAAATAGAGATGGGACAAGACACCTTCGTTTTGTACTTAATATTAAACTCAAGCTTTGTCGAAGAAATCATGAAGAGAAAATATATATATATATATATATATATATATATATATATATATATATATATATATATATATATATATATATAATTTCATTACGTTCATAAATATAGGCAATGTCAGGCATGAACTTTAATGTAGGGCCCCATTTTTATAGTAGTGCAAATGAATTGTCAACATGGATAACTTTATTGTTTTAATGAATAAATAGAAGCATTTTCATATAAACCGACACTCCAAGATTTCGTAAAAGTTCTCTAAACAATTCTAAGAGTAAACTAGGATTAAAAATCCACGGCTAATTTGCGTGCGAGATTTGTCATTCATTGTCACGACTTTGGCGAAAAGATATTTCCAAGAGCGCAATGGCGAATCTCTGAGCATTCAGAATCTGCATGTAACCATACTGTTAAACCATACAAGGCCGATCATGGATATAGAAATGTCTAGCGCATTTCGATGGGGCCTAGATAAGGTACAGAAACGCGCCATGAAGATCATTCTGGGCGCCAATTACACGAGCTACGACGCAGCCACCTCTTTCCAACAACTCTCTCCTATAGCAGCTCAGTACTCCACTAGTCTCGAACAGTTTGGCCATAAACTGCTGAACAACCCTCGATATCATAACATACTTACCCCTGACGCTCCACGTCCCCGCCTTGCCCTTCGTACCTACAACAAGCTCCTCCCAATCCGAGCCCGCACAGAGAGCTACAAGAACAGTGCAGTTCCCACACTAAATATAATTATCAATAATCATTAACATCTGATGTGGCTAGCCATGTATTTTCTTATTTTAGTTTTGGTGCTCTCTATATGTTTTTCTGTTACTTTAAATGTATATTTTAAGCCAAATGGCTTCCAGCTTCTGGAATAAACCATTAATTATTATTTTTGTTATTATTAGGTGTGGGATGAACTACTAGGTGATAGTTTGGTGATGGTTACTTACAGGCCGTTTTGTCTTAGTATCACCCAATATTTATATATCAAAAAATAAAATGAGAAATAAACAAATGAGAAATAATATTATAGAATTTTCTAAAGAACCTATTTTGCAATTATAGTGTACTTTATATCATTGGATTTATTAGTTTTTACCTTCATTTATTAGATCCTTTCTATTTCATATAGTTATAATTCAGTATAACTTTTCTAATCACTATTTTACAAACATTTTTAGTGACGTTTGGAGTAACCTTTTTTTACTTTATCATTTTAAGTATAAGAACGAACAAAAGGTGTAAACAGGACTACCAGAACTTACCCGATCGTTTTAACCATGCTTCATCTTTACCCCCTAACATATATATTTTCATGTATAAAATACATGTTCACATCCTTCCAATAAATCTGAAATGCTTTTAAAGTGTGCAGTTTCCGTAAGAGGCACGTCGATAGGCCTTTCAAGCAGCCGTGTTAACGGGACTAAGTGCCCTGTCCGGCCCCAGCTTAGCCCCATCTCCTTTTTCCCCCCGTAAGGGGCGCGGCGATTTGCCATCCTGGCCGCCGTGCTGACGGGATCCAGCACTCCGTCCGGCCCCAGCTTAGCCTCTCTTCCTTCCTTCAGATAGCCCGATTTCTCCCCTACCTCGTCGCTTTTCATACAACCTCTCCCACAACTTTCTCTGGTCAGCCTCTAATTTCACAGGGTAGAATGCTGACCTTCTTCTCAAGCCAACCACCCCGGATCGGGGCTGAGGGGGGAGGGGACATTGTTCCCTAACCCCTGAGCTCCAGTTCGGGATGGGGGTTTTTTAACAACCTGCTTCATCCCCACCCACATCTTCCTCACATCCCTTTTCCTCTCCTCTTCACAACCTATATTTTTTACGCCGTGTCCAAGGTGGAGCCGCCATGCCGAAGGACTGCCAGGCCACCAGGCGGGAGGGGTGGTCCCGAATGGCGGCGCCTGGCTCTGCCGGGCTTGTAAGCACCTCTCGCAGTGCGGGCAACTGCGAGAGGTGATGAGCTATTGCGTCCCGTAATCAAAAGAGGGTCACCATGCCCATGAATGAAAAAAAACAACAAAAACCCAACCCCCAACTTCCCCAAGAAAATCGACGGAGCCGCCCTCGGGCAGCTCCACCGAGAAAATGGAGGTCCCCCCCCTTGTGCTTGCGCAAGGGACCCTCCATAATTCTTTAACCGGAGAGGAGGCTTACTCCTCTCCTACGCCTACGGGTGTAGGGGACTCCCCCTCACCCCCTTCTCTGGAGGTGCTTTCGGGCACCTCCCTATCTCCAGCGGCAGTCCCTCCTTTGCTTTCTAAGGGGACTGCCAAGAAAGCCAGCAGGCAGCCCATTGCCGACCGCCCCTCGTGCAAGCGGCTCGGTAGGGCAAACCCCCTTAGAGGGGAGAGGGAAGCCAGGCCCTTTCGGTCGCTTCCCTCAAAAGACCTGCTGGCAAGAATTTTAAACCTTGCTGGGGTCAAGGCCTGTGCCTCCCCACACCACCTGACTAGTGACAATACTGCCAAGGGGACCTGCGATGTCCTGGGAGGGGATGGCCAACTGGAGGCCCCTCATGTGATAGACATGGTCCTTGAGGAGACCCAGCCTCAGACGGTAGGGCCTTCCATGGGGGAAGGTTCGGGCTCGGCGCCAAGCACCGAACCCGAATCCGCCCCTCTGCAAGGTCCTCCTCAAATGGCTGAGGGCTCCGAGGCAATAAAAGGAGGGGAGGGATCTCCTCCGACAGGTGCCCCTACGACAACCAGGACCTTCTCCATTTCGGAGAGGGACCTGGCTGAGGCTGGTCCATCTGGCCTGGGGACTTCTGCCGGCGGAGGTGAAAAGCGGGTTCATTCCCCGCCCTCCTCTCCGAAAAAGAAAAAGAAAAAGACTAAAAAGACAAAAAAGACTCGGGGCTCCTCTCCATCCGCGGGGGCTGCGGGGACGGATGGGTCTGCTGCCACTCTGGCAAGCGACCAAGCCAAGATCGGCACATCCGCCCCCTCTTCCCCCCCGGTTGCGGAGCCCCTGACAAAGAAGACTAATACCAAGAGTGCACAGGGCGGAGCCTCGATGAAATCGGGGCCCCTCATTCAGAGGTTACCTGGCGTTTTCGAGCCCGCTGGCTTCAAACGCTTCCTCGTTATTCGCTCCACTGATGGCACCATGTTGTCCAAGGGCAACATGATCCATCAGAGGAGAGGATTAGCTAGTGCAATTGGTAGAGAGCCGAAGGTAACCCGTTTCTCGGACAGGAGCCTTCTGGCGAATGCGGCGAATCCCGCCGAGGCGGCCAAGATTAGTGCTCTTCGGACACTTCATGGCACCCCGGTGAGTGTGACGCCGCACTCTACCATGAACTTTGTGAAAGGAGTAGTTTATGCGAGGGAACTCGTTGACTACTCCATTGAGGACATCACCTTAGAGCTGGCCGACCATGGGGCGGTCAAGGTCGAACGTGTGATAAGAAAACAGGGAGGGGCCTCGAGACCCACCCCTACACTCTTCGTCACGTTCGACTGTGACAAGCTTCCTGAGTCGGTGCGTGCCGGTTGGTACCGCTACCGCGTGAAGGCATTCGTGCCACTGCCGCGGCGGTGCTATTACTGTCACCGCTTCGGCCATACGAATCGCTCATGTAGACGTGCAAAGTCGGGGTCACCCGAAGTCTGTGTAAATTGCTCCAAGGTCGCACACGATAAGTCCAAATCGTGTGTGGCCAAGTGTGTCAATTGCGGAGAGCCGCACCCTGCTTCTTCGAAGCAATGTGGTGCATATCTTCTTGAGAAAGAAATCCTGGCCGTTCAGGCCCAGGATCGACTCTCATTCCGCGAGGCAAAGGACTTGGTCCTGGCGCGCCCGGCTCTGCCTGGGACGTCATATGCCTCAATAGTTAGGAAGGCACCCTCTGCTCCTGGCCCATCCAGGCCAACGAGCACGGTTGTTTCCGCGCCCATTCAGAGCCCTTCTGCGGGCTCTACTACACCCGGGCGCTCCCCTGGTAAAGCTGGCGGAAAAAAGGGTTCATACCCTGCCCCGGCTAAAACCAGGGCTCCCCCCTCCTCCCCCAGCGTGACCGTTTCCCGTAAGGCGAAACGGCCACGCGCCTCCACCGAGTCGTTAGACTCACAGGAGGCAACACCCCTGAAGATGGTCGCTAGGCCATCTTCCGGGGTTCCTAAAGCTGTCCCCCGAAAGGAGGACAGCAACAAAGGAGCTTCGGCTCCTTCGCCCACGCCCCGAGGTGGAGCGAGTTGCTCGGAGACGGTGGTTCCTCGAAAAGAGGGCCCCCCGCCTCCGAAGCCGCAACGCCCGCCTAAGGTTTCGAGGCGGAGGGAGGAAAAGACTCGCATGGCGAGCCCAACCTCCCTCAATAAGTCCTCGAAGGCGGCAGCGCCTTCAGCGCTTTTTCCGGCCAACAGCGCCCGGGGTTCTGCCCCCGGGAAGCGTACGGCCATTCCCGTGAGGGTCTTCAATTCGAGGAGGGCACCCGCGTCTCCTCCGAGCTAGGCCTGGAGGGCATATTCCTTCAATGGAATTGCCGTGGACTCCGGGCCAACTGGGAGGAGCTGCGGAGGCTCGTCTCGTCCCGTTCCCCGTTAGCTATTTTTTTGCAGGAGACCATGCTAGGTGCGTGCCCCCTCCCTGCCCTCCCGGGGTATAAGGGTCTTGCGACCCCACCACCGCGGGATGGCCGGGCTGGGGGATGCGCAGTTTACACCCGGCATGATGTCTCCGTTCTTCCTTTCTCTTTAGATACCTCCCTTCAGGCAGTGGCTGTGCAGCTGCACCTGGATAGGAGGTATACTATCATTTCTGCGTACATTCCACCGTCAGCTGACTTCGACGCGGGGGACTTCCGCCGCGTCGTGGCACGGTTGCCGAGGCCCTATCTCTTGCTTGGAGATCTGAACGGCAGGCATCCTCTCTGGGGAGATTACTCCATAAATCCCAGAGGACAAGTCCTTGCCGATCTGATCGAAGAGCTTGAGATGGGTGTCCTAAACGTGGATGAGTTTACGCATCACTGTCCGAGAACCGCTTCATTTTCTTGCCTTGACCTATCTTTGTGCTCTTCGGATGCACAGCCTGATTTTGATTGGGGGGTGGTCGATGACCTCCATGGTAGTGATCACTTTCCCATTCAAATATCATTTTCAGGGCAACTGCCGCCTGAGAGACCACCTCGGTGGTGCTTGACGCGGGCGCGGTGGCCTGCATTTCAGGAAATGACTGAATTCTCTATCTCAGTCGAGGAGTTTAGGTCGGTAGATGAGGCCGTTGAGTTCTTCTCCGGCAACCTCATCGCCATGGGCCTGACTACTATTCATAGGACGTCTGGCCGTTTTGCACGCCGACCACTCCCATGGTGGTCGGCCGAGTGTGAGACGGCCCTCAAACAGAAGCGTTATGCCTACATGCGCTATAAGCGCCGCCCGAACGATTTCACTGTCGCTGAATTTCGTCGGGCTAGGGCTAGGTTCCGGTATATTTCGAAGCACGCCCGCCGCTCTTCTTGGCGGGCATACGTGTCTTCACTTAACGGGAAGACCCCTTTAGCTGAGGTGTGGAAGCGAGTCAAAAGGATTCGGGGCAAGTTCTCGCAGGACCCCCCTCCCGTTCTCCAGGAGAATGGGACCGCAATCTCAGACCCCGCGTCCGTGGCGGAATCCTTAGCGACCGCTTTTTCCGCATTCTCTAGCCGTGATGCTGCTCCGCCAGCATTCAATGCACGTCGTGATGTCGCGGAAGGCCGCCGGCTGGACTTTACCTCCAGAGGAGGAGAACCCTTCAACGACAAGTTTACTGTGAGTGAGTTGCGTTCCGCTCTCGCTTCGTGCGCGGACACCGCCCATGGTCCGGACGATGTCCCGTACGCCATGCTTCGACACCTGGGTGAGCGAGGCATGGCCTTTCTGTTAGATCTGTTCAACAGGATCTGGGTAAAAGGTCTTCTCCCAGACTCCTGGCGAATCGCTACTGTGCTCGCCTTTCGCAAGCCGGGGAGAGATCACTCTACTCCGACTGGTTTCCGCCCAATCTCTCTAACCTCTTGCGTGTGCAAGTTGATGGAGAAATTGGTAAACGTTAGATTAGCTTTTTTCCTGGACAGCGGAGGCCATCTGTCTTCCGAACAGTCCGGCTTCCGAAGGTTCCACTCCACGTCGGATGCTATGCTCCGACTGGAAAATGCCGTCTGCGAGGCTTTCCTTCGTAGACAGCACTACGCCACGGTGTTTTTCGATCTGGAGAAGGCCTATGATACCGCATGGCGATACGGTATCATGGAGACTCTCTACACGATGGGGGCGAGGGGACGCCTCCCAATGTTTATATCTGAATTTTTGCGAGATCGTCGATTCCGCGTACGGGTGGGGGGAGCTCTCTCCGGCCCAAAGGAGCAGGAAGAGGGTGTCCCGCAAGGAAGTGTCCTCAGTGTCACACTCTTTGCCCTGAGCATCAACGGCATCACCTCGGTGCTGCCGGAAGATGTTCTCGCTACGCTCTACGTGGACGACCTTTCGATCTCTTTTGGCGCGGCCCAGATGCCAACTCTGGAGCGTCGACTCCAACAGGCATTGAACCGCGTCTCTCGCTATGCCGAAGCGCACAGGTTTCGGTTTTCTTTGGCCAAGACTAAGGTGGTGCACTTCTGCCGCCATCCACGGCTTCACCCCGACCCAGATTTTTTCTTAATGGGGTGCGCCTGGATGTGGTTGAGTCGCACCGTTTCCTTGGTCTTGTATTCGACCGACGCCTCACCTGGGAGGCTCATATTCGCAGCCTTAGGGTCTCTTGTACCCGCGCCATGGACATTCTCCGTTCCGTGACGTTCAGCGCTTGGGGCGCTGATAGGGCTACCGCCTTACTTTTTTATCGATCCTTTGTTCGCTCGAAGCTCGACTACGGATGCGAGTTTTATGCATCCGCAGCCGAGCGTTTATTGCGGAAGGTGGATTCGATCCACCACACCGGCCTTCGCCTTGCGACCGGTGCCTTCCGCACTTCCCCCATTGAGAGCCTGTTGGTCGATGCTGGGGAGATGCCACTCGCTCTGCGCCGCGTGCAGTGCATCACTCGCCTGTACGCGCGAGCCCGGCGCCTCCCTCAGTCGCCAACAGCTCTCACTGCATCCGCAGCTGATCTCGATGGTGCCTATGCCGCCGAGAGACGCCAGTCATACCCTAAGCCCTTTGGGTTTAGGGCCAGGAAACTCCTTCGAGAGCTAGATATAGCTCTCGGGCCGGTGGCGCCCCTGGTTCTGCCCAGGACGCCACCCTGGAGGGTACCACATTTGGCTATTTGTCGCCACGCCTCTGCTCCCAAAGCTTGTACTGCGCCGGGAGTATTGCGTTCGACCTTTTTGGAGCACACATCGTGTCACGCTGGAACCGTGCCAGTGTATACGGATGGCTCCAAGTCCCAAGAGGGGGTCGGCTTCCACGCCGTATCCCCTCTGTTTGAAGTCAGCGAGGCTCTACCAGGCGCTGCGTCTGTCTTCACGGCCGAGCTGGTGGCAATACACCACTCGGTACGGGAGATTACGCGACGTGCCCGGTTCGGAGACCGGATTGTGATCTATAGCGACTCACAAAGCGCCCTGAGTGCTCTCGGGGCATTGGAATCTCCGCATCCCCTGGTTCGCGATATCCGTGACGCCACGGTTTTGGCGAGCCGGGCAGATGTCGAGATTATCTTCTGCTGGGTTCCTGGACATGTGGGAATTGCGGGGAATGAGCGCGCCGATGAGGGCGCCAAAGAGTCCGCGAGGACTCTGCGACCGGACCAGCGTTTCGCTCTTCCTCACACCGACTACATGGCAGGAATACGGGCAGCTCTTCGGACTGCTTGGCAAAGAAGATGGGAGACGGTCGAAGGGAACTTAAAGTTGCGTGCCATTGCGCCGCGACTGTTCCCATGGACCTATCCCCCAATGCCGCGGCGGCTTCAGGTTGCTTTCTGTCGTCTCCGAATCGGACACACTCGTGTGACGCATCGCTATCTGGTGGAGCGCTCGCCTACGCCCTATTGTGACGACTGCGTCGTCCCCCAGACTGTTCGGCACATTCTTGTCGAATGTCCCAGTCTGGGTGATCTTTGCGCACGACACCTGTCCCGGTACCGGGATGGGCGGGGTCGCTACCGCCTGTCCCTTGTACTCGGGACGAGTGCGTGCACTTTGACTGGTGGACTTGCTAACTTTTTGGGGGAGGCCGGCCTTCTCCCTTTTTTTTAACCAGGCTTAATTTTTGTTGTTGTTTTTGTTGTTGTTTTTGTTATTTTTTTGTTATTGTTATTTCTTTTTTGTTGTTCCCTGTTCCATTTTTTGAAGTAGCCTAGAACTAGGCTGTTTGTTTACGGCGACTTATGCCTAAGTCGGCAGTCGCCAGATAGCCCCTTAATTAAAAAAAAAAAAAATCTCCTTTTTCCCCCCACAAGAGAACACCTTGATGTGGTGTGAGGGCTTGTGTTCCTCGTTATGACGTCTTCAGGCTCTCCTCGTGACTCTTTAGAGTCGGTAGGTCCAACCATGTAAGACCAGCTGATGAGTAAAGGTGAGACTAATGTCTTCTCCATGACTTACTGGCTTGTTGTACAGGCTCAAGACTCTGCCCACCGAGGGGGTGCACCCTTAGGGCCACCTTCGGGTTGACAGTTGGGGGCTCGGATCCAGGGCGTCGGGGAAGGGTGTCTTTGCATCGCAGGCGTTGAACTTTCTAATCTTTAGGGGAAGAGGTACCCCCAGCCACCGCGGATCACGCTGAGGCCCCTTACGCCCCTGGTTATTGGTGGAGTCCGCTGATGTCCGGTGGTTGACCAGGCCAGCGAGACCTCAAATACTGGACTTTTTACTGCGGTTCAAGAGTGTTCGACGACTGAGTTCGCTAGCACTCATACATGTTCTATTGCAGATATTCTGGTGGTGACTAATGTGCCCCAAAGTATGTCTTATGGCAAAATCCATGAGGTTGCGAGGACATTTGGGAGAGTCCTCCAAATACGTCTGTTGTATGACGGGGACTCGGACTCAAACAGGTGCTACATCACTTTTGTGGGGGAAGTGCGGAAGGCACCGGTCGCTAGGCGAAAGCCAGTGTGGTGGATCGAGTCCACCTTCTGCAATAAAGGCTTGGCCGAGGATGCATAAAATTCGCATCCGTAGTCGAGCTTCGAACGAACAAGGGATTAATAAAAAAGTAAGGCAGTAGCCCTATCTTCACCCCAAGCGCTGAACGTCACAGAGCGGTGAATTTCATGGCGCGGGTACAAGAGACCCTAAGGCTGCGAATATGAGCCTCCCAGGTGAGGCGTCAGTCAAATACAAGACCAAGGAAACAGTCGATTCAACCACTTCAAGGCGGACCCCATAAAAAAAACAAATCTGGGTCGGGTTGGAGCCGTGGAGGGCGGCAGACATGCACGACCTTAGTCTTGGTCAAGAAAAACCGAAACCTGTGCGCTTTGGCATAGTTAGAGACACGGTTCAATGCCTTTTTGAGTCGACGCTCCAGAGTTGCCATCTAGCCGCCCCAATAGAGATCGAAAGGTGTCCACGTAGAACGTAGCGAGAACATCTTCCGGCAGCACCGATGTGATGCCGTTGATGCTCAGGACAAAGAGTGTGAAACTGAGAACACTTCACAGCGGGACACCCTCTTCCTGTTCCATTGGGCCGAAGAGAGCTCCCCCCATCTGTACGCGGAATCGACGATCTCGCAAAAATTCAGATATAAACATTGGGAAGCGTCCCCTCGCCCCCATCCTGTGGAGAGTCTCCATGCGGTATCATAGGCCTTCTCAAGAATGAAAAACACAGTGGCGTAGTGTTGTCTATGAAAAAAGGCCTCGCGGACGTCATTTTCCAAGAGGAGCAGAGCATCCGACGTGAAGTGGAACTTGAGGAAGCACGATTGCCGAGGCCCATTCTCTTAATTGGCGATCTGAACGACAGATATCCTCTCTGGGAGGATTACTCAATAAATCCCAGGGGACAAGTCCTTGCCGATCTGATCGAAGAGCTTGAGATAGGTGTCCTAAATGTTGATGAGTTTACACATCACTGCCCGAGAACCGCAAGGCCTGATTTTGATTGGGGAGGGGGGGGGGCGATGACCTCCATGGTAGTGATCACTTTCCCATTCAAATATCATTTTAAGGGCAACTGCCGCCTGAGAGCCCACTTCGGTCGGGCTTGGCGCGGGTGCGGTGGCCTGCATTTCTGTGAATAACTGAATTCTCCATCTCAGTCGAGGAGTTTAGGTCGCTAGATGAGGCCGTTGAGTTCTACTCCGGTAACCTCATCACCGCCGGCCTGACTACTATTACCAAAGCGTCTGGCCGTTTTGCACACCGACCACTCCCGTGGTGGTCGGCCGAGTGTGAGACGACCCTCAAACAGAAGCGTTATGCCTACATGCGCTATAAGCGCCGCCCGAAAGATTTCAATCCCGGTGAACTTCGTCTGGCTAGGGCTAGGTTCCGGTATATTTCGAAGCACGCCCGCCGCTATTCTTGTCGGGCATACACGTCTTTACCTAAAGGGAAAGACCCCTCTAGCAGAGGTGAGGAAAGGAGTCAAAAGGATTTTAAGCAAGTTCTCGCAGGACCCCCCTCCCGTTCTCTAGCAGAATAGGACCGCAATCTCCGACCCCGCGTCCGTAGCGGAATCCTTCGCGACCGCTTTTTCCGCATTCTCTAGCCGTGATGCTGCTCCGCCCGCATTCAATGCACGTCATGATGTCGCGGAAGGCCGCCGACTGGACTTTAACTCCAGAGGCGGATAACCCTTTACCGACAGGTTTACTATGAGTGAGTTGCGTTTCTCTCTTGCTTCGTGCGCGGACACCATCCATGGTATGGACGATGTCCCGTAAGCCATGCTTCGACACCTGGGTGTGCAAGGCATAGCCTTTCTGTAAAATTTGTTCAACAGGATCTGGGTAGAGGGTAACCTCCCAGACTCCTGGCGAATCGCTACTGTGCTGGCTTTTCACAAACCGAGGAGAGATCATTCTACCCTAGCCGTTTTCCGCCCAATTTCTCTAACCTCCTGCGTATGTAAGTTGACTGAGAAATTGATAAATTTTAGATGAGCCTTTTTGCTGGACAGCGAAGGCCATTTTGTTCTTCGCAGTGCGGCTTCATCTCAAGTTCCATTCCACGTCGGATGCTCTGCTTCGACTGGAAAATTCTGTCTGAAAGACCTTCCTTCGTAAACATCACTCAGCCACGGTGTTTTTCGATCTGGGGAATGCTTAGGATACCGCATGACGATACGGTATCATGGAGACCCTCCACACGATGAGGTCGAGGGGACGCCCCCCGGTATTTATATCTGAACTTTTGCGAGATCGCCGATTCCGCGTACGGGTGGGGAAAGTCCTCTTCGGCTCAATGGAGCAGGAAGAGGGTGTCCCGCAGTGAAGTGTCCTCAGTGTCATACTCTTTGCCTTAAGCATCAACGGCATTACATTGCTCTACGTAGACGACCTTTTGATCTCTTTTGGGGCGTCCTAAATGCCAACTCTGGAGAGTCGACTCCAAAAGGCATTGAGCCGCGTCTCTCGCTAAGCTTAAGCGCATAGGTCTCTGTTTTCTTTGGCCAAGACTAAGGTGGTGCACTTCTGCCACCATCCATGGCTAACATCGACCCAGATTTGTTTCTTAATGAGGAGCGCCTGGAAGGGCTCGAATCGCACCGTTTCCTTAGTCTTGTATTTGACCGATGCCTCACCTATGAGGTTCATATTCGCAGCCTTAGGATCTCTTGTATTCGTGCCATGGATATTCTTCATTCTGTGACGTTCAGCGCTTGGGGCGCTGATCGGGCTACTGCCTTACCTTTTTATCGATCTTTTCTTCGTTCGAAGCTCGACTACGGATGAGATTTTTATGCATCGGCAGCCGAACGTCTATTGCGAAAGGTGGACTCGATCCACCCCACCAGCCTTCGCTTGGAGGACGGTGCCTTCAGCACTTCTCCTATTGAGAGCCTGCTTGTCGAGGCTGGAGAGATGCTATGTACACAGTTCATTAAACGCCTGTACGCACGCGCGCACCGTCTCCCTTTTTCGCCAACGGCTCTCAAGCATCCGCAGCTGATCTCGACGGTGCCTATGCCGCCAAGAGTTGCAACTCAGACCTTAAGCCCTTCGGATTTACGGCCAGGAAACTCCTTAAAGAGCTAGATATATCCCTCGGGCCGGTGGCTTCCCTGGTTCTGCCCAGAACGCCACCCTAGAGGATACCACCGTTAGCTATTTGTCGCCACACCTCTACCCCCAAAGCTTGTACAGCGCCGGGAGTATTGCGTCTGCCCTTTTTGGAGCACATCTCGCGTCACGATGTAACCGTGACAGTGTATAGGAATGGCTCCAAAACGAAAGAGGGGGTCGGTTTCCACGCCGTATCCCCTCTGTTTGAAGTCAGCGGGGATCTACAGGGCGTTGTGTCAGTCTTCACGGCTAAGTTGGTGCCATTACACCACTTAGTACGGGAGATTAGGGGACGTACCCAGTTCAGAGAACAGATCGTGATTTATAGCAACTCACAGAGCGCCCTGAGTGCTCTCGGGTCATTGGAATCTCCGCACCCTCTGTTTCGCGATATCCGTGATGCCACGGTTTTAGTGAGCCAGGTGGATGTCGAGATTATCTACTGCTGGGTTCCAGGACATGTAGGAATTGCATGGAATGAGCGCGCCGATAAGGGCGCCAAGGAGTTCGCGAGGACCGGGCGACCAGACCAGCGTTTCGCTCTTTCACACACAGACTACATGGCAGGAATACGAGCAGCTCTTCGGACTGCTTGGAAAGGAAGATGGGAGACGGTCCAGGGGAACTTAAAGTTGCGTGCCATTGCGCCGCGACTGTTCCCATGGACCTATCATCCAATGCCGCGAAGGCTTCAGTTCGCTTTCTGTCATCTTCGAATCGGACACACTCGTGTGACGCATCGTCATTTAATGGTGCCCTCGCCTGCGCCCTATTGTGACGACTGCGTTGTTCCCCAGACCTTTCGGCACATTCTTGTCGAATGTCCCAGTCTGGGTGATCTTCGCGTACGTTATCTGTCTTGGTACAGGGATGGGCTGGCTCGCTACCGCCTGTCCCTTGTACTCGGAACGAGTGCGTGCACATTGACTGGTGGACTTATAAATTTTTAGGGGGGGTGAGGCCGGCCTTCAACCTTTTCTTTAACTTTTTTTTGTTGTTCTCTTTGTAGGTCGCACGTTCCTGCGCCGGGGAGGCCTCCCTCCGACGCAGGAGCTTGCTTCCTCCTTGTTACGATTTTCCCTTATTTTTGTTGGAGTTATTGTTTTGCGTCTTATTTTAAAGTAGCCTCGTACTAGGCTGTAGTTAGTGAGGCGACTTGTGTTCAAGTGGGAGGTCGCCAGATAGGCCCTTAAAAAAAATCACTTCAGAGTCAGGCAGAATCTCGGCCGAAACATTTCATTGGTTCCACGCACAGGTCCATGTGAGAGGACGCTAGTCGTGTAGAAAAAACCTGCAGCCCGTGTCACTTACAAACTTTAAAAAGCATAATGGTTTGGCTATTGAATACACTACCATCAATTAAATATATCTAATTAATTTAAACCAATATTTTTCAGATTTAGGGTGAAAAAAGTGTTGCATTACCAGTGTGATCATTGATTTTATTAAAATTTTCTGGGTTTTGGAAAAATAACTGAACACTTAGTACATATTTTGACTGAAACAAAATGAAAGGGACTTTGTCAAATATAAAAAAACTAATATAAATAAGACTACAACAATGAAAAAATAACGAAAATGAGAATAACCTTTTTTAGGGGTATTTTCTTGCCTAAATCACGAATATAACATCCGTCTCTTTCTGGGATCCTCCAGTTTCTCCTAAATTACCATCTTACTTACCTTAAATCCACTGGTGGTACCGTAAGGATTAAACGCAAACAGGATTGGTCTGAAACTGACAACTCTAAAAGTTATAAACGTATTTTGATATAATTTTAATGGAATGTTCCTACGGTATTTGCCAACCTAACCTATGAAATTTATGAAAGTATACTCAATATTTCTTTAGTTATATGGGTCCAAATCCGTGGTAACATTTACGTAACGCTTGATAATTTTGTAACTTACATATATGCTTCCTATTTTTACTTTTTTATTTATATTTTTTGCTGCTACTATTTATATTATTTTTCACCTACTAGTGTTTTTCTTTACAGGAGACAGCTAAAAGGTTTAGAGAATGCAAAACCTCCACAGACAGTTTCTGTTAAATATATGGATCAGTTACTTTTGTGGTATAGGAAGGACCGCTTAATGGCTGGAGTTCGTACGTATGGGTTGTTTATGTACGTCAAAACTCCTGGATTACGTTTTATCTCTAAAAGTGCTATATAGTTAATTATAATAATTGGTAATTATTATCTGATTATTACTTCTTTAATCATTGAGGGCTCCTAGTGCTTTGCTTAGCGTTTCGAGGATTGAATAAAAATTAGTTTAGAAAAACTAAAACTTCAATTGAAACAAAAAAAACATGAACCAACGAAATTTCATACCTTAAATGCACAGAAATGACTTCAATGAATTTAAGTAAGGCTTTCTAAAATGACATACTTGAAATTATAATGAAAGTTGACCCACTTTAATATAAAAAAATGCAAAAGGACTTTACAGAAAGGATACCAGGGTTTAAATACCTTTATAACTTCCTACTAGAATCGGGTTTAAGGCTGACTTTGAACGCAATCGTTACGTCACCTCAGGAATGTTTTTGTCTGGATGACGCGTGACGCTTGTCCAGATGTTTACGTCCTAGCGAAATAGCTTTAAAGCCACGGTAGCCTTTGACGCGTGTGAAATCTGGAGAGACTGAGGCCTTCGGTAGGAAATGATCTCACCACGGGGCAGTGAAAGAATGTTTCTTTCTTCTCTTCGGATTACTCTGTGGAATAATTCGCATTGGCTAGCGCTGAATCAATGCTTGAATCCTTTGACTCAGGGGAGTGTTAGAAGGAGTTCACTCGTGGTCTTCCTCAAGGGTGAGGTCTATCTCGGTGTTTGGGGGATACACCAAGATAAGGGGGGTTTCTCGGACGAGAGTTAGTTAAACTTGCTTCTTAAAACGTTAAATTAAAGTTCGGTGTGACCACCAGGAACTGGCTCGAGGATGAGCTTCTTCTTAGTTCTGGTATTCCTCAAGGGTAAGGTCTCTCTCGGTGCTTTGGGATACACCAGGATAGGGGGGTTTCTCTGAAGAGAGTAAGTTGAACTTAAACAAGTTAACTTAAAGTTCCGTGTGATCACCAGGAACTAGCTCCGGATGAGCTTTTCTTAGTCCCTTCTGTTGATAGCCCGGCCTCTTGCCGGGGACTTCGTCGCCTTGCTGACTAACGTAAGCTACCCCGTTTTTCCAAAGATATTTGCTTTTATATGTCGCCAACCCACTGGGGTAGGGGCAAGAGGGGGGTGGATTTGTGGACAGGCCGCATGAAGGTTCCTCCTCCAACGGGTTTTCTCAGGGCGTCGTACAGCTGGCCTTGAAGGACCTTCTGGCTTTAAGACGACGCTCCTCTAATTTCGCTTATGCAGTGAAATTGAATATCACATGTTTGGGTAAATCTTGCTGTTCTTAACCGATGTTCGGGTCTCAGGACCGCATTCTGTGATCTTGGCCGGCCGTTCAGCTTTTCATCGGGCCAAGGGTCGAGAAGGAAGGAGGTTAAGTGGGCAAGCTACGGCGTCTCCACTGCCAGAACGCTGTGGTTAACGACCAGCGGCTCACTCGTGAGGGATGAGGGGCACCTATTCCCTCACAGTTATATTTAAAAATTACAGGAGACAATTGACTAAACATGTGAAGAAACTCTATGAGCTCCACTTTTGATGTAAAGTGGGTGACCAAGACAAACGCTGGGCCTCTCACATTTGTTGTGTCACGTGTACAAGTTCCATTTCTGCCTAGGTAAAAGGCAAAGAGCCTGGCCTCATGTTTGGCGTACCAATGGTATAGTGGTAGCCAAAGGACCATTCAACGGATTGCTACTTCTGCTTAACAGATATTAAAGGTGAGTATTCAATGTGTTTTCTTTCCTGGTCTTTAATATATTTTAAAGAGATGTATAAATTGAAAAGATAAAAATACATACTATGTTGTACTTTGAATATTTCTGCAACTGATTACAGTAGGTAATAGCCGTTTCTAGTCTGATTATATTTTATTTCACTTCAGGTCGCAAAAGAAAAGGCAAGAAATCTATCATGTACGAGTATCCATAACTTCATTCTGCTATTCGCCAGGTTAGACATTTAAGTGCTATTCCTGTACTACAGCCGTCCTCTAAATTACCTAGCGCTTACATGAGCATCTCAGACGATTCAGAATCTCAAGATACACCATTTTGGCACAGCTTGAATCTGACAAGAAACCACACCTTATCACCCAACCAGAACTTAATGACCTAGTTCGTGATTTAACACTTACTAAGCAACAGAGGAAACTCCTGGCCTCACGTCTGAAAAAATGGAACCTGTTAAATAAACAAGCTCACATTACAGTATTTAAGAAGTGTTCTGCAGATCTACAGCAATTCTTCACTTTTAAAAACAATTTGACTTAGTGTAATGATATTAGAGGCCTATTCAATGCCCTTGAGCTGATCTATGAGCCAAATGAGTGGAGTTAATTCATAGATGCATCCCTTTACAACACAATAGCGGTTCTGTTGCACACTGGAAAAACATGCGTTCAGTAACTAACTCATTAATTTAAGAGACATATGAGAACCTTTCTTTTATTCTAGACCGCATAATTTACAAGGGGCATGAGTGGCTAATTTGTCCGGACTTTAAAGAAGTAGCCCTATTTAATGGGCTACAAAGTGGATGCACCAAGTTTGTGTTTCCTTTGAAAGTGGGACAGTAGGGCCATATCAGAACAATTATGTACACTCAGAATGGTCACTTCAGGGAACTATGACGTCTAGATGCCATAAGTTAAGAAGGAAAAAATCATTTTGCCACCACTGCATATAAAACTAGTCCAAATGAAGCAATTTACCAGAGGACTGCAACATAACAAGCCATGTTGTTTCCAGAAACTCAAAGCGATCTTCCCTAAAATAAGTGATACCAAGATTAAAGAAGGCAGATTCGTAGGCCCTCAGATTCGTCAACTTATAGTTGATGAGAACTTCGAGGCGACAATGGATGAAACTGAGCTAGCGTCCTAGCATGCATTCAAAGATGTATGCAAAGGACTTCTGGAAAACCAAGGAGCATAGCGAGAGCGCATAGTGAAGAGTCTACTCAAGTGCTACCAAGATCTCGGATGCAATATGTCACTGAAGATACACTTTCTTCATTCTCACCTGTCCTTCTTCCAGAGAATGCAGGAGATATTAGTGATGAACATGGAGATCGTCAATGGAAAACAGGTATAAGGGAAAATGGAGGCCTGCTATGCTGTTTGAGTGCTGCTGGAATCTGAAGCGTGACACACCTGAGACGTCTTACAAACGAAGGAGTAAATACTAAAATGTAGGTTAATATATTATATAATGCTAAGAAACATGCTGATTCATTATATATTCATGAATTGATTACAATGAACACATTTAATCTGACCTTTGGAGCGAAATACATTTATGGTATCGTGGAAATCGGTACCAATTACATAATTATTAAATTGGCAGTTAACAAGAAAATCTCACGTGATGGGAAATCTTTGTTATCAAATAAGAGTTCAGCACACTCAACTTCATAATAAAATTCACATGAAATCTATGTTTTTTTCGTGACAATGAAGTTTGTGTTTAGTGTAATATGATTTCAAGAAAATTGTTTTAAAGTATTTGTTTTCTTTTAGGTCAACAAATATTAAAGATGATAAATAGGCGCCGAAGTAAGTATGAATTTTAACAATAAAAACGATACATATCTATTTACTATTAATGTTTAATATTTATAGGTCCATTCTAATCATCATATTGCCAAATTAACCTCGCTCCTTGGGTGAAATTTTCTTAGGAAAGAATGAAAATATATATTCCATTGTTTCCTGAAAAACATCCCTAGCAGAATTTATCCTTACTGTTCAATATTAGGAAACACTGAAAAAAATTATCCTGCTTCTCTGAGTTTGATATTTATTAATGCTTTTACCTGTCTTATTGTTTAAGTATGCTCTTTATTTATATTCCTACCCGTTTTACAATATTCACCTCTCCATGGCGACGAATTTAAATAATGTTGTTGTGTGACTTGGTAAAGAAAAATAAACCGTAAACATTACTTTTTAAGAAAAAGAAAGTGAAAAAACCCTTTTCTTTAATAAAAGAAATTTGCCAATTGGGAAAGATCGAAAAATCACGAGGATGCTTCCTTGTTACCGAGAGCAGAAATCATTTTGGTACGACCTGGGTTTTTGTTGCCCTCGTAACGACTTCATAATCAAGTCGAACGTCCCTAACAACGGGGTCTATTGCGTAGCCTTGGCAACCATGACACGGATGATATTTTGGATAGTTACGTATCCCAATGGCCGTATATACATGACCTCCCAGCTCCAATGCCCGTAAATGTGACATCCCACCCGCAATGGTCCTAATGACAGAGATATGCGCTATCCCGACCACAATGCCCGAAGATATGCGCCATTCTGGCCCTAGTGCCCTCGGGTAGACTTGTGGCTCTGTTTATCTTCACCCCTTTCTTTACAGATCTCTCTTCAAAAAATTTATGTGAATAATGTCATCGTTTGTTTTTCCTTTAATTAAAAATATAATATGTAGTCTCGAACCAGTACTACTCCGTAGTTGGCGAAATACCACACGGCAGCTATTCCATTTATAGTTTGCGTTGACTGAAAGAATTCCTTGTTGACGTTAAAGACCTAAATTCTAGGCTTACTCCGGTTCTAAAGAGTTTATGATCCTAGAATTCTTCTTAAATCTCTCCTTAAGACCGATCATCAACTTAACCATTAACTTTGAAGGCAACTCTGCCAAACAAAAGAGCTAGACTGGAAGATTTCTTTAAATAGGTATCATAGATGCGTATTAAATATTTGCTGGCCACGATGGCAACTGCAGAATGCCAGGTTTCTAGCTGGATCAGTGATATCAGAAGGCGGTCAAGTGTTATGGACCAGTGGCGGTTACCCCTTGCAGTCAAAGATATGATAGTCTGTTCGCTATCTCCAATTTAATTTACTCTCGAGAAAAAAAGTCTCATTTAATATGTAGGTGGTAGCCATGAGACTTAAAAGTAAATTTAATTATTCCTAAATATTTGATTCGGTAAGAAAATTCTCAAAATCGTCTCTCTTTCAAATGACTTCCATCAAGCCGAGAACATTGAAGCTTCTCGTAAGCTTCGCCGGCATCATAAAGGACGTCTGATCTGATTACTTCGTATTATCTCCGTATGGTTTCTTATATTCACGTTGAAGGTTAAATAAACATAAAACAGAATTTTCTTCTCTATAATGGACTCTTGGCGGCCTTCGAGTCAAAACCTAATCTTAATGGTCGTCGATCTATATGTTTCTTAAGAGACTCTAAGGTTCGAAACTTTGGGAAAGAAATTAGGCGAGATTCAGAATTTTGCAAGAAAACAATTATTTTGCTTATGAATCTAATGTGTATGGTAGAAGATCAAACAAAGTGTCAGCTTGAATAATCAGTGAAACCGGAAGATTTTTTTCTTAGTGGAAAATAATGGAATATAAGAAATGATACGTTTAAAAATTCCATTTTCCCAATAGCAAAATAAATAAATAGATTTTATGATCTGTCTAAAATTCATATCTAAGGAATAATTTTCCCTGACAGGAACCATTATATTTAAATTAGGGTTAGTGTTCTTTGAAGATATACTTTCAATGAACATAAAATAATGAACTCTCTATTTAATAATGTTTTTCTATACTATTTTCCCATATTTGTTTTTATATGTTTCTTATTATAGTTTGAGGATTAACTGAATCCGTTTGATTCTTCGATTATTTTCATGTTTCTTTGGTGTAAATGAAGAACTATACTAAAATTAATATTTAGTTGGGAAAATTTCAATATTATTTTTAGTACCTTTGTATACCTTTATCAATGCGTTATTTTTAACATCTTCCCTGAGTATTCCAATACAAAAGCTAGAGATCCAAATGTTTTTTTCAGAATATCTTCTCTATTAGAGTATCTACAAATAGTCACGCTTAATTATAATATGATTAGACTCGCTTTATATTCAACGAATAAACAAAAATTAAATTTTAAAAGTTTACTAATTGTATATAATTAAATTTCTTATTTTGATTATCATATAATTACTTCAAATTAATTGCAGGTGAAGGTGAACTCGCTTCGTGTGATGTTAAATTGGAGGGCAAATTATTCATCCGGAATCTAGGAGCTTGTTTCATATATTCGCTTCTCCTCTAAATTAATTAATGTTTTAAGGTACTTTCGAATAATTTAGGATGTTTGGATTAATTTTAGGGAACTATCTGTAATATAATTAAGATAAAGGAGCGCGATTAGGGAGCTTAATTCACTTAATAGTTGTAATAATATCAAACCATTCACACGTAACTCAACGTTGGATTTCCTAATTAAGCTCCTTTCTCGTCCGCGGTGTTTCTTCGGTTGGCTGCTGGAAGGCCTTTTCCACACTCTCTTGGGGCGAAGGGGTTAACAGGCATGCATGTGCCCAAGCGGACTTTTATTATGCTCTCTCCTCCCCTATTTATTTCTTAATTTATTCTTTCCTATTTTCTCTTTCCAATGCTCCCCCAGGCCCCCCCGCATCTAGAGTTCCTCCAAAACGCACGACATCCAAGCGAATCATTGCTGTCAATCCACCTGCCACGTTGCTCTAATTTATTTACTCCTCTTTCTCCTCTTAAATCGATTCCTCCTCCGTTTCCACCCGAACTGCTACTCTGCTCTCAAATGACACACAAAGATAGCACTTACATAGATTCCTTCTATTTAACGTCCCAGATTACTTTCGACGTGTTCATACACTAGTTAAACCCCCAGCGCAACCGACACCTGCCCTTGTATTTAGGTTCTAAATCTAAACTTTCGTGTATCCTAATTTCCCACAAGTCTCTCACCTAGTGGTCGATTGATTTGCCATGATTTACTGACTCTCTCTCAGAGCATTAGATTTATTGCATCTTCATATCAACCTAGTTTCCTCTGTCTCCTCGAAATAATCATGTGTGCTGTCAGGTCCATAGGATCTCTGGTTACCTTCTTCTCGTCTCTACCGCTTAAGGCAATTCAAACCACTGCGGAGCAACCTTCTTCCTCCGGGCATCAGTCCAATGTCACTCTCTCCACCTCTACACCGACCTTCATGCGGTGTCTCTTCGCTTGTATAAAGAATGACAGTACATTATAGACTCAAACTAAATCCATCCTCGTGACCTTTTCCTTCTGACTCTATCCATTATCTTATTACCCAGCTCCTCAGAATTTCTATTTTTACAGATTTTAACAGCATGGACCCCGCATCGGACAAATAACTATCGAATTTCCGCACGTCCGCCCTTAAATGCCTTATGGACGGACTGGCTTTCCTGTGTATAAACACAGGATCGCTCACCTATCACAATCCTTCTTCCCACATTCTTTCTTGTGTTTTTCTTTATATCATTACAATAAATATCTGTTGGAATTCTCTTGGGTTGTCTCAGGATGATTTTGGTAGCCACTAATTCCCAGTTTCTCTCTCGGTACTTCACCTTATGCTAAATTTTCCAGGGAAGAGTTTGGGCCATCTTTGCTACCAGTACAGCTATGCCCCATATAACGTTTGATTTCCAGTGGACTGATGAAGCCCTAACCTTCTTTAACTCGCTTATTTTCTTAATGCTTACTCTTTGATCTCCCAATCTCCAGATACATTCTCCTTTCAGGCCATCCCATTGACGTCTTCTCAATATAGTGAGGAATTTTGCGCTAAAAAGCGTACAACTTGGAGATACTACTGTACCCCTCTCCCTAAAAGTAAAATCAAATGAAACAAGTAAGAGCTGTTGTAACACGTTGTCTTAAAGAGGATTGACGTTCCTCTTGCAAGGCGTAGGTTTATGGGATTTCCACTTTCCCTTCACCTAACGAAGTCTAGCTAACAGTGCGCCTGCGGGGAAACCTTCCAACTCACGCCAACTTGTTCTCAGTGAGGGTACCATATTTCATTTTAAGAAAAAGTAGATGCTAAAAGACTGACCTTCCATTTTTCCTTAATTCCCGTCTTTATCAGCCATCCACTCTCAGAGTGATGTGGAAAATAACCGCATCTTTTCTAAGGAACAACTATGCCATGTCATTATTCCATCTTGTCGGCCCAATGTTTCTGACCTTGACGGAATTCCATAATGCCTCGTCCAACACTACGTATTGGTGCTCCACATCCAGCTTGATCTCTAGGACCAGATTTAGCTAAAGGGTAATTTTCCCTCTGTCTAGTATAGGGCAGACGTTATGCCTGTGCTCAAACCAGACTCTGACACCTCGTACGCTCCATCCTACCGTTTTATATCAATTACCCTTTGCTTATACAACATTATGGAGAGGATAATGACTTCTCACTTCTCCTTACATGCCGAATCTCATTCTCTGTTTCATGATTGCCAGGCTAGTTGCCCCAATTTTGCATTGCTCTAGACCCCTTTACTCAATTTAATCACGATATCTAGTAGTTATTCTCGTGGCATAGTGCCACGCTGGCCGTCTTCTTTGACAACCGAAAAGTTACCGACACTGGTCGCCACTTCTCTGTTATTATTTTTTTCATCTTTCCTTGGAATTCATGGTTTCCTGTGCACTTTCATTTCTCAAGATTTGCGCGACCCTTCTTTCCAGGTCCGGTTAGGATCTTCTTATATATTCACTTCACACAAGAGTATTGCTTTCACTAGGGTTGGTCCTAAGCGTCTTACTTTTCTCCTCTTTGATGAGCAGGGTAGCTCACCCAAGCTTTCTCTTCCTCGCCAGTAGCGAGCCTCTGCGCAGAATGAAACTTCTTGTCCCATTCAGACCATCTCGTTTTCCTGTCTACAAATAAATTTTCCCACTGAAGACCAATCGCAGCTCCTAAGGACAGCGGGGCCACTCTTTTCTGGCATTCCATTCCTTCTGACTATAAGGAATCTATCAGATTTCTTCAAAGAGGCTTCCTCCCTGGATGATCTCTCAAGTAAGAACCTTAGCAACCTCTTGGAAGGAAGCACGTCTCCGAAGCCGACGTGGGTTCTATTATTAAGTTCCCCAGTCATGCATCCAACTACTCCAAGGGTACAGCTATTATCACCGATGGCTCTCTTTTTTTAATAGGGCTTGTTCTTGGGTTGGGTGAAGACGCTGCCTCAGTGCCCTTTTTCCTTCTGCCTTCCCACTGGATGGTTATCATACACGGCAGAGCTGTACCCCATCTTGGACACCTCCACAGTATCTGCCTAATCCTTCTATCGAATTCATGTTATTTACCGAGGCAAAGTTTGTCCTTTTCTTTATATTTTGATGTATTTAAATGCGCTGCGTCTAATGGAAGTAGTTTTCAAAGTTTGTTTCTCTGAATTAACAGTTTTTTCAGTGGAAATTCAAGATATCGCTGAATTTTTCATCAAACTGAGATTTCTTAGTTTAACCTTTCATACAAGTTTCTCTTCCTCTACTTCTTTTTTTCTGCCATTCAAAGTTTTCAAACTTTTCTTAAGAAGATTTTTTCTAACTTGTCCACTTTTTCCTTGAACAATTACAGAGCCAAATTTGCCAGCTTGATATTTTGAAGCGCGCTCTCAGTCGTCTCGGCTCTATTTAACTTACACTGCAGAAAGGAGTCTCCTTTAACCATTAACTCCGCAAGATGGCATTAGGTATAGTAGGGGAAACCATGCTGCAGCTAACATCTGAAGAATTTCGTTCCTTCCCGACCCAAATATTTGCCTGCAGTTGCTTGCTTGTCCGACCTAAATGGTCCAGGAGGAGGCGGCTATATATCTTACACATATTTTCACCTCTTCTATATTCACCACTTTCTTTATAAATCTCTCCTTACAGATTTTCTGTGTATGAAAAGATAGTGAATAGGCAGGTCGAGTATATCTCATCTATAATTAGTATTTTATACGTCTTCCTTTTGCTTTTATAACCGCTTATTGTGCATAAGTGGTTGAGGCAACCTTCTACCATTCATGTTTGATACTAACCTTCATTTCTAATTTTTTAGTGATTTTCTGATTGGTAAATTACAAGTGGTATTTTTTGTTATAAATGTCTGCGAATAAACAGATTCCTGAAGCTCAAAGAACTCAAATCATTGCATTGTCCAGAGAGGGATTATCCCAAGTCGAAATTGAAAGAAAATTGAAATGTTCGAAAAACGGTGTCCAAACAACCATTGAAAGGTACAATGAGACCAATTCCTTCAAAAACCGTAATGGTCAAGATCAAAAAAGTTGTAGAACTCGCGAGGTTGCTGAAAAGGACATCTCTGGCGGATAAGGAAATAACATCTTCTGATGTAGCTGTTGAGTTTCGGGCAGAAACAAACAAAGAGATATCAAAACACACAGTGAGAAAAAGGTTAGTAGAAACTGGGCTCAAAGGATGTAAGACTAGAAAGAAAGCGTGGCTGTCTCAGATGAACAAGAAGAAGTGATTGTCTTGGGCAAAATAGCATGAAGATTGGACTGATGATGATTTGGCTAAAGTTGTTTTGGTCTAATGAAAGCAACTTTGAAGTAGGTTCTCCACATTAGTTTCCACCAATTTATTACACTTGTACACATTTTTATTCGATACCAAAAATGATGAGTAAAATTTTAATTTTGCCTCAGATCTTTGGAACTCCTGGAGCTGTTTATGTTCGTCGAAGGGTTAGGGAAGCTTATGATCCGAGATGTGTTGTCCCAACAGTCAAATTTGGAGGTAGCAGTGTAATGGTTTGGGGCTGCATGTCGGCTTCAGATCCAGGATTTTTTTTCACTTGTGAGAACAAAACGAATTCTAACGCTTACAACAGCATGTTAGATCTAGCTTATCAACCTTCCTTAGGTAAAGTTTTAATGCTCCATGCCACACATCTAGTCTAAAAGGGTTGGTTTGAAAAGAAAGGGGTGACGTTGATGGAATGGACTCCTCAATCTCCAGACCTCAACCCCATTGAACATTTGTAGTCACACTTAGGCACAAGAAAGAGGGTGCACAAATGTTCCTGAAAAAGTAAATGAACAGCAGAAACTCATGAAGAGTGGCTTAAAATTGAGCCAACCACCTGCGCCAACTTAGTCTCAAGTCTGCAAAAATGCATAAAAGCGGTTATAAAAGCAAAAGGAGGACATATTAATATTAATTATTGATAGAATATACATAAATCTTTATTTATATTATGTCAAGTATGAAATAAATGAGTTTCAATCATATTCTTCACTTTTTCATACCAGCCCCATAGTATAAGGGACCCAATAACTGCAGGGGTGGCTGTTCTTGACAAGAAAATGTCGGTGGGCGCTAGACTTGACAAGCAAATGGGGAAGCAGGGAGCGCAATTTTTTTCGAAGTCTTTTAAGTACGTTTTCATAACCTCAGATGGTAGGTTTAAGTTAGGTTAGGATAGATTAGGTTATTAGCTCATGCAAACTTAAAACGACCAAAATACCATCGAAGTCGGGGCATTACAAGTCAAGTTTGTGTGTTTGGACAAGGAGATACTAGTTATTCACCGCCATATGGGTATATGGAAGTAGTTGAACACCGAGACCAAGAAACGCCAATAATCGAATCCCATTTATCTATAGGGATGAATGAAGAGCCCACAAATCTGGCCGATATAATCTAAATTACCAGCACAGATCCTTCACCCACTGTTTTCACTTCGTACTCTACATACCTGTATTCATACATAACATATTAAATCGTATTGAGGAAGAAAAAGCCAAAAATAACCATGTGAGGATGCAAACGTGAATTTCTTAAAACAGTTCATGCGGGTGGAAAGAAGCAAAGTTAATAGGTTAATTAATTGCCGTAACGCAATTATCACCTAATTTCTTTTTTAATAAATTACGATGCGGTTCGTTTTCAGTAAATTAATGAGCACTTATATTTAATTTTTTTCATTTACACGTATGTACATATATTGTGTCGAAATTCTTGACTTGGGAACTTTTGGGGTCGCTGACATGATCCCAAACTTCAATCATTCCCAAAGGTTTAAATTAAAAGTATAAACACACACATAGCAGTAAAACAAACCATAATTTATGCTTAATATTTGAACATTAAAAAGTATACCTTTGAAATAACCAAACTGGCTAATGAATCAACCAAATGCTCGTGAGTTTTGCCTAGCAGCAGAAAAGACGTTAGATCGGATCAATTCTGGATTGGGGCTAGCAATTCGATCCCAATTCTGGATTGGGGCTAGCAAGCAATTCGATTCCAATTCTGGATTGGGGCTAGTAATTCGATCCCAATTCTGGATTAGGGCTAGCAATTCAATCCCAATTCTAGGATTGGGGCTAGAAATTCGATTCCAATTCTGGATTGGGGCTAGTAATTCGATCTCAATTCTGGATTAGGGCTTGCAATTCGATCCCAATTCTGGATTGGGGCTAGCAATTCGATCCCAATTCTGGATTGGGGCTAGCAATTCGATCCCAATTGTGGATTGGGGCTAGCAATTCGATCCCAATTCTGGATTGGGGCTAGCAATTCGATTCCAATTCTGGATTGAGGCTAGCAATTCGATCCCGATTCTGAATTAGGGCTAGAAATTCGATCCCAATTCTGGATTGGGGCTAGTAATTTGATCTGAATTCTGGATTGGGGCTAGTATTTCAATCCCAATTCTCGATTGGGGATAGCAATTCGATCCCAATTCTGGATTGGGGCTAGCAAGCAATTCGATACCAATTCTGGATTGGGGCTAGTAATTCGATCCCAATTCTGGATTGGGGCTAGCAATTCGATCCCAATTCTGGATTGGGGCTTGTAATTCAATCCCAATTCTGGATTGGGGCTAGCAATTCGATCCCAATTCTGTATGGGGGCTAGTAATTCAATCCCAATTCTGGATTGGGGTTAGTAATTTTATCCGAATTCTTGATTGGAGCTAGCAATTCGATCCTAATTTTAGATTGGGGCTAGCAATTCGATCCCAATTCTGCATTTGGGCTAGTAATTCTATCCCAATTCTGGATTGGGGCTAGCAATTCTATCCCAATTCTGGATTAGGGCTAGTAATTCGATCCCAATTCTGGATTGGGGCTAGCAATTCGATCCCAATTTCCTGATTGGGGCTAGCAATTCGATCCTAATTCTGGATTGGGGCTAGCAATTCGATCCCAATTTCCTGATTGGGGCTAGCAATTCGATCCCAATTCTGGATTGAGGCAAGTAATTCGATACCAATTCTGGATTGGGGCTAGTAATTCGATACCAATTCTGGATTGGGGTTAGTAATTCTATTCCAATTGTGGATTGGGGCTAGCAATTGATCCCAATTCTAGATTGGGGCTTGCAATTTGATCCCAATTCTGGATTGGGGCTAGTAATTCTATCCCAATTTTGGATTGGGGCTAGCAATTAAACCCAATTCTAGATTGGGGCTAGTAATTCTATTTCAATTATGGATTGAAGCTAGTAATTCTATCCCAATTCTGGATTGAGGCTAGTAATTCGATCCCAATTCTGGATTGGGGCTAGTAATTCGATACCAATTCTGGATTGGGGCTAGTAATTCGATAGCAATTCTGGAATGAGGCTAGCAATTCGATCCCAATTCTGGATTGGGGCTAGCAATTCGATCCCAATTCTAGATTGGGGCTTGTAATTTGATCCCAATTCTGGATTGGGGCTAGCAATTCTATCTCAATTGTGGATTGGGGCTAGTAATTCTATCCTAATTCTGGATTGGGGCTAGCAATTCGATCCAAATTCTGGATTGGTGCTAGCAATTCGATCCCAATTCTGGATTGGGGCTATTAATTCAATCCTAATTCTGGATTGGGGCTATCAATTCGATCCCAATTTTGGATTGGGGCTTGTAATTCGATCCCAATTCTGGATTGGGGCTAGCAATTCGATCCCAATTCTTGATTGGGGCTACTAATTCGATCCTAATTTTGGATTGGGGCTAGCAATTCGATCCTAATTCTGGATTGGGGGTAGCAATTATATCCCAATTCTGGATTGGGGCTAGTAATTCTATCCCAATTCTGGATTGGGGCTAGCAATTCGATCCCAATTCTGGATTGAGGCTAGCAATTCGATCTGAATTCTGGATTGGGGCTAGCAATTCGATCCCAATTCTGGATTAGGGCTAGTATTTCTATCCCAATTCTGGATTGGGACTAGCAATTCTATCCCAATTCTGGATTGGGGCTAGCAAGCAATTCGATCCCAATTCTGGATTGGGGCTAGCAATTTCATCCCAATTCTTGATTGGGGCTAGCAATTTGATCCCAATTCTGGATTCGGCTAGCAATTCAATCCCAATTCTGGATTGGGGCTAGAAATTCTATCCCAATTCTGGATTGGCGCTAGTAATTTGATCCCAATTCTGGATTGGCGCTAGTAATTCGATCCCAATTCTGGATTGGGGCTAGCAAGCAATTCGATCCTAATTCTGGATTGGGGCTAGCAATTCGATCCCAATTCTGGATTGGTGCTAGCAATTTGATCCCAATTCTGGATTGGGGCTAGCAATTCGATCCCAATACTGGATTGGGGCTAGCAATTCGATCCCAATGCTGGATTGGGGCTAGCAATTCTATCCCAATTCTGGATTAGGACTAGTAATTTTTCCCCAAATTTATAAAATACATAAATCCCATAAACCTAAATTGATCATGCAATAATATAAGTAATATTATTAATTTTCTCGGAGGGCCCATATTTACTGGACAACGTACACAATAAATCTTTAAGAGTCCTGTAATTTTTACTGTCACTTTCAGATATAATTAAAGGCTAAATTAAGCAAGATGGTAATAAACGACTGTCGAATATCATACTTTTTATACTCATTTCATAATATATATGACTGACCTTGATCAAATTTAGCAGCCACGGTTCTCTCGTGCCTTAAATTGACCAATTATCCCTAAAAATATGTTAAAAAATTATTTTCTATGTTCTATATATAAATAGGCCAAATCATTTGCGTAGCTACTTAGTGTTTTACTGAATTTTGGTGGATTTTAGTACTACACTACAGTAATTTTGTAAGATATAAGCTGATTTGATCTCTTTTGGTGCGTTAGTGTCATTAGCATTATTTTATGTAGTGATTTAGTTTTTTGCTATAGTGTCTTCTTAGTGTTACTAGTACACTTTTATTGTGATTTAAATAGCGTTTCAACGTTTTCCTATCTCCCTTAATGTCGATGGAACTGCTTCTCTCCCAGATTTTGTCCTCAAATTTCATCTAGCGCACGAGTATTAATTGTTAAACTTTTCTGTTATTGAGCTCTTTGTTTCCCTTTATTTTAGTACTATCCTGTTCACGTTTAGCAATTTAATTACCGTGTTCTTTCATTTCCTTAGCCTACTTCACGAGATATTGGTTGGGGGAGTGATAAGGGGTGGAGTGTGTTTAGTTACCGACTCTCTTTACCTTTCAAATGCACAGCTGATGCAGGTACAGGCAGACCCCAATGAGCTATGCACCATGCGACTAGTCATCTACATATTTGGAGCCCGGCGTACCTGTATCCCAAAATTTCCCGTAGGAGATCGGCACGCTGGCCCCCAAACTTTCCCACGTGAAGTAGGCTCTTGGCCTATTGAGCTCTCGCTCATGATCCTCCACAGCAGAAGGACATGGAAGAAAAGAGGCCTACTGAGGAGAACATGTTTCTCAAGATTCACTTGACTCAGACAGCCGGGTCCCGCCATAGAGAGGACAGTACCTCAGTGTGAAATACTCACGACCATATGCCTGCCCCTTAGCGAGATCATACTAGGTGGACACAAGTTCACAAGGACTCAAATGGATAGCGGGCTCCACTGACGGCCAATAAAGAAGGGGAGAGAAGAGGATGCACATCTATTCTGCTTCCACAAAGAAATAAATAATAAGAAAGCAAAAATGCTAGAGGTCCTTGTTTCATAGTGGCTCCAGAAACGGCCGGGTAACTTTAAGACTCGGCGGTTAATCGGGTCAATCATATCATGTCTGGCCTCTTGGCACCCTCGGGTGGAGATGCTAAGACCTAAACTGCCAAACAAGTGATACTGAGGAAAATGGCGCCTCATTAACGCCAGAACCCATCCTCGAGAGGCTAAAAGGCGTTTTAGAGCCTGCCCGATTTAAAAGTTTTTATGTAATCTGCTCTACTTTGTGGTGCACGTTATATAAAGGATGCTTGTTACATCAGCGTCATACATTATCTAGAATTCTCGATAGGGGACCCAGAGTTACCTGTTTTCCGACGAAAGGAGTCTTCTTGTGAATGCAGCTGACTATGCCTTGAAGGCTATTTATTGTGAGAGCTCTTTGCACGCTTGATTGCTCGCCTGTCCAGGCTTCATCTACCATGAATTTCGTAAATGTAGTGGTTTATATAATAGGAAACACGTTGACTACGCCCTAGGAGACAAAAAAGAAGCAAACCAAAGGGCAGTTTAAGCGTGTAGAGCCTTTATGATACCGTATCACCACAGGGTATCTTCAGGCTTCTCCGGATCGTAAATCACCGTAGTATCGTGCTGGCTGCGAAGAAAAGCTTCGTAAACGGCACTTTCTAGTTGGGGCAGAGCGTCCAACGTAGGGAGAAACTTAAGGAAGCCGCACTGTGCGGAAGACAGGTGACCTCCACTGTCTAGACAAAAGGCTAGTCTAACATTTACAAATTTTTACATCAAAGTGCACACTCAGGAGGTTAGAGAGATTGTGCAGGAAACCTGCCAGGTTAAGGTGATCTCTCCCTGGTTTGTGAGAAGCGAGCACAGTAGCCATTCACTAGGAGTCTGGGAGGATTCCCTCTGTCCAGGTCCTGTTGAACAAATCTAATAGAAAGGTCATGCCTCGCTCACCTGGTTGTCGAACCACGCCATACGGGACATCGTCTGGACCAGGGGCAGTGGCCATGCAGGAAGCGAGAACGGAACGTAACTCGGTCATTGTAAACTTGTCGTTGAAGGGTTCTCCAACTATGTAGGTAAAGTCCAGTTGGCGGCCTTCAGCTCCATCACAACTTGAATTGAATACTGAAGCAGCAGCATATGGACTAGAGTAAGCGGAGAAAGTGGTCGCAAAGGACTCCATCATGGACGCGACATGCAACATTGTGAGCCCTTTCACCTAGAGAACGGCAGGAGGTCCTGCGAGAACTTGCCTCGAATCATTTTGACTTGCTTCCACATCTCTGAAGGGAGGCTCTTCCCATTATATAACCTCGCAGTAAAGTACCCTGTGTACCCTATTATACTTGCTATCACATAGAGGAGCAGGTCGTCCTCCTGGCCTGAGTGCAAATAGGGAAGCCACTATCACTGGGTTGACTTGAATTCTCTGATGGGCGTGGCAACTTTGTTCGTGCGCTTTTCCCTTGCCACCACTCAGCACTACTTTACTTGTATTATTATTAGTATTATTTGGTATTATTATTATTTGGTATTATTATTAGCATTAGTATTGCTATTATCATTCTTATTTGTTATTTTTATTAGTATTAAAATTTAAAATTTTTATTATGTATTTATTATAATAATTGTCTTACTATTATTCAGTAGTAGTATTTTTGTGTATTATTTTCATTGTATTAAAATTATTTATTATTAGTATTATTTATTATTAATTGTATGATTTATTATTAATACTTAAAAATATTTAATATTATCATTAGTCTATCCCAACCTTTTCTACCTGCACTTTGTAGCGGAGGAGTGCTCTACCTCTTTTTTTTACATACCCTCCAACCCCTTCCCAATCTTGCTCTTCTATCCACAGAGGTTTTACTCATCCAGCGCACTTTCGTCCTCTTATGGCTCCTTGGTCGAGTCCCAATGTATACCGTGAGGTTACTACCTACCACAGTAGCAAAAATTCCATGGTAGCGAATCTGGGCTCAGTGTCAAACACCGAAACTGAATCTGCCCTTCAGGTGACTCGGGCGCACGAGGATTCACAAGTAGAAGAAGGACCTCCTCTTCCGGCTGGTAACAATTTGATATCCAAAAACTTTCTCATCCCGGAAAAGGATCTAGCTGAGGCCTGTCTATCCGGCTTTGGGGCTCCTTCTCGCTGGAAGAGAAACGGATTCATTCCCACCCTCCTCTCCTAAAACGAAAAGAAGTAAGAGGAAGACAAAGAGGACTAATGGTTTTTCTCTCTCCCTGAGAGATACGGGGATAGACGGGGCCGCTGCCGTTTCGGTAAGGGACCTGGCTAAAGACTGGCACTTCCTGCCTCAAGGCGACCTCAGATGGGAGAGGGGGGGGGCAAAAATTAAGATTAAAAGCAGAAGTGCGATGAGTGGAGCCTTGGTTATTTTTAGGCCCATCTTTGAGACACTACCTCGTGTTTTGAGCCCGCGGTCTTCAAATGCTTTCTGATTATTGACTACATAGTTGTTACCGTGTTGGTCAAGTGCAACAGGATTCATCAAGGAAATTATTAGCTAGTTTGATTGGTAGAGAGCTGAAAGCGACCCGTTTCGCGGACGGAGCTTCCTGGCGAATTAGTCTGATCCTTCCGTGGCGGCTATGATTAGTACCTTTCGCACACTTAATCTCTCGCTTCTTATTGCTAAACCGCACTCGACCATGAACTTTGTGAAAGGAGTGGTTTACGCGAGGGAGCTCTTGGACTACCCCATAGATGACATCACTTTAGAGCTGGCCGACCATGCAGCGCCCAAGGTCTAACGTTTGATGAGAAAATAGGGAGGAGCCTCTAGATCCACCACTACACTCATCGTCACATTCGACTCTGAGTGGCTTCCTGAGTCGGTGCGTTTCGGTTGGTATTGATAATACTTGAAGGCATTCGTGCCATTCCTGCGAAGGTGATAATACTGCCATCGCTTTGGTCATACCAATCACTCCTGTAGAGGAGCAAAGTCGGATTTACCCGAAGTCTGTGTAAGTTGCTCCTAAGCAGCATACGATAAGTACCTATTGTGTAAGGCCAAGTGGGTCAATTGCAGAGAGCCAAACCCCGCATTTCGAGGCAACGTGTTGTCTAGCTCATAGAGAAAGAAATTCTGGCCCTTATTGATAAAGATCCTCTCTTATTTTGTGAGGCTAAGGGCTTGCTCTTGGTGGGCCCATCACTGCCTGGGACGTTTTATTCCTCAACTCTTTTAAAATGAATCATCTGCTCCTGGCCGCTCTAGGCCTTCGACCCAGGTCGTTTCCGAACAAATTCGGAACCTTTCTGCGGGATATACTCACCCCAGACGCTCCATGGATAAAGTTGCCGGCACAAAGAGTTCAGCTTCGGCTAAAACCAGGGCCCCTCCTCTCCTAGCTTGACTGTCTCCCACAAGGCGTAACGTCGGCGTGGCTTTACAGAGCTGTTAGATTCACAGAAAGCAACACCCGAGAAGGTGGTCTTGAGGCCGTATTCCTGGATTCGTAAAGTTGCCCGCCGAAACAAGGTTAGCACCAAAAAGTTTCGGCTCCTACGACCACACCCAGAGCAGGGCTGTGTTGGTCGGGGATGGTATATCCTTGAAAGGAGGGACCCCCGCCTCTGAAGTCGCCACGCCCGCCGAAGGTTTCGAGGCGGAGAGAGGAAAAGAATCGCATAACGAACCCAATCTATACCGATAAGTTCTCTAATGCAACAGAGCCTAGTTCGGCCAAAACGCCCGTACCTCTCCCTCCTTAAAGAGTACGGCCATTCCCTTGAGGGAATGGCTTATTACCCCAATCTAATTACCCCGGACTTCGAGCCAATGGGAGGAGCTGCCTAGGCTCGTCTCCACCCGTTCTCCGTTTGCTATATTTCTACAGAAAGCCATGTTCGGCGCGTGCCGAGTTCCCACTCTCGTGTGGTATATGGCTCCTTCAACCACACCACCACGGGTTTGGGGCTGGACAGAAAGATGCGCTTTGTACACCCGGCATAATTTCTCCTTCCTCTCTTTGCTTTAAATAGTTTCTGTCAGGCAATAGCAGTACAGCTGCACCTTTGTAAGAGGTATACTGTTAAATCTGCGTACCTTTCACTGTCCACCGACTTTGAAGCGGGGGACCTTAAGAGGTATTGTGGCGCGGTTGCCGAGGAACTTTCTACTGCTCGGAGATTTGACAAGATCTAGATAGGTGTTCTATATGTGAATGAGTTTACGCATTAATGACCGAGGTCAATTCATTTTCCTGTTTTGATCTATCCCTGTGCTATCTGGATGCACAGCCTAATAGTGAGTGTTAGATGGTCAATGAACTCGATGATAATGATCAGTTTCGCATTCAAATATAATTTTTTGAACCGGAACCGTCTGAGAGACCCCCCCGTTGGTTCTTAGCACGGGTGTGGTAGTCCGCATTATATGAAATGACTCATTTCTTTCTTCCAGTCGAGAAGTTGTGATCGGTAATGAGGCCGTTGAGTTCTTTTGCAAACCAATCGCTGTAGGCTTCACTACTATTCCTAGAAGGTCTGGCGATTCTGCACACCGATCGCTTCTGAGGAGGTCAGCCGAGAGTGAGATGGCCTTAAAGAGTAGCGATATGCCGACATGGGATATAAGCGCCGCCCAAACGATTTCTTTGTCGGTGAATTTCCTCGAGTTATGGCTAGGTTCCGGTATGTTTCGAAGCACGCCGCCGCTTTTGCTGCGGCAATAGTCTTCACTTAAACAGGGGTTGGCCTCTTGAGGAGGTGTGGAAATGAGTAAAAAAAAAAGGAATCCAGAGAAAGCACGATAACGCTATTTATAATATATATATATATATATATATATATATATATATATATATATATATATATATATATATATATATGCTACTAATAAGCGATTAATTTTATCTTATTTTAAAAGATTCGATCACTAACCTTGCTTCCCCCAAAATGGTATTCCTTGTTGTATACGTATGTAAAAAGATTAACATTGGTCAAACAAGTAAAGGCATTAAATAAAAGAACATAACAGAGATATAGCATTAGATTTATGATTTATGATCATAAAAGATAAAAAAATGAGTGTGATAGTAGGGGAGGTAAAAGTTAGAAAAAGTGTTATTTTAATCGGAGAATGGTGTGCCAGTACGTTTGGCTATGGCTTTCCATGCGCTTCTATGTTGCTTCCGTGCATGTTGATTAGAGCTTTCGAACCTTTGTTTTCCAGTTTTGCTTTTTTTCGTATAGAGTTAACTCGGTTTCTGGAGTATTCGTACATAAGTTTTCTCTTTTTTACGAATGTCTAAATCTCTTATATTTGTTCTATTGTCGCTTTGATTTAATGTTTTCCGCCACGGATCTTTTTATTTTGCTTTGATTATTTATGTCCACTAAGGATCTTTTTATTTTTGTTTTGATTATCTTTGTCCACTACGGATCTTTTTTTTTATATAATTATTTAAGTGTCCACTATGGATTTTTTTTTTAAGGTTTAGTTTTACATCCTATTTACTTGGATATTATGTTAATCGTTTTCCGGTGAGTATTTATCTATAAATTGGTTCAATCTCTTCTTGCAACCGCTGTTGGCTGCTGGCAAAGCCTTGGTGGTAGCGTCTATTCGAGTGGTCAAATTTTGGTATTCTTATGGTCTGTATAATTCTTTCTGGTAAATATTTATGAATATTTCTCCCTATTGCTGTCGCTCTGTTGGGTAGCGTTAAATTCAGGGGCTAGATCCCCGCAAGATCGTGTAGCTTAATTGATGGTATGCGGTCCAGTAAACTGACGTCCAGGATGAAGCGTAGTGCTTGATTTTGTACTACTTCTGCCATTCGAGTTTGCGTCCTGCTTGCCAGATATAATGGGACGACTGGTTATAGCAAGATTGGTCTGACTAAAGCTAAATATAATTTCTTCTTGTTGCGGAAGGAGAGTTTTTTTAACCTGTATAAGTTGCCTTAGTCTTATTTTGGCTTGCGAGACCTTCTCCTTGATATGGTCATTATAACTATTTGATGTGATTTTTAGTCCCATAACTCGGCCTTCTCAGGTGTATGGATAGTGTTCAACATTTGCCAGAAGGCCGGCCGTTTTGGTACGTCCGATAGGAAAAATCTTAAATTTATCCATGTTCGTGCGGATCTTATTTTGTTTCTCATAGAGTTTGAGATTATTAATTTCACTAGCTGTCCTGTTTGCGACGTCTATACGAGCTCGGTAGTAGCTTGTGATTATTTGAGATATATCATCGGCTATCTGGATATAGATAGCGTAATCTACTGTAGGAAAAGGGAGGTCACTCGTGTAGATGGTATACATCGTTGGGCTTAGACATCCCCTTTGAGGAACCCTTGCGTTCATCGAAAAGGGTTGTCCTTCGTGATCGTTGATCTTTATGGTTGCCTCTATATCCTCTAGATAATCACAGTTCTCTGGTGATATTCGTTTCCATCTCAAGATTACATATTTTCTTCTTTAATCCAGGTACCTAGACCTTATCGAATGCAGAAGCCACGTCCCTGAGTACGACGTCTACTCTCTTAACTTCTGCCTTTGCATTTGCTACAAATCCTGTCATTAGGGCAAGGGCAGTTTCCGTACCAAGGTGTCTACATAAACCATGTTGCTGCATACTATATCCCTCCCTTGTTTCTAGGTGGTTCTTTAGCCTATCGTTGAGAAGTTTTTCTAGTAGTTTCCGACTAAATTCAAGTAAAGATATGGGTCTTTAACCTTTTACTTCCCTTTTTGGCTTCCCTGGTTTCAAGATGAAGATCATTCTGGCCTTTTTAAGTAGATCTGGAAAGTAGCTAACATTTAAAGAGGCATTAAATAGACTTAGTATGGCTTCATTGATGTTCGGTGGGGCATTTACTAAGTGCATCTTGGTGATGCCTGATATGCCGCGGGTCCTCTGCTTAAAGTTCTTTAAGGCTGTCTTATACTCTTATGTGCGAAGGGTTTTCCTTCGGCTTCTGCTCGTCGAGTGTTATCAACGTAATGGTATGGTGTTATAGATGTACCTTGCTCTTCCAAGTATGAAAAGACTCTCTCCTCATATTCCTGGTGAAAATCGTCATTTTCCTCCTCCGTGATGTCGAATTTTCTCTTCCAGTGCTCTCTGATCCTTGGTGATTGTTTTCCCCTCAGCTGTGATGGTAATATTGATCTTATTTTGCTGAGTAACACTTAATCTTCTAATCTGCGACCAAAACTTGGGGGGGGAGTCATATTCCAGGTCTATTTTATCAATGATGCCGTCCCATATTGTCTTAGATTCCTCACTAATAAGCTATTTGATTTCCATGCGCAGGTTTCTAAGTTCACGGTATCGTTCCGCCGGGTTGTCGTTCTCGTTTATCTCAGTAATAAGTTCCTTCAGCCTATCTTTTCTTGACCTAATTTCCTCATTCCATCGTAGAGCCGGTGGAGTTTTGTATTTAACCCTCGGGATAGCTACTCTATCTGCTTCCTTAATCTTGGTGATGACGTCTTTGAAGTGTCGATCTATGTCTTCGAAGGTGGACCCGTCCAACAGTTATACTCTATATTCTTGGAGGACTCTCTTGTATTCGGTCCAGTCTGCCTTGAACAAGCATTTGCAGGTGGGGATTTTGACCTGGATAGGTGAGGCTGAGATTGTGGTAATCATACTAAGGTGGTCAGATGGGGAATAAGGGCCAGGGACGGTATTTTGGTTCAAATCTAAATATGGATTTGTTAGTATAATATCGGGAGTGGTAGAGGATCTCCTGGTTAGAAATGTAGCGAAATCTTGGCCTGCTCTATTTACCACGCCGCGTTCCATAAGAAGCCCCGTTGAACGCCGTGGTGTAGCCTGTTTCCCTGCAACGAGCGTTTAGGTAGCCGATAAGAATTACTGAACAGTTCCTTCTGAACAGGCGGAGGAAATTAGGTAATTGTAGATATGATCTTCTTGGTGGCTGGTACCCTACCGCTATAACTAGATCGTCGATAAGCGTGCTATTTTTTATCGCGAGGTACGATTCCTCCAGTTACTAATCTCCTTGAATTTGATGCCTTTGCGGACTGCAAGAGCGACGCCATCGTATCTTCCATTCCAGTGGCTAGTCATGATGGTGATGTAGTTGTGTAGTTTTATAGGGTCGGTTACTGCATTAAGTCCGTGTTCAGAAATGAAGAATATATCTGGGTCTACCTCACGAAGTATATTTTGGTAAATAGATTTTTTGCTTTTCCAGCCATTTACATTTAGAGAAAGGATCTTCAATTTATTGATGAATCTCTTCGCGTGGTTGGTATTATTTCATGTGAATGTTTGATACTTTTGCAGGCTCAACGCGTGCGAGCGACCTTACTCTGGCGGATCTCTTCTTTTTAAATTAATCGTAGGATAGGTTGAGACATGAAACGTCACAGATCTCAATCCTCCCTTCCCTGAGTGCCGAAAGCATTTCTTCTCCACTGATGTCAAAATAAGTCCGTGTTCAGAAATGAAGAATTTATCTGGGTCTACCTCACGAAATATATTTTGGCAAATAGATTTTTTGCCTTTCCATCCATTTACATTTAGAGAAAGGATCTTCAATTTATTGATGAATCTCTTCGCGTGGTTGGTATTATTTCATGTGAATGTTTGATACTTTTGCAGGCTCAACGCGTGCGAGCGACCTTACTCTGGCGGATCTCTTCTTTTTAAATTAATCGTAGGATAGGTTGAGACATGAAACGTCACAGATCTCAATCCTCCCTTCCCTGAGTGCCGAAAGCATTTCTTCTCCACTGATGTCAAAATAGAAATCCCACTTGTACATTTCGTTGAACATTCCTTCAGTCATGTCTTTAACTTTTGCCGTTCTTGGCCGTGGGGCAAATGGGGAGGCATATATTCGTAGGTTTAGATCGATAGACTTGTAATTTGGCGAGGATTGTTTGGTCTGCTTGGAGTTCCTAGCTTTTTGGCTCGCCTTTTGAAAATCATTATCCTCTCGTTCAGGTTGGTCAGTCTCCATTATTTTAGGGGTGTCAGACATGCTTGATTTGTTCTGTCTTGGGTCTCGAAATCTTGAGCGTTTTCTTGCAGTAGCAGTTGGCCTGCTTCCTGTCTGAGTTTGGTACAGTTTGCTTGAGGGGAGATTATCAGGAAACTACATCGGTTTCATCCCATTCTGCGTCAACATACGATTCAACTCGGTAGAGTAGCTTCCCGGCTCTGCAGGGTTGACGAAGTGAACGTATACAACACACATCGCGAGGTCCAGATTTTTTTTTAGGGTCTAATTTTAGGGTTTCTACTTAAAGTGTTTAAAAAAGTGCGCAATGAAGTTTCACGACACCTGAGCACAATCTTCAACATGGCAATCCGAACCGAATGCGTTCCTCGAGACTAGCGTGAAGCGGAGGTGTCTCCTTTCTTCAATAAAGGAGACCGTAGCCGACCGTTGAACTACCGACCTATCAGTCTGACTTCGATAGTCGGGAAACTCATAGAAAGCATCATGGTGGACAAAATTACGTCGCATTTAGAGTCAAACCTGCTACTAAGGAGTTCCAAGCACGGCTTCCGAAGGCAACGGTCATGCCTGACGAACCTTGTGGAATTCTTCTACTTGGTCTTCAGTGAGCACGATCGGGAAAAGGCAGTAGATGTGGTCTACTTAGACTTTCAGAAAGCCTATGATAAGGTACCACACCGCCGCCTTCTCCGGAAAGTGCGAGCGCTGGGCATAGACGGAAAATTAGCCGGCTGGATAGAGAACTGGCTAAGTGGCAGACGGCAACGGGTAGTTGTGAATGGACAGGCTTCTGAGTGAGTGCCCGTTACTAGCGGGGTGCCTCAAGGTTCTGTCCTGGGACCATCTCTGGCGCATTCACTACAGAACTTTTCTTGGAATCTGCAATCTCTAGTGGCGTGCTGTTCCAGAACATAGCACGAAAAGTACACCTAGACTGACACGAAGGTTTCCCTCTTGATGCATAGAGCGGATATTTTAGTATAAAATAGGACGAGGCTAGCTTTGAATGCCTTTGCGGCCATATCAGAGGTTTGGAAGGTGGCTTTAAATAGATGGGAATATTCGCCTCCCTCACGATTTTTGAATTTATATATTTCTTCGACTTTTGCCCAGCTTTGATTTACCTCGATCTCATTTTTTTATCTCCTCGATGCTGTGGAAACTGACCCATGGATCCAGGCGACGACAAATGATGGATCTCAAAGACATGGGGAGGGATCTCCGGGGTAAAGTTTAGCTCCTGAAGCTTCGTTCGTGCTTTCACACTAAGGAAGCCTGTCTACGTCGTGGTCACTGTCGCAGATTGCGAGATAGCTGTAGGTTTGGTCGACTAAACGGCATAGTCCAACCTCTATTGAGTTGAAGATAGTCGCAAAAACCTTTTCCCTTAAGGGTTTTGGACAATTCTCTTTTACCCAGAGGGGCATCCTCTTCTGTCCCCTGGGGTCGTCCATGACGGGCCTCTGGGGATGCTCTTCACCTGGAGCCAACCAAGCCCCTATCTCAAATGTGTCCCTAGTTCTAAGCTCGATCCACCTTGTCTGCACTACCTATACCAAGTGTTTAGCGGGACCCACCTGCCGGTACTGACCACTCCGCTTACGATTGGGGCCCCCTGTGGGGCTTCCTTCCGGGGTCGAACACGCCAGGTACCGATGGTCTCTACATATCTTAATCAACAGAGAAGTTATCAAGAATCGAGATGTGCTGCTGTTCTTAGGAGAGGGACAATGGCAAATCGGAAAGTGGCGTTCGGCGCAGAGATTCTCCCGTTCTCGCGCGCGCGCCCGTGACCTCTTCAGTGGACAGAGACGTAAGCCGTCAGCGGTCTAGATAAGCGCGAAAATTTCTTCAACTACCTTTTTCACGTAGAAAAACAAGTGAGAAATCAAGTAGGACTTTAAACTCTCTTCAAGCGAGTGTAGATTAGCTTTTAGAAGCAAAGCGCTGTCTATAGCATTAGAACAGGCCAAAATTCTAACTCCATTTTTGTTCATTGCTCTAAAAATAATCACCAAATGAAGTGGGATATTACTCAAATTGCAGCAAAAAATAATAATTCTATTGAAAAACACGAAAGACGTTAACGTGAATTTAATTTTAAGGTTGTTTAATTTAAACTAATTTAATATACACAATATTTGTAATCAAAATAATATTAATCAGAAACTGCCTAAAACGACGCAAAACCTGATTAATATACTAAATAAACCTTAATTAAACTTGGAAACTCTCTAATTCTTGTTTGCTTACATATAATGTTCACCCCAAATTGCGTTTTATAATTGTTTTTAGGTTTATATTCATGAGTTTGTCATCTCATGTGTGTGTATATATATATATATATATATATATATATATATAATAAATAACACCCACAAGGAAAATAGAAAAACGATTCCGAGCGCTTTCGTCTTTATTCTAAAAGACCTCTTCATGAAATAACGTAGGTCAGGACAGACAATGTCTTAAATTGTAAGGAGTGGGGGGTTAAAACGGCTACCTGCATCAAAACCCTAACTAGGGGGTACAAATCCTTTAAACACTTTAATTTGTGATTTAATATAATTAGATATGATAGGATCTAGGCTTAAAATTCCAGGGCTAATATTAAAATTTGGGAAAGTATTAATAGAGATTCACTCCAAAATATTTCTTGAAATGTAGTTTGTACATTTAATAATAGGTTTAGCTATTCCAATTAATAGTATGATCCTGACTATAGATATATAAAAATAATGCAGATTGTTGACAAAAATTACGAACATTAGTTTGGTGCTGTTTAACTCCATCATTCAATTATTTACCTGTCTGTCCATAATAGCATTTATCACAATTATTGCAACCAATAAAATATATAATGCCTGGTTTAGGAGGTGAATTTTTTACGAGAAGGCGATGGATAGTGTTTTCTTTAGGCCACAAACAAAGAATGTCATCAACATTCTTTGTTTGTGGCCTAATGATCATAATATCAATACTTTTCTTGAAAAAATAAACACCTTAGTCCCTTCAATTAAATTTACTTTGGAAAATAAAAAAGATAACTATCCTCTTCTTAGATATTTTGATCCACCGAACAGACTAAGGTTTCAAATATTCAATTTATAGAAAATCTATAGCCATTGACTCATATATCAATTTCTATTCCGATCACCATATGAGTATCAAAAAAAGTGTTTTCTCTTCCATGTTTCTCCGTGCCCTGAGAATTGTTTCATCTGAATATTTGGAAAAAGAGGTTGATAGGATATATAATATAGGTTTAAATTTGTGTTACCCTTTGTACGTACTTACAAATTCTTATAATTCTGATAAGCGTTCATTTTATTAACATAATCGTAACGACCCTAAATTTCATGTTAAAAATGTATTAGTTTTACCTTTTAACCAAAGTTTCATTAAATTACCTCGTTTACTAAAACCTTTGAACATAAAAGTTATTTTTAATTATGAAAACACTATCCATCTCGTAAAAAATTCCCCCCCTAAACCAGCCATTGTATATTCTATTGGTTGCAATAGTTGTGAAAAATGCTATTATGGACAGACAGGGAAAGAATTGAATGTTAGAGTTAAACAGCACCAAACTAATGTCCGTAATTTTTGTCAACAATCTGCATTATTTTTATATATCTATAGTCAGGATCATACTATTAATTGGAATAGTGCTAAACCTGTAATTAAATGTACAAACTACATTTCAAGAAATATTTGGGAGTGTATCTCTATTAATACTTTCCCAAATTTTAATATTAGCCCTGGATTGTTTAGCCTAGATTATATCATATCTAATTATATTAAATCACAAATTAAAGTGTTTAAAGAATTTGTACCCCCTCGTTAGGGTTTTGATGCAGGTAGCCGTTTACACCCCCCACTTCTTACTATTTAAGACATTGTCTGTCCTGACATACGTTATTCCATGAAAAGGTTTTTTAGAATAAAGATGAAAGCGCTCGGAATCGTTTTTCCATTTTCCTTGTGGGTGTTATTTATCATAAATTTCCCTCACGTGCAAGTTGTGAGTTTCTTTTCATATATATATATATATATATATATATATATATATATATATATATATATATATATATATATATATATATGTGTGTGTGTGTGTGTGTGTTTGTGAATTTAGGCAGTATATTTTCATTTAGCAGATTTTATTTAAAGCGACCTCTAGTATGTCTCGTGTTAATGATTTTTTTTTCAATCTTCTACCGAAGTTCACTAGAGCCTGGATATTAAATAATTGCCAAAAGGTGGAAGGAAATTAACCTAACTTAGCACTTTCTTTTGTTATACTAACGCGTTTCGTTACAACGAGTATCATCCTAAGAGTTATACTGAAAATATAAATACATTTATTCAAGTATAAATGTTATAAAAATGTATTAACAAACTGACGAACGGAAGGTAGACACGTGTAGGCGAATTAGCAGGCAGAGGGGTGCAAGTAGGAACTGGTCAAAGAAGTATAAGTGACCGGAGAGAGGGTAGGGGTAAGCTACTTGCCAGAGGTGATTACCGGAAAGGGGCAGCTGTCTTAATTATATCCGTTCCTTCGATTTACTCTTCGTGCGGTTGGTAGGATTTCATGACAGTTGGATTGTATGTTTAGTCTCGGTTGTTTTTTTTGAAAATATATTGCTTCAAGAAGGAGTAATCAGCTCCTGTTAGGAACATAATCTGAAATTTTGGTATTTTCTTCCATCATTTTTCTGTTAAGGGGAGTTCCATGCATTTCTTGTGTATGTTTTTTAGGTGCACCATTGTTGAGGTGGTATGATATTCTTCTTGAGAGTGTGGTTTAGGTCATTCCGATATGAGTTAGGTATGAGTTCATAGTCTCCTAAGGTACATTTAAACTCATATATTAGGTGAGTCCTTTGTGTAGGTTAAGGAGGAGGTTTAGGGTTATTTTTCATGAACAAACTTGATGTCCCTCTATTTTGATAGTAGATGGTTAGTCTGATCTTTTTTTCGGCATTCGTGGGTTTTATTCCTCGATCAATAATGCCCTTGATCGCTCTCTCGTCTGCATGATGTTTTGTGCTGATAGTGTTCTTGTAAAAGAGTTCTATAACGTTTTCTTTGTCTGTATTTCGGTTCTTCTGGGATTCTGACAGGTCATGCAAACCATCTTTGGCATGCTCAATATAGCACTAATTAGGCTTATTGATACCCCCAACGGTTACACATCAGTGTGTTGGAAGGACGAGGATATCGAGAAGCTGGTATCGGAGGAAGCCAAAGGGCCCCTATATAAGATTGGCCTCGAAGCTGTTATCCCCAAGGAACTCCTCGCACGCCGTACCATCATTCTTAGGAGACTCGACCCGTCCTTCACCGATAACTCTTGTGAGGACATCAAGGTCGAGCTAACTCAGCAGCAGAATTGGGAAAAAATCGACCAAGTCTAAAAATTCGGAAAAAACATCGTTAAAGTAATCTTTGCGAACATCGAGATGGCTCCGGGGGCCATGAAGGATGGACTCTTGGGATTCTTCCTACCTATAGCCCCAGATCAGGTTGAAGTGGAGGGGTTTATCCAACTTGAGTTCTGCCAACGCTGCCTTGCCGTGTAACAACATCCCACTAAAGAGTGTATAACGACTCCCGTCACTTGCTCCATCTGTTCCAGACTCAGTCACGGATGGAAAGAGTGCAATGCCGAGAAACTTAGATGCACTAACTGCGGAGGGGACCAGGGGCCGTGGCCATGAGGTGTCCCATCCGCAAGGAAGATATCCGGGCAAAACGTGAAGTGATCAAGAAGGTTAAGGAGGCAAAGTCAGGCCCTACGTCATGGCAGTGGCAACAACGAAGATCAATGGCACAGAAAACTCTGCCCCAAACCTGGTTATGCCGGGTGAGTCCAAGGAGATTATGACCATGATCAACTTTGCACACTTGGCGAATCTAGCTAACCCCGCTCCTTTGCAGATGAGTTAAATCGCCTCTTGCAAAAGAACTTGTTTTAGAAAAAGTTATGGTTTCCGCCCAACCCCGCATCGCAGGGAATGTTAAGAATCCAATTTATCGATGAGCCCCAACAAAAGAACAGGGAAAAAGAATAAGTAGCGAATCAGCACCTAAGAACCTCGGAGGAAGAAGAAGTAACAACGGAGGAAGACTTGGAAAAGAATGGAAACACAAAAAAGATCACGAAGAAGAAAAAACAAAAAGGATAAAGAAGACGGAAGTGGAACAAGAGACAAAGAAAGAAGAGGAAACAAATCAACCACAAGAAAGCTCAGACGAAGACGAAATCCTAAAGTATCCGGAAGTTTCCCTCACGGAGAAAAGGGATATTCTTCTGCGGGGCTGTTTCTTCGACGCCAAGGACGTGGACCTTAAAGTCTTTGGTCCTCCCCTATGTCAACCCCCTAGGGGGGACAATGAAAAACTACTTGACAGCAACAACTAGGGCGAATACAAGTGGACATACGAAGGACCATGGTCCCTGAAGGAAATATGTGGACTATTGATGGAGCATGCGATATACATGTCGGACTCGTGCGTACACATTGTCAATATGTCTACTTCTAAGAAGATAGAAACTGGCCAAAAGACTTCAGAAATTGAATGAGTGTAAAAAGTGATAACAAGAAGTGAATAAATAAATAAGTGAACAAATTAAAGTGACTAGAAAAAGTAATCTAAAGTGCGAAAAGTAAATGAATCGAGAAAATAATAATTACAAAGTACTAACAGTGAAAGAATATAGAGAATAATAAATTAGTGAATAAGCTAAAAGTGACTAGCTTAAACAAACCATTATAATTAATCTAAAACGCGAATATTAAATAATTGACATAAGTTAGTTAACAATTAATTGCCATAATAATAAGTACACTACAAGAATAAAAATATCAGTACAGTTAGTTAACATATAATATAATAGTTTAACTCGAGTGTGTAAATAATAATAACATAAAGTGCTACCAAAATAAAGTTTTAAACGAAACTAGAGGAAATAATAAAACCAGAATAATTAATATATCCAAATATGACTAAAAGAACAACTCAACTAAAATTGTAAATGCTAAAATAAATTAAATCAAACTATGAGTGTAATGTGACAATATCAAAATTTAACTTTGAAAAATTATTCCTAAAATTTGTACTAAATTTATATAACTAAAATTAAAAACAATTCATGTATTTTATCAAAGCAATATATAGTTTTAATAAGATGACCTCCCCGATGATTCCGGGAGAATCTGTTTTCCTACTCATACTTATAGCTTACTCTTCTCCGCTGAATTTTCATAAAAATATAACTTCACCACTACAGCTATCTATCTATTCTTTCGTTTAACATATATGTATTTAATTTTAATATTTGTAAAAGGAAAATCTTATTGTATATTTATCGCTCTAATATATCTTGATCTTGTCATTCCATTGACGGACTGAATATGGATCCTTTTTTTCACAACGAATAGCTGTGAGAGCGTTTAAGGAAAACTTTACTTTTCATTAAAGTTAAGGTTAACTTCAAGAAAGAAGAAATATATGCACCCTTTAGACTTATTGTAGATTCCTCCTGTTTCCAGTGGGCGGGGTGTTTACCTTAAAGGGGTAATTCATCCTTGATTCCTTCTTATTCCAAGCTTTGATTTCCACTTATTTCACCGACTGAAAGCAACATAACACGACCACCGCTGCGCCCAGAGCCACTTAAAGTAGGGTATAGTGAACCACAGAAGGAAGCTCCAATAGGGGGCGCGAAAAAGGGGGATCCTTAAGACCACAAGCCCGGAATTCTGTGGAGGCGCTTCTTAGCTTAGGCCTATTTAGGTAGGGTGGTCGTGAAGTGCTAAAATAAGGAGGAAAATAGGGAACCATAGGCTGCTAGGTGATAGGAAACGTTTTCACTCTCCTTTTTTTACAGATTTAGAGAGGAAGGAAGAAAACAAACATAGGCTTCGGAGGAAGGAACGAAGAAAAGAGCTCCTAGGAGCTCGACTATCAAAAGGATGGGGTATCTATCATCTCCCTCTAGGGAAAGGAGGCAGCCTGGAATTCTACGGACAATTGATCAGGAGATCAAACCGGACAAAGGAAAACTCTGCGAGACATTATTTTGACAGATAAAAGTAGCCCGCATCAAAATTATCAACAGCCGAAATGGTTACGTGGTAATTTCAAGTAAGGACAAAGTAGTAGAAAAATTAGTGTCCCAGGAAGGAATAGAGACACTAAAGAGAATAGGCCTAACGCTGGTCCTTCGAGGGCATTTCCTCAGTGTTGTATTTATAAAAATCCCTGTAAAAATTTCCTAACAAATATCGGTGAAACTAGCAAACCTTTAAACAAAAGAATAAGTCAATGTAAATACAGTGTGGAAACAGATCAAATATCTAGTGCTTTATTTTTACATTTAGCTTCCGAATCACATACAATAGATATTTTATGTGAAACTAAATATTATTATAGAATCGGTGGCGATAAAATCCACCTGTTCTCTAATATTATTTTTTCCCAACAGACATTTGCTTTATAACACCTCAGCATTACTCATTTCTTTCATTATACAAATAACACTTCTGCGAGGGCCTTTTATTTTTTGAGACGAGGCACCGCACTTCAAGCATACCCTATCAAATCCAGTATCTCGCTAAGCTATAAGTTATTTCCGAAGGAATTTTATACCAAATCTCTAACCTGCAAATAATTTCAAGGCCTGCCTTTTAAAAATCTTTTGAAGGCAAAGATAAAATGGATGTCAATGAGCGCAGGATACCCGAAGTCGTAGTTTTAAAGGCAAGAGAAAGGAAAAATGGAAGTCACAGTGATTAAGACGATCAAATGACTGGCCAATTAATGAAAGCCATAATGAGAAGACAAGAATAACGCTCTGGAATAAAAGGCAGAAATAAAAATGGTCCAAAGTCCTGTAGTATTTAGTTACTACCAGAAGACCTGTAGTTGCTCTTTCTAGTAGCCTAAAGTGGATAGTAGATTTAATAGAATAAGGTATTTCGTATGATTAAAGAGCTGACCTGGTAGCTCAGTGGCTTGAACACACAACCCGTAATTGGCGGATCCTGGTTCTAATCCCGACCAGGATATTCCAATTATTTTCCCGGAACCTTAATCCTGTCTTCCGACTATAGAGTACCTTATTAGAGCTGACTTTTGCTCTTTCATTTTTGTATCTTCCAATGTCAATTTTTCTAGTCTCATTCATAGACATATATATTTAATATATTTATTCCAACCTTTTGAGGACGGATTGCAGAATGGAATATCTTACGTACGAAGAATTCACGCAATCCATACTTCAGATTACGAAGGGATCTTTTTTGCTGTGTGAGAAAAATGAGGCGAGTCGGTTTAGAGAAGCTAGGTATACATAGGTACCCACTCTAGCAGGGGCCATATGTGAACCGGGCGGCTTGCCTGGAACGTTTCAGACCAGTGTGAGGGGAGGACTAGAGTGGGTGGGAGCAAAGACTATTAGGGATAGGTAGGCAGGAAGGGCTACCCACTCGCTAGTTGAATAAGCCGGATCGATAACCGGATATAGCAGCACTCTTTAACTTACCTTACTCTCACTCTTTATACTTTTCTTTTTCGCCTTAACCACTGATAAGGAAAACAAGAAGAAAGAAGATCGGATAGCAAGAAAATGGACTCCACTAGACGGGTCCCTTTGCGCGTCCAGAAGGGCCCGTCAGGTTAAATGCTTTGTAATAATATACGGCAAATTCTAAATAGTGCTCATGGGACTATTGGACTATTCTAATTCATTCGTGGCAATTTGTCAGAGCAACGGTGACGTGGATAAGTTACTTTCGGAGATGGCATCTGAAAGGTTGAACACGATCGGATTGTATGCTAAAGTGCCCCCACACCAGATCGAGGCTCAAAAGACTGTCTATTGTCGACAAATAGACTCATGGATCGAAGACCATACGGCAGAAGAAATAAAGTCTAAAATCGGGAGTACCCAATCCTGGGCAAAGGTAAAGGAGGTAATAAGCTTATCAACGGGACAAATAATATGGAATACTCTCATGTCTTCGCGAAGCCAATATAACGAGAAAGGCAAAAGAAGTAGGATTACTTGCTTTTAACCTCAAAATAACCCCCAACCAAATCAAAAGTGACGATTTCGTCAGCATGAAACTGAAGAACGCCAAGAGTTCAGTGTTTGATTCTTCGCGTCTGAAGAACGGCTCTTTCCGGAGAGTAACGCAGAGTTGATTCAAGGAATCAAAAAAGGAAATTATAAGTAAGAGTTCGATGACCCGTACTCTGACCGAGACATTTTAATGGTTACGGATGGCAACTTAGAAATCCCAAGGGACCTATGCTTTATGGTGAGGAAGGAAAAATTCAAAAAGAAGAGAAGTGGAAGGATGAAGTCGCCCATCGAGCGGAAAACGCACAATACTGAAAGAAAAGGAAATCACGAGAGAAAATCCAAATAATGGCCTATACAAGGAAACTAAAAATAATAAGTCACAACATCGCTGGATGGAATGATAAAAAGTTTGCTTTGAGCAATGCATATCTAAAGGAAGACCCAGAAATAATTTTACTTAATGACATAAATATAGACCCAGAGATTCACAAGATCAAATTATTCAATTATACAATAATAACAAAAACCACTAACGACATAAATTTGGATGGTGTTGCAATTGCGGTGCGCAATGACATATGCTTAAATGAGACCTAGACAAGGCATACTTGGAAATAAGTGTTCGGACTATTATTATTATATTAGGTGTTTTATCACAGCGTTGGGGCTTCAACTGGAAACCTTGTTTCGAAAAAGCTTGACTTTTTCGAAACAATTTTTCAGACTTTCAGTACTTGTTAGGCTACCTTTGTGAGATGAACCGTTTGAGAGGGTGAACGCTGCTCATTTGGTACCAATTGTGAAGCATGGGATGGTTCTATAATGGTATGTAGCTGCATGTCTTCATCAAGGCCAGGGGAGATGCTTTTATCCCAGGGAATAATGAGCTCTACAACTTATAACCTCATGTTATCACAACTTCTAGAGCCATCTAGCCAGAAATTGCCTTCCACAACAGTACGAAATAAACTTATGTTTCAGCGGGACAATTCCTCCTTCAATACATCCAATTGAACCAATAATTTATTTGCAGAAATAAGGATCAACTCTAGGAAGTGGCTACCATTTGAAGTACCACAATTACAAATAAAGCAACTATAAGAAAAATTACAAGTTTGTGAAATTTGGTGAAATCCATAACACGAAAGAATTATTGTTGTTATTAAAGCAAAATAAGCTTCAAAAAAGTATTAAAAGAATTATAAATAAATAAATATACAGGTTGTGGTGGGTAATTTGTTACCGTTATCAATTCTGAATTCCGCGCATGCGTGTTGTATGACGTCGTTTCTCCCTTCTTCCTGTCATAGTAGATTCAGTTCATCGTCTGTGAGGAAGCAAAACCATTGCTGAAATCAATTTTTCCAAATTTGGAAAATGTTTGTGCTGCTTGGCATTCATGCCGCCGCTTTAATGTGAAGATCTTCAAGTGCTTTCGGTGTTAATCTGGGGACGGTGGAGAGGAACAGGGAAGAGTTGGGTGAGTCAAGCTGTGATCCCGAGGGTACGGAACTTGGAAACCTCACTCTAAGCGTTCTGATACAGAAAGAACTCAGAATGTGTCACAGAGATTCAGGTCATCATTGCCAAATATCCCAGCGAGTAAATGAGGTCCATACTTAGGAACGAGGGTGCGTCAGTCTCTCATTAGGCAGTTAGTGAATGAAGAGATCAGATACAATTCATGTAAGATGTGAAAGGGCCAGCTTGTATCGCATAGAATGAAGGACAAGTGGAAAGAACGTGTTGTGAAGCTTGTGAACAAATTGAAGCATCTTTTCAACTCTACCATTGTTGGTTCTTCTCAGAAAAGAAGCATTTTTGCCAGGATTAGGTGGAAAACACTCAAAACAATCGCTGGCCGACTGTCCCCCTTCCCCAATGATGTACGGAGAGTGAATGAAGACCAAGTTTCAGGTCTACTGAATGGTGATCAGTGTCGTCAGTATCTAAGGCTTCATCAAGTGCTTGGAGGAGTTGGTGTTGGCCTTCATCCAGGAAGTGGCTGCGGAAAGGCAGCAGAACTCTGCCTTAAGGTTTGTAAACTTCACATTCAAGGTCAACGTCGCTGCAGCATTATTTTTTAGGTCACATCACTCATATTAACATTATATTTTTTTCATAAATCAATAAGAACGACAAGCAAAGGGTATATGTACCTCGGAATGAATTTATTACTACCTTTGTCCGTATAAGAATCTAATATTAAAATCTTTGGCACACCCACTTTAACCCCTTTTACACTATTATCTTACCTGAATTGACAAAATTTATTACTTTTCCCGAGTTCGAAATCCAAGCTATTCCTTAACTCTATAATTTAAATTGGTGAATTTTTGAATATTTTTAAAATATTTTTTTTCTTTGTGGGCAAGTAACCTTTCATGTTTTTAAGTTTAGGTTTATTTGAAACTTTTATTCGCAGGGGTGTTTTTTGTATGTTTTGAGCTTTTATCAAAGTTCTTTTTAAGAGTTGAGGAAAAATAAATATAATTATCGAATGATTTGGAATGAAAAAACATACAAATCGTGAAGTTCAAAAAATGTATTAAAATTAGGGCTTTGGCGCTTTTTTACTATAATTTCGTATATAAAACAAATTTAGATGAAAAAAAGAGATCTGACGAAGGTTTTTCTATATATCAAACCGGGTGAAATAACTTTAAAAAAAGGTTTCAGATTGACTAGGTTAAAAAAGGTGTTCAGGGTGTTAAAATAAAGAGTCTATTAATGGGTATAAAAAAAGCGGTTTAGAATAGCAAATAGCCCGTAGGCCACACGTCGAAGGATTGCCTGGAGAACGAAGTTCTTTCTGTAAGAAAGAATACGAAGTATGGCTTGTAACTTTATAAGCAAAATGGTATGTTGTTGTTTTTAAGTAAACCAGGAAATGGCTTCGCTACTAAGATTAAAATCTAAAAAAAAGCAGCCATGGTTAAATTTTTATAAACTTTCTGAACTTCGCCAATTATAATAATTTTAAAAAGGAAATCTAAACTAAATTTCTCCCCTTCAAAATATCACATTGCTAAAATATAGAGTTATAGAAGATATATTAAAATAAATTTTCTGAACTTCACCATTTCTAATTCTTTGGGTTTTAAAAAATTCCCAAAATTTCGATATTTATATTTATTTCTGAACTTCACCATTTTGTTTTTTGATATTATAATAGAATTATTAGAAATAACTTTGATAAAAAAACATGTCATAACCAAACTAAGATGAAATTATTATTCAAATACTCAAAAAATTTCCCTTCTTAAATTATAAAGTTAGTGATGATGATTATGTCGAGGAATAGGTCACCTCCCCAGACAATACATCTATATATACATATATGTATCTATTGGTTGGGAGGAAAGAAATAAAAGCCACGAGAATATGTATATATACACTTACATACACACATATCCTCTAATGTACGTACGCGTCCTTCGCTATGTACAAGTACGTTCACTTCGTAAAAGTAATCCGTTGATTACGAGGTATAAGAGTGAGATTTTAATACAGGGGCAGATAGTGTTTAATAAGTTTAGCAAGTTGCAGTTCAAGGATATATGTAAAGAGTGAAAACCAAAATATAATTTTAATAAGTCACTAGTTAACATATATATACATACGGACAATATAGGAAATGTAAATAAGGATAATATTGACAGACTATAAAAAAATGGCCATCAGGTAACGTTAATTACTTGTAAATTAGCTTTTAAATGGGATACTATTAATCAATTATACAGAAAGAATATTTTAAAGTCGGAAAGTGGGTGGATTAACGGGAGATGAAATCGTTTTCCCTTAAAGGGAGTCCTCGAGGAAGGGGACTCCTTTAGCGAGTCGGCGCGGGGGAATGGAGACGGAAAATAGTCGTGATTTTCGGCCGAATATTCTGAGGGTGACGAGGATGATCCTTTTTGAAGAAGGACGATAGCACCTCTGCTCCAGAGAAGTGCAACCTCCAAAAGTCGGGACTCTGATGCGGCTCAGCGCGAAATCTCACACGAGAAACTGGAGATCCTTGAGAGTAGGGGAGGTTCCAGATTAGACGAGAGGAATCTCGGCAAGTCCTCTGGGGACGAAACGATGATTCGAGGCTTGCTCTGAACAGAGTACACCTTCACAAAAGAGATGGATCTGCCTGGTGAGATCCAAGCTTGATGGTATACGCGAATACCATGGACTTGGGGAAACAGACACACGATCTGAACCGAAGGCGACGAGATCTCAAACTCACTCTGCCGATCTTTGAAAACCCAGGGTATTTATATGACGGCCATTTTTTGATGCTCAATCAGTGGAAGGCACAGACGTCTGGGAGAAAACTTCCGGCACCTAGGGAGATTAGATTTTGTCCCCCGACACTGGTCTTAATCGTCTCCAACGATGTGGGTGCGAACTTTCGTCTATCCTTTTCTTGACTACAAATATTAGCATTTCATCGGGGAGATGAAAACTTTTAGCGCCCAGCTTAAATATACCTGTGAGCCGCTGATCGATATTCAAATTCTTCCTTCTTTTATTTTTCTCCTTGGATACAGAGCTTTACTTCACGTGGAGTTATACTTCGGAGACATAGGGAGGGAAGGAATTCAAGAAACAATGAAGGGGGTATTATTCTTGGCGCCCCTTCCCCATACATATTATATCCCCCTGTGAATCTATAAATAATTTTATAAAGTTTAGATAAAATATACATACCCTGTGCTCGTCTTTTCTTATTTATTGCCATAGTCTTAGGTAGCGTCTTCAGACTCCTTCTATGGATCTTTCATGCCTATACCACAAGACTCTCAGAAGAACTATTACTTACTTACTATACGAACTAGTAACTCTTTGAATATATATATATATATATATATATATATATATATATATATATATATATATATATATATAAATTGCTAAAATACCGCTCAAAATCACTTCCATGGTGAGAGTTTGGAAAAATATGCTTCCTTTTTCCCCCGATGAGAGACCAAATTTCCATTAATTATCACTGAATTTGACCCTGTCGGGATTGGGTTGTTTATCTCAAAATTATGTATCCTTTCTACCTTGGCAGCCGCGTCATACGGTTATTATATTGATTTTATTGCATTTGATGCATGATTATAATCACTAAGTTTTTTATGTAGGTGACTTTATAAAAATGTTCTAAAAGTTGTCTAGGGGATTCCAAATTTTCTGCATTGTTTAAAAATAATAATGCCTAGGGAATTTTAGGGTATAGGAATGCCTAAGTTAGTAATGTCCAGTCTTTTTTTATACAGGTAATGCCTAGGTCTTTTTGAAGCTACAAAAAAAGGGTATTTGTTTGCCCTATAAAGGATCAGAATGACAACATTTACTTGTGAAGTTTGCTTCATCTCTAACCTGATGTCCCGAAATTGCAAAATTTAAATAAAACTAGCCATTACTAGAGCTGACCCTCCTCCCCCCGTGACATTACTCCATTTATCCCCCAGCAGCTTGCAGCAAATTTGCAACAATTATTATTATGACAAACTAATAAAATCATTTTAGCTACAACTTAACAAAGTCCGTAGTCAATCAGTTTATAGTATATGATTCTCCTCTTCTTGGATGAGAGAAGAATGTATCAGTATGACTTACCTCAGGGACAAGAATCTATCCACGGAGATTGTACACAGATGCATAATTGAGGCGCTGCAGAACAGGACATCCAAGGAGATCCAAAGCAGGCAAAGCTCCGGAGAGAAGGGGAAGTAACCTACGGCCAAGAAGATTAAATATTAATTCCATTAATCTGACAATTACTCTTTATGACTACTTTGAACGCAATTTTCAGATTTCCAGTCCTTATGAGGTTTAAAATACAGACACACACACACACACACACATATATATATATATATATATATATATATATATATATATAGTTAATATTTAGTTCCTACCTACATTTATAATTTGAATCGCATCATATTGTATTATATATCACTTTCAAATTATTTTTTTTCTAAATTAAAATATGATATGGACATTTTATATTGCTCAAAATCAAAGTAAATATGAGTGATTTGAATAGCATTCGGGGACGGTGCTACATGTCTGAAGTAAAGAAAGACAGCATAAAAACAATGAACATTAGATCTCCTAATGATGTCTGGCATTCGTCTTTTAATTCGAACCCAATTCTAGGCTTTCAAATGACGAATACTACATGGGGCGGTCAATAAGTTTTGCGAATCGGTAGGGCAAAACAGAGCAAGGGGGATTGCTGTTTTTGGGGGTGTAGGACAAGTTATGACAAGTTAGGACCTGCAGCCGCACACTCCTGCCTCGTCTATTTAAGAAGCAGTAGCTGATCGCAGATCGTCAGTCACAATTTTTCAACAATTGAGCAGGTGATCAAATTTTTTACCAAGGAAGGCAAGAATGCAAGAGAGATTAATGAAGGCATGGTTGCAGTGTACACCGACACCGCTCCTTCCTATGCAACCATTGCTCGCTGACATAGGGAGTTCCGCCATGGTCGTGAGCCTCTTGAAGATGACCCCCGTCCAAGACGCTCGTCAGACGTGACCAACGAGATCAATGTGGCCCGTGTGGAGAGGATGATCCTCGAAAATCGACGGGTGAAGGACGAAGAAATCAAGCGAGAACTTGGAATATTACATAGAAGTGTTATCAACATCATCCACGACAATTTGGCACGGCCAAGGTCTCTGCTCGTTGGCTCCCTAGAAACCTAACGCCCCATGATCGACTTCAACGCCGTCTAAGTCCACAAGGCCAGAGTTGCACAAGCTGCCCTGCGCGAGTTAGGATTCGAGGAGCTCAACCATTACCCCCTACAGTCCAGATCTGGCCCCCGGCGACTACTTTATATTCCGCCAGCTCAAGGCTGCACTCCGTAGACGCCAGTTCAGGGACGATGAAGATGTCCAGCTCGCTGTCCAGGAGTGGATTGAACAGCAGTCGGGAGTTTTCTGGTTGTCGGGAATTCGAAACCTCAGGGACAAGTGGCGCAAGTGCATTGAAGTCGAGGGTAGTTATATTGAAAAGTAATAAAATAATTTTCCTCATATCTCGTTTCCATATATCCGAATTGCAAAACCTATTGACCACCCCTCGTACTAGCTGATTGAAAATAGCGGATGGGTGGGGGTAAACCCCCAAGATTAAAGGGGGTATGGGGGCGAAGCTCTGATTTCGAAATAATCACCTTAGTGTTCAAATTCAATGCGGTTGCCAAACCTTGTTAGGCGCTACAACAAGACAGGAGAACAGTATAAAGAAAAGTGGAGGGATTGATGTAGTCAAGTTACAGCAAACTAGCAATCACAGAGGAGAGTTTCGGAAATAACTTAAGAAGTGATAGGAGAAGGGAGATACGCCTGTGGCTATACACTAGTGCAAAGTATGTTTTAAGAGTAGTTAGATGGCGAGGCTGGAGGGTCGTTAGGAAGGCGGACTCTTTGGCAGTTCGACGAGGCTTGGCTAGATCACCGAAACGTGGTGGCTTAGTGGCTTCTACACTTTGGCGCGATGTTGTGTGTTCAGATTCGAGGAAACGTTACGCGCTGCTTCTATTTAGTAGTATACTGGTTCAGGGGGTTGATAGTGAAATGCTGCTGGCATTTTGAGTACCCAAGCACAGAGTATTGAATGTGGTGGTTGTATATTGGGTCTCTCTCGAGATTCCTCTAATTGTTGGATTAATCGTGTAGATTTTAAGGTAATTAGTGGTGTGGGTTTATTTGTGTCGTGTAGTGTCGACATTCTCGTGTACAGGAAAGAGTAACAGGTGCCTTTCGGAGAGGGGTTCTGAATGCGCTGTGCACTCTTCTGCCATGTGGGGCTTGCGGCCGTTAGGGTAATTGGTGCGTATGTGATTTATGGTTTGACGAGTGGTTTGTATAGGTGTAAGTGAAATTTTTTACTGCTGGGGTAGAACCACTTTGGTATGTTGTTTATGCGTTTGGCTATGGCTTGTAGGTTGTTTTTGTGTGCGCGAAAACCTAAGTACATTTCAAATGTTGCCTCGAGTATTTTTATCGCTGGCTTGTATGTAAGTCTTGTGAACTGGGTAAGGTATGTGATCGTATTTTATTTGTTGTGCATGTCGTGGTCTTGCGCAGCGTAGAATGTCACCTGTGTCTTCTGATGATTAGTGGTTATGAGCCACATCCTAGTGTGTGTATGTGTGCAGTTTGCTTTTGGGCTTGGAGTGTCGTTTGTGTAGATTATAAAAAGTTTAGGTGCCAACACGCTGTCCTTGGGTACTCCAACGCGTGGCGTAAATTGGCGTGATATTTTGTTGTTGTATTTTATGTAGCACTTTCTATCTGTAAGGTAGTGCGATAGAAGTATTCTGATGCAGAGAGGCAGCTCCGTGTTGTTGGCGAGTTTCCAACGGAGCATCTCATTCGACACTTTAGAGAAGGCCTTTTAGACATTCTTGCTGATAGTAATTGTTTCGGGTGTGCTTCTTGTGCTTTATGTATGATGGCCTGAACGATGTTAACCACCGCGGCAGCTCTCCGCGCTGCTTGGCAAAGAAGATGGAAGACGGTTGAAGGGAACTTAAAGTTGCTTGCCATTGCGCCACGACTGTTCTCATGGACCTACCCCCCAATGCCGAAAAAGCTTCAAGTTGCTTTCTGTCGTGGGACGCACCGCCATTTGATGGAGTGCTCGCCTGCGCACCCACTGTGAAGACTGCGTTGTCCCCCAGACTGTTCGGCACATTCTTGTTAAATATCCCATTTTGGGTGATCTTCGCGCACGTTACCGTTCTCGGTATCAGGATGGGCGGGGTCGCTACCGCCTGGTCCTTGTACTCGGGACGAGTTCGTGCACATTGACTAGTAGACTTATAGACTATTGTGAGGAGGCCGGCATCCCCCCTTTATTTAACTAGTTGTTTTTGTTATTTCTGGAGGTCGCAAGTTCATGCTCCTTAGGGAGGCGAACCTCGCCCTGACTTGTTGCCTTTTTCCTTTTTTTTATTTTTTTTTTTGTTTTTTTTTTTTGTTTTTTCGGCATGTTATTTTAAAGTACCTTAGTACTAGGCAGTGGTAAATACGGCAACTAATGCCCATGTAGTCAGTCACCAGATGAGCTCTTAAAAAAAAAAAAAAGGTAACCACCGCTAGTCAACCGGCCGCTCCTGAAGGCGTAGTGGCAGGGGGAGAGCCCGTTCCCTTCCTCCAGGAAGCTCCGCAGGTGGGTATTCACCATACGTTCTAGTATTTTGCCAAAGTGCTCTGAGAGAGTAATAGACCTTTAGCTGTTTGGTCGTTTGGAGTCTTTTTTTGTGCTGTTTGTACAATGTTGTGCGAAGTCTTGAATATTTTGAGAAAATATCTAGAGGTGAGGAAGGCGTTGTAAAGGGGTGTCAATGTTAAGTAGATTTTTTATGGCAGGTGATGTATGATTGGGGTTGGAAGGCCGGAGGAAGCAGTGGCTCTTTTTCGTGTGGTTTTAATGGAATTTTTTGTTTCCTCGATTGTGATTAGCATGGTTAATTTAGTTGTGTTATCGAGCACTTCCATTTTGATCTGGGTGGCTGGTTCCAGTTCGTGCCATGGGGATGACACCACTCCTAGATATCGTGGAAGTGCTCTTGTGGGTGTGGTTTGGGTTTACTATGTGTGTGTACTTAATCCCAGCTGCGCCTGAATGTGATTCGTGTTTGGGAGCGTGTGATTGTTTATTTGTAGTTCTATGGGCTTAGGAGGGTCTGTTCCCAACATTCTTCTGACCACCTGCCAGCAGAAGAAGAGCTACAAGGAGCTTCAAGGAAAATAAGTATCCTAGAAGACCTTACGGTCCATACAAGGTGGGTACTTTGGGCGCGATCCTCAAAGGTGTCCGTTGGCAACCTCGAAAATCACTCGCGAGGATCTTAACGGTGATTTCGCAATACTTGATCTAGTCTTGACTTGCACTGGTCAACAGATTCATTGTTGACAACTTCCGTCGGAAGTGCGTTCCAACTACCACAGATACTGTATGTGAAGAATTTCCCACACAGATCACGGTGGTATCGCTTCAGTTCAAGTTTGTAGCCGTGATTTCTTGTTCTTCCCTCGCTAAGCTGGGAAACATCCCCGTAGTCCAGTCTGTCGAAGCCTCGAAGTATTTCAAACACTTTGATAAGCTGCCCACGTAGTCTCCTGGTCTCCAGCGAGAACATATCTATCTCCCTTAGACTATTATTATAACTCATATGCCTGATAGAGGAAATCAGTGCGGTTGGCCTGGCTTGCACTTGTTCCAATCTCGCGATGTCCTTTCTAAATAAAGGACTCCAAAAATCGGACGGCATATTCTAGGTGCGGTCGGACGAGGGAGTTGTACAAACACATTACAATCTCCTTGTTCCGATTTTCAAACTGTCGCTTTATATACCCTAAGATCCAAGTTCTGTTTCCAGAACTTGAGGTCACTGGTGATAATTACACCCAAGTCCTTCTCAGTGTCGGTGGATTCAAGAGCAGTGCCCTTGAGGATATAGGGTGATTGGGGATTTCGGGGGCCCATATGCATCATTTTGCATTTGTTTACGTTGAAAGGCATTTGCCACGTATCAGACCAATCCCCAATCTTCCGAAGATCATTTTGCAGGCGGGCAGTATTTTCCTCCTTTGCAACGCTCATACCAAGCTTGGTATCGTCGGCAAGTTTATAAATCTTGGCAACCATGTCACCGTCCATGTCGTTAACGTAGATGATGAATAGTAGTGGTCCCAGGACAGAACCTTGAGGCACTCCGCTAGTAACGGGCACCCACTCAGAAGCCTGTCCATTCAGTACAGCAAGCATCCTCCGCAATGCGGATGATTTAGCGCCCTTGAGTGTTTCGATCTAGCATTACGCACTGTATGTAGTATGCGGGCAAGGAGTGTAATGTTTGGTTGCAGTCGGCTTCAGCCGTTGTGGTTTAAAATATATTCTGATAAATCTTTTTGTATGCCTTTAGAAGGCGAAGTGTTGTATGTGTGTGTTACGGGCTATTTCAATGGTGTCCATGAGAACCTTGCAGTGGTTGCTTAGTTGTGAGGAAATGGTCTCATGGAGGTTGAGGTTGCGTGCTGTGTGTGTGGTTCCAGAACTCGACCCAGTTCGTGTTAGTGTAGTCGTATAGAGGTGGTGTAGGGATTAATATTAGAGAATTTGATAGTAAGAGACAGATAGGAATGTGGTCGGATAGTAGATGGGAACCCGGGGACTATGTGGGTGGGAAATCTTGAGGCGTGGAGGTTACAGAGGATGTGTATTGAGAATTTACCATACAGGGTGTTCTAGCTAAATATGATAGTTTGCATAACAGAAACCCACCCCACTATATATCAAGCCAAACTTAAATGTGCTTTATTAATATTAACTAGATTATGATTGGGTGATAACAGTTTACACTAAGGTGCCGCCTTCAGGTTCTACTGCGGCCTCTAGATGACACCAAATCTTGTCGCATGCGTTCCTCTCTCTGCCCCTTGGAAGATCTTCGAACAATTCCTTAATAGAGACACAAACGCAGGAGAGATATTTTGAAAGGAAGAGAAGTTCTAAAGTAGAGATGGCCAGGTCACATTGATAAAAGAAATTTAAAAATTTAAAGTGAGCACTTTTATACATAAAGAGATCAAGAAGATGACCTCACAACAAGTAAGAGGTCATAAAACTGGATAAACGTGTTCTTGGCTCGGAATCGGTGCAGCTTCTTCGAAATGTACTTGCATGATATTGATATATATATATATATATATATATATATATATATATATATATATATATATATATATATATATATATATATATATATATGGTGCGGTTGGTCGATGGCACAAAAGGATACATGACTGCTTCTTATAAGCTCCCTGGAGAACACCCTAGTTACAACTAGAGAAGACCAAGCATTATTACTCTTTCTCGTGAAAATTATAACAGAAAGAGTGACTAATACTTGGTCTTCTCTGGGGGCAACTAGGGCGTTCCCTAGTGCGTTTATAAGAAGCGGGTGGAATTATTTTCTGTCATATATATATATATATATATATATATATATATATATATATATATATATATATATATATATATATATATATATATATATATATATGTATATATATATATATATATATATATATATATATATATATATATATATATATATATATATATATATATATATATATATAATGAATTTTTGCACGTGAGGCAAGCTGTGCATCACCAAAAATTACGGTGGAAATTGTCTTCTTTTTATGTTATAGAAAAAAAATGGAAATTGGCTTCCTTTTAACTTTTTCCCATCCGTGAGGCCTTAAATGCAAATTAGCACACCCTCTCCCTCTTTCAGCATCAGAGCGCTTTACATTAATACACAAAAGCTCCGAGCCAGGACGATGCTTTGTCTTGTTTCGATTATACCAAAGAAAATTGAAGCCAACGGAAACTTTTCTGCAGCCTTTTAAGAGTTGCCTTTTGACAGATTATTTCATTTTATTTCCATGATCAATTGCGGTATTGAGGTGATGTTTAGAATTTGCTAGCTGCTACTATTGTTGATATATCTTGCCCTTTGCAATTAATCTCTATTCACTGTTTCACTGTTCGTATGTCAGGATGTCTCACTTTTGTAAACATTGAGTGGATTATATCCTTTGAACGTACCAATTTGAAGGTATCAATATGTCTTCACTTTGGCGATTAGTTTTCAACTTTTTTGACTTGCGTAATTGGGAATAAGTTCAAAATATTAAATTAACTTTGGGGTTTTTAAAAGAGAGCATCGATATTTAGGTCATATGGCCAAGGTTAGGTTATTTTGAGAGGGTAGTAGAGAAGGAAATTGGTCATGAGTAGAACAATTAAAAATGATCGATTTACTGCTGGGCAAGAAGCACTGGGAATTGTTTTAATTAGAAAAAACATAATAGTTGTAAAAATAACCAATTATGCAAGTTCATAATAAACTCCCCAAAATAATCCGTATGGCACAGCCAGTAAGCGCTGGCAACCCTAGATGGCGACAGCTGACAATCTCAAGCCTTTCAAGGCCTGCTTAATTTGTACTGACGGGAGAAGCGAATCAATTGTCGCACACAACGCTTGCTTCCACCTTCCCTCCACGCCAAGTGCCAGCGTTCACATCAAACTCCAAGAAACTCCCCAACAATGAAAGCAGTGAGCCACGAGACTTAAAGCAACCAAGAAGAATTCCATCCTGACTTTGTTATTAAACAATATAAGTCTGAGCGGGTTTGTATAACCAACCACTCCACTAGTTCTATGCAATTAAATTGCATTAGCATTGTTTAAATAATCCACCTGATTTTAATATAATTACACACTTATTTCCCTCTCGAATTGGTTTAAATTTTGCGTTGTTCATAATGTAATACCCATCATATTCATTGGTTCTGTGGATTTAAACGAATATATTAGAATCTTTATTCGGAGGATTTTTTTTTTTAGAAGGCTATCCGGCAACTGACCACTTGAGAATAAGTCACCGGAATCACATAGCCTAGCTCTAGGCTACTTTAAAATAAAAATATAACAACAAAAGAACGATAAAAAGGAAAGCTGACAACAATTAGAAAGTAAGCTCTGGCGTCGTGGGGAGGTCCCCATCATCCAGGCGCAAGATCGTCCGACATACAAAGAAAACAAAAATAACAAAAACAAAAAATCCCACCAAAAACCAGTTAAATAAAAGGGAGAAGGCCGACCTCAACCCAAAAGTCAACAAGTCCGCCATTCAATGTGCACGCACTCGTCCTGAGTACAAGGGACAGGCGGTAGCGACCCCACCTATCCCGGTACAAGGACAGGTAACGTTCGCGAAAATCACCCAGACTGGAACATTCGACAAGAATCTGCCGAACGGTCTGGGGGACAACACAGTCTTCACAATAGGGCGCAGGCGAGCGCTCCATCAAATGGCGGTGCGTCCTGCGAGTGTGCCCAATTCGGACACGACAGAAAGCAACCTGAAGCCTTCGCGGCATTGGGGGGTAGGTCCATGGAAACAGGGACGGCGCAATGGCACGCAACTTTAAGTTCCCCTGGACCGTCTCCCATCTTCTTTGCCAAGCAGCCCGAAGAGCTGCCCGTATTGCTGCCATGTAGTCGGTGTGAGGAAGAGCAAAACGCTGGTCCGGTCGCAGAGTCCTCTCGGACTCTTTAGCGCCCTCATTGGCGCTCGCATACCCTAAAAATCCTACATATCCAGGAACCTAGACAAAGATAATCTCGACATCCGCCTGGCTCACCAAAACCGTGGTGGAGTCACGGATATCGCGAATCAGGGGATGCGGAGATTCCAATGCCTTGATAATGCTCACGGTGCTTTGTGAGTCGCTATAGATCACAATCCGATCTCCGAACCGGGCACGTCACGTAATCTCCAATACCGAGTGAGGTATTGACACCAGCTAGGCCGTAAGAACAGACGCAGCGCTTGGCAGAGCCCCGTTGACTTCAAAGAGAGGGGATACGGCGTGGAAGCCAACCCCCTCTTGGGACTTGGAGCCATCCGTATACACTGGCACGGTTCCAGAGTGACACAAGGTGTGCTCCAAAAATGTCGAACGCAATTCTCCCGGCGCTGTACAACTTTTATAAGCAGAAGCTTAGCGACAAATAGCCAAATGTCGTACCCTCCAGGGTGGCGTCCTGGTCAGAAGAGAGGCGATACCGGGACGACAGCTATACCTAGCTCTCGAAGAAGTTTACTGGCTCTAAACCCAAAGGGCTTAGGGTATGACTGGCGTCTCTCGACAGTATAAGCACCGTCAAAATCTGCTGCGAATGCAGTGAGAGCTGTTGGCGACTGAGGGAGGCGCTGGGATCGCGTGTACCGGCGAATGATGAACAGTACACGGAGTAGAGCGAGTGGCATCTCCCCAGCATCGTCTGGGAGGCTCTCAATAGGGAAAGTGCGGAAGGCATCGGTAGCAATGCGAAGGCTGTTGTGGTGAATAGATTCCAACTTCCGCAATAAACGCTCGGCTGCGGATACATAAAACTCGCATCCGTAGTCGTGATTCGAAAGAAAAAAGGATCGCTAAAAAAGTAAGGCAGTAGCCCTATCAGCGCACCAAGCGCTGAACGTCACGGAACGGATAATATCCATGGCGCGGTACAAGAGACCCTAAGGCTGCAAATATGAGCCTCCCCGGTGAGGGGTCGGTCAAATAGAAGCCAATGAAACGGTGCGATTTAATCACTTCCAGGCGTACCCCATTAAGAAACAAATCTAAATCTGGGTGGACACGTGGATGGCGGAAGAAGTGCAGCACCTTAGTCTTGGCTGAGGAAAACCGAAACCTGTGCGCTTCGGCATAGCGAGAGACGTGGTTCAATGCCTGTTGGAGCCGACGCTCCAGAGTTAGCATCTGGGCCGAGCGAAAAGAGATCGAAAGGTCGTCCACGTGGAGCGTAGCGAGAACATCTTGCGGCGGCACCGAGGTGATGCCGTTGATGCTCAGGGCAAAGAGTGTGACACTGATGAAACTTCCCTGCAGGACGCCCTCTTCCTACTCCGTTGGGCCCGAGAGGGCTCCTCCCACCGGTACGCAGAATTGACGATCTCGCAAAAATTTAGATACAAACATTGAGAGGCGTCCCCTTGCCTACATTGTGTGGAGAGTCTCCATGATACCGTATCGCCATGCACTATCATAGGCTTTCTCCAGATCTAAAATCAGCGTGGCGTAGTGCTATCTACGAAGGAAGGCCTCGTAGACGGTATTTTTCAGTCTAAGCAGTGCATCCTCACGGGAATGGAACTTGCCGAAGCCACAGTGTGTAGAAGACAGATGGCCTTCGCTATCAAGAAAAAAGGCTAATGTAACATCTACCAATTTCTCCATCAACTTGCACACGCAAGAGGTTAGAGAGATTGGGCGGAAACTGGCCGGAGTAGAGTGATTTCTCCCCATTTTGTGAAAGGCGAGCACAGTAGCAATTTGCCAGGAATCTAAATGGAGACCCTCCACTTAGATCCTGTTGAACAAATCTAATAGAAAGGCCATGCTTCGCTCAACCAAGAGTCGAAGCATGGCGTACGGGACATTGTCCGGACCATGGGCGGTGTCCGCGCATAAAGCAAGAGCGGAACGCAAGTAAACTTGTCGTTGAAGGGTTCTCCGCCTATGGATGTAAATTCCAACCAGCGGCCTTCAGCGACATGACGACGTGCATTAAATGCTGGCGGAGCAGCATCCCGGCTATGGAATGCGGAGAAAGCGATCGCGAAGGATTCCAAAACGGACGCGGGGTCAGAGATTGCGGTCTCATTCTCCTGGATAACAGGAGGGAGGTCCTGCGAAAACTTGCCCTGAATCCTTTTGACTCGCTTCCACACCTCTGCTAGCGGGGTCTTTACGTTAAGTGAAGACACGTATGCCCACCAAGAAGAGTGCAGGCGTCCTTTGAAATATACCAGAACCTAGCCCTAGCCTGACGAAATTTACCCACAGTGAAATCGTTTGGGCGGCGCTTATAACGCAGGTAGGCCTAACGCTTCTGTTTGAAGGCCGTATTACACACGGCCGACCAACTAACGACCAACGGCGTCAACTACCGATCTAAACTCCTCGACTGAGATGGAGAAATGCAGGCCACCGCGCCCGCGCCAAGTACCACCGAGGTGGGCTCTCAGGCGGCAACGGCCCAGAAAATTATATTTGAATGGGAAAGTGATCACTACCCTGGAGGTCATCGACCCCCCCCCCCCTCCAATTAAAATCAAGCTGTGCATCCGCAGAGCACGAAGATAGATCAAGGCCAAAAAATGAAGCGGTTCTCGAGCAGTGATGCGTAAACTCATCCACATTTAGGACACCCATCTCAAGCTCTTCGATCAGATTGGCAAGGACTTGTCCCCTGGGATTTATTGAGTAATCCCCCTAGAGAGCATGTCTGCCCTTAATATCTCGAAGCAAGAGAAAGTGCCTCGGCAGCCGTGCCACGACGCGGCGAAAGTCCCCGGCGTCGAAGTCAGCTGACGGTGTAATTTACGCAGAAATGATAGTATACCTCCTATTCAGGTGAAGCTGCACAGCCACTGCCTAAAAGGAGGTATCGAAAAGTTAAAAGAATAACGGAAACATCATGCCGGGTGTAAATCTCGCATCCCTCGGCACGGGCATCCCGCGGTGGTGGGGTCGCAAGCCCCTTATACCCCGAGAGAGCGACAGGGTGCACGCGCCTAGCATGTTATCCTGTAGAAAAATAGCTAACGGGGAACGGAACGAGACGAGCCTCCGCGGCTCCTCCCAGTTGGCCCGGTGTCCACGGCAATTCCATTAAAGGAATATGCCATCAAGACCTAGCTCGGATGAGACGCGAGGGCCATCTTCAAACAGAAGACCATTACATACAATAATGGCCGTACGCTTCCCGGAGGCAGAACCCCGGGCACTGTTGGCCGGACAATGCGCTGAAGGCGCTGTCGCCTTCAAGAGCTTATTGTAGGAGGTTGGGCTCGCCATGCGAGTCTTCTCCTCCCTTCACCTCGAAAACTTACGCGAGCTTTGCGGCTTCGCTGGCGGGGAGCTAATCAACCCATCACTAGGCATGGGCGAAGGAGCCGAAGCTTCTTTGTTGCTGACCTTCTTTCTAGGGAGAGCTTTAAGAACCCCGGAAGTTGGCCTGGCGACCAACTTAAGGGCTGTTTCCTCCTGTGAGTCTAACGACTCGGTGGAGGCACGTGGCCGTTTCGCCTTAGGGGAAACGGTCACGCAGGGGGGATGAGGGGGAGCCCTGGTTTTAGCCGGGGCTGAGTGTGAACCCTTTGTGATGCCAGCTTTACCAGGGGAGCGCCCGGGTTGAATAGAACCTACAGAAGGGCTCCGACTTGGTGTAGGAACAACCGTGCTCGTTGGCCTGGATGGGCCAGGAGCAGAGGGTGTCTTTCTAACCATCATTGAGGCAAATGACGTCCCAAGTAGAGCCGGGTGCGCCAGGACCAAGTCCTTAGCCTCACGGAATGAAAGTCGATACTGGGCCTGAATGGCCAGGATTTCTTTCTCAAGGAGATACGCACCACATTGCGGGGTGCGACTCTCCGCAATTAACACACTGCGACGTCTAGGGTGGTCCAAAAATATAATGCAAAAAATTGAAATTAGGTGGAAATGTTCTCCACATGGCTAAAACTATGCTATAAGATGTTAAAAGAGCTGATGCAGAATATTGATTCAATTGGTCAATATTTAGAGGTCGCTATGTCTCCATATTTTTAAATTTCAGTCAAAATATTGGAACTTTTTAATAGTAGGCATTCATTAGTTGTTACTTATATATTATCCTCTATTTGTCATTGATAACTCATGCCTTATGAATTACAATAATTCGCAAAAACATCAAGATATTGCATTATCTGAAAAGTGAAATGACATTCACATACTCGGCGTATGCTACAATAATAATTTTTGTTTCAGCTTGTTGATTTCTGAGCCCATTTGTAAAGTGATGGCGCAATAACGCCCCCTCGTTTCAAATAGTGATGCAATCGCACCGTTTCCTATATAAGTCAGCGAGGATTGATTAATTATTCATTTGTAGTTTGAAGTTTAACATTTGACGTAATACAAGTGAATACAAGTGCTGGTTTATGCAAGTATATATATAATTATTTAGGTAAGTAATATACTTTGTTTATTCAGTGCATAGATAATTTGCAGTTTTTTATCAAAATCAGACTTACTTAAAGAATATTAGAATTATATGTTAACACACTTTATGTTCATATTTTAATTCACAATATATATATATATATATATATATATATATATATATATATATATATATATATATATATTTTAATTAAGCATGACTGCCGTAATTCTTTACAAATACAGGAGCCTATTTACTTATGTCAAATGAAAGCTTATTCTTTCATGAATTTTGAATATTTAGATATTTTAGAATATAAAAAAATATCTTCTGAGTATAACTAAATGGAGGGGAACCGTGAGCTCGCTCAATTACAATAATTTTTTTATTTCTGTTGTTTCAGATTATGGCTGGAAGTACTCGTTCATCTGCGGCAGTCTGGCTTTTAGGACATCCTACTAGTGAGCTTTCATATGCAAGACTACCAGCATGTGGTGATGTGCTTCGTGTTGTTCAGTACCACCATCAAGTGGAGTCAATGACACAAAGTTACAATTTCGCTTGAAAAAAAAGTCATAAAACTATGGGAAAGAGCCCGAATTCCAACACAGTAAATAGACTCTTGCATTAAGAAACTCTTATGGTTGTATGAAGAATACCTTTCTTTGAAAAAGAACCGCAAAACCGAACTGTACTTATGTAGAATGAATGAGCGTAGTTTCGAATCTACTCTTTTAAAACTTTTTGACATAGCCTCAAAAAATGCTTTAAATGTGATAAAAAATGAAGAAGACAGCCAATTTCTGTTGATGCAGAGAGAGAACATTTTCTCCTGCAGTATGTCGTGCGGGAATAAGATTACTTCAGACAAGGAATCCCGCAAAAGATATCGGCATGAGAAGGCTTTACAATACAAAGAAAAAGTATATACTTCTAAAAATCAAGCAGAGGCTGCTGCTCATGCAGATTTCGAATCATCATCATCTGAAGGAGAAAGTTTAATTGCGGCAGACAAAGAGTTTTGTCCACCTTCTTCAACTAGAAAAAAGAATGCACAATGCAGTCCTTTAAATTCAAAAATATCTTTACAACTTCAGGTGTGGCTGCTGTTCTTGTTCGTGCAAATATTATGGATAGAAAAGCAACAATGGTTGCAGGATCAATAGCACAAGCCTTGGGTTAGGATATTGCAGCTATGACACTTTCCAGGAGTTCTATACGACGTTCCAAAAAGCAAGTAAGAGAGGCAACATACAATGAAGACAAAGCTTCGTTGTCTGTTGAAGGACCGATCCTTCTTTACTGGGATGGAAAACTACTACCTGCTATTGATGGGGCAAAGGAAACAGTAGAACGAATTGCAATAATAGTTTCTGTAAATGGAATGGAAAAACTTCTTGGTGTGCCAAATAAAACAGGAGCAACAAGAGAAGAACAGACTATGGCATGCATTTCATCAATTAATGACTGGAATCTTTGTGACGAAGTTCAAGGCCTTGTATTTGAAAAAACTGCACCAAATACAGGCCTGCAAAAAAGAGCCTGTACCATAATTGAGAAAGTATTAGGAAGGGAGCTTGTTTGGATTGCGTGTCGTCATTATATTTTCGAAATTATGTTGTCATGTGCTTGCAATATTTTACTTGGGCCTACAAGTGGTCCAGAGAGAAGTCTCTTTGAACGTTTTAAAAAACAATGGTCGTCACTTAAAAAGAATTCCTTTTTAGAGGCGGATAGTTATTTGTCAATCCAGTAATGCATAGTCTTCGAGAATAAATGGTCCCATATTTTCAGGAAGCTTTGAAATCTCGTCAGTTGCGTGACGATTATAAAGAATTGTTGCGACTCAGTCTCATCTTTCTTGGGGGCATTGATAAGACAGAAGTTACATTAAGAACATCACGAGCAACTCATTATGCACGCTGGATGGCTAAGGCTATATATGTCCTGAAAATATGCTTGTTTAAGCATCAACTGAAACTAATGGAACGTGAAAAGGCCAATATTACAAAGTGCTCTCTTTTTATTGCTTTGTTCTACTCGCGTTTTTGAAATGAAGCCCATTTTGGAATTAATGCTCTTTAAATGACATTCTGCATCTTAAAACTTTGCAAAAGTACCCAAATCAGACAATATCTAAAGAAGCAACCACAGCCCTTCACAGGCACCTTTGGTATCTTGGAGAACATTAGGTTGGTCTTGCATTTTTCGATCATAGAATTAATGCTGAGACCAAACAGAAGATGGTCTCCAATCTCCAACGTAATGAAAACACCAAAGTTGTTCGCCGATTGAATCTTACAAAAAACATCGAGGATTTGGACTTGCATGAACTTGTAACTCTGAAAATTAAGCTTATCTTCAGTCTCCTAATGAAAGATGGATAAAAGTTTGCAGGGGATGCATTCCTGAAGACTAACCCAAGTTCTTGGGAAGAGAATACGTGCTTTCAAGAATTTCAACATCGAGCGACCAACTTAATGGTTGTTAACGATCCAGCAGAAAGAAGTATTGCACTTAACAAATCGTATAATACATTTCTAACAAAAGATGAAGAACAGAAACAGTTGCTTGTCAGACTTGTGGCAAAACATCATAAAAATTTTCCCTCAGGCTCAAAAGGATCAATGTTTAATCAGCAATTTTAGTTAGAATTTGTGTCAAAAAGAAATCATTTGCCATTTAACTATTTTCTTTTCACTTTAATATAAATATTTTAAAAAAAATTGTCTTTCAACACCAAGATCTGTTTCAAATAAACTAGTATTTGCAAAGACTGTTCATTTCTATCCCCAAAATTAATTCACCAGCAGACTAATAAGTTAAGATCCATATAGCGACCAGTAAATATTGTTCGATTTTGATGAAATTGAGTATGTGACCTACTGTTCAATGTGGTAATATAATCAGGCATGTGGAGATAAAAAAGTAATATTCGTGGACGCTCAAGGTCAAACGAGTGACCTTTACTCAACTCTGGTCACGACAGAGATGGGAGATAGAAGTGAGGGGGATGAAAGAGAAGGATTTAAATTCAAAAGATTGAGTGCAGTTGACCGATATTAAATTAATGAAGGCTCCGGCCTATGAGGCTTATGAATAAGTAGGAAAAAAATATACTTTAATATTTACACAGTTATACACAATAAATAGATTGAATAGAATAATGACAATAGCTACACGATATATACAAGAACCGAACTTAACAGAGCTACTCAGTGCAAGCTCAACGGGGGGAGGGTCGAGAGGCGATACGAGCCTCTGTACATACACACACAGAGATTAATGATAAGGTAGCGACAGATGATTCGTCTCAGCCTGGCTGTGGATCGAGGCTTTAAGAGATGAAACGGGGGATTGGATGGTTATTCGAGGGACTTTAACCACGAGGAGTTTAACTTCTAGTAGTAACACTAACTAGAGGGAGTATTCATGCCAAACGAAATGTACCGAAACCAATGATGGGACAATTGAATGGGGCTCAGATCCTTCGGTACAATTCTAGCCTTCACCTCGTCGAGAAAATGGAGCGCAATCGAGAATGACGTGTTCGTTGTGGAAGGCAGGCATATACTGTCGATTCCCGCTTGGAACCAACAATATATAAGAACCAGCCGGAACCGTAACTGCCTCCGCAAAGGATGGGCATCGGGCAGCCTCTCCATGAACCAACACGGTGCTTAGGGATGGGAAGTACTACCGCGAGGGTTTCTTGATAGCACACTGGCAGACGACAGAAGCGCGCGTTTGATATTCTAATCTCTCGCTTATCGCAGATCTTCTGACTGTTCTCATGGTCCTCACTCACTTGGACTGACCTCGTCGTTTCGACGAGCCATATGGCGGCAAAGAGCCTCTATTAGTGACAAGGTTATTTAAAGAGTACTACAAAAATAATATTTAATGATATAAAAAGGAAATATTAAATATTTAAAAAAATAAGTTTAAATGAAAATATTTGGTAAGATGGACGATGACACTCGGTGTCGGTCGAAAGGACAAATAAAAGGGGATTAAAGGCGGATTAATGACCTGACTCGGAATGGAATCTTCAAAGGGGCTACGCTAAGTCGAAATACAAACAAAGTTTATTGGTACGAAAAGACCGGGTTATAATAAGATCCGCGGGCGGCGGTGGCTTGCAATACGTAAGCTTGATGCGTAGAGGGGTAAAGCAATTCGGGAGGGGGGCGAAAATTTCAAAAAGAACAGGTTTTACCTCAGGGTTCCTGTGAGGGATTACTTGTGTGAATCCATGAAAGAACGGCCGTTGAAGGAAGATTGCCAATCGTCTGGGACAGAGTCCAACGAGGGGCAGGGGTTCTAGCCTTTGGTGCCCGAAATTAGTCAAGGAGGAAGCCAAATCGAGAATCGTAACGAGTCTTCGTGTGTAGGACGAGCAAGTACTAACTCGATCCAGCCAAACCTTGGGATATGGGTTGACGAGGCGGAGAAATTGCATCAAGCCACGGCGTGCTCTCCTTAGACAAACGTGAGGCTCGGGGAAGGGCTGGCTTCCAGCCCTGGAATTCGAGATAAAGAGGCCTATGGAATATTCTTTCGAGTTCTTTCTCAATTCGAGGGTAGGGGTTGAGAGATCAAATCGCCTCAAGCGCGGGGGATAGATCTCCTCGATTAAATACAGCTGCGCTCATTAAAGCCGGGGCGATCCGATTCTAGCCTCGTTTAACCTTGTTCCTCACGCTTTTTCTTTCAAGTTTATAGCCACGTGTATCTCTGAGGGTCCAAGGTGGACCTCAAGGGTCTATTCTTCCACATTATATATAAAACTTTGTGGACCTCATCTAAAATTGAGAAAATTGGTTGCCTATAAAATGTATCCTTGGAAGATTGCCGAAGGAAGATTTCAAGAAGTTTCATCATGATTTGATTTTCCTTTTCTGTGGGATGAGATCAGCAATTTTCCAGTAGAAGAAAATAGTAAACAGGAAGAAATATATGAATTAGAAGATCAAAGAAAGGAGACACCATAGAAGATCTGGTGCAAAAGTAACGTTCAACCTAACTTATTCAAAGTACATATAAAAATTACGTCGTAAGTTCAAAGTAACTTTGCTATATAGAGAAAGGAAGCTAATATTCCTCTACATATTAGTAAATCAATTGACAAACAGCTTTCAAGCCCTATCCTTACTTGTACTTTTAGCAAACACATTCGATCGCAAAAAATATTGCAGAACACCACAAACGAGACGAAGCAAAGGTTCAAGTGAAGAGGATCCTAAATATTATTAGGCATTATCATCGAAATTATAATTATATAAGGAAGGGATGAATAGTGCATACACGTCAGGAGAATTGTCTTAAGCAATGCAAAATCGGCGGTCTCGGTTTAATAATTAATTATGGAATTTAAGTCATCCGCCTTCAGCACACTCAGAACCAGATGCAATTACGTTAAAAAATATGAGCAAATAATAAGTATTTAAGAACTAAAAGGACACAAGTCCAAATTAAATGGAGTACCTCGGGTTGGGTTTGTTAGCCCCACCCTATGATCAATGTGCACAATCGATATGCGTCACCACATTTTCGAATTCTTTTAAGGTACTATAAGGAGCCTTAAGTTCAGAGATTTATAATTTAAACATAAATAGCTTAAAAAAATTATATTGCTACTTAATTTCTCACACGCCATTGATTAAATAACTCTAAGTGAAAAGAAAGTATTTAATTTTTAGAGTGTTTAAAACGATAAAGAAAACCCAAGTGATTGGAAATTTTTCAATAAAAACCTATCACAGAAAACATTGAAATACCATCACTATAACTTAATGTATCTAATCTTGTCAAGTAGAAGAGCAATAAGAAAATGTCAGCCAACTCAGAAAACAGAAAATATTAATTCACATTTCAATGGAAGGAGAGAAGCAGCCAATGCCAAAGCAATGTGTATATACCTATAGAAGGAAAAACTGGCCAACACAACGAAATTCATAAAAACATATAAATATTGATTTATTAAAAGATAACCAACGAAAGCGGAAACATAAAATATCATTCGATAACTAAATCAAGTACTATTTGATCGGGAACTCAAACACTTTTGATAGTTAAATCAAATAGTATTTTGATTACTAAATCAAATAAGATTTGTTGACTACATCAAATATTATATTTCTAGCGAAATCAAATTATAGTTGATGGATTAATCAAATACTATTTGATAACTAAATCAAATACCATTTTATAGCTTCTCGTATATCAAATACTATTTAATAGCTAAATCAAATACTCTCGATAGCTAAATCAAACATAATTTGATAGCTAAATCAAACACAATTTGATAGCTAAATTAAAACATATTTGCTAGATAAATTAAACCCTATTTGCTAGATAAATTAAATCATATTTGATAGCTAAATCAAACCTAATTTGAAATCTAAATCAAACCTAATTTGAAATCTAAATCAAACTGAATTTGATAGGTAAATCAAACCCTATTTGATAACTGAATCAAATCCTATTTGATAGTTAAATCTATTACTATTTGATAGTTAAATCAAATACTCCTTGATAGCTAAATCAACTACTATTGAGCGCTATGCTCACACAAATAAAAGGAGGAAGGTACGAGTAACAACACGTTCTCAGGTAAGCTCTCAATAACTTTAATTTTCTTTTATCAAAAAAATTGCGTTTTTTTCAATGCTAAAATAATATATAATTTTGAGACTAACTGCAAGTGACCTCTTGGTTAAGATTACTTACTAAGTTTAATCTTATATGATTCATTTTCCCTAGAACTCGGCAAAAGACTTCGTAGTACGTATGGAGAATCTAAAATATAGCATTAGAATTTTCGAATTCTCCCATAAAGCTTTAGGGGAGAAGAGGTCGATAACCAAAAGATACCGGTCGACATACACATAAAAAGCGCTAGGCTATACGAGCTGGAAGCTACTTGCACCAATTGAGTCAAGAACTGGCGGGTAGAGAGGGAAGAAGAGCTAAAAAATATCGGTAAAAAATATACAATTTTCACCTCTTTTAGCGCTATCAGCAGCGTAGTTTCCCTGAATCTTTATGCTACTTACTTACTTGTTCCTTGTAGTGGTTGTTTAACTCTATAGGATCCTCAGTTTAATTCACATCAAGCTTATGTTTTTATACTGCATATAGTTGCTAAGTGGTTAAATCATCCAGGTCATAACAGTTAGAGAACAAGAAGGTCTTCAGCTTGTTCTTGAATGTTGCAATGTTTTCTAGTTTTCTGATGTTAAGTGGGAAGCTGTTATAAAACCTTGGAGCAGCCGATCTAAAACTTCTGAATCCAGTACTTAGTAGTACTCTAGGTTCCACCAGTGTGAGACCTGTAGTAACTCGACGAGGACTGATCCCACTCTTAATGGCTGGACAACATGCAGAGACTCCCTCAAATACGATGGATATCCAGTGAAGAGCACCTAATGGGTTAACACGCAAATTTTATATTTAATTCGAGCTTTGATAGGAAGCAAGTGAAGCTCAATTAGTAATGGGGTAATTCGTTCACGATGTGAAATTCCCTTAATTAAACTTGCGGCTCTATTTAACAAATTTTGCAATTTTCTAAGCTGAGTCTTAGGTAAATTGCAATAAATTGAATTACAATAATAAATTCTACTAATTACACAATTTGTCACTAATTTTATTAGAGAACTTTCATCTATATATTTTTTAATATATGCAATATGCCTCAACTAGTAACTGACTATCCTGTCCACATTACTTATTTAAGCATTGAATGTTAGATTACAGTCCACAAGTACACCTAAATCATAAAATTTTCAGAAATATGGACCAAGGTCTCATTTACAATAAAATTGATATTACCTAAATTCTTAATTTTCTTCCTACTACCCACAATCATATACTCAGTTTTATTCTGGTTTAACTTTAATTGTTTGTAATCCATACACTCTTGTACACTTAAAAGAATACCATTTAGTGTTGTCATAGAGTCATCAATATTTTCAATAGCAAAATAAAACTGAGTATCATCAGCGAAAAACTTTACACGAAGACCATATGCCTCGAGAACCTTTGATAAACCTATTGAATATAAACATAAAACAACAGGGCCCAACACACTCCGCTGTGGGGCATCTCTATCAGGTCTTCCGAATGATGAAAATGAATCAGCAATTTGTACATAATATTTCCTGTCAGTTAAGTAATCTTTTATAAAATCCAGAGCCCCATCAATAACGCCCACGGACCTCGAGTCATCAAAAAGTAAATCATGCAGCACAGTGTCAAAAGCAGCACTCAGATAGAGTAGGACTAAGATGACACATTTAACATCATCAATTATTTCCAATAGGTCACTGACCACTGAGAAAATTGCTGTTTCAGTAGAATAATTATGTCTGTAGGCTCAGTGGCTATCCGGCCAAGCTTTAACTAGTTGGAAATGATATGTTAATTGATCTAGAATTACGTACTTTAATATTTTGGATAAAAAAGATAAATTTGAAACTGGCTGGTATGAGTTTAACATCTGTTGATCAATCGCACCCTTTAACACTGGCATTTTTCTCTAACACTGGAAACTTACATGTTAAAATACTAGTATTTACAATCATGAGAATAATATCTAACATATTTGAGCAATTATTGGCTTTCAATATATCAGATATTGGCATTGGATCCAAGCCACAATGCGTCTTTTTTGCTCTCCCAATCACTTAAATAAGACGATCTTTTACATTAGTACAAACAACATTCAGATAATGTACAGTACTTGGTTGAGCAACTACCACAATAGGCCTATCAACAAAGCTATTAATTATGGTAACAATTTTGTTCTTAAAAAAATCGAGAAAGGCAGTTGCTAAATCATTAGCACTATAACCATTTGAGAGTACCTTCTTTTTGTTATTCCCACAAAAATTGTTTAATATCCTGTAAAGCTTTACCATCCTGCTTCTTGAGCTTTTTCTTATAATACAAACTTTTCTTTCTTCTTCTTAGATACGAGGGGCGGTCAATAAGTTTTGCGAATCGGTAGGGCAAAACAGAGGAAGGGGGATGGCTGTTTGTGTGAGTGTCTGGACAAGTTATGAGAAGTCAGGACCTGCAGCCGCACGCTCCTGCCTCGTCTATTTAAGAAGCAGTAGCTGATCGCAGATCGTCATGCCTGCCTTGCTTGCATGAGCAGACCCCCTCCCGCTTTGACAGCAATCTTGTACGGATAATTATTAAAAGTGAATTTTTAGCGAAAAAGTGAATAGCGTGACCCTACTTGTTAGTAGTAGCAGGATACTTCGGAATTCAGTGGACCACTTGCTTTTCAAAGTGATATACGGTTAAGGAAGAAATCTTCGCTCCTTTGTGGACACGGAGATCAAAACCCTCCCCGGCCCACCCGCTTGCCAGGAAAAAAAGTCATTTGAGGTAAAGTAAAAAATTTTTTGGACATTGAACCCTCTTTTTCTCTCTCACCTCTTTCCGTCTAGAAACAAAACAAAAAGTGAACACAGTGAACACTACAAACATAATAAACTGTAACGCATCGTAAGATGCAAATATCATGAGAGAAACCATACGAATTACTCTTCGGGTCCTCTCGGAGGGCCCGAAACCCGAACGTGAAAAGGTTTTTGAAACGGTTTATGGATCCCTACGAATTGCTTTAGTACGACTGGTAGACTTAAACAATGGTTACTCGGCTATCTGCGTGAGGGAGGCTGATTGTGAAGCCTTGACCTCCGGGAAAGCCGTTGAATGCCTTAAGAAAATCAACCTCAGACCGCAAACACCACCACAAATAAGGACCCACCGCAGTTTAATCTGCAGGCGCCTTGACCCCTGGGTTGGGAGCCACTCGGCTGACGAAATCAAAAGGGAAATTGAGAACAACCACGACTGGGCAAAAGTAGCGGAAGTCTTCAAATTTAAAACTTACACTCATGTTTTCAAAGTGGTATTCGAAGATACGGCTATGGCTCAGAAGGCAAAGGATAATGGACTGCTTCTCTTCAACGTGCGAGTTTGCCCAGAGCAGATGGAACGTGAGGAGTTTGTTGATTTGCAAATGTGCTTCAGGTGCTACAAATACAACAAACACACCACGTCCAACTGCCCTGAAAACAAAGACCTTAAGTTGTGTTCCATTTGCGCCGGTCGTGACCATTTTTGGCGCGAATGCAAGAACAATACCACCAAATGTCTTAATTGCTCAGGCCCTCACCGGACCATGTCTATGGCATGTCCGATTAAAAAGCAGGAATTGAGCAATCAAAGCAAGCTTAAACGTGAATCGGAAGAGAATAAAGCTAACTCCACCTACGCTAAAGTAGCCAAAGCCGCCATCGCCGAATCAAACAGTCAAAATCAGAAACAATACCTACACATCGAAAATGAGCATTCCACGAAAATTATGTGCTGCATATATTATGCACACATACAAAATATAACACGCCCCGGTACTTTTGCCACAGAAGTTAATCGCATGCTCGTGAAAAACGGGCTTAGCGAGATGTGGTTCCCCGATAACCCCCCTTCAGAGGAGGTTATGAGAATAACCGTTGCTCCTCAGTGCCAAGAGAAGTGCCAGAAGATTCAGACCCCAAACACAGCCATCTCACGGGACCCCCGACTGAACAAACCAAAAGAAACACAAACACAAAAACAGGCGCCACTCACCCCCAAAAAATCCACACCACAAGAAACAAATACACACACCCCCACACCCACACCAACAAAAGAGGCAGTCCGACCCAAGGAGACCAGGTCCCCTAGGTCAAGGAAGATCTCAAAAACTCGCGGCCCACGGTCTACCTCCTCATCCCGAGGAAGGGAGCACCAGCTTAAGTACCACTCAAGAGGCTTTAACCTGAAATTGTACGCCCCTGAATCTGCCCCATTCCCAACTGAATTGGACTCCCGTGAAGTGTCGGAAGGTCTTAGGACCGGAAGATACAAATGGGAATGCTCCGACGAGGTACCGGAGCGACAGGTTGAGGAAGCCCTCTCTCAAAATAAGGTTAAGCTGGCCACGGACTGTTTTTACACAATCACCGACACTGAATTTAGGAAAAAAAGAAACGGCAGGGAGCGCACCCCGCCCAATACACCACACGGGGCTAAAGTAGATCGCGAATAAGCGTCTACTTTAACTCCATACACTAAAAGAACCTACATTACTCAAAATGACCAGCAGACTAACAGTAATACAAATGAATGTTAATGGATGGGACGGAAAAGGTTCCATCTACGGCAACATTCTACGACAAAGTGACCCTGACATTATACTAATTAATGAACACGGAATGACTGAACATAAAGAAATTAAAATTTTTCAATACGACGTCATTAGCAAAAATCATAGTCAGGAACGGTATGACGGCTGCGCAATAGCCGTCAGAAAAGGTTTAAAGTACAAAAGACTACCCGACTTAGATGAATCTTACCTTGCCATTGAGGTAGGCACTACCCTGGGGGGTCTAGTCGTGGCCACGGGGTACCAACCCCCAAGACGCGGCTATGTACCCCTGCACAACCTTCTACAGGTCTTCAGCCATAAGAAAAATGCAATCTTTGCTGGAGATCTGAACGCAAGGTGTGCAGCGTCAGGGTATACTTCCTACAACAATGCAGGTAGAAACATTGAAGTCCTACTTGACAGAAATTACGGGACGAGAATCGGACCAGAATTCCCGACATATATTACAGGCTATGCAGCAACGAAACCTGATATTGTTTTATCCAGTATCAGGTTTCCATATAACTACTACATTGAACCAGGCCCCATTATTCCAAGTGACCACCAGGCAATTAAAATCACAATTAGCGTAAACCCCATTCAGATTGCAATCCCAGAACGCAAAAGCTATAAGCAGGCGGACTGGGAAAGCTACAAAAATTATCTTCTAAATTATACCCCAGACCCTTTAATTGACGCTAATTTAGAAGAAATAGATGAAGAGCTGGATAAGATCACCGACCTCCTTATAAAAGCAGATAAAAATAGTATTCCCCGCATTAAATATAAAACCCTTCCAGCTCCTATTTGGACCCCCCCTATGAAAGCCCTGGCCCAAGAATATAGGGACCTGTCCGATGTAGTAGCGCTGACAGGCCCCAACCACAATATCCATAGACGCATAAGACAGATAAAAGACGAACTTCAGACACTCATTACAGAAGAACAAATACAGGTATGGAACAGACTAATTGAGGGACTTGACATAGAGAGAGACTCACGGACCTTTTGGCAGACATACAGACGTTTAAAAGGACAACCCCCTCAAAAGAAAGTTGTACTCAAACATGACGATAAAGAAATTGACGAGAATACAGAGATTGAGGAAATTTTTAGGACATTCTGGTCCTCAATCTTTAAAATTACCCCCGAAGAAAACGACAACTATGACCTCGATTTCGAAAATAACATTATCCAACAACTAAACACACAAATACATAAAACCTCCCCTCATCACTGTGTGTCGCAGGAAAGAGCGATGGAGGGCTATGGGAGTGAAATAACTGCCCAAGAGCTCTCCATCGCACTAAAATCCTTTCGTCAAAGAGCACCGGGTACCACGGGGCTGACCAGGGAAAATTTCATTAAGGCCCCGCCTAATGTTCTGAGTGGGCTACTTAACATCATGAATGCCGCTCTGAACACAGGCTATTTTCCCGACCAGTGGAAAGTGGCCAAAATGATCTTCCTTCCCAAATCGGGAAAGCCCCCGGACTGCCCCGCAAACTTCCGTCCGATATCTCTCTCAGAATTTGCTGGCAAAGTCTTCGAGAAGATATTGGCAAACAGGGTCAACTCTTTTCTTGATGAAGCCAACCTGCATAACGAGCAACAGCACGGCTTCAGAAAGAAAAGAGGGACTGACACGGCACTAGCCGTTATTACGGAAAAGCTTGCAAAGATCAAGGCAAGTAAAAGGCATGCCGACCTGGTGCTCCGCGATGTCAGAAAAGCATTTGACAAGGTTTGGAAGAGAGGCTTGCAATTTAAGATCCTGCAAGTAGGCCTCGACCCCATTCTTGAAAGGATTCTATGCGACTATATAATGGAGAGGAGAGCGTATATACAGATCAAAGAGCACAAAGGCCCCGAGTTCGAGCTCGAATCTAGGGTCCCACAAGGGGGGTGTCTCTCCCCCCTTTTATACAACATATATACACGTGACTTACCACAACCTCTTTCCGAAGGTACGATATACGTTCAGTTCGCTGACGATATATCGCAAATTTGTACAGCCGCCTACGTTCACAGGGAATTTATGGCGAGAAATACGGCTAGGGAGATTTCCAACATCAACTCTTTCGAGAGAAAATGGAAGATTTCGACCAATGCCCAAAAATTCAAAATAATTCCCATGTTTCGCAAGACCTTCAACGATATACGGGTAGAGGGGGAGAGAATCCCCTACTGCTCAGAAGGGACGGTCCTGGGGCTCAAAATCACCACAGGGGGATACAAGTGTCATATCGAGCGGACAGTCGCGAATAGCAAGAGAGATTTGAGGGAGTTTTATAGGTTCATGGACCTTACTCGCTCAAATAAACTCAAGATATTCAATGCGTGCATTCGTTCGAGACTCTTGTACCCCCCGGTGCCGCTGAACGCGAGCGCCATGACCCACATTGCGAAACTACAAGTCATCCAGAACAAAGCGGTTCTCCTTATTACAAATACCCGAAGAAGAGAACATAAAAGACAAAGGGAGCTCCACGACTCGGTTGGATTAACTCCGATCAATGTGGCGCTCCACGAGAGAGCTAAGAGGATATGGCAGGCCATTGGCGCCCGCTTGACCCCTGAATTCTCTCGTACACACTTAGAAATCGAAGCAGACCGACAAAAAAGACCTTTTAGAAGTAGTAAACTACAGACAGACAATGACGTAATCCCAAAATACACCAGACAGAACTGACAAAATACGAAGTAATTCGCAGGTTCCTTTAGAATATCCAATTCAAATTAAAAATCACTTGAAAAACGCAAAAATAAAGTAAATTTGCACTTTCACTTTTTCAAAATCATATTAATTAATTAATTAATAAATCAATACCCCTCAAAAACTTTTACTAAAGTCATAGCGGGAATAAAAACCCCGCCAAAAATAAAGGCTTGAATGCCTTAAGCAATCAACCGATCAGTAGGATCGTAACCATAATTAAATTAAACATGTTTAATTTAATTATATAAACTATGGATTGTAATTCATAGTTTAAAAAAAAATACACGAAACAACCACAAAGAACACAACTAACCGTACATTGACAGAGCTACCCTTTCACCAGGGATCTTTTTATTCTTTCTCCTACACACTATCTATTCTTTAAACTCACCCTTTAACCACTTTACTCTCTTACTATTCTCTCTCTAATTCTACCTATATTTCATCTCTTATTTTGTCCAATGTCCAATGTCCAGATCGTCATTCACAAATTTTTCAACAATAGAGAAGGTTGAGCACCACGCAGTGATAAATTTTTGACCCAGGAAGGCAAGAATACAAAAGAGATCCATGAACGCATGGTTGCAGTGTACACCGACACGGCCCCTTCCTATGCAACCATTGCTCGCTAGAATAGGGAGTTCGGCTATGGTCGTGAGTCCCTTGAAGATGACTCCCCCCCTCCCTAGAACCCAACATCTACCCGTAGCATCTGAGAAAGATGGAATTGCACGGCCAGACAGCTCCAAGGAAGCAGCGAGAATTTTGCGCAACCGCGTGATCCGTTTGGATTCGTTTTATTCCCCGTCATATCGCCTGATTGGCGCCAGACCTACGACATCGGGGACCTTCACGCGGGGCTGCGATTGCTGCAGATAATACCCCACCTCATGATAGGGAATCGCAGGCGTTATTTGCGTTAGATGTTCTTATCAGTGTTTTGTCTTAATATTCATGATCTTTTGCGTACTCCTTTATGTTTTTGTTTTATTTTTTCTTGTGTTCTTCTTGGTTTGTGATTTTTTTGCATGTTAGTTTGTGTTGTTTCTGATTTGTGTTGTTACTGTTTGTGTTATCGTTTTGTTTCGTGTAGATTATGATAGTTTTTTGTTGCATTCAAGCCTTTGTAGGTGTTTTCTGTATCTCTTGTGTTTTTCTTGTTGTATCTTTGTGTAATTTTAAAGTGTTCTGTTCATTGGGTATTCTTTGCGACGTTATTGTTTGTCGTTGTAAAGTCTTATGTGTAGATCGGCTCTTCCTGTCTTTCGGTCTGCGCTTTACTGCTAATAAAGTCTAGTCTTCTTCTGTTTCTGTCTTCTGGCGGAATGTCTATGTGTCTTTGCCTGGTTTCGTCCGTCATGAGTCGTGGTACTTTCTCACGATTTTGCGGGCTCTACTTTGAAGCTCCAAGTTAATTGGAGTCATTTTGATCGTGCGGTGTAGGTCCCTCTGCCTCCTTCTCTCTCTCCTTCTCGTGTTTGTTATTAAGAGTACACTTTGTTTTGTACTCTTTGGAGGAGTCTCATTTTGTTCTTAGAACTAGTGCTGATAGGTATCGGTGGATACAGCAGCTTAGATCTTATAAGCGTGTTATATATTTTCTTCTTGTTGGCCGTGTTCAGGTTTTTGAACTTGAAAAGCTGGAAAGCTCTACCTTCGCGCGCGCTGCCGTCTGGGTAATGTGGTTACCTGATCCATTTTTACCTATCTTTAGTCCAAGTACTGTCCTATCAGATCTGTATGGAATATGGGCGTTATCTGATACGATATGGTCCCGTTTCATACGGAATAATGGAATCACCTTGAATTTCTGGGTGTTAGTGGCGATCTTCCATCTTCTCTCAAATCTGCTGACATGTTCGATCTCTCTGGCGGAGATCTGTGCCATGAGTTCGAGACTCTTGAAGGGGGCAGTCATGATCTTGGTTATGTCATCGGCGAACTGGACGTACAGTGAATCTTCCCTGATTGGATCGGGTAGTTCGAGGGTGTATATATTATATAGGAGGGGAATTAGGCACCCCCCTTGCGGTACGCATGCAGTGAGCTCAAAATCTGGTCCCGTGTGGTCGAATATTTGAATATATTCTATTCTGTCAGTCACTTCGTCGTATAGAATCTTTTCTAGTCGTGGATTTAGTCCAAGTCTCAGTATTTTGTACTGAAGCCCGGTCCTCCACACTTTGTCGAATTCCTTCTTAACATCTTTGAGCACCAAGCCCGCGTACCTTTTCTGACTAGCGATCTTCGCCAGTTGTCAGTGATTATTGCCAGCGCCGTATCAGACACTCTCCCTCTTCTGAATCCGTGTTGGTGTCGGTTATGGAGGTTGTTCTCCTCCATCAAATCTTGGATTCTATTAGCAAGGATCTTTTCGAAAACCTTGCCTGCCACTTTGAGGAGGGAAATGGGTCTGAAACTCTCTGAGCCGTCGGGCGGTTTTCCGGCTTTTGGAATGAAGATCATTTTTGCGATCTTCCATTCATCCGGAAAATAGCCAACGTTTAGGCACACGTTCATTATATTGATCAGGCCCTCTAAGATGTTATGGGGGGCGTTCAACCAATTCAGTTTGGTCAATTTTGTTGTCCCTGGTGCTCTCTGCTTGAAGGCACGTAGCGTCGATATTATTTCTTCCTCTGTTATCTTCCGTCCATATCAAGTCACCTCTCTGTCCGCGGTTGTATTATTGAATGGGTACGTCCTGTCTAGTACTTAGGTTAACTGGTCGTTAATATGTTCTTCAAAGTCTTGGTCAAAGTGTTGATTTTTTCTGGTGTAATGGAGAATACATTCCTCCAGTAGATTCTGAACACTTCTTCCGTTTCTATTGAGGTCATTTTTGTTTCATCGTCTTTTTTAAGAAATATGTTCTTGTCAGGTGGCTTACCCTTCAGTCTTAAAAGAGTATTCCAAAATGTTCGGGGATCCACTTTTCCGTCATCTTGTCTACGAGGTTATTCCAAAGAGCTTCTTGCTGTTCAGTTATGCGTCTCTTAATTTCAGTCCTTAGTATTCTTAGACGCCTGTTTTTAACTCTGTCTGTGCCAGTCAGTCTGATTTCTTCAAATAGTCTTTTGTATTCATCCGTTAAGTCGTATAGTTCCTGTGTCAAACCTTGGTGCTAGGAACGTTTTGTAAGATGTTTTAGGTACTGATGCGTGGTCCGCTTACACCATTATCTCCGTTAACCTTGCCAGTTCCTGGTCGATTTCTTCCAGGGTGGCTTCCTCGAGTGGTAGATGTCTGAAGTAACCAATAAGGGTACGGTACTCTTCCCAGTTCGTTCTAGAATAGCACTTTCTATTTCTGAAGGGTATCTGAATGGGGCTTGAGGATATTTTGATAATGGTAACGACGTGGTCACTTGGGATTAGAGGGCCGGGTTGAATGTAATAGCTGTAGGGAAATTGTGAGCTGGTCAGGATGATATCCGGCTTTGTTGCGTAGGTTTCGGTCATATAGGTGGGAAAGTCGGGCCTAACGTGGGCAACAATACCCCCACCAATAAGGTTCCTCAAGTTCCTCCCTTTTTTATACAGACGTTCGGTATATCCGGATCTGGCATCTGGCGTTGAGATCTCCCCCGAACAGGACTGTTCTCCCATGTCCACACAGTTGGAGAAAGTTGTGTATCGGGATACTGTCCCGTCTTGGGGGTTGGTACCCGGTGGACACTGCCAGTGGCTCCAAGGTAGTCTGGATCTCGATGGCCAGATAAAATTCATCTAAATCTGGGAGTAACCTGAATAGAATACCCCTTTTGACTGCGATGGCAGCGCCATCGAAACGTTCCTGGCTGTAGTTCTTTGTTATTATTGCGTAGTTAAAGATTTTCATAATTTTCTGCGTTGTGTCAAGTCCGTGTTCTAATATCAGAACGATATCAGGGTCATATTATCTGATGATATTGCCGTAAGTCATTTGTTTGTCGATCCATCCATCCGTGTTCATTTGTAGTATTGTCAGGTCTTTTGTCAGTCCGTACATGAGGCCTGTCAATTAGTCGTTCCTTTTTCCTCGTTTCTTTGGAGTGCATGGGCTGGCTGGGGGAGATCGGGATTTTCCGGATCTCTTTTTATTGAATTCCAAGACGTCAACGTTGCGAAAGCATCTTGATTCAGCCGGACCATTCCCAGAATGAGGGCATCTTCGACCACCTTCTCAGGAATGTCCTTACTCTACTCCCATTTGTAACGGCCGGTTGTCACGCCATCCCTTACATCTTTATCCGTCTTGGTTTCCGGAATTGCAGCACTCTCTGTAGTATATATTTTTAGTTGGATTCTCCTGCCATGATAGGCATGTTTACCTTCTATCGAGCATGAGGAGGATCTTATCCCCTGCCGGTTGGGTGACCGTTTGGTGCGGCTACCGTGGCGGTGTTTCATTTTCGTTTCACTTGTGGTGTTGGTTTCTATGTCAACAGTAGAAGCTTTGTTTGTTGGGGCTTCAGGGTTTTTTGTTGTGCTGATTGTTGGAGAGGGAACAGTTCTTTCCTACTAGTTTGGTTTTGTGGTTTGGGGAGGCTGCATTTGAATGTGAAGCCCTTCCTCAGATGGAGGGTTCTCCGGGAACCACATCTCTTCCATTCCGTTCTTCGTCAGCATTTGATTTAGCTCCTTCTTGAAGGAGCCTGGCTTAGTAAGGTTAGCGATTTGTGCATATTATATGCAGCACATGATTTTTAAATATTGTTCATTTTCTACCCTAAGGTAGGTAGGTTGGGCTGAGGCCTTTCTTATTGCCGCCTTTGCCACTTTGGCATAGGAATTGTTGTTCTTTGCCTCTCCTTCCTCTTTCTTTCGCTGCTGCTGCTTTCCTATCGCTTCTTTTTTTACTGAGCATGGCATTGCCATTGCCCCGTGATCCCCTTTACAATTAACACATCTTCTCTGCCCACTCCTGCAGTCACGCCAGATGTGGCCAGATTTGCTGCAGATGGAACAAACACTTTCCGTCTGTGGGCATGCTTTATTATGTGCTCGTTGTGTTTGTAGCAATTGAAGCAGGTTTGTACCTGTGTAAATTCTTCTCTTTCAATATGTTCATCATAGACAACGCTATGATGTGCCTGAATTTGTGGCGGAATTTTGGGAGCTAAATTGATAGTGTTCAATACTGCAGTGGCTTTGGACGAAGCCAGGATTTCTGCATTCTTTTCGTTCTGGCAGATTGCAGTGTAACCAAAGGGGGTGTCTATAAGTCTCACAAGTGCGACTTCCAGCTCCCCATAGACTATGGAAATACATCTCCCCGATCAGGCTTTGTCCTTTCGGTGAGTCCTCAGACTAATCCTTAGTACGTTACTCATCATTTTATCGTCATTCTTAATTTGTCAGATGTGTGTAAAAGGTGGAAGGTCAGAAAACAGAAAATAGATAAAATTATGAGTCCGGTAACTTACCGTAATCCAGGATTTGTGGTGGCACTGGCACTTTGTCTAGTATTTAGTATGTACCACACTCACTGTTTATACTTGGCGGATACGTATGTTTAACACATGGATATTTCACAATTTGAAAAAATCTTCGGAAGCGTTTGTTAAACTTCACAATCGGTTACCTCGTTTTGCGGATGTAACATACCGAGAGAAACGAAATTTGTCGAGAAAATCTTATCAGTCCATGCCACAGGACATTGGACATATAAAGTGAGGAATAGAGTAGAAGAGAGTTTTAGTAGGAGAAATAGTGGGGGAAATAGGGAAATTAATAGGAAAGCGAAAATGAAAAGAAGTATGAAAGACAGATCCCTGGTGAAAAGGCATCCATGGCTTTCTTTGCGTTTTGGTCGTTTTGTTTACTTTTTAGTTTTTGGCGATTTTTTCGCACAAAAATTTTGGGGAAATTTTTAGTAAAAACTAATATTAACGATTACTAATATAGTGATTAATTTCGCTTGGATTTGTTCGTGATTTGTGTTGTAAATTTGGGTTTAATTTAAGTGAACCTTGGGTCGACGTCAATGTTAATCGAAAGTCTGCTGCTTTTAAAGGATATTGCTCGTCCTATGTTGTCAAAGTTGTCACAGTCTATGTGCCCGAGCACAAACTCGGGAGGGAGGTGCCAGTGCACCTTGTCCCAGATTTTGGTTGCTCTCAGGTGAAGCTCTACGTTTATGGGGGTCATCCCCAGTTCACCATGGAGTTTACTCTGCCTTCTCTCTTCTCGCCCTCGGGCTCCTTTAATGATGTAGACTGCCTTATTCTGGACCTTTTGCAGTTTAAGGAATTGGGTCTTGGAAACTGCGTTTATAGGGACCGGGGATTACGGGAGTTTTAAACGAATGCACGCATTATAGATTTTGAGTTTGTTAGAGGTGCTCAGGTTTACGAATTTGAAAAATTCACCCAAGTCCCTCCGTGCATTCTGTGTAGTTTTTGCTACATGACTCCCATACCCACCAGTCGTAATACGAAGTCCCAGAACCGTGCCCTCCGTGCGGTATGGGATGCGTGCACCCTCCACACGGATGTCTGCCAGTGTCCATCGGAATAATGGAATTACACGGAACTTTGGGGCATTGGTCGATATCTTCCATCTTCTTTCGAAAGAGTTGATGTTTTCGATTTCCACCACCATAGTCTGTGCCATGAAATTCGCATTGCGATAAGGCGTCGTACATATCATTGTTATGTCGTCCACAGATTGGACATACAAAGAACTTTCAGTCAGAGGTCGGGGAAGGTCGATGGTGTAAATGTTATAGAGCAGGAGACCTATGCACCCGCTTTGAGGCACCCCCGCCTCGAGCTCGAACTCAGGGTCATTATAACCTTTAATACTCAGAAACGCCCTTCTCTCCATTACGTAATCACAAAAGATCCTTTAAAGTTCGGGATTGAGGCCAAGTTGTAAGATTTTATATTGTAGGCCTCTCCTCCCTACTTTGTCAAAGACCTTTTTGACATCGCGTAGCACCAGATTTGCGTGGCGTTTTTCTGATTTTACTTTTGCCAACTTCTCGGTAATCACGGCTAGCGCCGTGTCCGTTCCTCACTTCACTCGGAAGCCATGCTGCTGGTTGTTATGAGAATTGTTATTCTCGAGGAACGTATAACCCTGTTGGCCAATATCTTCTCCAAGACTTTTTTTGAAAATTCTAAGAGAGATATAGGCCTGAAGTTAGCTGGACTGTCCGGTGGTTTACCGGCTTTAGGTATTAATATCATTTTCGCTACCTTTCAGTGGTCAGGGAAGTAACCCACATTCGGGCACGCGTTCATAGAATTCATGAGCCCCAATAAGATGTTGGGCGGGGCTCGAATAAAATTCTCCTTTGTCAGTCCTGAACACCCCTGTGCTCGCTGTCGAAAGGACTTTAAGGATTTTTAGAACTCCTCAGCAGTAATTCTACCTCCGAGTCCTTCCATTTCCCTCTCTTGTGATACGCAATGGTGAGGATGGGTTATGTGTATCTGATCATTCAGGTCGTTAATAATTCCGTCTTCGAAGTCTAAATCGAAGTCATCATTCTCTTCTGGGGAAATCTTAAATAGAGATGCCCAAAATAGTCTGAATTCTTCTTTGACATTGGACATTGGACATAAAAAGAGATGAAATGTAGATAGAATTAGAGAGAAAAAGTAAGAGAGTAAAGTGTTTAAGAAGTGAGTTTAAAGAATAGATGGTGTGTAGAAGACAGAATAAAAGATCCCTGTTTGTATTATTTTTTGGATTCTTTTTAATTTATAAACTATAAGTTTCATAGTTTATTTAATCAAATTAACATTGTTAATTTGATTAAGGGGTTTTCATCTTGACGATGATTTATATTTCTGGCGTTCAAGCCTTTATTAGAGACGGGGTTTTTACATCCCGCTTTTGGTTTTGGAAAAAAAAATTATTTTCCTAAAAAATTTTAGGTTGATTTTAATAATTATAATTAGTTAATATTAATTAAGTGAATTTGTTTTTTTTTATAAAGTTGAATTTTTGAATTTTAATTAAAAAACTTGCGCATTACACTGGTTGGTTGAGTCTTGTCTATTGTCTATCGCGTATCGTATATTGAGGGGTCACGTCACTGTCAGACTGTAATTTGCTACTTCTAAAAGGTCTTATTTGTCTGTCGGCCTCGATGTCTAAGTGTGTACGAGAGAATTCAGAGGTCAAGTGGGCACCAATGGCTTGCCATATCTTCTTAGCTCTCTCGTAGAGCGCCACGTTAATCGGAGATAATCCAACCGAGGCGTGGAGCTCCCTCTGTCGTTTATGTTCTCTTGTTCGGGTGTTTGTAATAAGTAGAACCGCCTTATTCTGGATGGTTTGTAGTTTCGCAATGTGGGTCCTGGCGCACGCATTCAACGGCACCGGGGGGTACAAGAGTCTCGAGCGGATGCACGCATTGAATATCTTGAGTTTATTTGAGCGAGTTAGGTCGATAAACCTATAAAACTCCCTCAAATCTCTCTTGCTATTCGCGACTGTCCGCCCGATATGACACTTGTAGCCCCCTGTGGTGATTTTGAGCCCCAGAACTGTTCCTTCAGTGCAGTAGGGGATTCTCTCCCCTTCCACCCGTATATCATTGAAGGTCTTGCGAAACATCGGAATTATTTTGAATTTTTGGGCATTGGTCGATATCTTCCATTTCCTCTCGAAAGAGGAAATGGACATAATTGGGGACGTAAAGGAAAACAGGTTTGAGGATTAGCCCACTGTGGAACTCTACAGAAGAGACCGCCCGGTTACGAGGCGATGCTGAAAGCTTTGGGGAAGAGTTCGCTCTAATCTCTAAGGGTAGCTTCCGGCCAAGACCACAGGGGGACACACAACCGTCCCTGTGTAAGTTGGAAACAGCATCGATATCCAAACCCCAGATGGGGTGGCACCCCGGGTGGTGGTAGTCGATTCTATCACCGCCCATCATCAAGTCCGCCACTCATCACCCATCTGAGGGGCCTCGCCCGGGTCCACCCTCCATCATTCATCACCCCCATTTGGCAGTTCACGTTCACGTAAGCTTAGCGACGAGGTAGAGGGAGTCTCCAAATAACCCTATACAGAAGACCACGAGGAATAGGTGCATCTTATTGAGCAACAATAAGTTACCCACAACGAGAGCATCTGTGATAACCAAAAAGCAGTGCTAAGGGGCCACTCTCAAGAAGAGATGGCCCAAGACCACACGACCCGGATTCCTCTGCGGGTTGTCGACGGGCAACCCAAGACCAGCAGGGAATCCACGACAGTCAGCTACTTTTTCACGGAGGAATTTCATATTTTAAAAAATAATTAAGAAGAATGCTAGTGACGCCCTAACACCAGGGCAAACTAGAAAACATATTTACACATTTATATACCTACCACACAATTTCACCACTTTAACCTAAATTGTAAATTGTAATTTTTTAGATAAAGGAGGTAATGGAAAAGCGATAGGCCTGATTAAAAGGCTCTAGCATTACTTTGTACCCTAACACACTTCTTTCTCATTTCACCACTGGTCTAATTTCCGTTGTCTATCTACACACCCCTTTTCTATCCCCTCATCTACATATACTCTTACACCATGTCGAAGTCGGGGAACAGCACCTGGAAATTTTTTAGAAGGGAAAACTATGCGTTACAAAACCGTATATAACGGGGAGGGTGAGATTTTATATCTAAATTTTAGGTAAAGGGGGGCAAGGATAAATGGAAGACGGGGAACGGGGAAACTATGCGCTACAAACGGAATTAAGTGACGGTGCGTGCTTCTTCTAATGGCGCTCAACTCGGGGACGTTGAAATGTTGGGGGGACGGTCTCTGGCTGGAGCTGCACGTTGATTGCCGGTTTCTTTGCTTGTATAATTACAGCTTCTGCCATTCTTAACCTTCGTTGATTTTTCAACCTAATGATGATCGAGGTGTTCTTAGTTAGCCGCTCGCGTTTCAAGACAGTTCCATGGGAGTGAACGTGCTTTTTTATCGCTCCTTCTTGAAAGTGAGCTGTCAACCGCCCTGAGAGAGTTGTGGATGTTGCGCCGATGTACTTGAAGTTGCGGTGTTCGCAGTCTTTGAATTTGCACGAAAATTCATACACGGCGTTGGTCTCCTGGAGCTCACCTATAGGCGGAAGGCAGCTATTCTTCATTATGCAGCTGCTCGTTTTATTGGTTTTGTAGAATATAATTAGGTTAATATTTGTATTCGTGTCGATTGGTGTCACCTTCCGATGTAAGATGGTTTTTAGGAGCCTTTTCGTCTTCACGGTAGCCAGTGTTCGAGTGATCTTTGTAATAAAAATCGATATTGCTTTTCTTTGGGGTAGGCTGGACGTTGGTACTGGTGGCCAAATCCATTTTTTCTTTTATAAGTTCGTCGACGGATCGTTGTGGATAGCCATTGTTGATGAGGACTCGGGATACCTTCTTTATATATATATATATATATATATATATATATATATATATATATATATATATATATATATATATATATATATATATATATATATATACATATATATATATACATATATATATATATATATATATATATACATATATATATATATATATATATATATATATATATATATATATATATAAGGTGCAAGGTTTAAAATAAGAAAACAGGTAAATAATACCTTTATTTTTTATCTAAGTAGGTTCCATGTGATTGATTGCACTTTTACCAACCTATTACAATGCCATTTATGCCTTAACTGTAAAAGCTTACACACCTTAAGTCAAGAAATGAATGGCGTTTTTCTCACAATGTAATAAACATATATGACAATCCAGCCAACTAAACCAAGCTATAGTAAGGTTTAATGTAAATATTTTAGACGTACATAAATAGCCTTTCAACAAGAACGCTTGAGCTTTGTCAGGCGATAGTGGCCATGTTCTTAAGGCAACATCTGGCAATCTCAATGTGAACTGTTCAATAGTACTTGGCAAGTCACGATGGAAGGTTATAGCATTGAACAACGTGTGAAAATCATTAAATGTTATTATCAAAATCAGTGCTCCGTTCGACAAATGTTCCGCACATTACGTGATTTCTATCCTCGCCACAGCGACGAGGCCCATTTTTGGATGAATGAATTTGTGAACAAGCAAAATTGTCGGATTTGGGACGAAAACAATCCACATGAGATACACCCGCACCAATTTTATCCCAACAAAGTCACTGTTTGGTGCGGATTTTCGTCTAACGGAATCATCGGTCCGTATTTTTTTGAGAACGAAGAGGGGATTGCCATAACCGTCAACGGCGAGGCCTACAGACCGATGATAAGCAACTTCTTGTGGCCTCAACTGGATTAGATGCCAGATATGGATACTGACGACATGTGGTTCAAACAGGACAGCGCTACATGCTACACTGCGCACGCCACGATAGACATTTTGCACCACCGATTTCAGGGCAGGGTCATCTCGCGCGGCAGCAACGTCAACTGGCCATCGAGATCATGCGATTTAACGCCATTAGACTACTTTCTTTGGGGTTATCTTAAATCGCAGGTCTATGCGAATAATCCGCAAACAGTTGATGTCCTCAAAATCAACATAGCGAACACCATCCAGCAAATTCGGCCAGATTTATGCGACAAAGTATTCAAAAATTGGGCCTCCCGAATAAGTTCCACCAGGCAAACACGCGGCGGAAATTTGAACGACGTTATATTCTCCACTTAATGCCATACAATGTACTTTCTAATTGCCTCCCCCAACTGGGGAAGACAACCCTTCCTTTATTTTATAAAAGTACAAAGTAACAACAAAGTACAAGGTAAATAAATTAAAAGTAAACGAAATTATAAAGTAAATAAAATCATGAGGTATACAAAAATTAGATAATGAAAAACCAGCTAAGTTAGTTAATCGCACATGTCCTATAGTCCTTCCCAACAATGCTCGTCCACATGTTGCATAGGTGACGCTTCAGAAATTGAAGGACTTTGGATTTGAAGTCCAGCCTCATCTACCTTATTCTCCAGTCCTCACTCCTACAGAGTCTCATATTTTCAAACATATGAAAGCTTTTCTAAATAATAAACAGTTTGAAACCGAAGCAGGTGCATAGAACCTACTATGATTAAAAGTAAATTGATCATTCACCTGTTTATTTACTTTAAAACTTACATCTCAAAAATACCATATATTTGGACTATCTAATATATATATATATATATATATATATATATATATATATATATATATATATATATATATATATATATATATATATATGTATATATATATGTATGTATATGTATGTATGTATATGTATGTATATGTATGTATATGTATGTGTATGTATGTATGTATGTATGTATGTATGTATGTATGTATGTATGTATGTATGTATGTATGTATGTATATATGTATGTATATATGTATATATGTATATATGTATATATGTATATATGTATATATGTATATATGTATATATACACATATATACACATATATATGTATATATGTATATATGTATATATGTATATATACACATATATACACATATATATGTATATATGTATATATGTATATATGTATATATGTATATATGTATATATGTATATATGTATATATGTATATATGTATATATGTATATATGTATATATGTATATATGTATATATATATATATATATATATATATATATATGTATATATGTATATATGTATATATGTATATATATATATATATATATATATATATATATATATATATATATATATATATATATATATATATATATATATATATATATATATATATATATATATATATATATATATAAATATATAAATATATATATATATATATATATATATATATATATATATATATATATATAAATATATATAAATATATATAAATATATAAATATATAAATATATATATATATATATATATATATATATATATATATATATATGATAAAATCATAATTTTATTGGGTCAAATTTGTAAATTTGCTGATGGCACGAACTAGGTACCGAAGCAAAATATAATAGTTACACTGATAAGTTTAAAAAAGACGCAAGCAATCGATAAATGGTCAGAAAGAACAATTATAAGGGATTACACTATGGTTGGCCAAATTTTAAGCTCTCCATACATGTAACAGGACATTGCATTAATGGAACGCGTCGAGCGACGTAATTGATTTCTAAACTGAGAAATAGAACGTACGAAGAAAGACGCGAGCACCACAACTTACTCTCGCTGGAAGATCGGCATCGGCGCCGCTAACTTATCGATGTCTTTGAAATACTAAACGGGCTAACTAATATAAATTTTAAGTCAATGTTTGAACTAGATATCCGAGCAGTAACTAAAAAAACAGTTTTCAGATTGAAAACAAGCGATTTAACTCTGCGATGGCACAAAATTTATTTTCTTATAAAATAAGAAACTTAGAATTACTTGCCTTGGAATGTCGTTCGAAGCACTAGAGAAAATTTATTTAAGAATCGAATATATAAATGCCGTTTTAAAATATAACTATAAAGAAATAAGAGTCCTTAAACTACTTCTCTATCCATGTCTTTTCCTTCTTGATCTGTCGCTCACCTTTGAGTTCCATCCTTTACTCTTTTTTTTATTAGCCTCGAGTGGATCTTAGGCCCTTTGATGGTTCATAATTGTGTAATGCTTTAAAATTTTGGTTGGCCTTTGGTGTTGTTACTTTCTGGAATGCGACTAAATGTGTGTTGCGCTTTGTGGATGGCTACTAAATGTGGGCTACACTGTGGAATGTTGTTGGCGGTCGCCGCTGGGGACCTTTCCAGGATTTATAAACAAACTATACCTGTATGATGCGATTAATTATGGCTTGTGTTTTGTGAAAGGTGACTAAATGTGTGCTGCACCTTGTTAACGATAACTAAATGTGGGTTACATTTTGCGAATCTCGTCTAAATGAGGTATGCTCTTTTTGAAAGGCGAGTAAATGTCGTTTGTACGTTGTGACAAGAAATAAATAGGAGTTTGATTGATGGAATGTGATTTAATGTCAATTTCTCTCTGTACAATCCAACTATATCTTTGTTTTCATTTAGGGAATATCCCAAAATGTCGATATCGCTTTGTGAAATGTGCCAAAATGTGGGTTCCACCTTATAAAATGCGATCAAATATGGCTGTTACTTTGTGGTATGTTACTAAATGGGAACTGCGCTTTATGTAATCACACAATATTTGGATTTTGCACAGTGGAAGGCTACCTAATGTGGATTGCACTAGACGTGGATTTCGTTTATTCGAAAACTAATAAAGGTAGATCACATTTTATGGAAGGCGAATAAATGTGGGTTGCGCTTTGATGAGAAATAATAAGTGGGGAGGTAGCTATACGTAAAATACTTGAAGACGCTGGGCTGTAAATACGCCTTTATGTAATAATACCCTGAATTCGTTCAATCACCTTGTGTCGCTTCGTTTGTCATAATTATGGCCTTAATTTTAAGGGCGCGTTTTGTATCTAAATATATTTTATAATTTACTTATCAAGATTTCTCCCCCAACTTTATCTATCTACTTTCTTTACATTCATATTACACTGGTTTAGTTGAACGTTCAGCTGGAAAATATGTAAATCAACGGGTTTAATTTAACTTTGTTACTAACTAAATAGATGTTTTTATAAGACACGTTTCTGAAAAGAAACCTTTAAAACTTTGCGCTGTTCACACAAAGGCTTCACAAAGTTACCACTTTCCTGTCTGAAATTGGATATGTTCGCATAAAGCATTACAATATCACTATCGGATTTTTTTTTTAAATAGCTATTCTAATTTCGGAACAAACGCAGGAGTAGGTTTTGTTTTATACTATGCAAGTTTCCCCTTTCCACGATGGAAAACGTACTCCCAATTGAGGAGTTAATTGAAAAGATGAATTCCCTTCCCGCATTTTTCAAAGAAAACGCCTGAGAAGACTAAACTTGCAGTGCAAAAAATAAGCTGCGCTTCTTTCTTAATGTGTCTTCCGGGGGCGGTTACCTTCCCCCTTGTTTTGAGAATCACTACGATTTAATGATTAAATTCATTATTGTTTGCTGACAATTCATTCATTCTGGGGTTGAAACATCGTGGTGAAGTTTGTCTGGTTTTCTCGTTGACAGACAGATCATAGTTCTTAAGGTTTTATTTAATTTTAAAGTAAATTAAAGTCTTCGGCTTAAGAACTTAGTGCTCTTGGTTTTAAAGAGATGCCTTATATTTATCTATGTTTAAAGTAAGAGGTAATTTATTTATTACACAGGGGTTTTCATTCTGTTTCATTGGCCTCTGCGAGCTCTAAAGTGTTTCGGTGGCTGTTGACGGACTGTATGATATTCCTTAATGTAATATATTTATTCTTCATAATATCTTTAGTGGGTATTGAGTAAATAGATTCTGATAACTTCTCATATGGAGAGATTGAGTATTGTACTCAGGAATTAAGGTTTAAGCCATTCATTCGTCTTATGTTGATGACTGCGTGCATCTAAATTGACTCAACTTTTTGGAGCTTATCAATATATGCATTGCAACTCAGCCTTGGGGGTAAAGTTGAGGAAAGGTTCCAGGGTAACATTATATAGGCTACTCTTACAAGCTGTAGAACATTGCATCATTGACTAAAATCCGAATCACGATTTACTTCATCTAAAACGTTTGGTACATATGGTATTTAATTAATGTTAGTGGTTAAGCAGGTGTTTCCTTACTCAATGCTGAGTACATTCGACTTTGCTCAGTGTGCTCTAAGTTGTTTTCGAAGATTTACTTATAAAACTAAGCAGAATAGTAATAAAAAATTTAAAATATTATGGAAATAGAATTATTTAATCTCGGTTGGTAAACTGCCGAACAAGTCTATTTCTGTCTAAATGAAGATAGCTAAATTTTAAGAATTCGTGAGCATTTTGAAACTTTTACCCCCATGGAAACGGCAGCCATGTATGGCTTGATGTTTTTTGCTCCGAATTCGCACAGGATATGTTTTTTAGAGTGGGCAACTTTGCTGCAGCTGACATCTGGAAGATTTTGTACTCACTGTTCACCCAGCCCCAATGCTTGCGGGAAGATCTGGGGGTATATCTCTTCCCACACATTAACAAATCGCTTCACCACTCAATTTGTAGATATGTATTTACAAAGTTCCTGGGTGATACGGCTTTCTTGCTATTGCGCTTAGAAAAAGAATCTTCTAAGAGTTTGATAATTAGGTGGGGTTTCACTTGGAGTAGGAGAGATACATACTGTAGATAGATAGAGAGGACATAGACTGCGAAGCCAGACCATATGTTTATCAATAAGATTTTATTCAAATAATTCTTCAATGATATACATCATGCTGCAAATCAGAGCAGGAGGGAAAAAACTGAATTTTTTATCAATTCCTTTGTTCATTCAGTGCAGTTGTGGAGCTGAATTACATAGAAGAAATCCGCTCGCTAGAATGAAGTCGACACAAGACATCGTTTTGAGAATGTGGGGGACGCTTTTACACTTCGCCTTCAATTTTAAAGATGGTAACGCCATTGGGAGAAATTCAGACACTAGGTGAAGCGGGTGTGAAATGACACTTGCTTCAAGAGGATGAACTGGCTTGGGCATTGAGTGGCCCTTTCTAGGATAAATAAGTTGCTCCGAGTGAGATTGTCCGAATTGGAACCAAATTTTATTTCAAAAACGAAACTTAATTTGTATTCAGAAGGAGTTGGCATCGGCTAGTTTTGAGTGGTGAAAGTGAAAGAGATTTGAAAGGAATATTGATAAATATTAGAACAAAAGAAAAACTACTAGTGATCGTAGGTGGAAATAAAGAAGTAGATGCCAACAACGATGTACAAGGAGAGATCGGTTAGATCATTTTTAGAAGAAGAATTACTAGTCAAATAACACACCTATAGTACAGGGTGGGCCGAAAGTCTTGTTACCCACTAACGAAAAGTAATAATAACAATAGAGAAATAATATTAAACACATGTACTGGTTTTAGAGTATTCTCTACCATTGCAGTGTAGTCATGTCGCACATCTTCCATGCTATTTCCAGAATAGAATACACACGATCATGTGCCCATAGAATTGCAATTAGCCTCTCTCCCAAACTGTAGGGGCTCGTGCCACCCATCTGAGAGAAAATGAAAGCAATATTAACAGAGAGAGAGACAAGACTTTCGCTCATCTGAAATATACAATTAAAACAATATTTCAAATGCAAAATTAAAACAATATTTAAATCCAGTAACAAAACTTTCGAACCACGTTGTACATTAATAAACACAACGTATGGTTGAAAATACACTTTATATATCTTGTATATTTATAAACAAAAGGCTTCCAAAAGACCTGAACAAATTGAATAAACTGTGAAAATTTACTAGTACATTCTTCCCCACCCACTGATCTTTGATGGACAAGAGGAGAATTATATATATACACCAGGCCATAGCTTCGCCACTCCTCCCTAGGGGAGAGCTTGCGCTTCGCTACTAAGATTAAAATTTTAAAAAATGCAGCCATGGTTAAATTATGGTTAAATTTTTATAAATTTTCTGAACTTCGCGAATTATAATAATTTTAAAAAGGAACTCTTAAACTAAATTTCCCCCCTTTCAAAATATCACGTTGCTAAAATATAGTTATAGAAGAAGATATATAAATTTTTTTTTCTGAACTTCACCATTTGAAATTCTTTGGGTTTTAAAAAATTCCCAAAATTTCGATACTTATATTTATTTCTGAACTTCACCATTTTGTTTTTTAATATTATAAAGGAATTATTAGAAATAACTTTGATCAAAAAACATAAGTCATAACCAAACTAAGATGAAATTATTATTCAAATACTAAAAAAAAAGCCCTTCTTAAATTATAATAGAGTGATGATAATGATGATGGTGATGATGATGATTATGATTATATTTATTTATCTTGCAATAAGAATATGCAAATGTGGATACACTTTATAGAAGGTTACTAAATATTGTTTGCGCTTGTGGAAGGCTATTAAATCTGGGTCGGGCTCTATGAGAGGTAATTTAGTGTAAATTAGACCTATTGCAAAGCTAGCTAAAGTAGGTTGCATTTTGTGAAAGGCTACTAAGTACGAGTGGTGCTTTGTGGGATGCGAATAAAGAAAGGATGAATAAATGTGCACCTGCCCATGCCTAAAAAGTCCATCAGTGCTCGCAATGCCTTTGAATAGCTTGGGTGACTCATAAGTCTCCACAAGCCTCATTTGGTTTAACTGGATCTGAATTGCGAGCCTCCATTTCAGCCCTTTTTCCTCATTCCGTCAGAGACCAGCACCGTCCCCATAAGCAACGCTCTCTGACGCGGGACAGAGGAGTCTTTTTGCTGTTTTATAGTTAATCCTATGAAGCGAAATGAACTAAAGAATCTCCCGAGAAGCTTTTCCAGGTTGGTAAAATAGTGGGGTTATGGAAAGGAAAAATGAGCGGAATGTACAGGGTGGTTTGAAAGTCTTGTTACCCCATGTAAATATTGTTTTAATTTTATATTTCAGATAAACGAAAGTCTTGTCTCTCTCTGTTAATATTGTTTTCATTTTCTAGCTCAGATGGTGGCTGAGACGAACCCCCCACAATTGGGAGAGAGGCTGATTGCAAGTCTATGGGCACATGATCGTGTGTATGCTATTCTGGAAAAGGTGTGTTTCCCTATCAATTGCGATCTGGATGACGCAGTAAACCTGCTTCGAAATCCACCGTGGAGCAGTGCAGAGTTGGAACCTTGCCTTTTCGTACGGGATTCAGGCACGCGATTGAGTGATTTTCTGGTTGAAAGCAGTTCGACACTCTCCCTCTTCCTTGCGACGCATAATGTCTGTAGCTCTACGATAGTTCCAACTCTACAAACGTATAAGGTCAGTCAATTTCTGTCTATCACAAAAAGATTCTCCCTCTATCTATATCCAGGCAAAACTTTACCGTGTCATTTTTTAATTTCAACTTAACGTCGCTTTATCTTTGGGGCGACTTTTCCTGCAGAATTTATTACTCATCCATGATTTGATAGAACATGCTCTAAAAGACTCTGTGTCTCGATGTCTTTTTCTCGCCACGCCACTTTCCATGTTCTGATGTTACTTTGTACGCGCCTGTTCAAGGACCTGACTCACCAAATCCTAGGAAACAACCTTTGCTACTCATTTCACCCTCCATGTCCAATATGGAAACCTGCCCGCAACTTTCCATTTTCTCTAAAATAACATCATCAAGGCTGTAAGGGTAACCAGTTAAACACAACTAAACACTATATACAAGCAACTGGTCCGCCTGTCCACTCCCAGCTGTACCTACTGTCGCCTGCAAAACTGGGGTCCGCCAAAAATGTACTTGCAAAGATGGGAAAAAAACATATTTCTAGGCAATCTCATTCCCATTGGTCGTCCCCGTTAAATCTATTTTAATAGAAAAATGAATCTAAGCGTTGTGTTTTTAAATTCCACGCTTTAAATATAGTCACTGAAAATGAGAGATACCTTGTTTCTTTCCTTCACAGCACTTATGGCAGATGCAAAAGTCTTTTCTAAACTTGATCTTCTAACGGGGTTTAATTAAATTGCTGTGGGAGAATCGAGGGGGGAGAAGACTGCACTTGGGACTGCCTTTGAGTCCAATCAATTACTTTTCATGGGATCGTTATCACAAGTGTTTGCGCGTTTCTTAAACAAATTTACAAGTAACTCTTTCTTTGTTTTCATTTTTCATAGAAGACATTCTGATCTATACACCTGACAATGAAATACACCTTCCCCCCTTAAAGCAATTAATTGAGCGCTTACTTTCTTATGGTTTAAACTAATCCCCACAAATAGATATTGGCCGTTGAGAGGCGAGAATCCCTTGACAACCTTTATTCCGACCAGGGAATATCACCAATTCCTGACAAACTAGAGGCCATTAAAATATTCGTCATTCCGACGAGCTATCTATTAGAAATATTTGGGTCATTCTAACTTATGTTAGAATCAAATATTCTGCCACCAGCTTGGGGCATCTTAGCACTTCCCACATAAATTATCCTCTGACTAGGAACAAAGCCTTTCTTTCGGGCAAAACTACGATCACTAACGAGCTCGAGTTCCTTCACCCATTAGCAGACACTTCCATTGGGACTCTTACGGATGCAAATACCGAGTGTATGGGAGCTTTCCTTGAAAAGCTACAAAAAATAAATCGATCCCATTAACCTTTTTCACAAAGCATTCCATCGCTGTGCATAAAAATGGCTGCATTTTGTAGATAGCTATGCGCATCAGATATTGGTGTGAAAAAGTTCTTTCTACGAATTCAATGTCTGATTTAATCCTCTTCCCGACGACGAGGTATTTCAGCTCACATTTCATTTTCTCAGCGAAACCCACCCAATAGTCTTCAGGAAGTAATAATTTATTAATCAGTTTGTAAACGAAGTGATGTGCTCTCTCTCGAGAGAGGCCCAAAAGGATACAGAGCGATTTTTCTCATGATGGTACGGTAGAAAGTGGTTCTACATAAGTGCCATAGCACAAAATTTCCTTGTATCTCTGATCAAGATTCTTCTAAACACAGAACTCTCTTACACCTGCTATGTTTGCTCATCTAACTGCCTTTTCAACGGTTTTAAAACAGAATGACGAGTTTACAATTGCAACGGAACTGAATAGTTGCACACGATAAAAGAAAATGTATGATTCGGGAACATACAAATTTAAAGTTTTCTTTTCTTGCTCTCTCTAACGCTAATAAAAGGTTTCTCATCAGTTCTTTTCCCGAAGAGTTTCTTCATTGTCCCTGAGTGGTCTCAAGAAACCTTCAATCTCTTGCATGAGATGAAGTCCCGAGGGGCAAAGATATCAAGTTTCTGTCCGTACTTTCTTATCCCGGCACAAAAACATGCACGAACCAATTAATAAAGCAACCTTACAGGTAATTTCCAATGTCAGATGCTAGGGTTTCTATCATAGACATTTCAGGTCTTTATTATCAACTTCACGTTTTAACTATCTCTTATATATATTTGATAGGTACACCAAATGGGTATAAGATATATTTGCCAGAGATTAGCTATAGAAGCCTTTAAAGTGAGTTCGCACCGATGGATTTCTCAGTTTTGGAGTGACTAAAACTATTATTTACGACCATGTGAGCATCCTATACATTTTTTAATCTTACTTATTTCTCCATACCCTTAAGATAATTTAGGGAATCTCTAAAGGCACTTATGGGAGACTTACTTATCTACTCCCAGTAACTTTCCACGATTTAAAAGTTTACGTTCCAAAAGACCTTCGTTCTTGGGTATTATTCCTTAAAAATAAAAGAAAACTCGTTTTCTGTCAAATTTAAACCTAATTCTCTCAGAACAGTTGTCAATAGTAATATCAAGCCACCAAGACTGTCTTCTGTTTGGAATTAAGTTTTGCTCATTCTGATATTAAAAAATCCGGTAAACATGAAGATCAGCGGCGCGCCCGAAAAAGTGTATTTTTGTGCGTGTATATTTCGTTTACCCGTAAAGAAATGATTTGGTTAAATAAAAACGTTAGAAGAACGTTAGAACATTATTTTATAAACAATTATGAAGATCAGGATCATCGTAAGGGGGTCCCCATGCAGTGTTTAAACCCACTACGAGCAGTCCCCTTGAATTTACTACAAAAAGGTGAAACATATTGGAACACGGACGAAATAGTTTACGTCCCATCGTTCGCACGGACGATCGTAATGTTTACCAAAAGTCCTTTAGCGTTCACGAGGTGCAGATAATTCCTTTTCCTTTTAAAACAAGTGCTCGCTTCTTTTTTAAGAGATTAATGACACTTTCTGAATTCTTACTGACATACATTTACATAGACAAAGACAAACTTACTTATATGTAATTACATATAAACCAGGCAAAACGCTGGTCAAAAACATTCACTTAAAGCAGCCTGAAAGATTGATGGATCATAACCATAAACTTTCTCTATCTTTATTTTCACAGGATTCGGCAGCTGAAAAGGGAATATATTTGGGGTGAAAGAGATGGATATCTTGGAATGTCAAAAAGGTTTCACTTTTTATGCTCAATCTTTTTTTGAAATGTTTAATGTTGATGTTCATTTACATTTTTTATTTGATATGGTTATTTTAATAACTCCTTTTTCTTCCGCATGGGTGTCTATGACGCGAGCGACTCCTTTACTCGATCATTAGTGCTGACTCGAACTGGGCAGTGTCACTCAAGAGCTGTACACTCAAAGAAAACAATGCACTTGGTCTACGGTCTTCTGCTCTTATACAACCCTTTCTCTTTCGATGTGTCCCATACCCCATCTTCCGCACTACGCTAAGAGCTTTGACCTGTCACGCGCTCCTGAAATCTCCCCGAGTCTCTCTGTCAGATCAAGAATAGGAATCAAATGTTCATTATTCATCTGATAACATTATAAATTATCTCAGCGTCTCTTCCTCTCCTTGAGCCCTCCGCGTCAATACGGCCTTTCCCGTTTACAGGATCACGTCATGCAGCCTCCAAATCACCCGCAAGGGGTTGAGTGGTTTAAATGAGGTAATCACTAGAGGTCTCACTAGAAATGAAACTTGGAGGGGCATTCCATTTCCTCAAGAGAAACTGGTGCTCTTTCTCGGGTCGTTCTTTTCACCTCTTTTAATACTACCACTATCTTTTTTTCATTCTTCCTCTCTCCTCCGTAATGGGGTGGATGGTGTAGCATGAGTAATGCCTCTACTACACCTGAATCCTGGAGGAACAACACACCCTCCCTGTTCAAATAACGGTATTTATGAACCGTCTCGACCACAATGCCTGCCGGAGGACCTGCGGCTATATATCTTACACGACTTTTAGTTCGTCAACCTTCACTAACTTCTTTACAGATCTTTCTTACTATATGCGCCAATAAGCCCACGTTGGTTTTGCGCTTTAAATTAAGAAAATAATTAGCAAAACCAAAACCAATCATCAACCTCCAAACCAAATCGTGATGGAAGTCCTGAGCTACGGTCCATCCGATTCATACTGAAAGGAATTTACCCTCTCGATTCTTGACATCGGCCATTACATACATTTAACAACAATTAATGTCTCAATTCCGCTTCTCTTCGACTTGTCGAGAATTTGACTGACTTTGCAATTAAAGAAAATTCAATTCAAAACACAGGAACATGAAGGGAGACAGAGCGACAAAGATATTCCTCTGTAAGTGACTACCTCCCCCCCCTTCCTAAATCACTAGACATCTAGGAGCGTTGATAATTGGATTACAAATTGAATTAAAGTCCCAAAACACCATTGTCCATATGAATAGGTCGCTTATTATCGACCCTTAAAGGATTAAAAGCTGGGTTGGCTTTGTGCAAGCTGGAGTGAGGATGAGGGTGAAAATTCTATCACTATATTTTCCTTCATTCTTGAAAGCTCTCGCACGCATTTGGTGTGCAACTAAGTGTATTGTTTTTACTCACAACTAAGGAAGACCAAACAATGAGAAAGATTGTAAAGAGAGAGCAATAAAAACAGTGAAGATGGGGAAGATGAAATATGTTGAAGATATATAGCTGCAATGAACCTGCGGGCATTTAGCACTGTAAGGCGCACAAATCTCCAGATGTCAGCTGTAGCCTGGCTGCTCCTACAACACCTGAATCTTCTTTGTGGAGGGACAAGAGTGTAATTAAATTTGTTCTAGGTTAATAAACTACCATTAAGATTAGTTAAAAATAAAGATGCATAGATAGTAAAAGAAAAAATGAGTTGCTAATTAAATAGAGTTCATAAACGTCGCAGCAAAAGGGCTCGCCCCTGTGTGGAAGAGGGAGCTGTTTGCGGAGAGTGATGTTCACTCTCATCTCTAGTGCACCATAGATGTTGAGCGAGGCTGTCTAACACCCATTGATTCCCTCATTTATTTGTTTTAAACTATTCTATGTCATATCACATATCAAACGATTGATATTATTATGTCCTGTTGTCAAAAATAACGACAAATTTTATTATTAAGAAAAATGCCAATAGAATACTTTTTTAAATACATCATTTTGGATGTACATTAGAGCTGTGTTAGCAACCATAAATATATGTATTTACAACCATAAATATCTGTGTTTATACCCATAAATACAGGGTCGATGGGTAATTTGTTGCCGTTGGCAACTCTGAATTCCACGCATGCGTATTGTTTGGCGTCGGTTTTCTCTTCATATCATAGTAGTGTCACTTGTACATTGCCTGTGAAGAAAGCAATACCATGGTCGAATTCAATCCTCGATAATTTGGACAAGGCAAGCTATGATGCTTGGTATTCACGCTGGGAGCCCCAATATGAAAATCTCCGAGTAGTTGGATTTCAATCTGAGGACGGTGCAGAGGATCAGAAAAGATTGGGGTGAGTCAGGCCCTGATTATGAGAGTACGGAGGCTTGGAAAAATGACTCAAATCATTCTGATATGAATAGAACCACCAGATTTTTCACGGAGGTCCATGCCATCATTTATAATGGTACCAACAAGTCAAGAGGTTCATATCCATGGACAAGAGTGTATCGTCAGAGTCTCTCATCAGGCATTTAGTGGATGAAGACCACTACTACTACAAATGAAAGTTGAAAGAGGGCCAGCTTCTGTCCAGAAGATTAAGGATAAACGAAAAGAACGTGCTGAAAGCTCATAAACCAAGTGAAGCATCCTCTAAAGCCTGGCATGCTTTGGTACTTCACAGACGAGAAGAACTTCTGTCAGGACCTGGTGATGAACGCGCAAAACGACTGCTAATTTCCTGTGTCCCCAAAGATTTACTGACAATCATGAAGACCAAGTTATGATCCAAACCATAGTGTTTGGGGTGGTCAGTATCCAGAGCCACGCTATGATCCCAATTATTTTGCCAAAGGGCCTCAGACTCAATAGAGTGGGCTATATCTAATGCTCAGAGGAGTTGGTATTACCCTGCATCGAGAAGGTGGCCGTTGTAAGGTCATATGGGCGTCACACAAGCAGAAGGAACGAGTCTTGACTGTCTGACAATTCATCTGAATACATTACTACGAACATCTGGCTTCCCAACTGCCCAGACTACAACCCCTTGGACTATTATGTGTGGGGCGTGGTTGAGAGAGAACACCGAGTCCAGGTGCACCACCAAGGTGGAGCTTAGGTCCAGGCTCATCATAATGTTCACCTATTTAAACAGGACGAGCGTCGAGAATGCCTACAGCAGGTTCCAACGCCTCCGGTACTCAGGCAACCATACATGAGGATAGTCAACAGGTCATCTTCTTGGTCGAACTAAATATCACTGATCAACCCTCCACATTCTGGATCAGCAGTTGACCTTCTTAATCAACCGTTCAACCTCTTGGTCAGCCTTCCACCTACTTGGTCAGTCACCCATCTTCTTGGTCAGCCGTCCACCTTCTTGATAAACCGTCCTGCTACTTGTTCAACTGTAGGTGAACTCTCCATCTTCTTGATCAAACCCAGTGCCATTGGTTATTTCTCCTTCGACTCGATCATCTTATCGGTAAACCCGCATTTCCTCTATTCTGCTATGTTTACACCAGTTCCTCCTATCTCGCTTTCTGCGTCTCTGTTTACGCTCTCTCCATTTTACTCTCATCTCCCTCTCTCCTTCCTTCCACTCTTCTCCATTAGTCACAATCATGGCTGAGTCCACCTTTTCGCTACCACAACAGACGCGCTCTATATTGTCTCCTTGTCTGTTCAAAATACAATACTCCCAAATCACTCTTCTGCAGAGGTGCGCACTCTCTTGCTATCTAGTACCACAATTAGACTCCTGTTTATAATAGTAGGGTTATATAACTTCCACACATTTAACATCCACTAAGTTCGCCACTTCTTTTCGGACCTCACCTCACGAATTCAATTCCCTCGATTTTTGCTTAAGGTTCTCACATGATTTTGATTTAGTTCGACCTAAACATAAACTCGCTTACCCCAACGAAAGGCTCTGGTTTGGTTAGTTTAGATTGAAATGGGCATACCATTCACCATAAACGAGTATGCTGAAGCGATGTTAACCTACATATTTTTTTTAGAAAAAGATGTTAGCTTAGCAGAAGTAACAGTTTAGTCAGCCATGGGGAAATATTAGGGACGATATTATTTCATGGTAATGTTAATCAAGATAATTATTTGCACATGGGGCAAAATGAGTTCTGGCCGAGAGTTCGATATCAAAATGATATTTACTTTCATCAGGGTGGTGCGCCGACCCCACTATGTGGGTCCGCGTTTGGGAATGATTAAATATTAATTTTGAGTGAAGGTAGATAGGACAATGTGAACCATTTGGGTACCATCACGCTCACCATGAGTAACACAACCTGACCTATTCTTACGGGATGTACTGCAAGACTTTTGCGAACTCAAACTTTAATTAAAATATGTAAAATATTTATGAGACGTTCTCTGAAATTAAAAGTAAAATGTGTCAAAATGTTTGTAGAAATAGTTGTTAGTATGGTTCAAGGTTTTAATGAACAGCGAGGGAAGCATTTTGAACATGATTACATAGTTTAGTCAATATCTAGAATACAATTTATGTTGTTTAGATGAGCCAATACTCATAAATTTGATTAAACTGCTACTGTAATGACTTATCTCATTCAATAAAGGTAAATAAATAAAAAAGGGGGGTACTTTTGACGCCCCTTTATCTCACCAATCAAGGCTGGTCAACATATTTATCTACTTGACAAATTTTCCCGTCTATACTCGGGAATTTATCGCCGAGTCTAAAGTACTAAATAAATAATGAGTTCTCTTTTGTCAATTTTGTTGATAATAAAAGATAAGTTAAGTAGTTAATCATGCTCCCATTATACAGATATTACAATACTTACGATCGTATCCCGAAGCCAATTCCCTCCCTTTAAACTCGTCTTCGTAAGACCAAGAAATTATCTGAAGAAATATACCGTAATTTGCGAATCCCCACGAAAAAATGTAATCCCGGAGATTTTGCGACTTTGACTGATTCCCTCCAGTTACTTTGATTACGGTTGTGCATGAAGTCCATTAACCACATACAATATGTTTCTTCCATTGTCCTCATAATAGGAATCAGCCTTTTCCAGATTATTCTACTCACGTTTCCTTCCTCCAGCACGCAAAATTCATTACAGAGGATAACATTATTTATAAAAAATTAAACAAAAAGATGTATCTTTTATCATTACAAATAATACACGAAATACAACTCCTTAAAAATTAAAGGGATTGTGGGAGGTTTTATAAGGTATTGGCAATTAAATACAACAAAGGGATTTGAGTAGGATTTGTTTAATGGTTCTAACAATATAGAAATCATAAGTACCAGTTATGTGGTGTGAACATATGGTAATATAAAATTCCCCTAAAACTAGCATCAAAGATAAACATTTTAAAATTCTAACCTTTTGTTGTTGTTTTGGTATTTTTCTTTTTTCATCTAATTCTTTTTGTTATCATTCTTTTAACAAATTGGTTCTCTCGATTTTAGCCCCCTTACCCTCGTATACCACATCCAAAGCTATTTTGATTAAATATAATATAACTATTACAAAATAAGGATTTTAATTCGATAAGTCCTATGTGTGCGTAGCAAGATTTTTATCGGCAAGAACGAAGGAAATAAGAGGAAAATTCAGAAATTACAAAGATTTTAAACCTAAAACTTAAACCGAAAGAAATTATTAGAATAATTAGGAAAATACAAAAGTTTGATCTATAAGAAACCAAGATAGATGCTTGGATCTTATCGTGGTGCTAATATTACTTAAACTAATGGGAGCAAATATATACCCCTCCATGCCTTATTTTAACCAATGGAGGCTATCAATATCCTTTTATGCCATATTTTAACTAGTGGCGGCCGTATATACCTCTACATGTCATATTTTAACCAGTGGCGGCCATATATACCTCTACATGTTGGTGCGAGTGAAATGACAAGAGTTTGCCTCCTGCGTCCAAATACGATAATCTGCCACACTCTCATTGATTTCAAGTGAAAAGTGGACGGTTTAAAATAAACAAGTGAGATATCAATTATAAAACTAAGGAGTTACATTTTATTATCTCGTTGAGAGAGAAATTTCAAGAAACTTTATTTTCACAAAGATAAGTTTCAGTATTGGTAATTGCTGAGAATTTTAAATTGTCTCTACTGTGGCTACCATACGCCGCAGAGAACTGTGGTTCGCATCCGACGTTAATCAGTAGGTCCAAACCTCAGTAGGAAATAAAAGGTATCTTAAATGAGTGTGGGGTGTTGGTAAAATTGGTTATATAAATCGAGATGAACCCTGGCGGTTATGTCCTCTCTATGTTGCCCTCAAAGAGGAGGAGGGGGGTGATATGTTGTGGGGAAAGCCCCTGTTTCACATTAAACCTTGAGGAAAGACACGCCCACCCGCCCGCCAGTAGATACCTGGCATTACTGTGTTTAGTTATAGCAAATGCTAGCATGTGACATCTGGTATTTGGATGATAACCTGCTGTCCACTTTATTATAGATAGTAATAAAATAAATTTTTTAGTGGTCTATTATAAGCCACAAAGACGAAAGAAAGAATATGATATTTATCTTTTTGAAACTCTTTCGACCTTAATTAGAAAGGAAAATAAAACTATTATATGGGATGGTTTCAATCTTACGAGCCAAACTTTTTTTAAATGAAATGGCGGACTATTCATGAAATTTATGTTGCACTCATATCCATATGCCACTCATGCAAAATGCCTCCCCCTCCCCCTATACGAGGTCAGGAAGGGTTTCACTATCACTGGTTGGTGTCACAAACACACAATACAACCCGATCCCTTCCCCAAACCTCAGCGATGCCCAACCCCAGGTGCCTTCGGGATTTTCACCGATTGTCATTCTGATCTTTATATGCTTTTCATTATCCGGTCAGGCGATCTTGTCAGCGATTTTTAAGGGACGAATGGCGTCACTCACTACTTCAAGTTTAAATATAAAATTTGAAGCCATTTTCATTTTCCCTCGTTAGTCTCCTTCTTCAAATAGAAAGAACAGATGGAATTTGTATTATCTGAATGTCTTTATTAGTTCCTCAGCCAATGTCCCTCACTATAAACTTTGTAATTCTCTCTCTTTCAGCCCTCCTCGTTTTGTGTGTGTGTGTGTGTGTGTGTTTGTGTGTGTGCCGAGGGAAGCCCTTGCCATTACTAGTCTCATAACCCAGCTCCATTTGCGATCAACTATTTCCCTCTGAATAGCTTAAGAAAATTGGAATTTATTACTCTTAAATTGTCGTGAGATCTTTATTGGAGAAAGATATTAAAATCTATTTGGTCGGTTATGAGATATTTCCCGCAAAGTTTCTATATAATAATGGTTTTCCCTCTGGTTACATTTAGCTCAAGAATTTGTTGAGGGATGAAATGGAGAAGCAGACAGCTTTGGGTATGTTCAAAGGTTTCCATTTTTATCCCTTATCCCAAGTATTTATCAGCTCAAATTTGCTTTTCATTTCTGTCATTGATTTATCTTAAGACCCCTTCGAGAAAATGTTAATTAACATGGCCAAAAAGAAATGGTGATTAAACACAAAGGAAGAAACATCTGTAAACTTCTCATGGACATCGGAATTTTCACGTGTTAATTAAAAAAATAATTTATTTTAACCTGCAAATATTAAAGAATCAGATATTAGCATCTTCTGCTTTAAATATCCATTTCAAAGACAGAGACCTAAAGTCTTATATCAGAGGCAAGACGAAATTATACAGCGCAATTAAATGAAACATCCTACCAGACATTTAATTTAACGAGGCAAATTTTCGGTAAAAATTCAGTTTGACGTCAGGATTAATTCGCCATTTAAAGATGTAGTTTATGCAGAGTTTAATTGCCCTCTGCCATCGACTATTTTCCTTTAAGTGTGCAAATGAACGGTTTTTTAAATTTAATGACTCCATTATTCTCTTTGCTTCATAAGGGTTACTCAAAGATAACTAATAAATAAAATAATTTACTTGTTCAGATTGAGTCGCATGTCCCTAAAAGTAACACTTTGATAAGAATACAAACAAGGCTGACGGAGATGGTAAAAAGATGAACAGTTCTGAAATTGAGTGAGAAAGGACAGAAGTTGGATAAAAGCTTTGGGTTTCATTATATTGTGAGAAATCAGAGCTTTTATGAACAAGAGTTTTTACTATTCAAAAAACGAAAACCGACGAGGACATTTCCACCGTATTTTTCTTTCGAAAGCGCTCGCAAGAAAAGAGGTGAGGTTAGAGTGAAATAAAATAGGGTTGAAGGCGTATGGCCAAGGAGAACTTATATTTAGGTACTATGGACTATGATGGTACGCAACTCTCCTAGGGATGTGACTAAATACTTGGCTTTGGAGGACGAAGGTTTTAATTTGATGACTCCATTTCGTGATTTGACCTTCGAGGGAAGAGAGAGGATGGGGAAATTGCCGCGGAGGAGGGCAGGAGATGGATGAAGGACGAAAGTGTGGAGATGAAGGATAAAACCACGCTGAGAAATAGACTGATTATGTAGATAGATTTAAAGAGAAAGTAAATAAAATAATTTAGTAGCGAGTTTACTACAGAATTTCGCTAGTCGTAGGCGATTTACCACCGACCTCCTCTCTCTGAGTTTTTACCACCAATCTCCACTTTCTGTGACGTCTTTTCCCTCAGTAGGGATCTGAGTTTACCTTGGATTCGAACCCTGAGTCACTCAATGCTGCGTATGGCAGTGGACCCGAATATGACCCATTCAGCAACAAACCACAACCGATGTTGCTTAACTTCGCCCTAATCATCAGCGGCATTTTCACTCTGGTAAATTCTATCCCAGGCCCATAAAGAATGAACGGGAGGCTGTAGTGTAAAAAATAAAGATGAAAAAGTAAAGTAGAATCAAATGAACAACTAAACGTTTCCAAGAATCACACTTAGTTTCAAATTACTTTGACCTCGACTTTAACCCTTTACTGTCGAGTGTTCCCATTTTGAGAACATATTTCCAAAAGTTCACTCAACAAAAACTCCAACAAAATACTTAAATTTATCCAATGAATTCATCAGAGGAAGGTCTAATACACACATTTCTGCCAATTTGGGGGAGTTACATCATTTCAGTGTTTGACGGCAAGAGTTTGAACTTTACGAAATATTGATGTTTTAAAAATATGCACATAAATCTCTGTAAATTTATTAATATTTACATTTAGATGAAGTGAAATGCATAAAAGATTCCTCAGTAGTTGTACTAACGTCGTGTAAAGTAGCAGGAAAAAAGGTAATTGTAAGCCAATGAAATTGACATTAAAATTTGATGTTCCCAAAATGGGAACATTCACTACTTCTCGTACCTAAACATGTCTTATTTGTCGGTCCACACAAGATCCAACTTATATGTGTTGAAACTTGTTTGGACTTGCGTGTTATCACCTCAGGCATCTTGGCATCAGTAACTTCAAGGTTGAACGGTGCGAATAGCAAACGTGCATGTGCAGAAATGGAAACCGCATCTTTCTATAGGTAATAAAGGGTGTTCCATTAATACGGATCGAAGTTAACAGTAAATAAAACAGTGTTGTTTTTAAAAATTTATTGATTTCACTATTGGCACATGTTAATTGACTCATGGCAATTATGTGTGAAAAATAATATCGCTTAAATGTCCGCCAAGACTTTGGTGGCACACCTCCACTCGATGGTCAAAATTTTTGATGACGTCTCTGCATAGTTGCTCTTCAATCTCACCAATATGCCTTATTATCTCATCCTCTAGCTATTGAATTGTTGTTGGCTTGTTGGCATAGACCCTACTTTTGAGATGACCCCAAAAAAGAAATCTAAAGGCGTCAAGTCACACGAACAATTTTCTCAATTGCGCTCTCGGTTGGTCGATTATGTTGACCAAAAAAATCGCGAAGTGCCCGAAATGCCTTTCTGTTTGAACGTTCATTTTTGTAATAGGATTTGATAACTTTAACACATTGTTCGATTGTTAATCTTTCCATGGTTGAAATTGCCAAAGACTGAAGTTGTTGAATCTGAAAGAAAGAGAAAGAAATCATTCGACGCTTAAATTTAACTCACATGTAAAATCGGTCCAAGTTATTGGAACACCCTTTATAATTAAGAACAAATTGAAAATTATACCCCTTTGGTGTATCTGAGATAAAATATACAGAGTTGGTATTTATATCAGTCAAATTCTGCTCAATTTCTTATCACTCCATAGACACGTTTCATTTATATTAAGCAACGGTCTGTAATTAGTATCGCAGATCATTTTACAGACAAATGTATCATGCAAGTTTTTTCAAATTTCTTTATCTGTATGATTGAAAATGACTTTTAGTGTCCAAACAGTTCATAGAGTCAAAATGTCAAGTGAGTAGATTTGTTTAGAAAATGGTTGCCTCTTTATCATTACCTAATTTTTGTGTGCATAAGCACAGGCCTAACAGCCGAATATCTCAAGTTTCACTTACTTGAAAACGCAAGAGATAATATCGAACAACGTGACAGTGAAAACTTAGATCTCGTTGTAATGCTTTCCGCTACCCTCAACAAAACTGTCAGCGACGAAGAAAACGATGATGGTAATCTCGATCAGGACACTGAATCTGAGAAGGTGCTGCAATATTGAAGTCCACGAACAAGACACAGCCGTCTGACAGCGAAGATGTCGATCTTGGTGCGAGCAAAAGATGCCATCAAAATGAAAATGTGTTTCTCGAATCGATTACCGCTGCAATCACAAACAAGATGATCTCTTTCAGCACAGTGATAAGGGTGTTTTTGATATTTTCTGATGTTATTTACTCCCGACATGATAAGTCATATCAAAGAGCAAACGAAATTGTATGCGAAGAGAGAGAAAAACAATCAGACATTCAGCGTTGACACAGACAAAATATCCCATTTCTTAGTACTACTCTTGATAAGTGGCTACAATAGGCTACTCTCGGAAAATGATTACTGGTCCAACAACTGCTCTTTGAAAGCACTGATCTTCCACAAAACAACGACCAGAGACAAGTTCACACTGATCAAGAAAGTTCTGCATATTGCTGTTAATCAAAATATGTTGCAGTCTAAAGTAGCGAAAGTTTTACCCTTGTTTGCGATGCTGAAAATACATTGCCAACAGTTTGTGATATCTCACGAATTCCTAAGCAATGATGAATCCATGTTCCTAACAGAGGTCTTCAAAGCGCAAGGCAGTTCACAAAGAAAAAATCAGTGGGTTTCGGCTACAAGGTGTGGATTTTTTGCAGCTCAAATGGCTTTTCTTATAATTTTGAAGTTTACTGTGGGCAAGGATAGCAGCAGAGCAGATCCCTTGGGATCTCATGCAGTGAATACGATGCTTAAACTTCTAGAAAAGCATGAATATCACGTAGTGTTCTTCGACAACTTCTTCACCAGTCACCAGCTTTTGACAGAGTTCGCTGAGAAAAACGTCCGTGCTTGAGAACATTCCGAGTTAATTGTAATGGACGTTGCTCTCCAATGCCTGACACAGATATGAAGAAAACATATAGAGGGACCTACGACCATAAGTCAGACCCAAACATTCTCATTGTCAAATGTAACAACTGTACATCAACGGTACCCAGTAACTCTTACGTATTTTTTCTGTACAAAAAACTGAGAGAAGAGTGAAACATGAAAGAAAAAATAAGTGACCTAGCCTTGCACCATATAAATATATTAGGTATGCATGGGTGGTGTGGACGTATGTGACAGCATGCTTTCATCCTACATGAATAGACTCCGATCAAAGAAATGGTGATGGAACTTGTTTTCTAATGTCCTAAACTTAGAATTTGTTGCAACTTAAAAATTTTATGATCACATCAATCATGAAAATAAGTTGCCCCATTTCAAGTTCAGGAAAACTGTTGCCGAGTCACTTGTCAAATCGCAAGACGAAGGGCTTTCTCGAGCAAGACCAACAGCGCCTCCACCAAAAGCTGCAAGATATGACGGCGTAAACCATTACCTGGTATCATGTACACAAGGTCGATCTGCTGTGTGCTGGAAAAAGAAGCGAATGAAGTGTGAAAAGTGTGACAAATGACTGCACAAGCAATGTAACGAAGCTTTCCACACTAAGTAATCAAGTGGCACCCATAGTGTTTGGTGACCTATTTCACTGTTTTGATTGTTTTATTTTGACTGTTATTGTAATTTTTCTGACATGAGTGAATTTTCAAAATGTTTAATTTAATTTTGAAACCATTTATTTTAATTATTGTATGAATTAAACACGTTGTGTTAGCTGTAATTAAAACTGCATTATTTGGGATCTAAATAAGCGAATGTTCCCATTTTGAGAACATATAAAAAAAACATCAAATTTTACATTTAGAATGAAACAGACCTGAAATTACTTCTAATTACGCCTAGAAGCAATGCAATTTTAAGTTCACAGAAATTCGACAGCTCATTCAGATAGCTAGCTGTCAATAAAGTGTTAAAGCACAATGCCAACAAGGGCCTATCACGCAGAAAGCGTCTAAGGAGTGATCTGTAAAGAAAGTAGTGTAATTGAGCGAGTGAAAATGTGTGGTAGATGAAAAGCTACCAATCCTACCCAAGTGAATGGGGCCTGGAGGGCAAACAATCCTCCATATATCAGAGAGTACCAATGATTTCCATCTTACACATGAAATCATTTTGCACGACTATGGAATGTCCAGTGCTTAAGTTTACTATGAGATGAGGAAAACACATGAAGGTTATGCAGCAACCTCGCCCTGTCACACATTCTGCATAGACAGTCGGTCACCTCCTGAAATCCTGCCAAAACTCATCAGTTATAGGATTAAATATGTTTCCCTCAAATCCCATTTGGTTAAAAGTTAAATCATGCGAAAAGTGAAAAGAACCCCATGTTAACAATTGTGTCATGCAATCGGTAAACAAAGAGAACAAATTAGGTGTGTTTAGGGAATGCAAGGGAAAGACGAAGTCAGAAATGTTGGGAATAAAACATGAAGCCATAAACTGATTAAAAATATTAAAATTGGAGTAAAAAACAAAGTGTAAAAGTGGTTTTCAGATAGGAAGAAATTTATTATTTTTAATTTGAGGACCCCATCTGGCAACTGCCTACTTGGGCTTAAGTGGCCGGACTCACCACAGAATAGTACTAGGCTATATTAAAAAATAAATAACAATATGACAATAATAAATACCAATTATAAAGTAAGGACAATGGCTAAAAAAAGAAAAGAAAAAGCAAAAAGGCAACATAATGGAAGCGGGATCCTCCTCCAAAAAGTCAAATAATCCGCAAATATGTTTGCACGAACCAGTCCCATGTACAAGGGACAAGTGGTAGCCACCCGGCTGGTCCTGATACCGGGAGAGATAACGTGCGCGAAGATCACCCTGATTGGGACATTCAACAAGAATGCTCTGAGCAGTCTGAGGGACAAGGCAGTCTTCACAATAAGGCACGGGCGAGTGCTCCATCAAATGGCGAGGCATCCTGCGAGTGTGTCCAATTCGGAGACGATAGAAATCAACTTGAAGCCGTCGCGGCATTAGGGTTAAGTCCATGGGAATACCGAAACCTAGGCCTAGCTCGACGAATTTCACCGTCAGTGAAATTGTTCTGGCGGCGCTTATAGTGCATGTAGGCATAACGTCCCTGTTTGAGTACAGACTCACACTGGCCTGACCACTACTGAAGCGGTCGGCGTGTAAAACGGCCAAACTTTCTAGGAATAGTAGTTAGGCAAACGACGATATGAGGTTGCTGGAGAAGAACTCAACGGCCACATGCACTGACCTAAACTCGTCGACTAAGCTAGAAAAATCAGTCATTTCCTGAATTACGGACCACTGCGCACGCACTAAGCACCCCCGGGAAGGGCTTTCACGCGGCAGCGGCCCAGAAAATGATATTTGAATGAGAAAGTGATCACTACCATGGAGGTAATCGAATTACCCCCACCGAAAATCAGGCTGTGCTTCGGGAGAGCACAAAGGTAGATCGAGATAGGAAAATAAAGCAGTTTTCAGGCAGTGATGCGTAAACCCATCCACATTTGGATACTTTTCTCCAGCTCGTTAATCAGGTGGGCAAGAACCTGACCCCCGGGATTGATGAGTAGTCTCCCAAGAGGTGGTGTGTCTACCGTTCAGATCCCTGAGCAAGAGATAGGACCTTGACAACTGTGGCACGACGTGGCAGAAGTCTCCCGTGTCGAAGTCCGCTGACGGTGGAATGTACGCAGAAATAACAATATTGCTCCTATCCAGGTGCAGTTGCACGGCTACTGCCTGAAAGGAGGCATCTAAAGCAAAGAGAAGAACCGAGACATCGCGCTAGTTGTAACTGTCGCATCCTTTTGCACGGCCACACTCCTGGGGTGGTAGGGTGGCGAAACCCTTATATGCTGTGAGGGTGGGTAGACCTAGGAGAGGAGTAGGCCTCCTCTCCGGTCAGATAGGTTTGTAGGATCCCCTGAGAAAGCATATGGGAGGGGGCTTTTCTGCAGTAGAGCTGTCCGATGGTGGCTCCGATGATGTTACAGGAGAACTAGATAGGTTGTTTTTGGAAACTTCATAATTGGGCATCGTGACGCTATTATTTCAATGGAGTGCAAACGCTCATCACCCCATGCAGTAGCCTGCTCTTCGAGGACTGAATACGAGGCCTAGTAAACCAGTTGCCGCCATTTGAGGCCACTTCTCCAGCCTAGTGGCCTCGCACCACTTCAGCAGGGCGGCTCCACCTTAGGCTCTGCGTAAAATTGATAGACTGTGAAAGGAGAGAGAAAGGGTATGCGAGGAAGGTGGAGGTGGGTTTTAGGCAGGTTGTTAAAACCCACCACCCAAAACGGGAACTCACGAGTGACGGTGCGTTGTCCCCTCCCTCCTCAGGCACGATTCAGGATTGGGTGAGAGGAAGCTGTCGGTGTCTACCCTGTGAAATTAGAGGCCGACAAGAGGAAGTTGTGGGATATGTTGTATGGAAAGTGAGGAAGAAGGGTAAAACGAAGTTGTCAGAAAGGAGAGGAAGCAAAGCTGGGGCTGGACGGGCCGATAACTCCTGTCAGAACTACGGCTACGAAAGCAAATTGCCGTGCACCTTACAGGGCAAGGCGGATTGTATATAATTGCGATTTTAATAATAGGCTTTAGAAGGAAGGATATAAGAGAAATTTGCAATTTTTCCGAGAGCAATCGGGATGATGTTTGACGAGAGATGGAAAGGGGGACGCAATTAAACAAACTTAAGTTACCGCAGAGTGAAAGATGAAGTGGAGACTGCCCTCTACAAATCGTTTTAGGTTTACATAACATAAATAGATTACTTGCAGGTTTTTTCAAAATTTATTGATTTCTGTGAATCAAAGTGTAAATTCATAACCATAAAAAACAACACCAGTCTACAACACACGGGAATACAGCGGGCAATATTTTCAAAATGTTGAACCCCACTGTGAGCATTTCTGGATTTTTAAAGCTTTCAAACGGCTTAAAGAGACGAGCAGTTCCATTCCAAGAGTGAAGAACACCCCAACCTGATCATTGAGGAGCCTAACCTTCACCATGAACAATATAAACAAGATCAGGTCAAAGTAAAAGAGGAGTCCTACATAATTTGCTTTGGAGGGTATGCAAAAATTGGTGAAAGATGCTCTGAAACTTAATTTATTCAAGAAAGCTCACAGACATATGCTTTCAACCCCACTAAAAATAAAGAGTTGGAAGAGCGAAGATCCTCCACCAACGGCTCCTTGATGACTCACAAGCCTTCAGTTCTGTGAATGGATGAGAAGTTGCCACTGCCTAGGCCACCCATAACACACTAAATGATCGTATCTTTGTACAAAATAAAAACTTGACTCCGGTTCAACAGCGGTCATCTTTCACGGGCCATAAGACAGCTTCAGCGATGGTATTGCCTGGCGTAAGATTTTCACGCCAAAAAAAACCCCACTGTCCTCTCCTTTGAAAGCGGGGTGAAGATCAAGCAAGATGTTTATTTGGAAATGCTGGAGGAAAAGTTTCTCCCCTGGGTAGATGCCACCATCGAAAACGCCGGTATAACTATTCAACAAGATGGAGCAACTTCACACACAGCATAAAAATAGTTAAAATTGGAGCCAGGCAAATATAAAGGGGCTTTAGTTCGAAGAAGTTTCGGCCTCCCAGTTCGCCAAATTTGAACCAAATGAACCTTGGATTGTGGTCGATGCTTAAGCAAAAAGCCTGTTCCAAATCTCATTAAAGTGTCAAAGACATGAAGTGAAAAATGCTTGGAGAAAATATCCCTTAAAACCCTGCGTGCCATTTGCCCTCAGGCTATATCTAGACTTCGTTGTCATCGATGCAAAAGGCAGTCACATTGAATATTATTTACATCATCTTGTAGCATATATTTTTTTCTGTTTTGGTCTTAGTATTATTTAATTTTACATTTTCATCAGAAAATAATAAAAAATATCAGTGTAGACTTCATGTTTCCACTCTGTAGTACGAGCGTATAGCTAAGAAGTACAGGCGCGGCAGAGATAGCGTTTGCAGTAAGTGGGTTTTTTAGGCGCGTTTCTTTTAAGCAAATGAATTCCAATTTCTCAGATGTAATTTTGTCACAAATGAAGTTGGCTTTGCTTACAGTTAGTGAGCCCAATAATTAACCCACCCAAAATTGGGATTGTGACAGGCGAAATGGGGCTAGTTAGAGGGGAGGGGCTAGGTTTCTGAGTGAGATAGAGGAGTGATTTTCGCCGCCTATCAGTTTGCTGGACACTGAAATTGAATTAGTTCTGAGTTCCAAATTTTCGCATTACTTTTGACACAAAATTTTCTCATTTCAATCTAATTGAGACATATAATTTAAAGGCATTTTATCAAGTTGAGTAATAAGTAATTTCCGTTTGTGTGAAATATATTTATTAATGAATAGTTCAACAAATAAATATCTTAAATTTATAGTATATATATACGTCATTTTTGTCAATCTTCTTTTGCTATTTAGCATGCAGCTTGTTGATTCCTTTAAGGTAAAATTCAGCCTGATCTGAGTCCAAGAAGAAGTCTACGATCATTTTTATCTGGTCTTCTTCATAAGTTTTTTTTTGCTATTCAGAGTATTTTGTTGTGAACACAAAACATGGAAATCACTTGGTGCAATGTCTGGTAGATATGGTGGATAGGATAAAACAAAACTGCCTAAGTCCAATATTTTTTCTGCGTGATTCTCGCTGTATGTGGTCTTGCGTTATCACGAAGCTCAACGTGTCTCCTGTTGAAGGGTGCAGAACTTTTTTAAAAAATATTTTCATGCACAAGTTGCAGCTGTTGACAGTATAAGTTTGCATTCCACCAGTTTTCTTAAAACATCTTCATTGAAGTTTAATGATCGTCCTGATGATGGTTCAACTGTCAATGATTGATCTCCAGAACGAAACTTTGAAAACTAATTTCCAATTGGCAATCAGTAATGGCACTTTGGCCTTAAACACTACAAACTTCCTTTACTGTTTCTGATTTGTTTTTGTTATTATTAAACTCCCACAACATCACATGTCGAATATTCACTTTTAGTTCCTCCATTTTAGGGCATAATATTTTAGTTTAAATTATGATGCACACTGGTTTACTGCTGATGTAAGAATGAACAGTGAACGCTCTTTCTAAACAGGTAATTTACAGTTAGGGTTAAAACACTAGAAGTTCGAAATGCGCGGTTACAATTTGCTTCCAATAAAGGGAAATTACTTAGGACTCAACCTGACTTAGATCGAAGGTGTTTCATACCTCGTTGAGTAGTGATTAACTTACTTTATGGAAGTCTATATCTCACACATATCCAAGGGAATTTCAGTTGTCAGATGTATTCTTATGTATCATGATCGATTATAAAAGAAATGCTTGTTACGTTCGTAACTAGGTGCGCAGCTGTTTAGTGGGGCTTTCTGTACCTATTGTGTAAAGAGCAAATGTGGAAAGTGGCGTTGTGCCACTCTCCTTTCATGGGTTGCAGGTTTGTCGGTGATGCATCTTTCGTCTTCAACAGCCACCATATTTTGAGCCAAAAGGTGAGTCTCTACGGCCTTATCGATGGCACTCTTAGACAGATTGCCGTCGTTCAGGCCATTGGGAGTGCGGGGGAGGGGGGGATGAGGAATGCGTGGCTAAGCGCCCAAAATTACACCGAATATGTTATGCAACCATTAAGTGGACGCTACTAGTTGGCTTTGTACTAACATGTAGCAGTTTATTATCTCTTGACCCACGCTATAACGAGTGTGCATTTTTACGTTAACATTCTGCCTCCCATAATTCACTATACAGTCAAAGGCGCAAAGTAGATGAATGCAGCAGGAGTGTATTTTTCAAGGGCAAATGCGGAACCCAGTTCACACTGTATTGTAATACTTTCACAAAACAAGGTCGCCAGAATATTTATTCAGAAAGAAACCAAGTTCACTTCGAGGCAGCCAAAAGGTCGCGCCACTAGGCTACTAAGTAGGTTATTGGTTACCAGGTGTGTCCTAGAGTATCAGCGAGGGAAAACGAAACAAGAAAAATTCTAACATTATAATTTAAAAGAGAGGAACTTCTTCATTACAAATACGAAATATATCTATTAAATAACAAAAATAAGATTTATAACAAATCAATGTCACATCGGCCACAAACGACCCAAGTCGTCATATAAAAGGGGAGGACGCTTACAAAGAATTTACGTCGTATAAAGAAAGCGGTAAATAATAGGCTTCACTTCTCGGGTACGAGATACACATGAAATAACACCCCCATCCCGTCCGTCTTACGCCCTTCCTTACGATACGGAGGGAGACTCGAGACTTACTCGGAGGCCTAATAAGGGCGCAATATGCAAGAACTATTCCCGAGTACTTGATACTGAAGCAGTGGAGAGACACCTCAGATGATGGTAATCCAAAGGAGGACGAATCCACGGATGGCGACGACGGAGGTGATGATGGAACCAATGGAATTGAAGATGATCCCGGTGACGAGGGATTCCAAAGGTGGTACGGCAGAGGAACCGGCGTACCCAACGGGGATAATCTTGAGTGACGAAACTTCAAAAGCGAAAGGTGGTGGCGTGACAAAAACGGGAGGGGGGGCGACTGTCCCACGGTTTTCAGACTTCCCAATGGAGAACTGTCAAACGTCCAAGATTAGTAGCACTCGTAGAGCAGGTTAGAAGATCAGCGTCAAAACTGGCCGGAGATAAAGCAAGGGTCCTCGCAGTACGGACTTGAACGGGTTCTCTCTTATCGAGAGAAGGAAGCGTCCTTTTATACGGCTAGACGTGACCAGTGTAACGTAATAGCCTCATGCGCGCGCCACTTTTCTGGGATGACTAACGAGCGCGCACACAGGGCATCGACCAACGGTGTGGGGCTCAGAGGAGAGAAAATGACTTCATATGGGGGCGCCGAACTTTGTCGCTCTTACAGTATTCTAGGGAGTCCTTATGGAAGTCATTGGCTCGGTTGGCGTAGATTTGTATAGCCTATCTTTCTGCTATTCTTTTATCATTTCCCCTCATTTACTTTACATTTTATCGAATTTATTTATTATACCGAAACAAGAAGTGTTTTAGATTTCCCTTGACAATTTTGTCCTTCCAACTGTTTGGGAGAAGAAAATAACCTTGTGGATACTTAGGGCGTCGTTCTGGTATTTGGAGAGTTTCCTTTTCGTTGCGCCCAAATCAAATTTGTGATATCTCTTTCCATTTCCAACTAAATATAGGGACTTCTTTCCCGTTCTTTGTGAAAATGTATGGGAACATTGGCTTGTTTGCTTTGGGTAGTCCATCGAGTTCGATGATAACGGATGCTCTCAAGACGGCTTTAACCTGCACTAGGTTTAAACAGGTAGGAATGTGTGCAGGCTTCGCACCGGTATCTTGACCGAGGGGAGAAGGACTCTAGTGGCAGGGGAGGCTCAGAACGTCCAGGCTTTATCCTCGGCTGCAGGAAGCTGCCGATACACTAGGCCAGGGCCCCTATAGGGGTGGGGTGCATTGGCTGGTAAGCTCCAGGGCGTGTCCACACACCGATGAACCTGCACGCCGTACCTCTGGGGCCCACTGCTGCTCCGAGATCCCGTGCTGATGAGTGAACATCAGTAGTTGTTTGTCTCGAAGAAGCGAAAGTAGGGATAATTGCGCTAATTTTAAGGTTGCAAAAGGAGATCATTTAACTGAGTGAAGAAAGAATAAAACGACAAAGAGAATAATGAATTTAAAAGTATGAATCGAAATTAGTGAAAAGGTCAAGGGAAGCAAGAGAGTACCAAAAGTGCTCATCAACCTGTAGCACCTGGATAGAGGCGCCGTATATAACACCCATTATCAACTTGTACCATGACTACTAATGCTTGCCTACCAAATTTTTTACTCTCTCTACCCTTCCTGAAGCAAGAACATAATAAACATTTGCAATAGATAAAAAGGAAAATAAATAATAAGAAGAGAAGTATTGGGGCCGGAAAACATTACTATATAATACACTTTATTATTTTAAACATTTTATGAGATTAAAAACAACTTTACAATTGTATATGATTTTATATCCAAATTGCATATGATTATATGGTAAGAAGCTTACTTTCATCGTGCGAGATAAATAACGCGAATTAGCAGCAGAAAACAGAATTAAGACTCTGAGCACTTTGACCTTTATTAAAAGGTCTCATTCATGGAATAAAGAGCAGATGGAAAGATAAAAAATGGCAGATTCATACGTGATTACACGAAGATTTAAGGATTTAATAAAGTTAATAATAATAGGGTCAAGGGCAAACAACCGTGGATTCATAATGGAATTCGGGACGGATGCTATAGAGAGAGACATTCAAGGAAGTTTAGGAGACATAATTAGTTGTCTGAAATAGTACTTTGGCTTTGTCCCAATTGATAACACGATTGAGGGGGAAATATGCATAAATAAGCCACTTGGCTCACTGCGACGACTGACATTAGGGGAGCGCTCGATCATATGTCGCCCCACCCTCGCCGGTGTGAGCGATTCGAAGGAAACGGAAAATGAATAGATAGAGTAAAGAGATTAAGGGATAGGGTAAGTATTTTGACTTTGTTTTCGTATTCTAGTGTCATTCTTTTTACTTCTTCTACTAGTGTACTTTTTCTTCTATCTATGGGGCTAATTACGAATTTGTTAGTGTTGGTATTAATCTTTCATTTTTTTATTTTAAGTGTTGATATTTTCTATTTCTTTTTGTGTGTTATTGGCGGTGTCACGCACAAATGGAATTTGGCTTACCTTAATCTGGGTCACGTCGTCTGCGAACTGGATATTTATGCCATGACTTCTTAAAGGTTCGAGTTTACCATAAGTATAGAACAAGTACAGGATTGTTGCCAGGCAGCTCCTTTGAGGCATTCTCTCCCTGGTTGTGAAGAGAAGGCCATCATGGGGACCAATTGTGATGTACGCCAATTTGTCTCTGATAAAGCTGCTTAATATTCTCCGAAATTTGTCCTATAGTTGGACCTTTACCATCTTGTACCTTTGTAAATCTTCCCATCCCTTGCCGAATGCCAGTTTGACTTCGACTCTTATGGCGTTGACTGTATCCAGTTCTCCTTTTGTCTTTGCGATATCTCTGGTTATCACGGTCAGGACCATTACAGTTCTTTTCTCTCATCTGAATCTAAATTGGCTTTCGTTATAAGTGCAATTATCTTCTAGATGTTTAAGAAGTCTGCGGCACAGTATATTGTCGATTACTTTACCTAGGAGGTTAACCAGCAAAGAGGGTCTGAAGCCGTTGCATTCCGTAAGTAGCTTCTTTGGCTTCCGAATCAAGATCATTCAGGCGACCTCAAATGCAATTGGTAAGTAACCGAGGCTCCAAGACCCATTAAAGATCTCAAAAATTCTTCTCATCGCCTCCTCTGGCAGATTGGTATAAACAATCTTTCTCAGTCCTGTTATCCATTGTACCTTTTTTTTGAAGGATTAAAGTGCTGATTTAGGCTCTTCCATCAGTATACGTCGGTCCTATATATCCTATTCGTCATCTCTTTCTTTTAATATCTCAGCGGATAGTTCTTTTCTAAATTCGTGCTCAATTCCTCCTTACACTGGTCTCGTGTTTGATGAGGAAGTTACCATTGTTCTTCGGTGTGATATCGAACACGGTCTCCCTGTAGTCCATAAATTGACTTTTAATTTGTACCTGATTTGTACATTATTTATTCTGGGATTCTTCTGCGCTAGAGTTCCCAGTAGTATCCTAATTGATCCCCAGAACTTTCTGGGTTTTTTTTTTCTCAACTTCGTTATTAATTTGTTTCATATGATACTGTTCCATTCACCATTTATTACTTTAAACTCTCTTTGGGCATATTGTCTGAATTAAAATTCGACAACTAATGACAATAATGCTAAAGAAAATTACTTGCGATTATGTAAGTAAAAATTTTAACATAATGAAATAAGTTGTAAAGAATTAATATAACAAAATATACTTAAAATATGTTTAAAATGAATGTACAACAATAGAGATGTAAAATAATTTAGAAAATGCTAGAAAATATTTTAATTAGGTAAACATGCAATTTAGATTATCAGGGAATGTAAACTAGGGATTGAATCTCTAGTCTCCTTGAATCTTTGTTTCTCCCTTCCATCATATAAAAATGTCCCTCTCCTTTTCGCTATCCTTTCGGCCAAATGTGGTAGCTTTATAAACTTTGAAAATTCTATAGATTTGCGGCTACCGTAGTGCTTATTAGTAGAACATAATGCCTCTCTCATCCCCTTTGTCCCTTTTTTATATATATATATATATATATATATATATATATATATATATATGTACAGCTCTAAGTCAAAGAGTGAAATGGATGCAGCCTCATTATATGTGGAGGGTCTTTAGGGATATCTCTTCCTCGGATGAGGTCTATTTTTACCATTGAAATTTATGTTATTATTCTTTCCCTTACTCTCTCTATTCTGCCATTCACCGAATTTATAACTTTTACCGACCCAATAATTGTTTTAGATTCTCTTCGCTCCTTTTCCTTCTAAGTCTTTAAAATGTGCTACTCTCTGGTCAGGAATTCTTCATGATGCGAGATTTCCTTTTATTGGGCTAAGAGTCACATTGGTATGCAGGCTGCTTGTTTGGCCGTCATTGATATCTCGGTAACTTTATGGCTGCCGCAGAGGAACTTTCTGGTTCTTCAAGAATACGTGGGATCTATGGCAGAGGGAAGGAAATGATTACATTAATTTTAAACTCTAACCTGTTGAATAAACTGTCCGTTACTGACCGTCGTGCCCGCAGGATTCCTTGATCCTTTGAGCTGGCTGTCTACCGCCTGCAACTCAGCCATACCCGACTGGCCCATGGCAGTTTGACTTCCGGTGAAAGTACTCTTGCAATTCCATTTGTGCCATTATTGTTATGGCAGTCGCTCACCTATGTGTGGACTATTCTTTTTTATACGCTTTGCATATCCTATTTCCTGAATATCTAAGATGCCTCACCCCCTAACGGAGAAGTCATCTACTTTAATCCTTCAAAGGGTTTTTGCCATCTGGACTCTTTCCCATTTTATAATTTTACTTGTTTTCTTTGTTTTCTTCGGGGTTTTACTTTCTGTTATTGCTGTTTTTTTATCCTAGCCCGGCCACCGCATATATTTACTCCGTCAGCCAGTATAATATTTTGCCTGCAAGTTATTAATAAATGTGTGGTAAATGGTATTTTTGGACAGCTGTCAGCACAAATCTGATGGGATTGGGTGGTTGTCTCGCAGGTTTCATTTCTAAATTGCCTTTCCTTTATGGCCGCTGTTACCTTCTCATTGCTGATTCGGAACAGAACCATTTTACTGCACCCTTTTTGTTGATGTCTCATTTTTCTTCTCAAAATGTCTTAGGAAATTTTAATAAGGGGGAAATTTGGAATCAAAAGGAGAACAACTGATTGCCCTTCCCATTTGTCCCTGACGAGTTTGAGTAATAGAGTCGAAACTTTGCTTGTTTCCTTATTCCTTTTTTCGCCTTGTTTCTCTTATTGCGTTGTGTGCTTTGTTGATTATGAAGTGAGTCACCGGGGGTACACATGTGGTACACCCATGGCTCCAATTATTTCGGATGAATCACATAAGAGGGAGGATGGTTTAGCAGGGGTAAAATCCCTCCTACAACTGAATCCTTGAGGAAAGACGCGCCATCCCGGCTCCCCACATTTTCTCTTGCTCCACCTTCACCCCTTCCTTCACAGAACCTTCCTTACAAACTTTCTGGCGGATATGGCCTCGTTGCTATTGCACTTTAAATTCGAGTGATAAATGCATGATCACACGTGCTGCATCTGCCCCGGCAGTTTGATCTGCGGCTTTATAACTTCCATCCATTTTCACTGTCTCCATCTTCGTTTTCTTTACTCATCACTCATTGCAAATCTTCTTCGGAAGATGCCCTCGTTTGTTTCCACTTCTTAGTTTTAAATAAATAAATAACAATTATTTATTTATTTATCCTTTATCAACGCTGTTTGTCAACTGGTAAATAATTTCACCTACACCTAAAATGTCTGGGATCTCAATCCCTCAATCACTCCTTCTGGCGATAAATTTGAGCATTCGGATCTACTCAGTCGCAGGGCACGACACTCCATCAAGAAGTCGCCTTTAGAAGGGGGAGGGGGGAGCATGAGGGTACAAACCCCTCTTTTCTAAACTTATGACTTCGAGGGGGGACTTCAGTGGAAAGTCCGAGTGTCAGGGTCGAATATTGTTGGATGAGGCTCGTTTGTGCTCCCCCTTTGGAGGAGACTATTCGTTGGTACCTGAATTTCTCGCTGTTTGGAGGAATTATTGAATGGTTTTAGTTAAATTTAAAGTGGTAAGGTGAGAGGAAGTGAAAGTTGTTTTGGAGATATATAGCCGCAGATTTTCCAGCGGGCATTGTGGCTTTGAGAGCAAGCAATCTTCCAGATGCCAGCTGCAGCATGACCTGACCTCCTGCTTGAGCTGGGTAAAATGGTGTGGTGATGGCGAGCTTTTGATGACCCTATCGATGGATCCTGCACTGGTAGATTATTGCGATGCGTTACATCTTTTTTGCATCTTGTGATACCCACCAATGTCGTCTTCTGGCGCCTTTGGAGTGAATTAAATTCCTTAAGAAACTCCCTGTTGCTTTTCGATGTTCCTTTAAATGGCCTATATCCGGCGTCATATTGCCTACCGGCTTACCTAACTTTTGAGTACTAGGTTCACTAACATTTTCTCCCGGAAACGTTGGGTCTATCCTGCGGATCGTTCGTGCTTCTTTAATTCCTAGTATAACCTCGTAGAGACGCTCTCCCAACAGACTTTTGTGTGGCCGCCTTGTTGCTGGCAACACCCTCGTGTCGCCTTTTTGTGTGGCAGGAATTGATTTCTACCTGTTGCCTTTCGAAGGCTTCGAGCCCCAAACCTTTTCGGTCGCCTCCTCTGATTGGGTTTGCCTCTTTATCCTACCTTGAGGGTGTTGGAGCTTTACCGGAGCTGCCTGTAGAAGAAGAAGGGGTTTTGGGACCACTGATGATTTCCTTCGCTAAATTATTTTTATTATCTATTTCCCTTTCACCGTTTTGTTATTTCTTATACCACCAAATAAATATTTTTCGACACGCAGTCATTATGTTGTGAATACAAATATAACAAGATAACTGAAAGTAATAACAAAATAAAATAAAATTACAAAATAACCGAAAGTAATTACAAAATAACTACAAAATAACCGAAAATAATCACAAAATAATTACAAAATAGAAAATAACTACCAAATAACAGAGAATAATCACAAAATAATTACAAAAGAGAAAATAACAACGCGCAGAAAATTAAGAAAATAATTGTAAACAAACCAAAAGTAACTAAAACTGGCAAAATCTTATATTTTATTCAGTGAAGTTGTAATTATTTATAGAAATTCCGGTTTTTGAGGGGGAGGGGAGGGACTAAATGAATGAATATAATTTTGATCATAAACCCCTACCTAACGAAGTCATTTTTGATAAGGTAATTTTAAAAAAGAAGTTTGCAAAGAAAAATGGTGAAGTAAGGAAAAGTAAGTAGGGGGGACGGGGGGGATAGCTCGATAACGCGAGAGTACGCAACTCTTCTAAATTTATCTTGGTTGTATTGTTAATTTGGAATTAATTTTGTATGGCCACAAATTTATACCTATTCGCTTCTCCCTCTTTTATTTATCACTTTTTTTCTCGCTATACCGATAAAAACCTTCTGGAGGCTGATGTAGCCTCCGGCACCAGTGCCCGCAGTTGACCACCCTCCCTGCCCCACCAGGTGGATCTGTGGGTCTCCAAGGTTCCGAGTGGCCGACTTGAAACACTTTAGAAACAAAGATTTCAAAACAGAGAATTTTCCTCTCATTTTTATTCCTCGATTAATTTCTCGTAAATTTCGTAACAAATGACTGAAATTGGGCGCGAAATTTGTGGTTAGAGTTTAAGCAGTTTTGCCATAGTTCTTTTTTTATCAGAATTCTCATTCTATTCTTAATTACCCCAAATCACGTGCGATCAACCACCCTTCCTCCACAAACATAACACAGAAAACGATTTAATCTCGGGGCGTAAACAAGCTCCTCAAACAACATTCAATCCTTCATCAACCCATCAGAAAGATCTCTTCCACGTCCCAAACGAGTCGCACTGGCAATGATCCGATGCAGTTAATATACAAAACCGAATATACAATAGCCTGACATATACAGGCACCTATATTTATTGTCACTATGAATCAACCACACTTGAACACATATTCACAACATGTCCTACACTTTCATACTTCAGATAAACCCTACTTCGGTTATCTGGGAGAACCCCGTCCCGTCGGGGGAGTTTGTCGAGGCAGCTGAGCTTCACGATGCACCCCGGCCGGGAGAAAATTGACCGAGTGCCCAGGACAGGGAACACCAGAACGACCAGCTTTGCAAAATATGGTAGGGTAAAGAGAGTTGCGCGACCACGTTCCCTAGTGTTTTAAGTTACGTGGCTTCTGTACTTTACACACTCCCTAATTTCCCCCAAACTACGAATCGAATTGGTGAGGGGTGAAGATGACCTCGTTTGTTTTCATTTTAAAATAAAAGGAAATGAGGGAAAAGGAAGGAGTGGAAAAGAAATGAGAATAGAGGAAAAGAAAGGGAAATGGGAGGAAAGGAAAGAAAAAAATTAGAGATAAAAATGAGAGGAAAGAAGAGAGGAAAGATGAAAAGAGATGAAAGGAAACAAATGGTCCAATTGTTCCCGACGCCCACAGTTGTTTATCCACCCAGTCATGGGTGGATGAAACTCCCACCCTTCCAACGATTACTCATAGTTAATGTGGTTTAACTTCCATTAACAGGGAGAAAAGGGGTTGCATTCGAGGAGAAGGGGGGGGGGGGGTAGCTCATAGTGAAGACATGTGTGACACATGTTCCCCCGTCTCTCGAGGATGAGGCTGTGATGCAGAGAACAATTATTACAATAACTACCATCATGGTGCCACACCTCATCAGGATGGGGTGGGGGGGGGTCGTGAAAAGGTGAATTTTCAGGGTCGTGAAAAGGTGAATTTTCAGGGTTGTGAAAAGGTGAATTTTCATGGTTGTGAAAACGTGAATTTTCATGGTAGTGAAAAGGTGATTTTTCATGGTTGTGAAAAGGTGAATTTTCATGGTTGTGAAAAGGTGAATTTTCATGGTTGTGAAAAGGTGAATTTTCATGGTTGTGAAAAAGTGATTTTTCATGGTTGTGAAAAGGTGAATTTTCATGGTTGTGAAAAGGTAAGTTGTCAGGGTCGTGAAAAGTTGAGTTTTTAGGGTTGTGAAAAGGTGAATTTTCCGGGTTCTGAAAAGGTGAAACTCCGAAGGTGGAAATATATTAGTATCACGGTGGGAAAAAAACGATTAAAGTTCCCGATAATTATTTTGTCCAAAGAGGTTCGAACTCTTCTGGTGACCGGATCATTTTCTGGTCGATCCTAAATTGCAGGATGCAATGAGTCCTGCCCCTCCCATTAGCCAAGGGATTCAATACAGCTGGAAGACCCAACTTCAAGCCACTAGATGGATGCACAAAGGTAAGAAGAGAGACCAGGATGGGGACTAGGGGAATTCTCAGGAAACCAGTCCAGGTTTTCAGGGTCTCGAAAGCTTTTGGTTTGGATGGGAAAACTGGTCTAAACCTGACACAACCAAAGTTAATTACGGACGGGGGTGGTATTGCGGGATCGTCTGGTCACAACGTTTGCAATGGAATTTGCAAGAATTATCGAGACTGGTCAGGTATGAAAGAGTTCCGAGGCCAAGGTGCCCAGAGTAATTCTAAATATATCACCCACACAATTTTAATTTTCTGGCAGAGGTACCATCGTTAGTTTCTCTTTTCATCGGAAAACAACAATGGAGGAATGTTTTATCTACAAAGTCCGAGGAACTTCTAGCAAGGTAGCGCCTAATGATGAGGAACATGAAAAAAAGGAGTGAAAACGTGGCGTCTACAGGTATCCTTCCTATATATATATATAAACAACTCTCTTAAAGTTCTTTGCAAGGAAGAGGGAGTGTAGTTCATCGAATTGTGGGATGATTTCTACGAACAACTGGAGCTATTCTAGCGAGACGGCCTTCATCTATACGGGGTGGGTGTGGCAAGGCTAGGATGAATAATTCATCATTCTCTTGTAAATTTTCCGACAGAACAGCATCGGAGAGTAGAGACCACATAGGAGAGTGTGGCTCGCCACACCGTAATAATAATGTAGCCCTTCTAAAATCAAATTTACATGTTTACTACTCTATCGCGCGGAGTTTTCGAAATAAGCTCGACGAATTTAAATGTTCAGTGCACTTACGCAGCTTCGATATTACAGAATCATGAGTGGAGACATCTAGGAAAGACTCTATCAGCGAATTGCAACTATCAGGGTATAAGTTAATCAATAAAGAAGTTGAGGTAATATGCGCCGAAATAAAATTGAATAATTTTCCAATAAATATTTTTGTAGTGTATAGACCTTCGGCACAACAGATTGAGATTGACACTAAATTATATAAGATTATTGGAAGTAACATTAAAAATAATTGCAATTTATTAATTGTTAATTTAAATTATAGAAATATTAACTCTGAAACGTTAAATGCGGACGAAGAGGGCAGAGGCTATTGGAGTTTATGGAAGAAAACTATTTAATACAATTAGTCAATGAACCAACCTGAGGGGAAAATATCCTAGACATAACAAACTAACAACGTTAATCTTATCTCGGGTATTAGTATTGGGGAAGGTATAGGTTCCAGCAAAAACAAATCAATAGAGTTCCATGTTAATATAAATCGTAACAAGGATAATTTTAGAGAGATCAAGTAGGTATCAACATTAGAAAATGTTAATCAGTTTTGGTCCTTTTTCATCGAGCATTTTAAACGTTAAATTTTTAAATTGCTGGTTTTAATCCTCCTATCAAGCTATGTTGCTTCTCAGGCAGACGTCAGCTAAGGCGAGCCCCGATTCCCCACCATGATGCCCAGTCACGGCGGTAACCTTCTTAGTAAATAGTGTCAGCTCAAAAAGAATCCGGATGAGATTTGAGCTGCCGACCCAGCGATTGCCGGGCATGCGCGCTATCATTATACTAGCCGGGAGAATTAGATGAATAATTCAGTCGGCTAAAAAACAAACGAAACGACCCAAGTAAACCAAAATGGTAGAATCATGATATTGAAGTCAAATTGAAGGATAGGAACTGTGTATACAAGCGTGACAAGTGTAACCCATCCGAAGAAAATAACCAAATTTACTTACCCCGACGAAGGGAATGTCAGAAGGAAATACGAAGCACTAAAAGAAATTATGAAATTCAACTTACCAAAGAAAGTAAGCATTACCCTAATAAGTTTTTCGATTATGTATCTAATAGAAACCCGATAAAGGAAACAATAGTACTTATCAAAAATGATAATAACGAAATAGTTTCGGATAGAGAAAAGGTGGCCAATATATTAAATCACTTTTTTCATCGGTATTTATAAACGAAGAAGAGCATAATATACTACGAACTAACGACTTGATAAACTTTAACGAGCATAACCTTTCAACCGATATCGAATTATTCAAAACAAAAATAGATTTTTATATCATTAAGTTAAAATCCAGTAAATCTCCAGATCCTGATTTAGTCTATCTGGAGCATTTAAAGAAATTCGAAACGTGTTAGTGGGACCGCAAACGAAATTTTTTAACAAATGTTTAGAAGATGGTGCCGGGCCATTAGATTTTAAGCTAGCGAATATAACTCCTATTTTTAAGAAAGGAAAAAGAAAACTTGGGTCGAATTATCGACCCATAAGTTTAACATCGATCGTAGGTAAATTAATGGAATACGTCATTCGCCATAGGTTAATCAATCATTTAGAAGCGCATAATCTCATAATTGATGGTTAACACGGCTTTAGACAGAAACGTTCATGTTTAACTAATCTTTTAGAATTTTACGACGGCATGATAAAAAGCTATAATAAAAAGCTATGATATAAAGCTATTAAAATTAGATCTTTAGACATAGTTTACTTAGACTTCGCTAAGGCGTTCGACACTGTTCCTCATAGGCGATTACTAACTAAACATTTTTTCGTGGAATTAGGGAAAACCTCCTATAGGGTCTTTCAATAAGGTCGCTCGAGTTTTAAATGTAAATAAAACAAGTTGTGTGTGATATATGCACTCAATTTATTTTAAATTGAAAGTAAATTTTATGGCATTAAGTGTGAAATATGACGTCGTTCAAATGTACGCCGCGGCTTCGCTTGGTCGAACGTATTCGGGAGGCCCAATTTTCGATGACTTTGTCGCATAAATCTGGCTGAATTTGCAGGATAGTGTTCGTTATGTTGACTTTGAGGACATCAACTGTTTGCGGATTATTCGCATAGGCCTGCGATTTAAGGTAGCTCCAAAGAAAGTAGTCTACTGGCGTTAAATCGCATGATCTCGATGGCCAGTTGACTTTGCCGCCGCGCGAGATGACCCTGCCCCGAAATCGGTGGTGCAAAATGTCTATCGTGGCGTGCGCAGTGTGGCACGTAGCGCCGTCCTGATGGAACCACATGTTGTCAGTATCCATATCTGGCATCTAATCCAGTTGAGGCCACAAGAAGTTGCTTATCATCGGTCTGTAGGCCTCGCCGTTGACGGTTATGGCAATCCCCTCTTCGTTCTCAAAAAAATACGGACCGATGATTCCGTTAGACGAAAATCCGCAGCAAACAGTGACTTTGTTGGGATGTAATTGGTGCTGTTGTATCTCATGTGGATTGTTTTTGTCCCAAATCCGACAATTTTGCTTGTTCACAAATCCATTCATCCAAAAATGGGCCTCGTCGATGTTGCGAGGATAAAAATCACGTAATGCGCGGAACGTTTGTCGAACGGATCACTGATTTTGATAATAACATTTGATGATTTTCACACCCTGTTCAACGCTCTAACCTTGTATCGTGACTTGCCAAGTAGTATTGAACAGGTTACAGTGAGTTTGCCAGATGTCGCTTTAACAACATCGCCATTATCGCCTGACAAAGCTCAAACGTCCTTGTTGAAAGACCCTTTACAATGGATAGAGTCGTGGCTGAGTAATCGTAAGCTTAGAGTAGTTTTAAACGGTAAATTTTCGGAGTGAAAAAATGTAAATAGTGGCGTGCCCCAGGGGTCTGTGTTGTGACCATTGTTGTTCCTTATTTATGTAAATGATATAGACACTGGCCTACTTGGTAAATTATCCAAATTTGCGGATACACAAATATTGACGGTAAAATTTAAATGAGAACGATAGCAAATTAATTCAGCGGGATGTAGATACAATCTTGGAATGGACTAATAAATTAACCATGATATTCAATTAGACAAGTGTAGAGTTATACACGTAGGTCAAAATAACCCATGTCTTAACAATGAAATGGGCGGTAAAAATTTTATCTCTGTGGACGAAGAAAAAGCTTTAGGGCTGCGGCTTTCAAGCGATCTTAAGTTTAACAAACAGTGTGACGATGCGTGTAAGAAGGCGAGCCGAATGCTTGGATTCATTGCAAGAAGTTTTCACAACAAACACAAAGATATAATCATACCTCTATATAAAAGTTTATTAAGGCCACACCAAGAATACGCAATACACTTGTGGTCACCTTCTACACATGTAAACATCAATGAAATGGAAAGAATTCAACGACAGGCAACTAAAATAATTCCCTCGATTAGAAATAAGTTGTTTATCTAAAGATTAAATATATTAAAATTCCCGACTCTTGAAACTAGGCGATTGCGAGGTGAGCTTATCAAAAAATATTTAAACTCTTAAATAAATTTGAAAAAGTAAATTATGAAAACAAATTTAAGTCCGACCATGGTATCACACGAAACAACTGTTTAAAACTGAAAGGACGGAGGAGGTTTCAGACGAACGTAGCTAAACAAATTTCACCTTTAAAATCATTGCTAAATAGAACGCAATCCTCACTAAAATAGTAAATGCTAGTAATGTGAATAGTTTTAAAAACAAAATTGACAGATATTTTTCGAATAATATTATTTAAATACGGAGACCTGTTGGGGATTGAATGTCGCGTGAGTGAGCATCGTGGCGACAATGTACTGGGGAGGACTAATAGCATATTAGTATAGAATAGGACTGGCCTTTGAGTGGACTAAGTAGTCCTTGCTGGCTCCTTGTAACTATGTATGTAGCTATGTAACTAAACATTTTGACTACATATGTAATCAAAATGTGTCCAGGTGTACCCAGCGAGGCTGACGCAACCCGTTGGAAGCCCGACGTTGGATTAAATGACCTAATTATTAATTTTAATAATTAATCGTTAATGATTTGTGCCAATCATGAATTTCGAATTTGAGAAATGTCAAATATATGATTTAAAAAAAAATCTGAATAGCACTGTTGCCCTTTATCTCCAAAAGGTTGGGAAACACTGGCCTAAATATAATGGCTGTAATTGTAAATCTATAAAATGATCAAGATGGTAATTAAGACGATTGATTAATAATTTGAATCTAAAAACAAATATGTCTGCGCGAGGTAGAACCCCCTCCCCACTGCAAGGCGAATTGATGCATATTTGACGTCTACCTCTCATGGACAAACCCCTCTCCAAAATGCTGCCACCAAACCCGAGCCAAGGGTAAGAATCTGCCATGTTACTTCTGCCATTTGCCGAATTCCATTTTTTGACCTATCCGAAAGTCATCTTCTGGGTTTCTTTATGTAAAAATTGCCCAGTTCGGGATTTATTCTATCTCTGTTCTTGCCATTTCTTCTACCAATGTGTTATGCCGAATTTCACTTAAGATCTTCTATTTCTTTCACTAGAGCCGTCTTATATGTTGGGGATCTTAACCAGGCATTTATTTTGTTTCTTTGAGATAAAAAATGATCATTAATAAGGTTTAAATATTTATCTCAAATATTGGTTTGAAGAGCTTTGCTTTAACACTGTTTATTCTCGGTAAGTAGCATTCATATTTTTCAAGTTTTATGCAAATTTAAAGTAAAGAGGACTTTGGTTCTTCCTAATGACCACCGTTTAGGCTAATCAGATCATAATTAGAGAGCCCATAATGATCTTCCCAAAGATCGTTATTTGTGTCCAAAGTTTTTATGTTTATTTTCTGTCGTTATCATCTAATGTCTTCGCTCGTTTATTTCCTGTTTTTTGTTGTTTTTTTAAGAGAGGTTGTTCAGTCTCGAATGCCATGTCGGTTTTGTTGCGTTGCAGTCGTCTTTAAAAGTCAAAGAATAAATCAAGTCCGTAATTGCATGGTTCAATACATTTCAACCAATTCTATACAAAAGTTATTTGCATTCAGTCCATAGCAAGTTTCCTATTCTGTAAATCTTAAATCCTTTCAGGCGTTGATGACTCGTTCAATTTAAAGTGTTAAAAACCCTTTCGCTTCAAAAGATTTCCTAGTCGAATATCGGTGGTTTGGAATTTTGAATAAAAAATCGCTACTTTTCAAAATGCAATTTGTTGAGATTTACTAAGTAGATTTGTCTTACATTTTTAATGTGTTCTAAGTCATTATTCTCATTGTAAACAAATTTCCTCTTGGTTATCAATAAGTCACTTTATGAGACTTGTCGTCTTAGTTTAATTTGATGCAGAGGTGCATCAAGTGTTTCATTGTTCACTGAATATGGTAACGTGAGGTCTTTAGTTTATTTGTATGGAAGCGAGCGATAGAATTAGGCACAACTGAGATGTAGGTAATGAGAGTTTGGCAGAGTCGCCAAGTGGTCATTTGCGTCCTTCGTCCAAAGAACCCATAAGTGCCACAGTGCCATTGGGTTAATCTGAGTCTTACTCCCCTTTTCCCATATCTTCCCTTGCGACAGCCGAGGGTGAGTGGTTAATGGTTTTGTGGGGCTTTTATTCATATAACGTTTGGTAATATTGATTGAAATGAAAATTGGAGCACCACCCTTTAATAATATGTCTTGCATTTCTTTTTTAAATAAGAAAAAACTATTTCTCATATCTATCTTTACAAGTGTCTGATTACTTTTTGTAATATTAAGACTTGTTAATCAGGGATCGTGTCACTATTAGAATATAAGTAATTGACTCACCCAAAGCCTGAAGCGATTGAAAATATAGATTCAAAATGTATAGACGCCATTTTGGGGGAAAACGTTAATTTGTTAGCTCGCTCTACCGGCCTCCGTCAAACGCACGTGGGTCAACACGAGGAAGGACTTCGTCCTCGACTTGCGCGCCGCCGTCAGGTCTTGCCTTGAGCGCGTGCTCGCCGCCGAGGGCAGCCACATTGATTAATATTACAATTTCAACACATATTTATATTTTAAAACAATGGAAAATTATTTAACTGAATCAAAACTCTCATGGTGCCCTTTGGTGAGAGCGTGTATATATATATATATATATATATATATAAACGAAAGGCTCAAATTAAAATTCCTAACGAGAACGACTAAAGAACGTCTATGTTCCGATTTCTTTCAGTCCCAAACACACAAGCTTTGATTCTCGTCTTAGCACCGTGTATTTCGCTTCATTATCACGTCACTTTTACCTCTCTTCCTTTCAGCTCTTCCAATTGGCCAAATTCTTCTCAAGAAAGGTTGAGTTGTCTCATAAATGTTTTTAGTTTTCCTAACTCAAGCGCCGAAGAATCCGTTTCTGGATATGTATCAGGATCGGTATCTCAAATTTGTGCCATTTCTTCCTCTCAATGGCATTCTCGTAAGAAATAAAGAAAGATAAGAAAGGTAACAAAATCACTCCTCCATGTCTGCTCTTTTCTCGGTAAATTTAAATGTTATTTCAAATAGTTTTTTACTCCATTTATGGTTTTGTTTCCAACAATTCGAGCAGGGATTATTTCAATTTGGTGTTTAAGCTTGAGGTTGTGTATGTGTTGAGGAGAAGACTTTTTAATTGTTAAAAGAGCAATTATCTGTATCTGTGCAATTGAAAATTAATTCTTTATTTGTCTTTTTCCTTACAAGGAGATTCTACTCACACATATACATTTTACTTGAATAGAATCCTAACTATTATTAACAGTATGCGTGATAAGGTCCAATGCAAAGCCTTCACGCTTTTCCCTGCACTTTTGCATTCGTTATAATCATTCATAAAAGGAGATGAATGATCAAAATATGTGCAGTAGGCGAACGTTGGTTAGAAATAGTGCAATCTTACACCATTTTTTTAACCTATCTCTCTATAAAAATGCTGTTTTTCTTCTAAACTTCTCAATTTTCTGCCTTACATTCAATCAGCATTAGACACGAGCTGGAGCATTCTCGCACATGGATATGAGCAAAACTTCCATTAGATACATTAGCTTAAAGGAAATTTATAAATCCCTGCACTAAAATATATCCTAAAGTGTAATTTCCTTAAATTTGGAATATTTAAGCAGTATCCTTTGAAAAAGGACTCCATATCATTTTAATAATTTAGCAGCTCGAAAGCGCTTTTGAATTTTAACACGAATTTCAAAGTAACCAAACATCTATACTTAAGAAGCAAAGGAGGCTTCAATTGTTGTTCCTTTGGCGCAGTTCTTTCCTACTTTGCTAAACCCGCTGGTAGATGAAGTAGCATAATTCTGGCCCATGGAAGACTTTAGAGCCCCTCGAGGAGATTCCAAGAAAGGATAAGAAGCCAGGCGAGAAGATCAGAGTGGGCAAAAGGGGATTTATTTTCTTTTAACAAAACCTTTTGCTGGTCGAAGAAGGGTAAAAGAGAAAAGAAATATAATGCGAATATCAATTAGGAGAATATTGTATTTTAATGCTAATTTATAATTAATATTTATAATTCTTTTCTTAAACCTATTGCTAATTTGGGATCGTGTACTAATGGTTAGGTGGGAAATTATCTTACACAGTCTTCTAAAACAAAGTGTTGAAGTTGAGGAACAATTGTGATAGATTTATGACCTCACCACATTTAAAATACAAATATTTGCAGAAGAATGTAAAGTGTGGACATATTAGCCTATATTTGTTCAGTAAGTATCCTTCGATCTCTACTCATTTCAGCACAGGGGAAATTGATCTTATTTTGTTATTCGACAATACTACTTGTAACAGTAAATCTATAGTATCTACAAATATCTACGGTTTTAACATTAACTTGTTAACTGTCACTTCTGTACGTTCGCTGAAACGGGGTTTTTTTTTATTAAATTAAGAACAATTCCTCATACAATTTCAGTGAGTTTATCCGCCAACCAATCGTTGCCAGATAGTGTTTTATTTAAATATAAAAATGACAGGTTTACCAAAAGAGCTTTGGAGTACTTTATACTGAAAATTGACTTAAGACGAAGGTAACTTTTGTGGATAGAAAACGTCTATGGCTTAATATAAATGGCTCTTCGACTTGTTTGTTAATCTATCCCCTCAATTTATTCAATACATACTGGACAAACGAATACTCGAAACTTCAGTTTGTAGTAATCACTGCGATACGTGTCAGACGGTGTGTATTAGTAGTGAAAGCCGAATCACAAAAGATACATTTTTGTTATTTATTGTGTTATGTACGGTTTTATCACCGATCTACACCATGTATCGCGTATCTCAGTGTGTACTCAACTTTTAAGCGGCTTCATTTGAGTGGGAAGGAAACCCTCCCCTGCGAAACATAAATTGACCTAGGAGAGTTGCGCTCCCACCATAAGGTTCAAGTAGTCAACCCCAAACCCCATATTTTCACTGCTCCTAAATTACTACTTTGCTCACATTTTTATGTGAAAATTGCTCGGTTGTTTTTCTCATTATTTTTAATATATTGCTTTAATACTGATATCTTCTCCACTCTATATTCAACCGCTTTGCCACAGAGTGAGGTCTGCGTGCACCAAGGCGTCCAAAAATCCAAGCGGATTAACCAGAATGCGTGGATGGGATCCCCGACACCTCCGCCCATTACCTCCATTGCTTCTCGGCCTCACATGTCTTCCCATGTAATTTATCCTTATCCGGGCTTAGTCGCTTTCTATGTATCTCACCCGTTGTGGGCAATTCAGGTATTTTTCCTGCCACTCATACGGATCGGGCTACTTCCTAGCCCCAGTGGAAACACCCCCGCCGATTTTAGCGAAGTTAAGCCACAATAGGTATGGTTGGTCGCCGGATGGGCCCCTGATTCGGATCTCCTTCCCGGAGGCTGCCATACGCCGTTTATACATGTGGTTCGGAGCCCACGTTAATTAGTAGACCCAAACTGAGAAATAAGAGGGCAGCAGGGTGGTAAAACCCCATGCCATGAATGTAGATTGATGGTAAAACCTTCATCAAAATGGGAAATATGAGGTCAAACCCCTCACACGAGTGGAAAACGCTGGTAACACCCCTCCAAGGGCAAAGATCAGTGGGGAAATCATAATAAAAAATGTAGACATTGGGTAAAACGTCTCCTGAGAATTCTGAGAGATGGTAAAACCCTTAATAACAGTGCATATCAGTAACGAACCCAAGTAAGACTGAAAATCATTAGTAAAAACAGTACCAAGTGCGCACCTTCGTGGTAAAACCTCTCGCAAGATTGCATAGCCTGAAGTTAAATCCTTACCGAGCGGTGCTAAGCTGCATAAAGAGTGCAGAATGGTGGTAAAATACTACCAAGAATGAAGATTGGTAGTAAACCCCCTATAAAATCAATATGTTACACATACAAGCTAACATAAATTAATTAAATTACGATACAAGTTAAGTACGACTCCTTTTATTTTCGTTTGTTTTAATTATTTACCATTTCTATGGGTAAAATTCCTGCCTGACCTTCCTACATCCCCAATTTATTTGGTTCTATAAGAGAATGCGCTTAACATTTCAATTTTCGTCAGAGGCAGTTACGGCAAGAAGCATAAAAAGAACACTTGGATACGACGACAAACACCAGTGATGGATATGTTAAAATGAACATAGGTTCTGGAATGCGAATAGACAGGAAAGAATGGCAAATGAAACGACACAGGATGGGCAAAATAAACTACACATCTACATATGAGCAAATACACTCAGAAACCGACCCTGCAGAACGTGTGTGTATGTGTGCGGGAGAGGGGGAGATAGAATTGGGTCAATAGCAAGAGTCAAGGTGGCAAATTCGAGCACTAGATCGAGGTCAGTGGAACCGCTTTTGGACAAGCCCGTGGACTCCTAATGGCATGAGAAAGGACCGCCTGTTTTGGGCGGTCGTGTATCATCTCTCGTTGATCGGAATGGATCGATAAGTAAAGAGATTAAACAAAATATAAATTACCGGCAGGAAAAAAGAAAAGTGCTTTGTCGCTTAGAATCACAAAGCTTCTCTTTCCTGAGGGAAATGAACATTTTAATTCTCAAGCAATTTTTATTCGCTTATCTCTTATTAGACTCTTTTTTAGCTGGTTGTTTATTGTTTTCATGGCATTAATGCGCCCCAACCACACATTATAAGAAAACGGTTATATTGGGAGATGTGAAATAAAATTCCTGGAGTAGTTGGAGTAAACCCCAGATCTTATGGATTGGTCGGATGAGTTACACTTTTCTTTAAATTCTGAGAGCAATTTCTATACTGCCTGAGTAATTGAAGAACATCAAATTCTTCTTGGAGTAGTGTAACCAAATCAAACGCTTCTTGGAGTACTGGGAGCAAGTCATACTCTTCTTGGAGTAGTAGGATCAAATAAAATCTTCTTGGAGTAGTATAATTAAATTCGAGAGTTTTGAGAGTAAATCCTCAAATTCCTGAATTTATGGCAATAAATTCCAAATGGTCTTCTGGATGACACGCTTAGAATTTATTAAATTTCCATCTATGCCCTTATGTGAGGGCAATCGAATCGCATCCATGGGACGTGGCTTAATCTAGGAGATTCTTATTAATCGATGAGACTTTGATTAATCCTTGAGACTTGGATGCCAAGGGTAAGCAAAGATATCCTCCATTCTCTTCTGTGGTTTGATTCGGCTATATCCGTGTTATTGCGGGCGTAAGGAAAAATAGGCGGTGGCTTCGCTCTCAACGAAGAAGAGCCGAGCGACGGGTGCGGAAATCGGAACATTAAGTCGGAGAATAAAGAAAACAAGCTCCAAGATTGGTGTGTTTAGCTTTCATATTCCTGAAGATATCAATGGAAAGCCGGGGAGTGTTTTCTTGCCGATGAACATGTTATTGTTTAACTTGAGCACCTCATTAAGTCAATAAGAAAATGAGTACCCTCTTAGCTCCTTTAAACCTTTTTGGACTAACACCACCCCCATAAATATAGTTGGATAAAAACACAAACACGATTGGAAGATATAGTACGAATGAAAGAAGATCTGATGTGTAAATCAGGCACATTGCTAGTAATAGCGACATAAGATAATTGTAGCAGGATGCCCCTTTTTATCACTCCACTCTTGACACCACTTTTGTCGCGGTATGCTTTGTGGTACGTGGGGTACTTCTTTGATGAAGTAGGCTTTGATCTAAGAGTGCTAATTCAGTTGTTTTGTTCTTAAAGAAGACTTACTTCAACACGTAAGGATAAGAGAAAACTCTCAGGAATTATCTCAAAATAAACATATATTTTAAATGTAAGACTTAACTATGACAAACAAACAGTTATCCGGTTGGCACTAAGCCTATTACAATAACTATGATGACAAAAATAAACAATTAGGCTACACGTAAACACACCAATTGCCGATTAGTATTTTTATCGTGACCCTATTTGATTAGCGATAAACATTAAATTAAAGTCCTCTCGTCTTCTAGCCAATATGACCGAGGTTCACGAACAATGGTTTCTACTTCCCTTAAAACGTGAGACGTACTAAATACATACTATCGCAATAGGAATATAAATGTTCTTTCCAACTTACATGACCGGATGGATCAGGGATGCCGGATGTCGCTGGAGGGCTTATCTCTCGCTTTGGAGTGTTGTCGTGACGATCCTTGAATTTCTAAGAGGTGGTATGGCGGGAGAGAGATGAGACGATGTTACTTCTTATTGCACACTTGCCTCTGGTTAAATTATGAAGACGGCGAGAGTTACGGTGCTCTTCGCTCCAAGAGTCCTCTTGGGAATGATCTTGACGCCTCTTGGTGTCTGATTCTTTAAAGTCGAGTGTTCTTCTAGCTTTTGGGGTATTTGGTGAGATTTTTACCGTAATTAAAGAACAAAACCTCGTTGGGGCTGGGTTCTTCTCCTCTCACTCTTACGGAGCTTGAGATGTGAGAGTCACTCGAGAGTGAGCGGGTTTACTTTCCTTTAGGCAGACTTCTTCTATGTCTGTAAAGGATTCTTTGGTATGGCACCGATATAAAGATTGACTATTTATGTTAATTCGGCCCGGGAAGGGGAGGATCGATTTTCTCGATCTGATCCTATCGTTTCTCACGGAAATATTCTTGTCTGGCTGATGGATCGATCTTCACGAACTGATCCTTCTTCTTTCGTATCGACTTCTAATCTTCTTGTCTAGGCTGAAGGATCGATCTTCACAAATTGATCCTTCTACTTTCGTATCGACTTCTAACCTTCTTGTCTGGCTAAAGGATCGATCTTCACGAACTGATCCTTCTACTTTCGTATCGACTTCTCATCCTTCTCTTTCTTTTCGGGGCTTATTAATATGCGGATCACAGCCCAATCTAAGGGGAAAGGGACCAGGCCACAGAGGGTAACGCGAATGGTGAGTTTGCATCTGGTGAGAGCGAGAAATGCAGAGGTTGGCACTGGGGTGCCCAAGTCGGCTTGCTAATTAGAGACACTCTCAACCGCCCCACTCCTTGGCGTGCCTTTTGACTAGCACCGCATTTTTGTGATCTAACCACAGGTTTATGGGTATCGTAAGTAATTGGGTCGTTAGAGCGTCGTTTATGGGCCTTATGTGGTCGCCTTAAAACAGATGTTAACTCCAACTGCCTAAAGTGGCGGGGAGATCAAACAGGGTAGGCAGTTACTTTTATTCGCCCGCTACCGTTCCCACGCTTTTCCTCATGGGGGCTCGCTTCTCCGGCTTTCTCCATAAGGGGGGGGGAAGCTTTAATGTACATATCCTTCTCCTGGATACTTAATGTAGCCATTTCTCTGCAATAATAATAGGAATATGGATTTTTTTTGGTATATCAATCTTCAAGATGATGAGCCTTCACAGAGCACCTGTCTCTCAACTAAGGAAAAGCTTGACAGAAGGGTTGAATTTCCAAGGTACGTTCGAAGCAAGCAGGGGGGGGGGGGAGGAGCGTATCGCAGAAGGCAAATGATTCTACATTCTAGGGGCAAGTTTCAGAAACGCATGATCATCCATGCAGCACAGACCCCTCCGAGAAACAAAAAGTAGGGGTTCAGAGACATAGCATATTGTTTTCAGTGAGGAAGTCAGAGTGGAGTGCGATGGTACATTGAGATCTTTTTATGTAAGAAAAGGGTCCTTAATGGTGATTCTTTGTCGAATGGGGAGCTAGGGCAAGTGGTGAAACAAGGTGAGTTCGCCGAGAGAAACGTCCCCGGTGGAGAAGAACTCGAGCTGTAAAGTTTTGAAGAGGTCAAGGGTGGAAGGAAGCCTGTGATGCAGCCAGAGAGGAGTTGTAGTAGTCAAGACAAGATGTTATGAAAGCATGAATGGCAATATCAAAGCTGTTAAGGTCAACGTGGGAACAAATGGGGCTCAGATTACAAAAAAGAAGAGAGGCTTTTGAGAGAAAACCGTGATTTCTTTACTGTATTTAAAAAGGGGGCATGGGAGAAGCATAGGCTAAGATATGAATCAATAGTTTTTCAGAGAACCACATCCGAGATAGTGCCCACCACTAATACTTCTGTTTTTTCATGGTTAAATTTCAGAAAGATGGTCGAGAGCAATTTAGTGAATATGTAGGCTTCTAAAGGTCACAACAAACAAGGTTGGGGAAAAGGAAGGAGAATTTCCATGTTATATGAAAAGAAAGGCACCGATAGGGCATGATGACGGATGCGAATATTAAGAGGAGAAAGAGAGAAGTGTAACAAACGCAGTCCAAGAACCGATCCTTGCGAACACCAGAACGCACCTCCACCGGCTGATATATATGAATAGACTGAGTAGTGAGGAGGAGATGGAAGATAGGAGTGGAACCAGTTAAGGGCAGTTTAACAAAACAAGTTTTTAGAGAGGTGGTGGGAAGAACCGCGTGGTCAGCAGTACTGAAGGCCTAGCAGTAATAGAATGAGTGACCGAACGGCGTCAACTGCACAGCAAAGGCGGTCATTTCCATGTAGGAGCGCTGATATGGTGCTACGTTCTGCTTCAAAACCAGAGTGAAAATTTCAACGGCATTGAAGAAAGGCAGACAATTCAGAATCAGAGCCGAGACCAGCCTTTCAAGGACTTTTGAGAGGAATGGAAGTTGAGAGATTGGGCACTAGTTTGCTGCTCTTTCTCTCAATGTAAACCTTTACATTGACTTAGGGCCCTAGGGTGAAGATCTGAAGATGCATAACTTTGCCCTCCATGTTAATCATACCCATAAAAATCAAAGAGGCTTGGAAATTTAGTGCACCTAGCAATAGGCACTTCGACCTTAACCAATCAAAATAAAAAATCATTTAGGTGTCTTAGTCACGAATCGTCTAAAATTTTCTAAATAAAGGCCACTAGGTTTCTGAGTTATATAGCTAAAAATTTTGTATTAAATAATACCGCATTTGGAGTATGGGGTATGTAGTATATCAATTATCAGTTAGGTTATAACAGCTATTATTTAGAAAACTAACCGAGGATAACGTGGCGCAACAGATGTGGTAGTATTTGACAAAATAAGTTATTAGTAGGGGTTAGTAAATAGAATAATAAATTATGTAATTTAGACTATGATAGGAAACAGTAGGCTAGAGTTGTTATGTCCCTAGCTTTTTCTTAAGTAGGTCATTATCTTGATAGAGTGGGTGACGGACGTGGACTGTCTAGTTATTTCTACAGGACCTTAAGAGGTCACCTAGTATTGAAGTATTGACAACAAGACTATAGTAAACCACAATAATAGATCAGGTGATTACAGGGTAAAATTATGGTCTCCATGCAATTGAAGATAAGGATCTGAAACGTCTATATGCATGATAGAAAATCGACAATTTGGCAATGTGAATTGTTGCAAAATGACTTAATTTATTTGTTTGTGTTCGTGTTCGTTTGCGGGCGTGTTATGCATGGGAGAAAAGGATCTTTGATAGCATTCATTACACGTGGGTGGCTAAACAAAATACTTGCTTATAAGAGAGATTGTCACTCATACCACTGCATGGCCAATCCATGTAAGAGATTTAAACTTGTTTTTAAATGACTCAGAAACAAGCAACAAAATTAATACATGGCGCTAGAAATAGATCGTATGACGAATGTGGGAGGTACCTCAATTTATTTTCACTAGCATATCGGAATCTGTTGGCCAACTTATTGAAGCATTTAAAGTACTAAACGGGTTTACTCGTAGAAAATATGACTTAATATTTGCGCTAGATAACTCAGTGGTAGTTGCAAAAATAATGGTTTCAAACTAGTAAACAAAAGAATTCACAAGGTATCGCACACAAAAAATTCCTAGAAAATATCGCATACTTGGAACTGCTTACCAGAAATGTGGTCGAAAGTACTATACAAAATATGTTTAAGAAATTAATCGATAAATTTCGCTTCCTAATATGACTGAAGAAATATGATTTAGTAACAATCTTTATCCATATCCTCACTTTCCCTAGCTATCTTATGCCTCTGAATTCCATCCTTTTCCGTCTTATTTGTGCTTTCCTTGAGTAGATCTTAGTATATTTGGTGGTTAGTAAAGATATAAAATAAAAATAATAATGTAAGATTAATACATTTATATACACAAATGAGCATCGACAGAATTCGGCCCGTGATGTAAAGTTAAAATAGATATGGCAATCAAAAATAATCATATTTTGACTCTTCTCAGTGACCAAGTTCCTGTAAAAGTAATGAAAGGGAAGCTTCTATGTGTGTGGTTTTCGATCATTGTTTTGACTGGTTTAGGTAAATTTGTTTGCAATTATGATGTTTAGTTCCATCTGTGTGAATGTAGGTCAGCGTGACTCATTTTTCGTAAATTCAGCAAGTTCCATTGTCTCGTAAAAGGAAACAACATACTACTAAATACTATTGTAATATCAGAATAAACAAAATTTGTTTAGAAACAGATGGAATTAGAGAAGTTAAAATTTACGAACGGGAACAGTTCTGAGAGAATTTGGGTTAAATTGAATGGTGAAAAAAAATTCTTCCTAGATTTTTTACAGTGTAAGGAGCACGAAATTGTTAATCGAATTTTGGAGAGAGAGTTTAAAATTCCTCACAAATATACGGAAACAAATTTTCAGTTCTTTATGAAAGTGAATTTTAGTTGACAAGAAGTTTCATGAGATAAAGTGAACGTAATTCTCTCATGTCTGTGAGGCATTAGCAAAGAACAGCCATAGTTAGCTTGGGCTGCAAAGATCGAATGATTAGCCTTAGTTTATGAAAGGTCAGCAAATAGCACCCAGGTTAGCTTATTGTAGCATTGTTTTGGCTTAGAACCAGCGAGCAAAGACCAGTTTGTCATTGCGCAAAATGAATCTATTATCACATTTCCAGTCGATTTGTATGGAAGTTAAGGATAGGTTGATTGGTTATGGACCTTGTAGAGTCCAAGAAAAAACGAGCCAAAATAGATACCATTACCGGAAATGAGAGTTTTAGGCACCCCAAAGCGAGAAATCTTCCCGTGCGAAATCGCTTGCTTGGATTCAGCCCCGGAACGAACACGAATAGCGATAGCTTCGGCCCATTCATTATATTTATCTATCTACATATGATCGATTAGAGATAGTTATAGCCATGATAGAAAATAGAACATCTGGCAATATAAATTGCTTTCAAGGTATATTTTTCGTGCTTGTTTGCATCCATGCTCTGCAAGGGAGAACAAAATTTTTGATATCATTACGCATACTCGTAGATGGCCAAACAAAGTATTTGTTTACAAAAGAGATTTTCACTCATACAACTGCGCAACATAATCCATTCAAGAGATTTAAACCTTGGCCTATAAATAATTCAGGAACAGGCACTGGAAATTTACTTTGAAATGAACCGTCAATAATCGTTTCATTAGCGTTAGGAAGAGAAAAAGAGAGAAGAAGCTTTTAATTTGTGCGCTCTTGAACTACAAATGTTTTAAACGTGGGATATTTTTGTTCTGTGTCCTGCGCAAATTAATCAATCACCTTTAAAATCGAGGAAAGGCTGGTGACCGGTAGTAAGCGGGTTCTGTGGGCAGAGGCATCCTGTTGAGGGGGACGAGATATTATAGGCGTAAGGGGCTATGAGCAACTTTCTGTCGTCCCAAATTAATTCATTTGCAAATTATGAGGGTGACAAAGAGTCCGCTAGGAATGGGCCACCAGAGCAGAGTTTCGCTCTTTCTCACATTGACTACGCGGCAAGAATCAGGTCACTCCTCAGGGAGGCCTTGCAAAAATAATGGGAGAAGTCCGATGGACACCTAAAGTTCCATGCCACCGTGTGGCGACTGTTCGTATGGACGTACTCCGAAATACCTCAGCGTTTTTAGGTCTCATCGAGGGAGCAGTGTGCCTCCTGCTTCTTCTTCCTTTTTTTATTGTTTGTTTTTCTTTGTTGTTGTTTTTTTTTACTCTTTGTGTTGTTTTGGAGATTTTTTCCTTTTGGTTTACTGTCGTCGAGTAATAGGCTGTTCTTTTAGTTACAGCGATTAATGCCCTTTGTGGCTGTTATTAGATAGGTGCCTTTAATTAAAAAAAAAGCACTTGCAAAGTGAGCAATAAAATCCAAATACCTAGCGATAAGTAGTGGAGTTTTGTGCTGAATGAACGAAAAGCAAGCTCAATTTTTTTTGTTTATTTTGTAGAGAGTGAGGAAGGTTGCTTCCACACCTTTAATCAGTAAAAATAACTTTTCACATTTTAAAATGCTGCGCTAAGCTCTCGACAAAAGTGGATATTTTCTTTTTCTTCTGCGTTTCAGTAAACCGCTTTGAAAAGAAGCTAATGGCGCTCATTGTTTTCGCCAAAGCTGTTAATGAGAGTCCTCATCTCCATTAGACTTGCATCCGTTAGTATCCTGTTGAAAGTGTCGGCTAATGGAGCGTGTAATTCGAGTTCCTGTCTTAATCTCTAACGATTTAAAATTTTAGAAACATTGCACTGTTGCCTCGCAACACAATAAACATTCACCCCCTTGAACATGATGGCCGTGCAGATGCCGATCTTTCAGGATTAATTTTGTTGCTAGACGGTGGACGCGTTTTAATAATACAAAGTCCTGTTGAAGGGATGGAGACCATAATTGTACCGCATACTACAAATAAGATCTTACAAGTGCTCTATATAATGAAATAATTATATTACTTGATTTAATTCAAATTGTCCATCTATGTTTCTTAGAATCATATTGGTCTTTTCTAAGGCTAAATCCATTGTTTCGAAAATTTTAGATCATAGTAGATTAAGAAACCTAAATAATTATCCTTAAACGTTACTGGGCGTGTTTTCGGCCACTATGAAAGCGTTGTAGAAAAATCTTGAATCACCTCAACTCTGTCAAGAAAAGGAAAGATGCCTCGTTGGTAAAATAATGCCTAAGGAATTCAAACATATCCACCCGCAATTGGCAGGTGGATATGCTCAGTTCTCTTTCTGGATTTAAATACCTCTTCTCAGGTAGTGACAGTGAAAATACACCTGGATAGTAGGGAAATATTCTTTTAGTTTATGATCCACGTTAATGACCTCAATATGGCTTACTTCCGACGCGCCAGAGCACGTTTGTAGACACCCTTTCTTTTCCTTAAGTAGACACCCCATCTGGGTTATACATTCAGTATCCATCCAAAGGGACAGTACCTGACAGAACTGGTCGAGAGCTGGAGATTCGTACCCTTAATGTGGATGAATAGCTTATTATTGTCCGATAACTGCCTCATTTTCTTGTTTTGGTCTACCCCTGACTCTTCAGAAATTTGCGTAAGGAATGGTCGACAACCTTCATGGTAGTGGTCTCTTTCAAATGAAGATATCCTTGGCCTAGCCGCTGCTGCCAGATAAAAATTATCAGGGGTGCTTGGACCGAGCGCCATGACCTGCATTTAAAAAAAGGACTGATTTGTCTATATAAGTCGTTGAGTTATCTCACGCACCCTCAACGCCGTGGCGCCGACTACCATTCCTAAAACATCTAACCGTTTTGCACGCGGTCTGATTCCTTGGTAGTCGGCTCAGTGTGAGACGACGTTCAGAGAAAAGCGATATACCCATTGATATGGGCTACAAGCGCTTCTCAAATGATTACACAGTAGGTTAATTTGGTCCAACCAGCCAGATTACAGGTTGTCTCAAGGCACGTCCGCCGCTCTTCCTGGCAGATATACATGTCTTCGCTTAACGGGAAAACTCCTTTTGCAAAGGTGTGTCATCGCGTTAAAAAGAAATTGGGGCAAGTTCTCGCAGTCCCAGGACTTTTAGCACTTTAGTTTAGAACAAAACAATTATATTAGGTAGATAAGGTAGATGTAATTTACTTTATTTGATCAAATTCTTTGAGAAGTTTTCTCATAAAACGATTAGTATATACATATAAATTAAAAAACATGCAATATGCGGGAGAGTTTTGAATATAATGGCTGAATGGCTGAAAGCCAAGATTTTTAAAAACTTTATCAACCCATCTGGCGACTGCCTACCTGGGCAAAATTGCGGTGAACGTAAGAAAATCATGAATTAATTCGAGGTCCAATACGTTTTATACATAATATAAATGGTCTTGTGTAAGAAGGTACTAGCAGTCTCAATTTTTGCTGGACTAAAAAGTGGCAGCTCTAGTGATCGAAGTTGAGGGCAAATTTAAAGAACAGAGTGATTTAAATAAGTTATGAACTTGATCACAGGTGGCATGTCTTTTAACCATCAAAATTCTTAGTTATTTATAACATGGGAAGAGATAGCAGGGAATTTAGCTAAGAAATAGAAGGGCATTAGCGGTATTTATTAGAGGATGAGAAGGAATTATAAGTAGTGATATATACAGTTGCTAAGCAGTGTATTGAGGAGAAAAGAGAGCTCAACATAGCCGAAAAAATTGAGTCTAAGACCCTGCTCAAAGATGTGGGACGGAATGGTGTCACCCACACTGGAAACACACTCAAGACCATCGGGGTTTGGCGGAACTTGGTCTTCATGATTTGTGAAACCTCAAATAGATTATAGGCAAGCCACCTGTTGTTTACTGTGTTGTGCTACTGGTCTTGGCAGAAGTTCTTTTTATCTGACGAGAACCAGATCGTACTCGTCTCAACAGGAAGCTCCAGCATGTTCAGGAGCTTCTTTGCCTTCCTTAATCGGCTTTCCTTGGTCCTGTCTGACAGAATTTGTTTCATGTTCCTCTTGTAGGAGAGGTAGCGAAGGCCCTCATTCAAGGCCATATTCTTGGTGGCGACTCCGCCAAAGCTCGTACATATTCCCTCGATCGGGTCTTCCATCAACTTGTACTGCAGTTAGTGGATTACTTCCGGCGTAAAGATGCCGTCAGAACGCTTGTTTTGTTATTTTCTGTTGGCCATGGCTTCGTAGCCTCTTTTGAATGTCACCTAGTTAAGTCTTACAACTTTACAATGTTAGAGACTTGAGCACCCTTCATGATCTCTGCATTTTGATACTCATGAGAATCATCTTGATGCAGGTAACTCTTTGCCAGCATTCAGATGGCTTCCAGTCTTCCAAGTTAGCTAACTTTTTATAAATTAAAATTATACTCTGTTTTCTATCTGTTGTCGGTTGATGTTAGATCCCAACCTTTTCCAAATTCCTCAGCCCGAGAGTGAGAGGCCTATGAACGGATAAGTCCGCTATGAGCGTGGGTGTAATTATAAATACAAATCAGATTGCAATTTAGGTTGGCCAATGCTTAGTTATCTTGGAAAGTTCTGAGCTAATAGAAACAGAGTATAAAATATACTTTACTACTATAGCGTACGAGAAGTGCAGGCGGGCGGATTAAAAGCTTCGTTTAAATTAGTCTTTTTTGAGACTCAGGATGGCCGAGTGGATTCGCCACTGGCTAACAGTAGTCCAGCGACGCGGAAAGCTGTTCGCAACTCACCTACGCTATTATTGTTTCTTTGCCCTTTTCCTACTCCTCTCTGTTACAATGGTGCCCAGACCCGGGAGGGGGAGCGTTAGCCCTTGGATAACATTTCCAAACGGGCTCTCTTCATTTCTTCAAAATACGCTCCGCTTCTAGGAGGGGGGTTGTATAGCGTACAAGGAGTGCAGGCGAGCGGCTTAAAAGCTTTGTTTGAATGACTCTTTTTGAGACTCAGGATAGCCGAGTGGATTCGTCGCTGGCTAACAGTGGTCCAGCGACGCGGGAAGCTGTTCACAACACCGCCTACGCTATTATTTTTTCTTTGCCCCTTTTCCTACTCCTCTCTATCTACATTACTATCTACACGCTCCTGCCTCGTCTATTTAAGAAGCAGTAGCTCATCGCAGATCGTCAGGCACAATTTTTTCAACAATAGAGAAGGTTGAGCACCACGCAGTGATCAAATTTTTGACCAAGGAAGGCAAGAATGAAAAAGAGATCCATGAATGCATGGTTGCAGTGTACACCGACACTGCCCCTCCTATGCAACCATTGCTCGCTGGAATAGGGAGTTCTGCCATGGTCGCGAGTCTCTTGAAGATGACTCCCGTCCAGGACGCCCGTCAGACGTGACCAACGAGGACGATGTGGCCCGTTTGGAGGGAATGATCTTTGAAAATCGACAGGTGAAGGTCGAAAAAATCGAGCGAGAACTTGGAATATCACATGGAAGTGCTATCAACATCATCCACGACAATTTATCCATGACCAAGGTCTCTGCCTGTTGAGTCCCTAGAAACCTCATGCCCCAAGATCGACTTCGACGTCGTCAAAGTCCACAAGGCAAGAGTTGCACAAGTTGCCCTGCGCGAGTGCGGATTCGAGGAGCTAAACCATCCCCCCTACAGTCCAGATCTGGCCTCTAGCGACTACTTTTTATTCCGCCAGCTCAAGGCTGCATTGCGTGGACGCCGGGTTGGAGACGATGAAGATGTCCATCTCGCCGTCCAGGAGTGGATTGAACAGCAGTCGGGAGATTTCTGGTTGTCTGGAATTCGAAGCCTCAGGGACAAGTGGCGCAAGTGCATTGAAGTCGAGGGTAGTTATATTGAAAAATAATAAAACACTTTTCCTCATATCTTGTTTCCTTATATCCGAATTGCAAAACGTATTGACCGCCCATCGTATGCATATATTTATTATCTTACCTGTCTTGGCCTGATTTGAGTTCGGATGTAGCATGTGGCAACAATGCATTGTTTTTCCTCTTCTCTCCCAATCTCCCACTAAGCAGGCTACCCTAAGCAGTCGTTCTTACTGACTGCCACAACTCCTTTTGAACGCACAAACGTACACATAACAAAAGTTTTTATAACTAAAAAAATTGTTTAAAAAGTTCACAGAGTATTGAACGAAAATATAATAGTCTTTACATTAATAATAAAAAAATAATAACTGAATTATACTTTTTAGTTTTTCTAGAGATAAAATATAAAATTTAGTATGTATGTATGTACGGATATACACAAATATAAACAAACTGCTAATACATGCTTTCCTTTCACATCTCTTGGGTCGTATGGTATTGAGAAAAGCAGGGCTCCATGCACAGTTGCACTTGACAATGCTTGCACCATAATGTGCGCTTTCTAATATTTTTTTAGCAAAAACCTAACATTACCTTTGAGCCGATTTCCGTTCGCCCACAGCTGGCGTTGAAGCGATATAATGTTTATCTTGAGAACTTATCCCTTGTAGTCTATCAAAGGAATTTACCGAAGGTCGAGTACACAGTTGGTTTGAAGTACTAGTAACTTAGTAATGTCTGCCAAGTAATTGTATTATTACTTTCATTGAAAATTCTTTGAAAGAAAGCCTTGTTTTGTGTACAATTTAAATTCATCAAATGCATGTTATATGAATTGAGTATGACAACATCGACATGACGGTGAAAAAGCTTTTTGTACCATTTGATGGATTTTCTAAGACATTCGAAAGAACTGATCATCATATCTGATATGTCAATTAAGCCTATATATATATATTACAATCCATTATTGCACCCAGTTTTTTTTATTTTTTCTCCGGTTCTATGATTTTTTCCCCACAGGGTACTAACTTGCCTTCGTGTATGGAGGTAGTAATCGAAACTTCACGCTTATCAACCCATCGAATAGCCTAACATTTCAATTTTGGGGGGAGTTTAATGCTACCTTTAGTTACGACCTTGTCTAAGGTGGGCATATTTTTGCAGTTCCCTTTTACTATTCCACAGAGCCTCGTATTCTAATCAAGAGGGAAATAGCAATTATCTGCATATAAAATATGCCCTAATCTTAGATATAGTTCCATCAGTCATTTCACAATTGCCCCAGATATTTCTAGTGGATCATTATGGTCAATATCTGTGGTTTTACCTGTGTAAAGTATGATATCTAAAATTATCCCTGTCTCACAATCGCACAAAACAAAAAGCTGGAGGCTGAAGCAATGTTTTTTTGAATGGATTTATTGTTCGAATGACAGAAAACCGTGGAATTAAACGAGGGATTCGTCTATCAGTAGTTTTTAAAAGGTGACAAATGATCTTTGGAATTTGCCTTTCAATGAATGAAAGAAGCGTCCTACTTTCCACATTGTCCATCTTATTCCTCCAACCGAATTGTTAGCAAAGTGAAGAAACCTTAAGATTAGCTGATATCAATTCCTTGACATATATTTCCTAAAAATAGCAGTTTCAATAAAGGCATTAGTTGACCAGTAGTCAGCTAATTTATGCAATAAAAACGTAAAGCTCGCTTACGGATAAATTTTTATATCTATGTGTGGTGGATGAAGGAGAGAAGAGAGTTTCTGAACTTTGTTCATAATAGAGATTTGTTTCCATGCATATATCTGATAGTATTTCATAATTAAAAAATGCTTCAAAATAAGCAAAAGGCTTACTTTCCGAGTTTAAAGCCATGTGCGCTTGGATTCTTGAGGAACCATCCTGAAATATGATGTTTGTGGGGGAGGAATGGAGGCAGCGTTGCCACGTTTCATCAATTTGATTATTTTCAGCAATAATTGGCTCTAATTCGTCATCAGAAGAGTCTGAACTATTATAATCACTGTCCATTAGTTCCAAATCAGAACCAAGTACATAGTACATATCTAATATTTTAGAAGTGTTAGCCATTTTATAATTAATAAGATAAACTAATAACACAACTTAAAAATACGTGTGATGGCTACAACGCTCTTAGAAAAAATAAAGTAAAAGCCAAATACTGAATAAATATTTCAAAAGAGAAAGAAAATGCACCATTACCTGAACACAAAGACGCTCATAGGCCTAAAACTATCAAGCCTCAATTGAGGCGATTGATACTTTCGCGCTCAGCCTCTTTTAGTGCTCTTGGGATCGCAATAGGTTAAAGCGGGAGGGGGAGCTTGCACAAAAGAGTTGCGCGTTGTGGTTACTTCAAAGATTTGGTCCAAGGGAGTAATCCTGCCTTGTTAGAGACGACGTCGAGTTCACAAAAAGCCTATTGACAAACGACTGTTAAACGAGATGAACTCAGATCTTGCCTTTGGGTTTAGAATACCGAATCGAGAATTTGACGCGTCGCGCTCGGGTAATGGGCACCAACGAGTCCGGGGATGTCTCTTGCGAGTTTTAGGAGAATACACGGAACTTGACGGGTTCGGCAAGAGTTCGCGCAGAACTAACGGGGACGGCACGATGGCAAATACTCGTGGATACTCGGGACACAGGCGGTTACTGAAGGTTACTGGCGGTTACTGCTGTCCAAGTCTGGCGTCGGACGTTTTATAGGGGTGAGACGGAGAGGCTTTTCCGAACGCCTGAATGGGGAAAGTTCCAGTTGACAGACGTTTTGCCAGGCAAGGTGGACTTTGCCCAATTTACGCTATCACAGGATAATCTCCGGTGGGACCCTTTCTGCTATTAAGCACATCTCAGGCTTGCGCAAAGTCAGGCCTCCAGCCCATCACGGCTTCGCGATTTTGCGCCTCCGTTAGCGTTGATTAAAAACGGTCAACCAGGTGTGTCGTCTTTCTCTCTCTCTTTCTCTTTCTCTCTCTCTCTCTCTCTCTCTCTCTCTCTCTCTCTCTCTCCTTGAAAGACGCTACCACGCGCGTCTTTTCTTTCTCTCTCTCTCCAGCTTGTCCCGCTGCGTGGCACCACCACTAAGCAAGGCATCTTCGACGCCGTGTTTCAGTGTGTGGGGCAGCACTCCCTGGACCTCTCCCGTCTTGTGTGAGTGACGACCGATGGTGCCCCGGAGATGATTGAGGAGAAGAAGGGCGCCGCTTCGCTGCTAGTGTGCCACTGTGAGGACGCCGGACACACTCAGCCAATCCACATGGAGCACCGCATCATCTACCAAGAGTCCCTGTGTGCCTAGTCTACCAACCTCGTTGATGTTCTATATGTCTTTGTGAAGGTCGTCAAATCCATCCTTTCCTGCAGCCTTAACCAGCGCAAGTTCCAGGTACTGATGGATGAGGTGAACGTGCACTACAACAACCTGCTCTACTTCTGTGAGGTCCTCTGGCTGAGTCGTGGGGCCATGCTGTCCCATGTGTGTGCGACCTGCTGCAAGAGATCGCCACCTTCCTCAGTCAGAAGGACTTTCTCCACACTGATTACTTCTCCAACCCGCTATGGCTCGCTCGCCTGGCCCTGCTCACGGATATCGCTACGCACCTGAACGCCCTCAACGTGAAACTGCAAGGCCAAGACATTCTCGTGAAAGACATGCACGCGCACATCCCCGCCTTCGAGGTTAAGCTGCGCTTGTGGGAGACTCAGTTGACTATTGGTCTGTCTACGTAATTTTCTCGCCTTCTGATTGTGACCCTGACGACGTGGACCTGGACAATTGCGTTAGTGTCGTTGCTTCTTTGCGGGAGGAATTTGCCTCCCGTTTCGCAAGAAGTAGGCCGCTCGCTGCAGACTTCAAGCTTTTCACTGCTCCCTTTGCCTTTCCCGTGGACGACGCCCCTGCACCCACTGCAGATGAAGTTGGTGGAGCTGCAGTACAATGATGAACTGAAGGCGAAGTTCCGCACCTCTTCTCCACTGTCCTTCTTCCGCGACCTCGTCCTACCTTCTAGCAATTTTTCAAAATACATTGCGCATGTTCAACGCATCGTGGCCATGTTTGGCAGCTCTTCTCTAAAATGAAGTACACGAAGTCTCAACTTCGCTCCCCACTCACGGATCGCCACATCAATGACATTCTTCTGTTGTCTACCTCATCCCTCGAGCCGGACATTGAAACAATTTTGCATGGCAAGCAACACCAGCCGTCTCACTGATTTGATTTGTATGTTTTTCAATAAAATTCTTATATAATGTATTCTAGTGCATATATATAAGATCACTTTGGAGATTTCGTTTGTCACTCCGGCCCGCGGCCTGCTCCTAAAAGTCTCAGCTGGCCCTCACTCTGAAAAGGTTGCCCGCTTCTGCTTTATATATATATATATATATATATATATATATATATATATATATATATATATATATATATATATATATATATATATATATGAAATTAAAAACTCACAAAGTATCACGTGAGGGTAGCAAAGGAATACAATGTCCCGCAGGAAAAAAATGAAAAGGTGTTTCCAAGTACTTTCGAACTTTATTAGGTTTCTTATCAAGGATAACTACAAGAAATAATATTATATTAGAGGTATATATACGAAAGAAAAGTATGAAAGACCGCCTCAAAAACAAGAAATCACCAATGAGGAAGACGGAAGGGGGAAGGTAAAAAAACACATTAAGAATTACAAGAAGCAGGTAGTAAGGTCAAACTAAGCCGAAGGAAAGGGCAACAGATTCAAAAACATGGAGATAGCCTTACGAGGGAGATTATAAGACACAATGAGCAAAAGGGAGTGTTATTCATCATATATATATATATATATATATATATGAAAACGAAAATAGCATAGATATAAAATAAGATTTTCCTTTGATTGACACAAATTGAAACAGAATGTCTTATTGATATTCTGTTTAATTTGGTTGTCAGGCCAGCAAGAGCATTCCAAAAGCCACTTCCAAAATAGACGTCTTAACAGTCACAGATCTAGAGCCGCACACTCACCCTGCACTTACATGCATTAATCACACTATTCAACTGGGAGGCATACATCTCATGCTAATTTGATATGATTGTCTTAATGTATTTGTAGGAAGACAGGGGAAATAAAAAAGTATATATATATATATATATATATATATATATATATATATATATATATATATATATATATATATATATATATATACACCGACGGTCTCATAAAAATGACATCATTTGAGATGTCCATATCGGAGTAACTGCATGTTTAAGAGAAATGAAACTTAATACGCTTAATAGTGAACACATCAAGCTTTATTCTACTATTTGCCAACAAAAAAACTGTTATATGGTAATTTTATATTTAATTTACTACAATTGTTTAATGTGTGCGCCGCTTGTGACGCGGCACACATAAAGTCGGTAGTCGAGTTCCTGCCACACTCGCTGCAGCCTGTAGTTTGTAACAGTTTCAGAGCCTCAGTGATATTTTCCTTGAGTTTCTCTACATATATGGAAGTTGGGGAAATATAGACCACTCCTTTTACATAACACCGCAGAAAGAATTCGCACGGTGTCAAGTTAGGTGAACTTCAGGGCCATTTCAATTGCACGTTTTCTCCATCCCAGCATGTCCGATCAATCTTCCTGCTAGATTCTCGTTGAAAAATGACTTGGTTATCTTAATTTGCCTCAAGTTTATCAAGTAACCAGTTCTGAAGCCTCTGCGGATATTCGTCACCGGTCACGTTTCCTCCGAGAATAAAATTATCCATGCACATGTTTTTTTGAGTTAGCGAGAACACACTCACTTTTAGTGACATTTTTTCGTGTTCATTTGTGGCATGTGTATTTTCTTCGCTCCATATGCGAACATTTAGCTTGTTCTCTTTGCCATTTGTATGAAATGTTTTCATTGTCGTCCTCTTCAAGTTTCTCTTGCATATCTTAACAGAAAGTTTTACGCTTTTGCTTCTAATCATGCTTTAAAGCCTGCACAAGCGAAAGCTTGTAGGGGGTGAGACGCAATAGTTTTTTTATGATACGTCAATCATTTGACTTGGGGATCCAAGTTTCCAAGCTTGCTCCTCGTACAGATTTCTTTAGACCCCGACTAAACGTTTACCGATGTTGGTTCACCATGTCTTCTTAAACTGCTGGCCGTCGACACAAACAGCCTTCTTGAAAGTTCTTATTCGACATCCAAATTTGCTTCCTCGTTGCCCCTTGGTTATGAAATTTTCTAACGAATCCATGTTGTGCATTCACACTTGACTGAGTTTGACTCTACTTTAATACACAAAGCGCCTTTTCTGTTGCAGGAAACGGCATGACTAATTCTGAAAGGAGCAATATATGTACATAAAATTATACTTTATAAATGAATTGAATTCTAAATACTCCTAAAATTTAAGACAATTTGGACGACAATTGTTCACGTTATTAGGTGATGAATATTGATGTCAAATTATATATATATATATATATATATATATATATATATATATATATATATGTGATAGAACGGGTTGAAGCTGCGTTAATTTCAACTCCTATCACATATTATTCAAAACCACGATGCCCCCACGTGCATCTTCGCTTCGAAGCTTGGCGCCTTATCACAGCCACCGGATGTCAATGTTTAAACAAGGAGGATATTGTCCCCCCGTTTGCCCCCATACGCCGACCTCGCCAGATTGAGTTAGGCTTATGGGCAGATAAGGCATTGTTCCCAGCCTCGGCTGTGCATTCCCTTCGAAGCTCTCACTCCATTGTCCCTCCACGCCAAGGGAGTGTCTCGACTATTTAGATGGAAACTTTACCACTAAGATCAGATTGGAGATCCAGATTTTCGTCGCGAAACATCACCACGACCCTCTCTCCCTTTGTGCGCCAAGGAAACTCAACCTCGAGATTCACCATCACTTGTCCAGAAGGAGGACAATATCCCTTGTGTGCCAAAGGTTCGAGCCTTTCGTGACGCCAAGTTCTCAAGGCTTCCCCCTCGTTGTTCAGCTAGAGAACGTCGTTAGAACAGCCATTGTTCTTTTGAGCCCTTCGCTAAGAAACGGTTCTCACCCTTCCCTCTTGTTGTTCAGATAGAGAACAACGTTAGAACAGCCATTGTTATTTTGAGCCCTTCGCTAAGAAACGGTTCTCACCCTTCCCCCTTATTGTTCAGGAAGAGAACAACGTTATAACAGCCATTGTTCTTTTGAGCCCTTCGCCAAGAAACGGTTCTCACCCTTCTCCCGTTGTTCAGAGGAAAACAACATTAAAACAGACATTGTTCTTGAGCCCGTAGACAAGAGACGGTTCTCACCCCCCCTATTGTTCAGGAAGAGAACAACATTAGATCAGCCATTGTTCTTTTGAGCCCTTCGCCAAGAAACGGTTCTCACCCTTCCCCCGTTGTTCAGAGGAGAACAAAATTAGAACAGCCATTGTTCTTGAGCCCGCAGACAAGAGACGGTTTTCACCCCCCCTATTGTTCAGAAGAGAACAACGTAGAACAGCCATTGTTCTTCAAGCCGTTCGTCGAGAAACGGTTCTCATTCTCAAGACGCCAGTTCAGGATCCTTTTATTCCTCCCCCTTCGGTTGGAACTCGCCAGCGGACCGAAAATTCCTTCACGTCGCATTCCACTGCACCACTCGTATAAAGTTACGTAAGCCAAACGTCACCTTTGAGTACTTAACTCTTTTGTCAATTCTATCCTGTTCTTTAAATGGTTTAGCTAACCATCCCATCTCTTTAACTCTATATTTGTTTTACCTTTTTAAATCCGTTAATCCTTGGATTAGCCCGAGCCCCCACGACCCTTTCCGTTCTCTGTTTATGTCAATATTTTCCGTCTTGTGTTTGTTGATAGTTATTATTAATAAAACTCTATTTTATTAATGATAGCAATATTATTATCCTTGAGCTCAGTTCCATTTCTTAAGCATATCGAAGATACATAATATCGGCCCACCAGACATTAACGCACTCTAAAGATAATTAAAGAAGTTCCCTCAACGAATAGTGATATATGGTATATCGTCGGGAGTCTATTCTACGACAATATATATATATATATATATATATATATATATATATATATATATATATATATATATATATATATATATGTATATATATATATATATATATATATATATATATATATATATATATATATATATATATATATATAACACTCCCAAAATATCAGAACGCCTGTATTTCAATCACAACATCTTCAATAGCTTTTGCAAGAGAAAATATAAGGGTTTCAAATTCGGTGTATGATACCTGGAAATTTGAATGAATTAAATTAAAGTTATCAGGAAATAAACAATTCACTTGAACAATTAAAATGTCCAAAATGATCTGAATGACAGAGGAACAAAATTGTAGTAGATTATATCTATTAAATTATCAGTGGAAAATATTTTCTGTAAGTTAATATTAATTAGTTTTGACATCTTCTACAACAGGAACAAACTAACTGTTGCTACCCTTGCGCACTAATCTCCATTGAGCATTTCTATATTGGCTAGGTCTAGATGAGAAGAGGAAATTTCCAATGGACCAGTGACTAGGCTACCAGATACATACGGGCACCAAATTCACACACCTCTTGATTCCTCTGGTAGTTATTTTGGTTTAATGTCGGTAAAGAAATAATTTGATGGCATGAATGAGCTTTGACTTCTAGCTAGGTGTATGCCTCCAGATCTTTTGAATTTAATACCTCTTATTAGAGTTTCACCTAAAGCTCCATCAGTTCCATGAAATCTTCTCTTGTTTACTCATCATCTTTAAGTATTTTTGTAGTAAAAGAAATGAACTAAGTGACATTTGCATTTTCCAACTGCCCATGAGGGGGTGAAATAGGTAAAAGATGAAGGAATTTCCAGCTTTTTTTAAATCTTTTAAACAACAAGATTTCTGATCCTCTAGATATGAAGCCATGCAAGATACAACAACTCCCAAGTTTATTTCGAGAACCATACATTCCCCACCATGTTTATCCGTATTTGACAGTGTTGTATCAAAGATATATCATGGCATTCGCCAATTTATGAAGATTGAAATTTCGTAAATTAGAATCGACTGCATTAGCATGCGATTTAATCGATACCATCGATTTCTTATATGCTTTCGCCGGATACAATGATTGATATTATATCTACCATTTACATATTTACCAGTCAAATACGCATAATTTTTCCACCCCAGGGAACAACAAGCACCTAATTGACCATGGATTCTTTAATTTTCTTCTGTTGCTGCTTCTAGGTTGTGCGACTTTCTGGCGACATTTTAATCTAATATGAGCTACAAAAAGATTTATGAATAACTAAATATCCATAAATTTACACTGGTTAGTAATCAGAACGTTTAAGAACTTTGGGACGACTTCAAATTTCCCTCGTTCGAGTCGTCCTCAGAAAAATTAACTCCTCATGGTTCAGCAGAACATTAGATTTGTCATAAATAACCCATGAAAATTACCCCGTGTACATTAACACATGTATAAGTTGAATGTATTCGCCTGGGAGAGCTGCGTGAGTGGTAGTTGTCCTAGTACCATGACAAGCACGGTCGCTACTGCCTTTTCCGTGTCCTGAGAGGGAACTCCTTCACAGCGGACTATGGTGTGATTGAAGTTTTGGAAGATGTGGGGTTCTTCCATATATTTAATTATTTAAAGGGTTGACTGCATGCTCAGGCCCTTGAGGGAGTCGGCGTTCCTACGACATCCGAGCATACGATAGTTCTTTTTTTTTTGCTCTTTATAGTTTGGTATCTTTGGTTTATTAGCTTTAATTGTTTATCATTTTGTTTATTTTATTGAAAATAATCTAAAGATAGACTACTTTTTTATTTCATTGGCTTTGCCTCAGCTGGCAAACGTCAAATGATGTGGTAATATTAAAAAAAAGGAAATTTGGATTAAGCAATAGATGTTGTGGCAATTTAGATGGGATATGGATAAATGTAAATTCTGCGCGCACTCTTGAAGGGTACCGAGGACAGAAGGAGACAAAGTGGGTGTTCGAAATAAGCAACATAGAGCTAATTTTAGCTTTCAGAGTGATTTAGAGTTTTTAAAAACCCTCTTGTAAACCACCCCCCTCTTCCAATGAGTAAACCTTCCTTTGTTTAAGTTTAGTGACTTTTCGAATCGAAAGAGGTCGTACACAAAATAAAAAAAGTGCTCTGGAAGATAATTGCAACCCAAGATGTAATCAATCCTGCGTATTAATTTATACGAAATATTTAATAAACTCTGGCTATCAATTGCTACCAAAGATTTTACCACCCATGTGTCTCTTGCTGATACAGGAAGACTTTTTAAATAATGGTTATAGTTAAAGAAATTGATTCAAATTTAGAAACAGTATAGGAACATACATATTGGTTTTTTTTCTAAATAAATATAATTACTTTTATAAAAGTCAAGTTTAGTTCTATGTAAACTAATTGATTTCCAATATTATGAATCAAGAATTAAAGATTGTAGATAGCTATGTTATATTTTTTTATTTCATTAAAAGCCCAATGTAATTATATATAATTTTTAATTTTTTCTATGAGATACCATCTTATTTGACTCATTTTAGTGCAAAAACTATTTTGTAAATATTTCAGATTAAAAAATTTATATTTAGAGGTGGAGCCAAGTACTTGAATATTGCTGATTTTTGTGGCACCTACTTTGAATACCTTTTTACAGGTTCTGGCAGTGTAGCTGCACCTGGATAAGATGTATACTTTAATTTCAGCGTACAGTCTACCCTCGGCCGATTTCAACGCTGGAAACTTCCACCGCGTCTCTTTTCCCTACTCGGATATTGAACGGTAGCCCCCCCCCCCTCTCAGGGGGTGGGGTAGTACTCGAACAATCCCATTGGTCAGGTTCTTGCAGACCTGATTGAAGAGCTTGATGTATCTCTCGAAACAGTGGTGCCTCTGATTCTGCCAAATATGTCACCTTCAATGATACTTGCTTTGACTATTTGTCGCAACACCTCTGCTCCCAAAGATTATACAGGACCAAGAGAATTGAGCACGAGCTCTTTGGAACACAGTTCTTGGCAAGCTTGAACCATGCCATTATACACAGAGTGGCTCCAAGTCAGTAGAAGGGATCGGCTTCCACGCCGTATCCCCTCTTTGGTCTTTATGAAGTAAGCTTGGTTCAATTAAGCGCTGAGTTTATCTTGACTGTCGAGCTGGTTGCAATTCTTCGCTTGGTAAGAGCGATAACTTGTCGTGCCAGGTTCCGAGACCGGTTTGTCTTCTTTAGCGACTTACAAACTGCCTAGAGAGCTCTCGGGGCATTGAAAACTCTCAACTCTCTAATTCGTGGTATTCTTGACGCGACAGTTGCCGCGGGCATGGTGGGTATCGAGGTTAAATTCTGCTGGGTTCCTAGACTTCTATGGATTGCAAAGAATGGTCGTGCCGATAAAAGAATCGAGGATTCCAAGAAAACTAGGACAGAAAATCAGCCTTTCACTCTTTTAACCCTGCAAACTGACTGGCAAAGAAAATGGGAGACGGTTAATGGAAAGTTAAAGTCTCGCGTCATTCCATCGCGACGGTTCCAATAGATTTATGCCGCAGGCCTGTACATCTTCAGGTCACCTCTTTTGTCTTCGAATTGGGCATGCACGTAGGACGTATAGACATTTAATGGAGCGCTCCCATGTACCCACCGACGTAAGCGTGGTCCCCAACACTGTACGGCTCATGCTTATCGATTGTTCCAGTCTGGAGGCTTTTCCTGCACGCTACCTGTACAGGTAGCGGGAAGAGCGGCGTCGATACCGCTTGCCACTAGTAATCGCGACAGATTCAGGCACACAGAACTGCGGAAACTTAGACATTCTGGAAAAGGGCTTTCCTCATCTACTTTATGAGTTCCATTTGGTTTTGTGTGTAGGGAACATGCTCAAGCGTCTACGAAGAATGGCTTCCTCCGACCTTGGAACATGCCACATTCTGTTTTATTTGGTCTTGGTTTCGTTTTGCTATTTTGTTTTATTTTCTTTCTTGTTTGTTTTATATTGGTTTTCGTGTCTTTAAAATAGCCTAGTAATAGACTAAAGTGATTATAGTAACTTATGCCCAAGAAGGCAGTTGCTGAGTGGTCCTTTATATATATTTAAAATTACATCATAGTTCAATTTTGTTAGCCCCAAGTGTCTTTGGGTCGTCTGCTACGATGAATGGAGCGCGCCTATTACTTGTCCTAATGTTACCTCTGCCTTCCTATTACGCTGTCTATTTCTTCTAAAATGTACCTAATGGTAGAGCTGCGTCCTATGACTATAGGAGTTAAGATCATCTATTATTTCATGCTCAAACTCGATGCTCTATTCATCAGATTCTTATTCGCTAATACGGGAAATACTTTTCCAGTATAATCTTAAGATGGTTTTGATGTTTTCTTCCTTTGTTATTTCCATTTTCTTTTTACTAGTTGGAGTTCATTTTATTTTTCTATTTTTTTCAGAATTCTTTGGGTGAGGGATCTTGATAAAGATCCTAAATTGCTTCGTCCCAGTGAGAGAAAAAGTTGCTTGTAGCGAGAGTAGTGGGAAAGATGGTGGTGGTAGGTCATCCCTTCCGAGTTGTAACAAATATTTCTCTCTACTTATGAATCTAAGTTCTAGATTCGAGTTTGCTTGAGGGTGTTCACCAAATAAGCTCGTATTTGGATTTATCAACGATTTGATAAAAATAACTTTATTTTGAATTTGACATTTATCATGATGAATGCCAGGAGTGAGAGAGTATAAATCCCATTATCGGTGGAAAGAGTAAATGTGAATGCACATGAAGAGACTTGTGAATCCTATCTACCGAGGACTGCTTGTATGAGTGAGTTAAAAGTCCTTCTTCGGTGGATGGAGCACAACGTGAAGACGTATGGAAGAGACTTGTGCTTCCTAAAGTGATGTAACTGACTGTGTGACTGTGTCAGACTGTATTAATATACTATAGTGTCCGATTATTTATGTGAGAATAAAGAGGGCGTTTCTTGGGGAGGAGCTTTGTCTGAATTGAATGTTCGCTGATTTGTATTCGATGGAGAGAAAGAGAGAAATAGAGAGAGAGAGAGAGAGAGAGAGAGAGAGAGAGAGAGAGAGAGAGAGAGAGAGCAGAGCATAAATTCTTAAAACAATTTTTGGGAGTAAAGATAAATGTAGCGAAAAGGATTGATAATAAATTTGTGAGAAAGTTTGGAAAAAATGTTTATGAGGTTCATGCTTAACCTTTGGGAGATAAAATAATAAGATAGCCGTATCCTATGAGCTAGACTGAATTGAAAGAACGATGTTTTATCAAAAGAAAATTAGGCCTATTTAGTGGTCGGTCGCAATATTTGAATCTGGGAAAATACCATATACGAGACTCTGTGTATTTTTGTGTAAATGGATTGCTATAATTATATATCAGCTGATTGGTAAAGGTATAGTTGAGACTCACCATGAAATAATGAATTAACTCGGAGGCAGTCATAAAAGTGGACTACATTTTTTCAGGAAAATACAAAAAATAAAGAGGAAAACTTAAAAAATAGTTACGGATGGTAATACAATAAAAGAAATATATTATGAGTGGCGGTCAATAAGTTTTGCAATTCGGATATAAGGAAACAAGATATGAGGAAAAGTGTTTTACATATTATTTTTCAATATAACTACCCTCGACTTCAATGCACTTGCGCCACTTGTCCCTGAGGCTTTGAATTCCCGAAAACCAGAAATCTCTCGACTGCTGTTAAATCCACTCCTGGACGGCGAGCTGGACATCTTCATCGTCCCCAAACTGGCGTCCACTCAGTGCAGCCATGAGCTGGCAGAATAAAAAGTAGTCGCTAGAAGCCAGATCTGGACTTTAGGAGGGATGGTTAAGCTCCTTGAATCCGCAATCGCGCAGGGCAACTTGTGTAACTCTGGCCTTGTGAACAGGAGCATTGTCGTGGAGGAGCAAGACAACGCGTGTCAACTTGCCGCGCCGCTTCTGACAGGTGCACTTCTTCAACCCAGCCAGTTCCTCGGCGTAATATTGGCCTGTGATGGTCCTTCTACGAAGCGCATAGTCCACCATCAACACTCCATCAGAATCCCATAAGATAGTGGCCATGATCTTCCCGGCTGAGGGTTGGGTCCGGAACTTGATGGGGCTTGGAGAGCCCCTGTGCTTCCAGGCCATGCTTTTGAGCTTGGTCTCGGGATCCTAGTAATAGACCTACGTTTCATCACCTGTCACTATGCGTGACTCGAATCCCGCCGGGTCTTGGTTGTACAAGAGCAGCAGCTCCTTCGAACTTTGACGACGTTGAAGTCGATCATGGGGCGTGAGGTTTCTAGGGACCCAACGGGAAGAGACCTTGGCCAAATTGTCGTGGATGATGTTGATAACACTTCCATGTGATATTCCAAGTTCTCGCTTGATTTCTTCGACCTTCACCCTTTGATTTTCAAAGATTATCCTCTCCACACGGGCTACATTGTTCTCGTTGGTCACGTCTGACGGGCGTCATGGACGGGGGTCATCTTCAAGGGACTCACGACCATGGCGGAACTCCCTATTCCAGTGAGCAATGGTTGCATAGGAAGGGGCGGTGTCGGTGTGCACTGCAATCATGCGTTCATGTATCTCTTTTGCATTCTTGCCTTCCTTGGTCAAAAATTTTATCACTACGCGGTGCTCAACCTTCTCTATTGTTGAAAAATTTGTGACTGACGATCTGCGATCAGCTACTGCTTCTTAAATAGACGAGGCAGGAGCGTGCGGCTGCAGGTCCTGACTTCTCATAACTTTTCCTAACACTCCGACAAACAGCCATCCTATTTCCTCTTTTTTGCCCTACCGATTCGCAAAACTTATTGACCGCCCCTCGTATTTATGGCTGTTGAAGTGGTTGGAATTTCCTTGATGTTTTGCATTTTTGGGGTGTGATTTTTTACCAGTCTTTTTCCAATTTTGAGCCGAGATCTTTAACATTTGGGTTTCCGAGCAGTAAACCGTTCATAGAATATCTTTCATAGGTTTTCTATATGGTAGTCCAGTACATAAGGTCAATATTTTAAACATCAAATAATTACTTTCCCGCTTTTGTTATGTGGCACCGAGCATTGTCCTCCACTGAAACAAACTGACGTCCTATCAATATTCTGAGAGAAGAGGTTACATACCCCTGAACAGATCCTTTTATATAGAAAAGTTTACTTTGCCGTTTAAAAATACGATAGCACAGCCTTCCAAATTGAATTATATTTGCGTTTATCACTAAAAGACACTTTCCGACCTTGTTCTCAGCAGAGAAGGCTAGCCTCGCAGATTTATTCCTCTCACTTATAAATGGTTTCTTTGAAGAGGAGCATGCTATGAGTCCTATATCTCTTAAGCAACCTGGAGTGGTTTGCCGAGACACATTCATGTTAATTTTCTCAGTAACATGACTGAAAATACCGGCTTTTGTCGGAAGTCTTTTCTTCATCGACAATGGGTTGCATCATGCGATCTTCCTTGGCAGTTTTTCTTCGATTAAGGCCCGTTTTTTTCGTTGACTTGCAGGACAGATTATACTCCTAGGGCTCTAGTATGCGTAAAATCACTCATTTTTACGGATTGCCATACCTCGAAAAGTCTGTCAGTCATTCCTTCACTCTTCCAATGGGCAAAGTGTTTTCAGAAGATTTGTTGAATTTAATTCGACTCGCCATCCTGATAAAGGAGTAATATACTGAGTAAGAGTATTCAATAAACGGGGAAAATTGTTGCCATACATATTACGTGTGAACTGAAAGTGTTCGTTCTCTAGTTTTTGATGCATCCTTTCTTCCTTTACACATTACTTCCCTCATACAGTCATTTTATCAGATGTTCTATGAAATGAAATTTGGACAATGTCAGAGGCAAATTTCAAAGAATATACTAAACCAGTATTTTTGTTAAATGGTACTTTGATCGGTATTTTGAACGGTAATGTAATTTCCATACATTTTCAGTTCTATTCTCTATACCACTTTACAGATTTTTCCTTATAAACTTTCTATGAGAGGTTTCCTCATTTGTTAATGTTAAAATTATTATTTCTTTTTATTCGGATGCAACATAACAGTAGATCATCAATAAATTAATTGTTATCCTTAGGTCAATATGGCTTTTGGACGTTGGTAATTTAACTTTTTGCAAACTATGACTAATAACGATACTAGAGTCGGATAACGAGTATCCTATACCCTCATTAGACTTTCCCTAAGATGACTCGTCCACTGAGTTAGATTTAAGCCCCACCTTGGCTCACTCATAGATTCACAATTGTCCGCTCGAGTGAAGAAAAAATTAAATTCAACCTCCATCCTTCGACTAACCAATCCCCAAAAGAAGTTTGGAATCCAAACCGATGCCTGTGAGGAGGAATCAGGTGTGTAATGGTGCAAAAGAAAGACTATGATACCCCTTTTACCATATCTTATGCAACCATAAAACAGGTACCGCTAGCTGTAATTTGGGGGAAAAAGAAATTCAATTTCTATGTAAAAGATAATGAGTTTAACGTGGAATTCAAGCAGCGGCCTCTGGCATATTTGCGTAACAGCAAAAAACAGAACGGCAGACTCATGCGATGAAGTCTATTGTTCATCGAGTACCAATTTAACGTAAACTATATAAAAGGCTCCGATAAGTATAGAGCCGATAACTTGAGCCGAAACCCCACAGAGAGCTAATTAAACTCCCTTTTGTCTTAAGACCATTTTTTTGTGTAGATATTAATGTGTTAAGGTTTATTTGAGTACAGAATTTACTGCCTAGACACGAAGTAATAGTTAGTTTCTTTTTCTTGCTCTTTGTTGTAATCGAAGTTTTGTTTTAGCTATATTGAAGTGTGTAATGAGGACTACTTGGCCTTACGAGGCAAGGTTAAAGTCAGGCGTTCACCTGCCTATGTACGTGCGCGCGTGTGCGTACAATGTCAATAAGATTTAGTTTAGTAGGATGGTTGACCACGGTATTTTCCCAATAACAGTCGGACTTGGAATTGCATTCCAAGACATGTGGGGTTTTTTAGTCGTTTAGTTTTTGGGGGGCAATGAGTTCTCCCCCCAATTAACTTTTTTAGGAGGAAAGAAATGTGGGGAAATCAATATCACGAGGACAAACAGACGCTAGTTTGGTTACACAGCGTCAAGTTACGTTCCATATGGTTCGATACCTTACCACTCCCCTCCCCTTTTCCCGCTGTCCCCAAAATCCTCGAGATCGCTCACAAAAAAAAGGATTACCATCAGCAGATTATATAAACAAAGGAGGGTGGGATAGCCTTAAGAATAAAAATCTATAGACAGGGTCACTGTCCCCTCCTATTGTTTAGTTATATTTACGCTAAATAGACGAAATTTAACTTTCTCCAACGTAAACCAGAAGGGCTAAGGGTCACAACGTTGAAAAGTGATGCTCTAGGAGAGAGGCGAAAAGGTGGGCCCTCATCTCCTATCTCCTCTCCCCTGGGATAATCGAGCTATATATAGTTCGATCGGAAGAAAAGAGAAGGATAATCGAGGTAGCTATCGAGAGAAGAAGATCAGTCCCTGAGTAAAACAGGGAATCAAGCAGAAGTGGAACTGAGCAGGATTTTTCTTCCCGAGGCTGTTCCTTTTGGCCACATCGAAGATTAGACCATCGGTATAGAGAATCACTCTCATACTAATCTCGTTCAGAAAAGAAACCCTATCTCAGTTTTTCGGATAAAAACAGAGATATCCCTCAACATTAAGGAATACCAATGTGAAGTTGTTCTCGAGAAAAGATTCACCTCTTGGTCAAGTCTCATCATCGAGAAGCCCGCAAGTGTAACCCAAGGATTGAAATAATCGTACATCCACAATCCCCACGCTTATATCGTCAAGTATAATCATCGAGAAGCCTGCAAGTGTAACCCAAGGATTGGAATAATCGTACCTCCACAGTTCCCTCTCTTATATCATCAAGTCAAGAAGCATCGCCACGCGCTCTCCACTTACCTCGATGTCAGCTGTTATTCCCGAATAACCTCCACCAACGTTATTCCTAGCGCAGCGAGTTGAACAGCTGTACGTCTGATTCAGCCTCACGCCTCAAATCCTCGTATCAACGAGGTTCTCGTTCAAGGTCACCCCACGCCAGACTCCCATCAAGTTAAAGGTAAAAGGAATCCAACTTATTTACTTTCTTTAGTTACCATTCAGTAATAAAGTGAATTTTTGTGTCTACCATCGCGTAGTACTCATTGGTAGTATTAATTTTATATTGCATTTCTTTATGTAATTAAAAGTATATTTTTTCCCTAATTGTTTACTTAAATCCTCGAGACGCTGCATATGGCAATAGATATATACTCGTAATATTACGAATCCTCCCTAGTTAAAAAATCAAAACAAAAGATAAATAAAACTATAGCACTTTTAGAGAAAAGTGGAACGGAGTTATTCATGTACGGAACAAACGTACATACATACTGGGCTGTATACCACGACAAACGATACTATAAAAAAATTATAATCTTTTGAAAGGGAGGATGTGTTATTGAAAGGTCTTCTATTTTTGTCCGAAGCCGATATCAAATGTGGGCTCTACGTCGTGGTAAATCTGAAGGTTATTACTACAAAGTGAAAAGCGAAGAGGTTGGATAAGCGAGGGCTATCTTCTTCTCTCCCGGAAACAACAAGGATTTTATATAACGGCTGGAATATAGGATAAAATTGACCTCGTATCTGTTCACAATGTGTGGATTAAATATAAAACCTTGATTTTGCTATTTTAAATATGCAAATAATTACATATCCACCATAGAATTAGGAATGGGTTACTAAATGAGAGAGATAAACATTTTGAAATTAATTATAATTTTAATGTATTTTGCATGCTAAATATTTAAAATAATTTATAAAGTGAAAATAAAATGGATCTTTCCCTCTAGTAAGCACTACCTTGTAAGCTGGTTTTCACGCATTTTACAACTCTAATATATTAATTCTATGCATTATAGAATCTAACATAATAATAAGCATTTTAATTTTATTTAATTTATTATTGGTTGCTTTGAAAAATCAATTCCTAGAACTTTTATTATCATCAAGTTAATAATAATAATGAAACTAATTATTACTTAAGTATTGAAGTATTTTTTACGGCATAGATACACTAGTGGGTAAATAATAAAGAAAGTTAATATTGCAATTTTTAATAAATTTTGAATTTGATGATAATAATTACATTCAGATTCAACAATATTTTGGAGGAGATTTGATATTACACATTTATATGATCAAGCCAGGGACACGTTTTGTGCTGCTTCATTTTAGAGACGGAGTAAGCGACATTCAGCGACACATTTTGCGCTTAATCTTTCAAGGGACTGAACCAGCGACACATTTTATGCTGAAATACTTGAGAGCTAGCGTCACGCTTTGTGCTGCACAATTTTAGAGCCCGAGTCAGCTACACATTTTGCTGTAAAACATTTGAGAGAGTGAGACAGCGACACGTTTTATGAAATTTAATTTTGAGAGTCTGATCCAGTGAAACATTTTTCGCTGAAACAATTTAGAAGCTGAGCCAGTGACCTCATTTGTGCTGATTTATCTGAAAGAATGATACAGGGACATTTTTGTGCTGAAACATTTGAGCGTCCGAGTCAGCGACACGCATTGAGTTGATCAACTAGAAAGACTAATCCAGCGACACATTTTGAGCCGAAACATTTGAGACACCTCACGATATATTTCGTTTTGTTTAGTATTTTGAGGCTAAACAATGAAAATAACAAGTAAAAAAAAGGGAAACATAAAAATATATATTTTGCATATATTTAACTAAAAAAAAAATCGTAAACAAAGAAGGAAATCTATGGTATAACAATTTTGAAAAGGTTGCGTAAAGTTGGAGTAAGCCAATCTTTATGGGGGACACATTGGCATAGCTGCAAAAAAATGCGATATGGCTCGCAACTCTCCGGATCTACCGACCCTTTTGATACAGGCAAACTTCTTTGTTTTGAGAGAGAGAAGAAAACAGAGTTGGTGTTGCGCACACCAAAGGTTTGACTATATTATTGATTTGTCATTTTCTTCAATGTAAGTTAAAACATTGACCACCAATTTGGCTAAATTAAGACACGGAAATTCTCGAAAGATTAATTCCTATTGTTTCCTAAGATATTGATAGTTAGTATTAAAACTTCTAAGGTCATCTTTTCTAGCAGTTGTTTACTCCTCCATCTCCCTCATTTTCAAAATTGTTTGATTCAAATAGTGGATTCAAAATAGTTATAAATACTTATAAATTAACATTCTCACTGACAAAAAGTAAAATGCAAATATCTATTTTCCATTTAATCCTTTCCTGACACATGCGACTAGAGACGACAAAGGATCCATGCTAAGAATAAATTGTTAAAGTGAGAAGAAAATACATATATGTATATAAGTAGATTACAATCGAGACAAAAAAATGTAAAAGGGTAAGTTGCTAATATTAAAAAAATATGAGTGAATAAAATATATAAAAACTTGCCAACTTGAATGAAAGACGGAACTGAATGATATAAAAAGTGAAAATCGAGCAGATTTAAACTTATACAGTGTTTTAATTGGAATAATGGAGAACCAACCAATCGAGTAATTTAACGGACGGGTCATTGAATTCATTGCTGAATAAAAGTGCATTTAAAAAGAATTAGAAGACAAACTAAAAATAAAGTTATTCAAACTTTAGTTTAAATTATATGCATTGTAGTTGAAGGCTGATAGGAATGGAATTTAATTCATGATTTAACTTTTATATCAATAATGATTCCAAAATATTTATGTCCAAGGTTCTGGCCGCAGAAGCCAAAATTTCGAAAGTTGAAGGGGAAATTTGAAGAGTTGCAAGAATTCAAATTGTTTTTTGCTGAAGGAAAAGTTTGGTTTAGCAATAAGACTCTCTGTGTAATGAGAAACACAACACCGCTATGTTTACGAGGTTGGTCTTTGAGGTCTTCCTTCCCCGTTCTTAAGCCTCTCCGCAAAACGGTGGTCGGTCATTCGGCTGACATTAAGCTGTTTGGCGGTGTCGGATCTGTTGTTGCCCTCGCTCACGAGAGCAGAGATCTCAATTCTTTTCAAGTTCATCTCGACACACCAACACACATTGCAAAAGACGTTTTAATGACACACGCTGGAAAATTAGAAATTTAAATTTGTTTGACGGAACTTTTTTTGACACACGTAAACCTTTCAAAAGATAAAACCCCCAAGTGTATCAGAAATTTTGAAAAGAAATAGTATAAAATAGGCGATGGGGCTTATTTTTTATTAAAGGTAGCTGGTTATAAACGTAGTTGGCTATAGAGGTTGGTAGCTATAAACAAGTCCTACTCTATACCAACCCCTTAACATCAAAATATCTCCCTTTATCTCAATGTCAATTTGAAGTGACGGGGCGAGCTCATTGTCTCTAGAATTAGGTGAGAATTTTAAGCAGCTTTGACATCCTCTCTCCAATTCAAGAGGAAATGAACAAACTCAAGATATAAATACGAATAAAAGGACGGCGACTCTGACATGAAAGGAGGATAAACATCAAGAGGGAGAAGGCGATGCAAATAGACAATCTAAGAAGAAAGTTGAGTGTTTTAGGGGTAAATAGAGTGCGAAACTACAGGGTGTACGAAAAAGTGGAAGACCCCGTAAAAGATGGAATGATTATGTGAATGAGTGTTTGAGAGAGGGGGGTCTTAGTGGGGTGGAAGTAGATGACATTTTACTTGATAGGTGTGTATGGGGATGGGGTTGTGATGGGGCGTGTTTGCGCCCTCGTGTCTAGGGGTGAAGCTTGGCTGGACGAGCTACTACAGTACATAGCACCCCATCGTTGCGATGGGGCGGGAAGGGAAGGAGAATGGTTGTGCTGAGTAAAGTGTAAATGGGTGAGGAGAGTATGGTTCATGGCGTTGATGCGTCTCGATCTCACTTTAATAAAAAGTGCTTGGTGTCAATTCTATTTAATAATGTCGATAACGATTGAGAGACTCATTTATTGCACTCAATCCCAAGAAACTCTCATGAAACCCCATGAAAACACTAATAATCCACCTAAAACCTGGTAATACTCGACTTACCTTATGAATCAGGCTCTCATTAATCACCAGAAGGATCAAATATTAATGAATCTCTCCCCAAATTTCCGCCTAATAGAGGGAAATAATGAAAATCATTTCTGAATTTCCCCTCTTTTTTGGGGGGGGGGAAGAAAAAAAGAACAAACAAACAATTTTTTGGCCCCTTCAGGGAGCCATAAAAGCTCATAATTGTGAGGCCCTACTAAGAATAAGGCTAATTTGGCTGGAACCTCCTCTAATATTTGTCAGCTATTTCATCTTTATTTGCTTTTAACTATTTATCGAATTTGTTTTTCCTAATTTCTGTTTGGAGAATGACTACTTCTGGTAGAAAAATTGTTCTGTTTGGAGGCTAACTACTTCTTTTGGTAAATTGTTATGTTTAGAAGCTGACTACTTCTTGTGGTAAATTGTTCTGTTTGGAAGATGATTACTGCTTGTGGTAAATTGTTATGTTTGGAGGTTGACTACTTATTGTGGTAATTTTTTCTATTTGAGGGCTGACTACTTCTTGTGGTAAATTTTTCTGTTTGGAGGCTGACCACTTCCTGTGGCAAATTGTTCTGTTTGGAGGCTGACTACTTCTCGTCTTCTAAATTGTTCTGTTTGGAGGCTTACTACTTCTTGTAGTAAATTGTTCTGTTTGGAGGCTGACTACTTCTTGTGGCAAATTGTTCCAGACTTGAACGAGAAGGTTGCTAAAAGCAATTTCCCCCGTTGATGTTTGGAATTTTCCCCTCTTCATCTTTGGGTCGCGTCCCCGCGTCGCTGTCACGCCCGGCTGACGACTAAGACCAAGAACGTGAGTCGCCGTAATTAGCATTTCAGCCGTTAAAATTCATACAAAAAACAAGCAACGAAAACAAAACAAGAAACAAAACAAAACAAAACAAGAAACAAAACAAAACAAGTAACGAAACAAAACAAAAGCAAAATGAAGAAGGAAACACGTTCTGACATCAGGGGGAAGCCCGCTTTCCCCCGGCATAGGATCATGCGACCAACACCATGGCAAAGATAAAACCTCACCTGAGATTTCCCTTATTTTCAATTATTAAAATGGATTTTATGTTATTTATTTCCTCAGTTGTCTTTTATGTTAGTCTTAACTGGTCCTTAGCTGCCATATTCAATTTTAGGAAATAACCACCTCCATTTCCCAAATATATTATTCAATTTCGATTTTTGAGAACTTGCTGACAGGACTGAAATTTATTTTTGATTATTCAGAAAAAGTTTGAGACTGAAATATATCTTTTGATTTTGAGAAAAATGTAACAACCTTCAAATATATTTTGAGTTTTCTTTTTGAAATTATCTTTTTAAATCCATTCTTAATATATCCTAACGGAGAGAAAATAGTGGCAATAGAGGCTTTAATTTTGTAAGGGTTTTGAGACGTGGTAACCCCGAAAGTTATTTTTCTTTTTTTCTTTTGAGTAAAAAAATCCATTACAGTTTTTTATCATAAATTATTTTTTATCTGAGAAAAACGTGGCGTTTTACGTTTTTCAAATATTTTGTGAACTCTAAGAAAATTATTTAATTTTGATAGTTTTATTTCGGATTATGAAGAAAAGTTGTAATTTTGAAATTGATTTGGATTTGTAAGAATCTAGAAATGGAAGAAAGAGGTAAAATAATCTCTATGAAAAAAGGGAGTTTGTTTGGTTGGTTTCAAGAAGAAGCTTAAAGTCTTTGCCTGTTGGTAATTCTGCATTTGAACCAATTATGTTGGAGAGAAAATGTAATGTAGTCATGTTCAATTTCGCTCACCTTTGGAAAACGACAGCGGCGGTGTCCGATGCTTACTGACGATGAGGACACAATCCGAAAAGAGTTTCCTCCTCTACTAAATTCTTCGATTATATAAGAGGCTTTACGAGATCTCTTATAAATCCTCACCCATGCTTTTTAGGGTTACTTTTTCTTGAAGTTGGATAGTTTAGGTTAAAATAGTAAAGATTTGTTTCAGCTCATCTAAATATAATCCAGTTTTATTTCACCTAATCTAATCTATATTATCTAACCTATCCTCAATTAGACTGTTACTGATCTTCCTTGAGGAAAGTGAAACTAGAAAAACGCCTGAGAGTTAGGGGTGAAGGAAGGGCTACAAGAGATCCGACTTTTATTTGTTTTAAAGCTCTCTTACACCAAATATTTGGGCCTACATCGCAGATAATGGAATGGAGAAAGAAGAAATAAAAGTCAAGATTGAATAAACTGATGGAAAGGCTCAGAAGAACAAGTCTTATGATCTCCATTGATGGGTAGAAGAGGGAACATTTTCACCAGGGATAAATTCCTACAAAAATCCCCGAATCTCAAAAACTTAATTACCTCTGAGTGGAGAGGATCTGTAGATGTTAGTTTTAACAGGAGAAAACTGCTGCAATATTCCAGAAAACTGTTAACTAAGAAACTAGTCCCGGGAGTACAGAGTTATCTCTTCAGTCGTACAATAGTTTAGGCTCGAAAGTGAAGATTTTACAGACTTGATTTCACAATATTGTAAGGATGAGTGAGGATTGAAGAGTGTCTAAACTATCCTTCTAATTAACTTCATAATTCCTTGGATATTTCGTTAGTTTTTCTTGTTTCTCGCCAGAAGAAGTGTCTAAGTACATCTGAGTGCTCTCTATGAGCACTTATAGTTAGCTGGTTGGAACAGATGCTAACCATGCCACTCGAAGCGTTGGTATTGCAAGTTTTGTTTACGGTTATTATAGCAATGAGTCGCACACCTTCACACTGCATCGGGAGCACTAGGATGATGCTCTTTATGCACACTTAGCAAGGGACTGTATGCGATATAACAACCGTTAAAAGAACTGTATCAGTTGGGTATTATAACCATTACCCCTGCCGTTGGAGTACACGGGGTCGTTTTACCCCACCAGTGGGGGGCACGCAATATTTTACAATAGTAAGGAAACCTCAATGCAAATTTGCTTGTATGAATGGTCTTGGTAGTGGTCCTCAACATAGTTTGCCCCATGCACCCCTTTTACCATATCTCAGAATGCGGTTCCCCCCCTTTCCATGATTGTCTGACTGCCTCGAAAGGTGCATTCTAAATAATATGCAGATAATACTTAAAATCCTTTAATTCTTTTCATACATCACAAAAATTAGAGAAACTCTTTCATAAATGGAAGTGCGAAAACAACAAAGTGCTCACTAAAGGTCGCAAAATACACAGGATCAAGCGGAGAGAAAACCTAGCGTGACTCAGTAGTGCGGACCATTGAAGACTGCTCGAACTGCAAGCATGAGTCGCGCATCATCTGCGGGACTTGGGTTCCGGCAGGGGTGCAGTGGCGTCGCTTTACCAATGGGGTAAGGAGCGGGGGGGGGTATTCGTGCTTGTAGCAGGTAACCGATGCATACTGCGTTTTGTGGCGCCCTGGGAAGTTTGAAGGCAATACAAATATCAATATTCTAACATTTAGAGTCTCTCAATCTGTGGTCTCAATTCCCCCCCCTTTCCCCAGTTTAGAACCCCCCCTGAATTGGATACAGACTCTTGTTTTGCTTGTATGAAGAGCGTCCTCCAGACCTGCCCGATGCATTGGTTACTCAATGCTATATTAACTCCGTACAATCACTGCGTTCATTGCAGTTCTCCTACCATTGGGATAACCAGCTTAGCCTGAAATTGTTGCGGGATGACGGAAACGAAAATCTTTCTTACATTTATCGTTTTAGAGGAAAACTACATAATCTACTAAATGGTCGGGCATCTGTAAGCAACTGATGTGTGTATTTTTATTTCATTCTCACTTGTAAAAAAGCTCAGTGTTGCATATTATCTTCAATTATACTCTAATATATTGAAGTGAAGAGGTAGTAAAATATAAGGGAAGGGTTTTTCAGATATTTTAAATCGTTCGATTTGTTTAGGGTCGAATTGTTTTTTCTGCTAAGTTGGTGGAGAAGTCGAGGATATAAAAAAATGAACTTAGATAAAAAAATAATAATGAAGAAATGGAGGACTGTAATTTTCGACAGCCGCCAATTCCTATGTTAAAATGAACTAGAACCGAGCAATACTGCCTGGTAAACACTCGAGTAATCGAAAACAGATTCATACTTTACACTTTCTTTGAAAACTTTAGCGATTTTCTTCCATTTCTATCCCTTTTTCTAATCAGTTTTCCCTTCCATTTCTACAGTAATCATGTGTATGAGCATTAAACTCGATCCATCGTCCTACAACTTTATGTGCTTTATAAATTTAAACTCTTCCTCATATTTATAACAGCCATAATTTTATATATTATAGGGGTCATTTCAGCAAATGAAAGAAAGAAGGAGGGAAATTGTGTCTGAAACTAGATGTCTTTACACCTTATATTTACAATGCTCGGTTTTACACTTCATGCAGACCGAAGTCTTTGCTTTTATAATTTTTATACATTTTGGAGTTCCTAACTTTACATCTTCTATACATTCACGAATTAAATGTATTGTAATCGGTAAATAAGTGCGATTTCACACATAATAAGGGTCCATTGCTGTGAGTTAACAAGGTAAACGTTCACAGTCGAAAAACTACTCCCATGGAAGCTCGCACGATGCCTACGGATGCTGATGAAGGACCGATTTAAGACAGAAGCCACTATTTAACGCCTAATTAGCGATAATCAGAGCCTGAATGTGTCTTGCCAGAGTGCCTCGCGTCACATGAGAGAAGTAGGACTCATAGCACGATTCTCTGCTGTGATACCCCACATAAGTATAAATGAATAGAGCAACTAGGTTGGCCTTCAGAATGTTGATAAGTGAGAACAGCGACGAAAGCAAAGATAATTTGTTCTGATGTGAGGTAAGTACTATTAAAGGAATCGTACATGTGAAATATTGAATCCCACATGCGATCTTGATCTTATCGTGACGATGGAGGAAAGGTAAAAATGGCCAAGGTGTGATGAGAAGGAATGTTTGACCATGAAGATAACTTGAGTTAAATTGTCGTGCAGTGATGTGACCTCTTTAATTTTTTATGTAATGATGAAGATGCGACAACAACGAAGAAATGATGACTGCGAAGACACAACGATGGCGAAAACGAGGCGAAGGCTTAACAAGAGCGGCACATGACGACTCCAAAGATCTCGAAAGAAAAGATGACGACAGAATCTCAAGCAACCCAACGACGGCGATGATGGGCGCCGCAAACCTCTCCAAAATTTGATGCGATGATCAAATAAAGCAGGCGAAGCATCGACAGTAAAGAGTGAGAATCTATGACACGAAGCAGCCGCTGACCTCGATTGATGCGATCAGGAAAAATAATATAAAAAGGTATAATGTTACATATTTACTTTAAATTTTTAGAATTCTGTTAAAAATCAGGATTTGTTAGATATCAATATAATTAAGCTATCTAATGTAATTTTAATAATATTAAACTTATGTGAACTTTATTTAAATAATACTTGTATTCAATTTCATTAAAGTCATTTATTTATCATCTAATTGTAAAGGTTATTCTTAAAAGTGTGTAAGTTTTGAGAATTGACCACTGATGAATTGACTCCTCCCCAATGCTGTCAACTCCACATTTAACAGTCTCTTTTGTGCATGTGACATGCACGAAATGGACGGTTGAATTTGGTGTCGGCAATTAATGGACTGAGACTTGTTCTTAAGCTCTGGAGTCGGTCTGCTGGCCCGTATAACTGGCAAATTAAACACTGTGGTATAAAGAATCAGCTTCAGGAACACGTGTTCTCATTTAACCGAAAATCATGACTGTGTGTCTGTTATGATGCATGGCAATGTTCTTTTCCGCATAGAAAATGCAATGAAACATTTCTTTGATGCTAAAAATATCAATCAGATGAACAAACTCGTCTTCTATAGAGTCCTGAGTTAAACTCTCGCGAAAATCTATGGAAGATACTCGGGAGGGTTATGGCTAAGAAACCAACGATTGTTGAATGGCATAAATTTGAAGAAGAATGGAATCAAATCGCTCCCCAAATTAAGACAAATTGGGAAGTCCTGCGGCCGAAGATTTGAATTTATGTCTATCGTTCTCCAGTTATAGACGCAGCCTTTATTCAAATACACATTACTTCGCTCATAATTCTTTTACCCACTGCTGTATTAAATGAAACCTGAGACAAATTTCAAAGAACATCAAAGCATTTATCATGGAGTTTTTAAAAATATAGATTGTGGTATTTTTTCTAAATTTTTGATGGTGGTGTAAAGGGTTTTTTGCTATTACAACTTCATAAACAGACAGAATCCTACCATTTTTACACTCTTATGCATGGGTTAGTTCTGCCTTTCATATATTTCGTTTTTATTCAGAGAAGCGTCATTACTTTGACGCTTTCTTCAGGGAAGAGTCTTTGCCAAAGCACATTTGCTTAACCGAAACATTTCATAGGACGAACCGAACGTCGCGTCAGCAAAACGGAATTTACATTGCAATGGATTTGTCTCGTTGTGCTCTGACTTCGCATTGAGACAGTCTTGTCTCTATCGTTGATTTTAATGGGTGTCGCCCGAGTTCCCACCGAAAAGGACTTGAGGTAAGGAAACGAATGGGGGAAATAATGAGTAAAAAGAAAGGGAAGGAGTGGGTGTGGAGGGAATCGAATGAGTTTTATTATGGTAGCCTAATGGTAGAATCTGGGCGGAGGTTTCCTATCAGCCTTATTATTTACCTCAACCTCACCAAAGGTTTACCCGAATCAATGCCATATGTTGATAGGGTGAAAGAAGGTGAGGTTTCCTTTACATAAATAGCTTTCCAAAGCAGAGACCTATATAACATGCTACATACATACCATATATATTATATATGTGTGTTTGTGTGTGTCACAAATTATATAAATTAAAAGGAGTCAAGTTAAATGGGGGAGCTCTTACTCCGTTAATTTAGTTTTGTGGCTCATAGATCAACCTGAGTCATGCTTGTAGTAGACATGGTATTCATTGTTTGTCGTCAGTCTTGCAGTTCATTTGATTCTATTAACTTTAAGTATTGCTACTACCACTACTTGGAACCAGTCCATCTTTGACTGGGATGAGTCATTCACAATTGTAGTGACATTGGAACGAAAGACACATTTTTACACAGGATTCTACCGGGACCTGATGTTATGACTTCGCTACACCCAATTCTTACCAATTTCCTACCTATGCTTATTTGGGTTAGTTTAATTGATTAGTTTAAGTATTTTATAGTAAGGGATTAAAAGACAATTTATGCCTAGATTTTTTTTAAAAGTTGCCATTTTTATTTTTATGCTCTTCGTGAGAAGGAAAAACCTCGGGAATCACCGACGCACCACACAATAGAAGTTATTTAAGGGAGTGAAGATGCAGTAGTCAAAAATGTCTGGTGTTCATAGAAGCAGAACGCGAAGCGATTACTGGTCCGCCGTGGATTAGGGAGGATTGTATTTCTCCTGGATTTATCCCGTTAAGAAACATTCAACCATCATTTCTACTTTATAGTTTATATTACAAGAATATTTTTAGTCTCAAAAGGACTATTACCCCCCCCCCCCCACACACACACACACGAAACATGGTACCTTCGGTTCCCCACCATTGTCATTCTGAACTTTGTGCATTTCATTCTCCGGTTGGCGGATCTCATACACGATGCGATGGACGAATGACGCAACTTATACACCTACCCACATTCAAGAGTATTTCACTGCACGTGACGTATTATGCTTTGCTTAATTCTTCTACTTCCTGTACATATAAGACGTGTTTTCAATACATTTAAAGGAAAACAGTAGTTGAGTAGCAATCATTGTTGTTGGCTACCAAAACCTTATAGTGTCAAATGATCCGATATTTGAGGTGGATTCCACTAATTATATAACATTGTGTTGTACTATTTTCATCTTTGAATATAAATAGTTGCTCCAAATCACTGTTTGAAAATCCCTTAATCAATAGAGCTTGCTGAATTGGTTGTCCTACTATTCCTGGGATTTCCTTAATCAATAGGCCATTCTGAATTGTCTGTCTTACTGTTTACGAGTTTCCAAAAGCGGTAAGGACAGTATCTTTAGTTATTTCTTATAATCATCCAGATTATTACAGGTTCAGAGAGAAAATATCAAATTAAACAATATCCCTTACACTACTATTGTTTTTTTAGAGCTTGAAACTAGAAATATAAAAGTTGTAAAAGAATAGAGTCAAGGAGCCCCACGTGGATCCCAGAAACCCAGGGCGCTCTCAAACAAGAGATCCACGGACGACAGAACGGGCCTAAGAATCAAGCGAAGAGGCTTTCGGAACGCAGTTGTGTTTACTCATTGAGGTTTTCCTCCAAGCTCGGACCCAATCTTGCCTCCCACCTACCATCTTGTACTACTCTTTTAAATAACCCAGAACAGCATTCAGCCATAGCTAAGTAATTAACGGCCAATCTGCATTCGCTTTTTGTTATTTACCCGCATGCTCAGGGGAACGGTTTCCTTCCGCCTTTCCTCATTAGCTTAACCATCATCTGTTAACGGAGTCGAGGAGAGTGTAAGGGATATATATATATATATATATATATATATATATATATATATATATATATATATATGTATATATATATATATATATATATATATATATATATATATATATATATATATATATATATATTATATACGAGGGGCGGTCAATAAATTTGGGAATCAGTAGGGCAAAACAGAGGAAGGGGGATGGCTGTTTGTGGGGGTGTTAGGACAAGTTATAACAAGTCAGAACCTGCAGCCGCACGCTCCTTCCTCATCTATTTAAGAAGCAGTAGCTGGTCGCAGATCGTCAGGCATAAATTTTTCAACAATGGAGAAGATTGAGCACCGCGCAGTGATCAAATTTTTAACCAAGGAAGGCAAGAATGCAAAAGAGATCCATGAACGCATGGTTGCAGTGTACACTGACACCGCCCCTTCCTATGCAACCATTGCTCGCTGGAATAGGGAGTCTACAAGGCCAGAGTTGCACAAGCTGCCTTGCGTGAGTGCAGATTCGAGGAGCTCAACCATCCCTTCATCAGTCTAAATCTGGCCCCTAGCGACTACATTTTATTCCGCCAGCACAAGGCTGCACTGCTTGGACGCCGTTTTGATGACGATGAAGATGTCCAGCTCGCCGTCCAGGATTGGATTGAACAGCAGTCGGGAGATTTGTTGTTGTCGGGAATTCGAAGCCTCAGGGACAAGTGGCGCAAGTGCATTGAAGTAGACGGTAGTTATATTGAAAAATAATAAACACTTTTCCTCATATCTCGTTTCCTTATATCCGAATTTCCAAACTTATTGACCGGCCCTGGTGCATATATCGGCTACACTTCGACAATGTACTAAAGATTGATCTAATTACAATGTTGTTTCCGATAGTTAATCTATATAATCTTTTCCACTCACTGGCTTATGGACGAAATTATCAAAGGAATAACTAGTAGCCGTACTTCGTTGCATAATATCTTTTCTACTAATGCAGCCTTTCATTAGAACCATCAAACGATTAACGATACAAGTATGACGAAGTATATCACATCGGAAATAAAGAATTTACTTACCGTTGGTTACTTTAGTTAATCCATAAAATCCCATTTAGAAACCAACCTAGCCTAAGTGAGAAGTAGCAAACCTGTTTCTTTGTAAATTCAGATAAAGTAACATTTTCACAAGTTACTCATATCACTTTTAACACAACTTCTTTAAAGTTTATTGGCAATATACAGATTTTTTCCTCTTTTCATTCTTCTCTATTTATTAATCTCTTAATTACTTTCGAGTCAACCTTTCCTGTTGATTGCACGAACTTAATTTGGCAGAAGGAAAGTTTTAGGGTAAACTTTTCCTGTAATTACTCTTTTCTCTGTCATCTTTTTGCTTATATGTCGTCTTGGGGGGAAGTGTAGATTAATCATCATTCGTTCCACTTCATGAGCTTACTAATGCTATGTACTCATATATGTCATATATTTTGGGTTTATATATATATATATATATATATATATATATAACCAACAATATATCGGGGTAATGATAACGTTACAAGAAATTTTGCCCTCCGATTAACATTTCCTAAGCACAACATCTGTGCCGTAACTTTCATCTTTAAAAAGAAATCATCTGGCCTTTATTTCAACCAGCAACAACAACAAATATTATTTCTTAACGTAATAAATAACCAAATGCATTTAATCGCCTTATTATAGAAAATCTTTCGTTGAAATAGGATCAGACTAAGAAGGGGTACTGCTGAATCAAGTTTTAAAAAAGGCACTCGACTCTTTAGAATCAGTTATATAGTATGAAACGTGACAGAATGTCTCGATGCCAGAGAAGGTTAGACAAGGCCATAATTACTATTAAAATCCACTATTTGACCACAATACAGAACACTAAACATTTTTCTATGGCATTGCCCCTTCAAATTTCATTGCGCTGCTTCAGCACGTCCATTGGTAGTAAAATTATTATGGCTTCTGTGTTTTCTTTCAGTCACGCGTTAAGTATTAAAATACCTACATTATTAAAGTAATATCAACACATGATAACTTTATAACTGTATTATGGGGGACATCTATGCTGTTTATAAAGGTATGTAGGTAGTTGAGTTTATTGTTTAGGTTATCTAGGTTGAGATGAGTATATTTATTCCAAACTATGCTATATACTTTATTATTTAATAGTTCAAGGTCGTTAGGTTGGAATTGTCAGCAGGAGATTGAATGTAGTTTTATAGGGAGAGTGGCAGTGGTTGGATATATCTCAAAGTACTGAATACGCATGCTTTAATGTTGCGACCATTGCTAAAATATGTTATTTGCACTCGAGGGGAAAATTTGGCTGGGAAGAATACTCGTATTTGTGAGAGAAAATCTGGCGATGCCTACTAGGGCACAAGTCGGTGTCATCATTTATAGCCTGATGCTAGGCAAGATTAAAAAAGCGCAAAAGACACCAGAAACACAAATATTAAAACCAAAGACAAAAAAAAACTAACAAAAAGAAACTATATGCAAAAATTAAGAAGAAAACACGTTCCGGTGTTGGGAGGAGGCCCGCCTCTTCCTGGTGCCAGAACATAACACCGAAACCAGAGAGTGTCAAATAAAAAGAAGGAGGCCAGCCCTCTCCCAAAAATCAGATAGTCTACAAGTTTGTGTGAACGAACTCGTCCCGAGTACAAGGGAAAAGCCGTAGCAACTTCGCTCGTCCCGATACTGGGACAGGTAACGTACGCGAAGATCACCCAAACTGGGACATTCAACAAGAATGTGCCGAACAGTCTGGGACACGACTCAGTTACCGCAGAAAACTGCAGGGAGCGCACAATCAAATGGCGCTGCATGCTACAAGTTTACCCAATGCGAAGACGACCCAGAGCAACTTGAAGCCGTCGTGTAATTGGAGGTTAGGTCCATGGGAAAATTCGCGTCGTAATCATACAACTTTAAGTTACCCGCGAGCATCTCCATTAATCTTTGGCAGAGAGGATAGAGGTTTTTTTATTAATTCTCTTATCTGGCGGCTATCTTCAAAGGCATAAGGCTCCGTAATTAAAATTCTAGGTTAGTACTAGGCTCTTCTAAAGTTCACCAAAAAAAACATAAAAACAAAAAAAACAAGAATGAAGCACGTTGCGAGCTTAGGGGAAGGCTCGACTCCCCCCGGCGCATAAAACAAAAAGAGTGAAATAAATGGGGGAGGCCAACCTTATTTAAAAGTCAAATAGTCTAAGAACCCTTACCGGGTAGGAGGGAGAAGTGGTAGCAAAACCGCTCTTTCCTATACAAGGATAGGTAACGCGCGCCAAGATCACCCAGACTAGGACATTCAACAAGAATGTGCGGCACAGTCTGAGTGGCAAGTGAGTCGTTGCAATAGGGTGCAGGCGAGCGCTACATCAAATGGCGGTGGGTCCCACGAGTGTGCTCAGGTGAAGACGACAGAATGGGACCTAGCTGTCACGGTATTGGGAGGTATGTCAATTGAAGCAGTCATAGCGCAATGGCCCGCAACTTCAAAGTTTCATTCGGCCTTCTCCCACCTTCTTTGCTAAGCACCCCGGTACTGCTCTGATTCCTGCCATGTATTTGGTGTGAGAAAGAGCCAAACGCTGGTGTGGTCGCTTAATCTTCGCGGACTATTTTGAGCCCTCATCAGCTCGCTCATTTACTTCAATTCGTACAAGTACGGAAACCCACCAGAAGAGAAGCTCCACATCCACCCGTTTCACGGAAACTGATGAATCACGGATACCACGAAGCAGAGAGTGTGGAAATTCCAAGGCTACGAGACTAATCAGGACGCTTTGTGAGTCACTAAAGGTCACAATCCGGTCTACGACCTGGGCGCGACGCATTATCTCCAGGAGTAAGTGGTGTATTGCGACCATTTCGGGAATGAACAGAGGATCAATGTATAGTAGAGCCACAGTGAATTAAAAAACGAGGGATATGCTGTTGAGGTAAATATGTAGATTAGCGGCCCGGCCGAAAAAAAATTGTGTGTAAATATTATCGTTCACTCGTGTCGGAATATTCATGCGCGTTTGAGTCCTTTTCGAATTATTATTCTATAAACAATTAGGATTATATACTGGGGGGCTGTGCCCCCCAGACCCCCCCAATTTAATGAAACTCAGGATCATCGTAGTGTAGTCTCCCCATTGTGTTTACCCCCGCAAGAGCCGTCAACTTAAATGTACTCCAAAAACGTGAAACATTTTGGAACACAGACGAAATAGTACGTCCCATCGTTCGCGCCGATAATCTACATATTTACCGGTGTTGAAACCGACCCTCTACTGTGACTTGGCGCCATCCGTATACACTGACACGAAGTGAGCTCCAAAACGGCCATACGCAATACTCCCGGCGATGTAGAAGCTTTTAGAGGGGAGGAGTGGCGACAAATAGTAAAAGGTGGTAAACTCCAGGACGGCTGCTTATGTAGAACCAAAGGTGCCACCGCCGAAAGCTGCACTAGCTCTCGAAAGTTTCCAAGCTCTAAACCTAAAGGGCTTTTTATGGTATGACTGGCGTCCTTCGGCGAATTAGTCACCGTCAAGATTTCTGTAGATGCAGTGGTGCCTGTGTATAAGGATAGCTCAGTTTTCATGCCGTATCCACTCTGTTTGAAGTTGGTGCTGCGTCTGTCTTTACAACTGGGCTGTTTGCAATATACCGCTCGGTACGGGAGATAAGGCGACGTGCCCTGTTCGGAGACTAAATTGTGATTTATAGTGACTTACAAAGCTACTTGAGTGCTCTCGGGTCATTGGTATCTCTGCAGACCATGGTTCGCGATATCTGTGATAGGAGACGGTCGAGAAGAATATAAACTCTAGTACTATTGCAGGGTGACTGTTCCCATGCACCTATATCCCAATGGCACGACGTCTTCAAGTTGCTTTCTGTCGTCTCCGAATTGGACACACTCGCGGGACACACCGCTACTTGATGGAACACTCGTCTGCGCCTCATTGTGACGACTGCGTTGTCCTCCAGACTGTTCGTCACATTTTTGTAAAATGTTATACTCTGGATGATCTTATCGCACGCTATCTGTCCCGGTACCGGGACAAGCAGGGTCGCTACAGCTTGTCCCTTGTAATCGGAACTGGTTCGTGCACAGAGACTTGGGGACTATACGACTTTTCGGAGGAGCCTGGCCTCCTAGACTTTATTTGATGTTTTTAGTAGGTCGCATGTTTGCGCTCATCGGGAGGGCGGGCCTACCACCTCTGCCGGGCGCGCTTCCACAATGTTGCCCTTTTGCTTTCTTTTCTCTTTATTTGTTGTTTTTTAGCTTGCTCCTAGCCTTTGTCTTTCTTTTTATCTTTGTTATTTGTTAGCTACACATTGTTATTTGTTTTTTAATCTCGTCTAATAGTAGCTTCTGTTGTGATTGCGGCGACTTTTGTCCTAGTATGCAGTCGCCAGATGGGCTCTCAAAATTTAGCGGATGCAGAGAGCGCTAATGGCGAATGAGGGGGAGGGGGGCACAGAGCTCGGGCGTGTAGGCTCCTAATGCGTATGATACACGGCGCAAAGTGACTAGCATCTCCCCAGGATTGAAAAGTAAGGTCTTAATGAGTGATTTGCGGAAAGCAACTATTGCCATGCGGAGACCGATGTGTTGGATCGCGTCCACCTTGCGCAATACCGCTCAGAGCCGGATTCATAAAACTCTCATCCTTATTCAAGCTTCCAATGAACAAAGGATCGACAGAAAAGCAAAGCAGTAGCCCTAGCATCCCGCGATATGTTGAACATCACTGAACAAAGAATGACCATAGCACGTGTAAAAGATGCCATAAGGGTGTGAATATGAGACTTTTAGGTGAAGCAAAGGTTGAAAACAAGACCAAGGAAACAGTGCGATTCTACCAGTTCCAGGTGACTCCCATTTACGAACAGATCCGGATCGAATTAGAGCTGTGGATGGCTTAATCAATTCATTACTTTAGTCTTCACCAAGAAAACGATACTTATGTACTTCGGCCTAGAGATATATGCCGCCATGAGGTATCATAGGCTCTCTACAGATCTAAAATAATTTTGATTAGTGATGTCTAAACAGGTAGGCCCTGCAGATAGCCTTTTCCAGTCAGACCAGAGCATCTGAGATGAATTGAAACTAGTGCAAGCTACACTGTTTTCAGGAAAGGTGGCCTCCGCTCTCGAGAAAAAAAACGCTAATATAAAATTTATCACTTTCCTATCAACTTATACACGCAAAAGGTTAGAAAGATTGGGTGGAAACCAACTGGAGTCGAGTAATCTCTCCCCGGTTTGGGAAAAGCGAGCACAGTAAACATTTATAATGATTTTGGAGGATACCCTCTGTCTAAATGTGTTGAACAAATCTAACGAAAAACCTATGCCTTGGCCACCTAGCTATCAAAACAAGGCATACACAACATCGTTCGGACTAGGACCGGTGTCCTTGCAGGAGAAAGAAAGAGCGTGGAACGCTACGCAATCACTGTAAACCTGTTGTTGAAGGGCTCCCCACCTCTCGAAGTAAAGTCCAGTTGGGGCTTTGAGTGACATAACGACGTGCAGTGAATACTGGCGAAGCAGAATGCGTATAAAGCGGTTGCGAAGGACGCCGCCACCAACACTGGGTATGAGATTGCGGCCCCATTCTTTCCAAATGAGGGTACTTTGTGTAGTCTGTTACAGTTCCTGCATTGGCTGCATCCGCAGCCCAGCGTATACTATGAAGGTTGCACACAATCCTCCACATCGTTATCGGCTTTAGCGACTTGTGCCTTATGCACGTTCCCCATTGAGAAATTACTTCTGGATGACGGAAAGATGATATTCATTCTACATCGTACACAGTCCATTCTGCGCTTGTACGCACGGCCTCTGCGACTCACTGAATCTCCAACAAATCTCACTGCATCTCCAACAACTCTCACTGAATCTCCAACAAATCTCACTGCATCTCCAACAACTCTCACTGCATCTCCGTCCGATCTGACGCTGCCTATGCCATCAAGAGATGCAAATCATACCCTATGCCCTCTAATTCTAAGGCTAAGAAGCTCTTTCGAGAGCTCGATGTAGCTCTTAAGCCGATGGTGCCTGTTGTTCAGCTCACGATGTCACCCTGGAGGGTAAGATATTTGGCTAGTTATCGCCACGACTCTGCTCCCGAAACTTCCATATTAGCTGGAGTATTGCGTTGAGGGCTTGCTGGAGTACACTTCCTCTCACGCTGGATCAGTTCCACTGTACACGGATTGCTCAAAATTCCAAGAAGAAGCTTGATTCCTCGCCATATCCCCTTTTTATAATTCGGCGAGGCTCTACCAGGCTCTGTGTCTGTCTTCACGGTTGACCAGGTTGCAATACCCTGCTCGGTATTGAAGAAAACGCTTCGTGCAAGGTTCCGAGATCGGAATGTATTCCTTACCGACTCACAAAGCACACTGAGTATTCTCGCGGCATTAGAATCTAATGTCTGTGCTTCCTTGTTCACGCTATTCGTGACGCCACTGTTGCTGCGAGCCAGATGGATGTCAAGATTCTTTTTTCCTGGTTTCCAGAACATGTGGGAATCGTGAGGAATGAGCGTGCCGTTGAGGGCGCAAAGAGTCAATGGCGTTTGGATGAGCAGACCAGCGTTTCGCTCTTTCTCACACCGACTACATGACAGGAATCAAGGAAGCCCTCCATGCTACCTGGCAAAGAAGATAGGAGACGGCCGAATATAACTTAAAGTTGAGTGTCACTGCGCCGCGGTTGTTCCAATGGACATACCTCAATGTTGCAACGGCTTCAGGTCAATTTCTGTCGTCCTCGTATTGGGCCCATTCTTGGGACGCACTGCTACTTGATGGAGCGTTCCCCCACACCTTAATGCAACAACTGCAATATCCACCGGACTGTTTGGCACATTCTTGTTCAATGTCTCAATTATTGTGATATTCTCACGATACCTGTCCAGATACCGGGACGAGTGAAGTTGATACTGCTTGTATCGAGTTCGCTTCTTCGCAGCCTTTTTCGACTTGAAACCTTTTTCGAATAGTCTCCGCTTCTCTGTGCGCGCTAAACTGCTCACACCCGCTTTTTTTCAATCGTGAGCAAGTTTGGCACTGAAGGTATCCCGACCCTTGGGCTCAGATATTACAAAGATGTGATCTTGGCGTTCCTTTGAAGCTCTTGAGCTTCCAAAAGATTTCTTTACATAAATCTTTATAAAGTTATAAATTATCCTAAAGATGGTACTCCTTGATGCAAATCCCTTAGCACCATCATTCATTTACCCCATATTTGTCATCATTTTACCCTTTTGATCAAATACCAAACCTGTTGGACTGAAACTCACCTTCTCCAGGAACAGGAGAAACCGTGATTTTAGCTTCAGAGAAGGAATGCATTGTCTTTGCCTACAGATCTCCTCACACATACGCACACATACACACACACAACACACTACTCTTCCGTCCCGGAATCTGACGAAATGGTACCATTTCGTCACACTGATGGGAGAGAGGGAAGGGAAAGAGAGAATAAGAAAGAGAGGGACAGAGGGAGAGGAGAGATAGAGAGGGATTAGGAGAAAGAGAGGGACAGAGTGAAAAGAAAATAGATAAAGAGGAGAAAGAAAGATAGAGATATAGAGACACTGTGGGGGAGTTAAAGAGAGGGGGGAGATGAGAGAGGGAGAGGTGGAGTAGGGGTGGGAGAGATGGGTAGGGATTGGGAGAGAGAGATAGAGGTAGAGAGAGAGCGCGAGAATCACACCTAGATACTCGCATGTACAGACACACAAAGCGGCAGAAATGTAGTAAGGAAAATAAAGAATATTAACGACTCAGCGCCACCTGGCTTTCGTCGTTTGAGGCAATTACATTCACAGTCGCTCTTATACTAAAAAATGAGAGATAAAATATAAATGCCTACGACTTTCATTTTTATTAAACGAAACTGATGGCAATCATTTTTTTCCTTTTCCTTTTGAGTGTTTGGCAACAATTGATTCATTGCATATTTTAGGCGCTTTTAATCGCCACTCCTTTGTTTCGGCAAAACAAAGCAAAACAAGTTTCACGTTTTTATCAATTTAAAACGACGGTAATTCATACAATTCATTTTAGAAATATCGGATCGCCTGATAAGTAATGTCTGAAATCTTATTTCAGTTGTTCTGTTTCGGATGAAAAGTGACCAACCGAATTGAAATCCCTCCATTCAATGCCATCTGCAACATCTTCGAATCGTGCCTGAACTTGGAAAATGCGTTCCTCGTGATTTGGGAAGCCATCTCTTATTCTCTGCCTTTTCCCTAAACCATTTATTGACTTTTGGATCCATTAGTGAATGGAGAAAAAAACGGATATTTAACATGAATGTAAACCAACGATTACAACAGACAACTTTGGTTAATAATTAGACCATTTCAACATCGGTTTGAAGAAAAAGTGGACTTCTCTGATTAGTCGCAAAGGAGTATTGTTTCATCTATATAATTCTCGGCCAGCAAAGATCATATATGTGAAGAGTAAAGACCTGGGTTGGGAAAAACTTCCACACCTTTGGTTATCCCCAGGCCTTGCTCGCTCCATCTGATTACTACCTTTTCCTTAGTTTTCAGGACAATCTTGATAGACAAATAATTAAGACACATGGAGATAGGTGGAAACTAACCTCTCTACCGTTTCTCCTCCAAACCTAAAGAGTCCGATTTGAATGGTATTAAGAACATTATAAGAGGCTGATATGACAATAACAATGATTGGAATTTTGTTTTTGAGTGAATTCTCATAAAACATGAAATTCACCTACCCGAAATTCGGTCATTACCTATGGGTTGAGCTAGTAATATAGCCATTGATGCTGTTTGTGAAATGATGCGACGGTAGTGTGAATTTATTACTTATTACTTGATAATAAGTACAAGTACACCAGACACCAGTACAGCATCGCTTAAATTTACCAATTTTCATTTGAGTCTTTTAATTCAGTAGGACGCAATCAATCATATTTTACCAGTTCTCTCTCTTAGATAATCCCATGTATTTTCTGGTTCCAAATGGCCAAAGATATTAGCAATATTATCTTCGTTTCTACTACAAAATATATTTCAAATAATATTTCAACAGGCCATTTAGTCGCTTTACAAACCAATGTTTGATATTATTAATTAATTGTAGCAACTATTTTATTCCATTATTCATAAGCACATTTTCGGCGAATATTACGACAATTTGGCCTTTTAGTTTGTATTTAATTTGCGCTCGCCTAATCGCATAATGTAGATCGATTTATCAATCGCAGCATAAAGCTGCGAATTATTTTTCTATCCGTTAGAACTAAAGTTAAGTATAAAAAGTCAGTAACTATTAATGGAACCTTTGTTAACGACTCTTTCCTTGTGTTAGTTCCATTTGCCCAATATGTGTGAAAAAAATGTTTGAAGTAATAAAATAGACATTTTAGAGTCATACCCCACATATAATGAAAAAAGCACTTCTATGCGATGAAGTTCGAGCGGAGAATACCCACGGCAAAGCACCAACACATTCTCATTATGTTATCCACAACTTATACGAGGGGCGGTCAATAAGTTTTGCAATTCGGATATAAGGAAACGAGATATGAGGAAAAGTGTTTTATTACTTTTCAATATAACTAGCCTCGACTTCAATGCACTTGCGCCACTTGTCCCTGAGGCTTCGAATTCCCGACAACCAGAAATCTCCCGACTGCTGTTCAATCCACTCCTGGACGGCAAGCTGGACATCTTCATCGTCCCCAAACCGGCGTCCACGCAGTGCAGTCTTGAGCTGGCGGAATAAAAAGTAGTCGCTAGGGGCCAGATCTGGACTGTAGGGGGGATGGTTGAGCTCCTCGAATCCGCACTCATGCAGGGTAGCTTGTGCAACTCTAGCCTTGTGGACAGGGGCATTGTCGTGTAGGAGCAGGACACCGCGTGTCAACTTGCCGCGCCGCTTCTACCGGATGCACTTTTTCAACCCAGCCAGTTCCTCGGCGTAATATTGGCCTGTGATGGTCCTTCTACAAGGCGCATAGGCCACCATCAACACTCCCTCAGAATCCCAGAAGGTGGTGGCCATGATCTTCCCGGCTAAGGGGTTGGGTCCGGAACTTGATGGGGGTCGGAGAGCCCCTGTGCTTCCAGGCCATGCTTTTGAGCTTGGTCTCGGGATGCCAGTGATAGACCCAGGTTTCACCACATGTCACTATGTGTGACCTTAATCCCGCCGGGTCTTGGTTGTACAGGAGTAGCAGCTCCTCCGAACTTTAACGACGTTAAAGTCGATCATGGGGCGTGAGGTTTCGTGAGGTTTCTAGGGATCCAACGGACAGAAACCTTGCTCATGGCCAAATTGTCGTGGATGATGTTGGTAACACTTCCATGTGATATTCCAAGTTTTCGCTCGATTTCTTCAACCTTAACCCGTCGATTTTCGAGGCTCATCCTCTTCACACGGGCCACATTGTCCTCGTTGGTCACGTCTGACAAGCGTCCTGGACGGAGTTCATCTTCAAGGGACTCACGACCATGGCGGAACTTCATATTCCAGCTAGCAATGGTTGCATAGGAAGTGGCAGTGTCGGTGTACACTGAAATCATGCGTTCATGGATCTTTTTGCATTCTTGCCTTCCTTGGTCAAAAATTTGATCACTGCACGGTGCTCAACCTTCTCCATTGTTGAAAGATTTGTGCCTGATGATCTGCAATCAGCTACTGCTTCTTAAATAGACGAGGCAGGGGCGTGCGGCTGCAGGTTCTGACTTGTCATAACTTGTCCTAACACCCCGATAAACAGCCATCCTTCTTCCTCTGTTTTGCCCCACCGATTCGCAAAACTTATTGACCGTTCAGATATGGCTGAGGAGAAAGTACAATTGACAGTTATTATGACAGCAAGGAAGGTTATAAAAACGCTTTGAATAGAGAAAGTGCTAATGAGAATATAAATATATTTTGGACTCTACGATTACGTACTTTTTATAAGAGCATAGCCAGAAATGATAGCGGGTCTGTAGTTGGCTTCAAATTGGAATTAGCGTATTGAATTTAAGTCTAATCCCTGTTACCTTATTTTTTCAGAGCAAACAAAGAAAATTTCAGATATCAATCTGAACTAACCACCAAAGAAGTGGTAGTCGTAAATTATAAATTACGAAGGCAGATTAGAAAAAGAGATCAAACCACAAAGGAGGAGTGCTATAAAAACTAACATATTTCATCCTTGGAAAATCTCTCAAGTATACTGACAAAAGCTGATTGTGGCTCTGCAACAAATTCTTCCTTGCAGTTGAAAATGCAACTAAAATTCTGAGAAAACCTCATTTTTCTTTACTCCTACAAACTTGGAGTAATAATCATGTGTTGCTTCAAGATTCTTCCAGCATATTTCAAAGGCAAATGACGTAAAAACAACCCAAGTAAAGAGTAAAGAAAGCTTCAAATTTGTAATAAACGTCACCATTTCTTGCAAGTTAAATTATCTTTAACTCCCACGGTTATTCCGGCGTTTCCTTATTTATATTATCCACTTTAGGGTCTTGTATATATTTGTAACACTGGGCATCTGACATAATGGCGGGGGGGGGGGGGTGGAAATTATTTTTTAAGAGCTCTCTTGCACTGCATCAGATTTGTGAGACCATTCCTTCCTTTCAGATGCTTCCAAATAAATAGTTTCACTGAGATTGAGCTCAAGTAAGAAGCGAAAAAGAAGAAAGATACACAAGCATTTTTGACGTGATTTTCAATTTTGATTTCAGGTAGGAGATTTTACCTTCGTTGTGTAGAGCAAAGGTTTAAATGGTAATTTTGAAGGAATCCATGACTATCGAACTTGAAATATGGAAATAACAATATGTTTACGCTCGATATAAATCATTTTTGGCATTTGCGATATAAAAATAAATTCCTATATGAATAATTTGTACATAAAATGAAGAGTTGTTAGTATTATGCGATAAATCCACGTTTATCAAGGAGTTCTACATGTGCGTTCAAATAATTTTGACCATCATATATTTTTTTAATCAATAACAATAGTGTTTTCACATATTTTAAATTTGAAAATAATTGAATTAAGGAAAATGCAACACAAAAATGGATCATTTTACTGAATATTGTAGTCCTAATTATGTTAATAATAAATATTATAGCACGCATAATAAAGCTGACATGTTTATGTTTGCCCTTTTCTATGAGATAGTGAAAGATAGGAGATGCTGGAATGAATATTATTGTTGCCTTGTCATTTTTTTACACCAACGTTAAAAGATAAAGTTAAATAAAATTCTGCATCTTTTACCGCACTTATCAACATTCAACGAATTTAATCTAAATATATTGAAAGCGGTATTAGAAGGGACACGTTTCTTAATGCCCTATTATGCATAAAACTACCATTATTCTTTATGTGCCATTGGGTCTCCCAAGCGATGGGTCGCTATGTGCTGCAGACTCTGTGACACGAGTTTATCCCCAGAAAGTTAAAGCTGTGGCCAATGGGATGGTATATGATTCAGCATTTTGGCAAGTCAAGTTTCATCCGCAAGAAGTTAAGTTCTATGTGATTTAGTATTGTATCTAGTCAAGATTCGTCCCCAAGAAGATGGGGTGTCATCTGCTTTAGCATCTTTTCCAGTCGAACTTTATCCCTCGAAAGATGCGGTTCTACACTTTTAGAATCTCTTCCAGTCAAAGTTCTCCCACAGTAAATGAGGTGTTATGTGCTTTAGCATCTACTTCAGTCAAAATTCATACCTAGGAAGATGTGGTGCTATGTGCTTTATTATCCTTTCCAGTCAAGATTCATACCGAGAAAGATGGGTTGCCATGCTTTTTAGCATCTCCTCCATTGAATTATCATCCAAAGAAAGATGGATGCGGCTTTGTGCTTTAGCATCTCTTTTAGTCAAGGTTCATCCCAAGACAGATGCGGTGTTTATGTGTTTTACCATCTCGTCCAATAAAAATTTATCCCAGTAGGTTGTGGTGTTATGTGCTTTACCCTCTCCTACGTTCAAGTTCATCCATAGAAAGATGATGGAATGTTATGTGTTTTAGCATCTCACCCAGTCAAGAATAATCCGATGAGGTTGGGGTACTACGTGCTTTAAAATCTTCCCCAGTCAAGATTCTTCCCTTTGAAGATGAGATCCTATGTGCTTTAGTATTTCTGTCAGTCAAAATTCATGTCCAGGGAGAGGGAATGCTATGTTCTTTTTCATCTCTTCCATTCAAAGTTCGTCCGAGGAGGTAAAGTACTATGTGCTTTAAAATGTTTCTCAGTGATTACTCATCCCCACGAATTTCGGGGGGATGAGTTGCTTTAGCAACTCATCCATTCAAGATTGATCCACAGGAACATAAGGAATTATGTGCTTTAGCATCATCTCCAGTCGAATTTTATCCTTTGGAAGATGGTTTGCACCGGGGCAGAAGCCCTCTAAGCATCTTACTTTACATACCCCCTCCTGGAGCACATTATCAATGATAAGGTATGTATACATATATAAAATTATCCAACCAATGTAAGTTAGATGCAATTTTGTACAAATCTTTTCATACATATGTAATTATATCAGATTGGGTAATGAAAGAGACATGGAAGGGAATTTGGGTGATCTAGTGTCCTTTTTTATTTCCTTCCCTTTTTTCGTATACCTCGCTTTTATTCTTATATATTCACTCATGGTATATACATAAAAAATTACTCAGCATACTTTATGCATTACTTAAAGTTTCATATGAATAATTAATACAATTCAGACTCAGTTTAATTAACGTTGCTATTCATAAGTTCTGTGCCCTTTTTTGCTTTGTTCACTTTTTCTAAATCGACTAAAAAGCGTAAATCATTTCCATTTAAGGCAGTCAAGTTCTGAAATTCCATTAATTTATACTTTTAATATTAACAAAACAATAATAATTAAAGTCATAAAATTAGTAATTAATAATGTTAGATAGTTATTATTATTATGTTAAATATAGCCATCATTTATGAGCGGCTCAGTTGGCAACTCTAAAGCGTCGACTCAAATAGGCTCTGAGATGCCCCTCTCCTTATGTGAGTGGAGCGTCTCTTTTCTAGTAGGGGAGCTGCCCAAAGGCGGTTCCAGAAATATTAAAGGAGAAACCCTTTTATCAATGGAAATAACAAACAAACTAGATGACTGGGTCCTCCCCATGGACAAGTCAAGGTCACGCCCTTTGGAGACAAAACATTTATATATAGAGACAGACTCTCATTATAGAGAAGAAGATTTATTATTCCTGATTCATTAACTCAATTCGGTCCTTTAGTAGCGTCCCGGAATCCCGTTTACTTGCCTAACTCCTGCCATCTTTAGACTCGATACTTCGCTAAAACAGTAAGCCTGCCGCGTCCTTTCAAAGTCCTCTACTTACCTCCATTACCAAGACGCCTTCGGTTATCCCAGCCTAACGCATAACTTTCATGAGAAATTATAAGGAGAAAGAACCAATTTGACAGAGGCGTAAAGTAGGCCAACTGCCTAAAGTTCTCGTCACTCATCGAGCGCAAGAGCAACAAGACTCTTCAATACACGCCCTTATAACTACCGACCACGCACCCACAAACCGGTAACCTCTACCACTACATTAACTGGCAACCTTCACCGGCAACTTCATCACCCCCCAAATAAGGCGTTCAGCGTCGAGCGAGGAAATTAATTCCTGGACAAATAAATAGATCGTAGAACGACAGGCTGATGTACCTCAATTTACTTTCACTGGAATTCTGGTACCACCAAAGCAGACTTATTGAAGTCTTTAAAATATCTAACAGGTTCACTAATATACATCAAGACAATATAGCTATAATCAAGCAGCCACTAAAAATAACGGTTTAAAGCTATTAAACTAAAGATTTACCATTGCGTTAGCATATTTTTTTTTCTTATAAGATAACAAAAACTTGGAATAACTTGACAATGAAATATGTTAACAGCTCTTCAGTACTTTTTTTAAAGAATAAAAAAAATTTTACTTTAAAATATAACTACAGTAATTAGAGTTGTGATATTAATTATTTATTCATATCATATCTTCCTTTTATCTATCCTTCACATAAGACTCACTCTTTAGTTTCCTTCTTGAGTCAGTTTTATGATCTTTGTAGGTTCGTAGTTCAGTAATTGAAAGATTGATAGTAATTTTAACGATGATTTTTGTTTTAAATCACTCGCCTTCAACGCCATTGGAATAGGAGAGACCTAGTGATCTTTTACCCATATTTACTTGCCTGACTAGGCAGCTCAAAGAATGGGGGAGTTTTTTCTGTATAAATTTTCATCAACTTCCTACAGATATCGCAGATATTCCTAAGTGAGAACATCTAGGTGCCCTGTGATAAGGCCCTTGACCTGTCACAGTGGATGCGGACCCCGCAGAACTTAAGTTATTCATCAAAAAATCCGATACTGAAGAAAACAACAACATTAATTACAGGTTCCTTGCTTCCCCATAAATTAAATTATGTTGATCCACACCAATGTTACTAAATGGGGCCTTCCCATACCAACCCTTTATTCTCATCTAAACATAAGCCAACCACCACTTTTGTGGATAAGAGAATAAAATATAGAACCCCCTGAGAGAATCATGTTGCAATGAGGCTGGGGCAGAGCAGGAATTGAAGCTTTAGTCTCCTTCTCAACCCTACAGGAGCGAATGTCCTTAGAAAAGCCCACGAGTGATAGTTAGCCAAAGTCTTAATGGCCTTTTATATTTTATCAAATAAATTCAAATATATAAAAGAATAAAGTACATAATTGAAAGTTCCAAGTTATAAGAAATTAAAAAGTGAGACCGTTGCCTTCTTATAGCGTTACGTTACACACTCGCTCCATTTCTGCCGATTACGTCAATGGCATAGGCCTTGAAATCAATATGGGATGGTAGGCCAAATTTGCCAGGAGAATGACACAAGAGTTTAGTAAAAGTAGTAATTCATGGCCGGGGATTTCTCCGATTCTTTCAAAGACCATTTAAGGAACTCGTAGGATTATTATTAGAATAATCCAATTCAACCATCGTTGGATCTATAATAAAAACCCTTGACCTAATTTAAGGCCATTTACCGAACTCGTGGGTTTATTACAGAGCGTGTTCCCAACTATTTGTCTTCGGTCACTTCGTAATTTAGTGAGCTCACATTTAGTGTCTTTCTACGACGCGAAACTTACACCAATCTGATAGACCCTAACCACAGGAATAAACCCCCCATACACCTGAAACCTGGAGAAATGGCACGCTTTTCCGGACCCCAGTATGCACCCTTAAAGGGGGGGGGTGTAGCATGGATTGTATGCCCTTCCAGCCCTAATACCCTGAAAGGGGTCTGCGGCTATATATCTTATACTTTATCACTTTCTCCATCTTCACATTCTTTAAACATCCACTTACATCTTTCCTTAATAAATGCCCTCTTTGGTTTTTACTTTAAACTTAGTTCTTACATTTAGCCTGTGACACTTTCCGAGCTGTTTGCTTTCATTCGTATATTTCAGACCATGTAATATTAGGTTAAATAGAACTGGTACAAATGCGAGGGTTTAGAAGGAGAATCATTTTTCACCGAGCAGACACTTATGCTCAGCCACTTGAAGCTCACTGACTGATTGGTTTAAGGTAAAGGATGCTAAGGGTCATCAAAGACAGGGTGGTTAGTGTGGAAAGAATTTGTGAAAGAAATTACAGAAGAGGAATTAATGCTATGTATTGAGACTTTAACCCATTCATATGGATCTTCTTAACAAGCTTTGTAAGAAGACTATTTGAGTAGTCCCAGACTTTTTTACCCTTCAAATACACCGGTTTTTCGAAAACCTGGGTCGGTGTGCATTCACTCCATTGAGCATTACTTATCCCGTTACACACATTCTTACTTTCCTAAGTACAAAAGTACCCATTCTTTCTCCCGCACTATTGATCTTTCTTAGAGATGAGATACTACATATAAAAGTAAGAGTATTCAAATGTGGTTTGGGATTTCCATCGGGTTTTTTCCCTTCTCCAATCTGTTAAAGGAAACAACCCACACAAAACGGAATCACCGACGCGTTTGCTGCCGAGTCTCATATTACGATTGACCATGAGCCAAGATTTCGTTGATTCTTGTAAGCGCTGTCGTTTTACCGCTTAGAGCTCTCAGCGTCTGTCAAACAATCAGAAGCACAACCAGCCATTACGATAAGAATTGAAGGATGTTGCAACATATGTGACATTTCTGACCCAATTTATTGCCATGATTGGGAAATATTTCGCAAAATTTGAGGATTGCGTAATATAGAAGGCAGCAGCTCACCAATTTTGCGAATTTATGAGAAAATTCTGCTGATCATTCAATACAATATGAATATTTAGTCAAGATATGGATATAATTTATTTAGTCTTCTTAATTTCTTTAACAAAGTAAATCGATTTTCTACCAAGGTATAGAGGACTAAAAAAAAGGAATAATTTCTCTACAGTATTTTGTGTTGCATTTTCATGCTAGAGAGAATTAAGAAACTTTATAATGTGTTTTTCCACTAATGAGTCAGGGTAGCCTACAATATAGGTAGCCAACAATAAATGCTCTTCATACAAACTGCTGTATTTAGAATTCTCTTTACTAAAAACATGCCTTAAAAATAATGGCTACCCTGACTCATTAGTGAAAAAACACATTATAAAGTTTCTTAATTCTCTCTAGCATGAAAATCCCACACAAAATATTGTAGAGAAATTATCCGTTTTCTTTAGTCTCCCATAGTTTGGTAGAAATTGGAACGAATGTGTTAAAGAATTTAAGAAGATTAAATAAATTATATTCATATCTCTATCCAAAATTCATATTAAAATATGGGCACAATATTGGATCCTATTTCAGCTCTAAGGACCGAATTCCATTCCCTTGCCGCTCCTCTGAAATTTATAAATATAGTTGTGAATCGTGCCATTCATCATATAGCATCGAGCAGCATCGGAGAAGGTCAACCCAAACGGGGGTGATTCTAAACAAACCAGGCCCTTCGCCCATACGAGATCACATCAAAACATCCAATTCTGAAATTAGTCTGGATAACTTTAAAATACTTATTCATATCCTCCATCAAAACAAAGTACGAATATTAGAATCACTTTACATCCTAAAACTTAAACCTAATTTAAATTTAAATCAAATCTTTACATTGTATCATAAATTAATGAAAATTATATGTTCTTGCATTAAGCAGTTTTTACTAAATTGTACTATTCATTTTTTGTATTTTATGAAACTTAACATTTTAACCCTTTACTATCTTAAGTTTCTTAGTGACGAAAATGAGGCTAGGTACTCGAAACGTTCAAACCCAGATAAAGAAATATGTTTTTATCAATAGCGTGCTTTGTTTTCACTCATATATATATATATATATATATATATATATATATATATATATATATATATATATATGGGAAATATCACGAAAGTTAGCGCGTGATAACTATAAATATGAATATGTACCACGGAAGGAAACGGCCAAAAACTGATACAATAATACAATAAGCCATAATAATGATTTTATAAAGAAAAATATCCTAGGAATCATTTTTAATCTCCCACACAAAGGAGAGTAATCTCAACATTAGCCCAGGGCTGTTTTCGCTAGATCCAATTTTATCCCTTTTTCTAAAATCCGACTTATCTGATAGCATTAAAAAGTTGCCCTCAAAGGGAAAGTGCTTTGTATAAATACTGTGTGTCTTAGTACGTGACCAAACTACGTACACACCAACTCGGCCCTTACAATACCACAACAAAAAGATAACGAGGGCATCTCACCAAGTGAGTTTACGATGAGAGGTTCCTAAGGAAAGTTGTGAAATTCGGGAAGTCAAATGTCTGACAGGTATTCAAGCCGAATAGTCTAAAGAGGCAATTACTTGGCGCACTCAGAGAAGGCAAACCATTCTTCACCACTTGCCCAACCTTAAAAATAAAAGCAGATCCACCCTGTGGCCTAAATCGCTAAAATCACAGCTAATGTTTTTTTTTAATAGCACCCATCTGGCGACTGCCTGCAAGGGCATAAGTCATCATAAAAAATCAAGACAAGCAGAAGCAAACCAAATAAACAAAATAATACAAATGAAAGAAGAGAAATAAGGAAGCAGACACTACTACTGGTAAGTGAGAGCCGCAATCTTAATAAATAAGCCAACTTGTGCCTCATTGTGACCTCAAGCTGCTTAAGTGACCCATACATGACGTGGTCAAGTTTTCAAAATGGAGAAATGGACTCAAATATCAAAAGCTTGAAATTCAATTTGGGATTAATATCCAATCATTAAACTGGTTTAGAAAATGGGTTAAAATTGCTTCATTTTTGCTACAATTGAATCACATTTTATAAAAAAAAATCATTAAAATCAAGATGGGTAAAAATATGTTACGAAAAAGGGAGTGGAAAAATAGGATAATTCAGTGGACTAACGGAAAAGATTTGCGGAATCAATAACAGCGGCCTCGTTATCAACTCGACGCTGGCAAGATACAGTAATATTGGCCACAAACTCAATCTGGGTAGACTAAATAATGAAAGTACCCGTTTTTTAACGTTTCTAGTTATGAATTAACGCATTGTTTTAGTCGTCTGTTTATGGAAAAAGACCGACCATGGCGGTCTGTTTATGGCAAAAGACCGACCATGGCAGGCTGTTTATGGGAAAAGACCAACCATCTCGGTCTGTTTATTGGAAAAGACCAACCATGTCGGTCTGTTTATAGGAAAAGACCAACCATGGCGCTCTGTTTATGGGAAAAGACCAACCATGGCGGTCTGTTTAAGAGAAAAGACCAACCATGTCGGTCTCTTTGTCCAAAACCAAGACTTTTAAGATGGTTATTTGCAAACGATTAAGGACGAAATATTAACCATGTGAGTTACTGAATTATTTAGAGGATTCGCCTCAAAAACAACGGAAGAACTTCATAAATGGTAAAAAATGGTTGACGTTAATTTAAATGTGATTTAGATATTGAATTTCAGTTTGGAAATATAATTTTAAAAATGGCATCAGCAAGCCCACGGGGACTGCTTTTATTGTTGTCATACTGATCTTTATGTGAACATTATTTGAACAGGAACTTTCCCCTAAAAATGTGAGGCGGATGGCGCTATTAATTAATAATTAGATAATTCTGAAACGGTGCAAAAGGTAGTGATAGAGTGAAGTGCTTCTGCACCCATACCATACAACAATCATCGTTAAACAGAACTCTTGGTAGCCGAGTGGATTCGGCGTCGGTCTGCCAACGTCGCGGTACCAGGGTCGATCCTGGAAAGATCTGACACAAACCACAAACGTCTGCGCACGAAGAGATCTGGCTACCATTTGGCGGAAGCGATGCGCTCAGTGCGCCTCTCCCATGTTAGCAGCACAACACACACACACACACACACACACACACACACACTCACTTCCAAGGAATCTTGCCGATGGGTGTTTATATCCACATACCTCTGACGCGGAACAGCAGTTCCCTCTGGCCCGGGGCGACTAAAGTTCCACCTGAACGCTTTTTGATAATACTTCCTCACCCTTTTCCCCAAAGAGGACCGGGACCCTGTTGCCCCCCAGGCTCACCAGCGATTGTCATACTGGCCTTTGTGCCCATTTCATTATCTAGTCAGGAATCCGCCAGGAAAAGGCAGGTTGGCGAACTACCACTACTACCATCCTTAAATCCACGCTGTCTCGAGTTGGATCTTTCGACCTCCTATAAAAAGAGCCGTTTGATCCATGGCATATCCGTCAATTAAAAATCCTCCCCCCCCCTATTTCAACTTTAGGTACCCCACTGGAGTGACAACATTCACATCTGGGGCTTAGGGGAGGGGGGTATCTTGGAGAGATGCGACCATTCCAGTAGAGTGTGTAGTAAGTAGTGTCCTCTTTATACTACTCGGGTTATTCACTTACATTATTCAACTGTCTTCTACTAAAAAGAAAAGGAAAGGAAATGAGAAAAGAAAGAAAATAAAAAGCAATAACAACTACGCATTCATAACACGGAAAGAAAGAGCCTAAGAACATAACGTAAGAAAAGAAGGAGTCTGCAGAAGGCTAATCAATACCCTATCCCCTAAATCTATCTCCAAGTTAAGTCCCACCCAGCATCCTCTTCTATAAATCTATCCAATCTATTCTTAAAAATCGGCAGGGAGGACCCTTTTATTACCAGACTACTGAGCCTATTCCATTCCTATACCACTCGATTTGTAAACCAATTTCTACCAATATCTTTCCTAAACTTAAACTTCTCCAGCTTAAACCCTTTGCCACCAGTGTTATCCTGTTCAGTAAGAATGCCAACATGACTTATGTCTCTCCTATTATAACCTTTTACCTACTTGAAGACGTCAATCAAGTCTCCTCGAACTCCTCTACCTTCTAACGCATGTAGATTTATTGTCCTATGCCTTTCACCTTAAGGTAAGCTCCTCAACCAATATCCATAAATCTTCAGACCTTCCTTTCCCTTGTTGTGGTTAAAGGTGATTGTAATCACAGAAAATGTGAAAGAAATATGAAAAGGCAAACATTTTCTTAATTTTCAGGGGAATGATCTCATAAATGTCTTTTTTACATGTTCCTCCTTGCCCTGGCTGCTCGTTAAGAAGAAGTCTCATTTAGGTTTTCTATTAGGGAGTATTTATCATCATCATCATCATCATCGCTAACACTATAATTTAAGAAGGGGATTTTCTTGAGTATTTGAATAAATAATTTCATTTTAGTTTGGTTATGACTTATGTTTTTTTTATAAAAGTTATTTATAATAATTCATTTATAATATCAAAAAACAAAATGATGAAGTTCAGAAATAAATATAAGTATCGAAATTTGGTGAATTTTTAAAACCCAAAGAATTACAAATGGTGAATTTCAGAAAATTTATTTTTATATATCTTCTATAATTCTATATTTTAGCAACTTAATATTTTGATAGCGGGGAAATTTAGTTTAGAGTTCCTTTTTTAAATTATTATAATTAGCGAAGTTTATAAAATTTATAAAAATCTAACCATGGGTAATTTTTTTTTAGATTTTAAATTTTAATGTTACATAGTAGCGAAGCGTGGGGGAAGTGGCGAAGCCATCGCCTGGTACAGTTATATTTATATTTCTCTATTTTACAATACAAAGCAATCTTAAAAATCTTTTATTTTCATAGTATAAATATTCTCATGTATACTATGCTAGGCTATATATATTCAAGTCTATACTAAGCTATGGTATACTAGGCTACTTTAGCGTATACTATGCTATTCTAGGCTATGCTGGACTATAATGCGCTAGACTAGGCTAGATTATAGTGTACCATGCTAAGTTAGCATATGCTAGGGTAGGCTGGCTAGACTATGGTTGGGTGTGATAATAATAATAATATTTATATGCCAAGATTTACCATGCTAGAAACGGATAGGATATACTATGGGCTATACTATGCTAGACTAGTTTATACTATGCTAGGCTAAGTTATACTATGCTTATACTATACCATACTAAGCTAGATTATGGTAAGGTAGAGTAGAGTAGATAGGCTATACTATGCTAGGCTTTGCAAGGCTAGGCTAGCCTAAGCTATACCAGGATAAGCTAGGTAATACTATGTAAACTATTCTAGACTATACTAAGTTAGGCTATGCTATACTATACTATTATAAGCTAGGCAAACTATCTATGATAAGCTATACGATGATAAGCTTTACTATCTTATAAATACTAGGCTGTACTAGTTTATGTTAGGCTAGGCTTTACTAAGCTATGTTAGGCTAGTTTTTGTTAGGCTAAGCTTTACTATGGTTTCTCGGCTCAGATAGGCCATACTATACATCCTCTGCTAGGCTAGGCTAAATTAGTCTAGGCTACGTCATACTATGTCAGGCTAAAATATAATATGTAAAGCTAGGATTTACTATGCTAGCTACAATAGAGTATGGTGTGGTAAATTCTACTATTATAGGGAATCATATTCTAAACTTGGTTATACTAAGCTAGGCTAAGTTAGACTAGTCTATCCGATGCTAGGCTAGGCCATATTATGGTAGAGTATGCTATGAAATAATCTACTCGGTTATTCTACGCTATACTATACTATGCTAGGCTATGCTATGCAAAATTTAGTATGTTAGGCAATCTAGGCTAGTCTATACTATGCTAGGCTTTATTATGCCAGTTGAGGCAATACTATGGTAGGCTTTATTATGCCAGTTGAGATAATACTATGGTAGGCTTTACTATGCCAGTTGAGGTAATACTATGGTAGGCTTTATTATGCCAGTTGAGGTAATACTATGGTAGGCTTTATTATGCCAGTTGAGGTAATACTATGGTAGGTTTATTATGACAGTTGAGGTAATACTATGGTAGGCTATCCTAAGGTAAGCTAGGTTTTGACAGGCTACTATTCGAAATGATACTAGGCTATGCTATAAAATGTTATACTATTCTAGACAATGCTAAGCTATACTTGGATACACTATGCTATATTATGCTAGGAGATACTATATTACATATACTATACTATATTATACTTTACTTCTATGTTTTCTATGTTTTGCTGTACTATGTGATGCTATAATATACTATGCCATGTTATACTATGTTATAATATGATAAGGACCACTATGTAATAATATGGTATGTTATACTATGCTATAATGTGCTATGCTATACTATTCTAGACTAAGCAATTAGGGTGTGACCATTTTTTCGCCTTTCCAATTACATAAATGAGGTGTGACAAAAAGTTTAGGCCCAACATTTTAATTAAAAAAATATATATTTTAATATAACTTAGTTCTGCTTTTTAATAAGCTTTTAGAAACTTGTGACTTCTTAGTCGCGAGTGACTTTACATATCACACTGTCGGTCGGTCCACGTTTTGCTTCTTTTTTTTAATAACATTGTATCAATTGAGCCAATTCTAACGAAATTCGAAACCATTATGTTGTGTTACATTTGCTTCTGAATGATACAATTGGCATAGTCCTATAAAAGTTATCCCGGGAATTATTTTGTTTTGGCAATAACATCATAACTATTCGGCAGATTCTAACGAAATTTGAAACACTTATGTTGTTTTATATTCTCTTTCGAGTGATATAATTGTCAAAGTCCTCCCAAAGTTGCCATGGGATTATTTTGTTTTGGCAATAACATCATAACTATTCGGCTGATTCTAAGTGAATTTGAACCCAATATGTTGTTTTACATTCTCTTTCAAATGATAGAATTTCCAATATCTTCCCAAGGTTACTCCACCAATTATTGAAAGTTTCCAAAGTCGTAAGGACATATGTAAATCAGAATAATTGTGGGCAAGCGACTTTTTGATCAGCAGACCTTGTTGAGATACGCCACGACTTCATTAATCGTGGCGTATTAATCGTGGAGACTTGCTCGTTCATTGAAATGACAGTTGTTTCGTCCATCATGATAGAAAAAACTCCAGAAACCGATAAAACCGCCACCTCTAGCACCAGTTGCCCTGCAAATCAAGATGAAATACTTTAAACTTCCTTCTTTTCAATCTAATAATCTTTGGGTATGTATGTGTGTATGTCACAGTGTATTTGTGAAGTTAAATGAATAGAACAAAGTTAGGAAGGGAGAGAGAAAATAAAAAAGAGAAGAGGGTATAGAAGATTAGAGATTGAGGAAACAAACAATGAAGGTTAAGAAGATGGGATAATGTGACGTTTTATTTTTCATTTCCGATAACTTTATTCTAGGATCTAATCTCAATAGTTTTCTAATATATATATATATATATATATATATATATATATATATATATATATTTGCTGATGAGATTGCAGCTCTTGTCTGAGGTTGTGAGGAGCGTCATTTGGTCAGAATCGCCTTCATTGCCTGGGTAGCGCAACATGGGCTTGGAAGACTCTTTCTCCAGTCAAGCTGGGAACAGAAAGATCCAAAGGCACGTCATCATGGTGTTCTTGAAGCGGAGTCATGTTGCGATCGCAGAAGAGAACACTCTCGATTACTGGAAGTAGCAAGCGACGGTTTCTTTAAACTTGTTCTTGCTTCTTTGTGGTAATGATTGCGTCGATGGCCTTCGAAGGGTCACACATGATGTCGAGCAAAGCTTCCATTCAGGTTATGGCTGCAGTGTGGTAGCTTTGCTCTTTGTGGTTTTCTAAAACTTCAAGGGCCTTCTTGTACATGGAGATAGGCTCCAAAACGAGACATCAAAGTTTAACCTGATTTTCAGTACCGTCAGAGACACCGGCGAAAAGCATACAAGCAACGGAGTATTCTCCATTTTTCGAGATTGAAAACTTGAGCTATGTTGAGCACCGGGTAGGCTGGAACCGCCTCTTTTGAACACCCTCATAGTTCAAGGAAGATCCTCGATAGATGGGGCTTTCTGGTATATGATGGTCTTCTTCTTATCATTTTTTCCCTTCTTGCCAACGAAATTAGCAATGTCAAATCGAAGTGCTTAAGGAGCTGCCACTGCAACTACCGCCTCCCCGGGACGATTGAGGGACATCAGCAGTATTAATCTTCTTCTGCGCATCTGCCTCTGTGGTGGCATTATCCTGTTAAACGCGTTTTTGCCGTGGATTAAAAAATGCAGTGATTTTTTGAGGTTCACTGGATCGCTTCACTTCACTGTAGGTACCTGAGAAACAAAATTATTTAACAAAAATACGGCCTATAAGTATAAAATACATTTAGACAAAAAAGTGAGAGCAGTAAGTTGCTGACACGTTAAAACAAACAACTTTAACCAGAAACTTTAACTTTTTAACTTAACACGTTATCATCTTGATGTAAATTCATTTAGCAATACACAGCTATACGCACTTCTTAATTTAACGACTGCACATGAAGCGTATTAAACTCAGACTTTCCTTACGACATCTGAATTCCTTCTTTATACCACTGACAGCATTCGAGAACTTTCCATGATATTCCAAGAGCGAGAACGTCTAGAATCGGCAAAACTTTCAGAATATTCTGGAAAAGTCTTCGCGCGTACAAGCGTATAAGTCAAAAGAAGATAAATATGGAATTGAATTTAGATGGATTATTATTATTGGGAAAATATGGGCAATACCATAGTAATTTAGGGGAGGTTCAGCCCCCTCAGCACCGCCCCTCATGAATCTGTCCCTGCATGTTATTTATAGTCAATTGGTTCGCCAAAATCCCATAAGAACAGCATAACAAATTGTATCAGGCCTCAGGACATTTCGTACGCCTGTTTCTCGACACTTGAATGCCATTAGACAAGTAAAAAAGATGGATAGGTTTGTTCCACATGAACTGAAAGGAAAAAAAAAACCATTCCATGTCTGAACCAGCTAAATGCACTTACCAAGACCCCATATAATCCATGAAGGTGCTGAAGAAAAACAGTATGTTCGATAATATCAAATACTGGATAGGGATCAAGAATTTTCAGAACTGAAGGGCAACCAGTATCAGCCGCACGAGCAAGGGATCAGTTAGCGCCACCCGTTCCTCGTATTGTGGACGAGATACTTGGACATGGTAGTCAATGACAATCCCTGGTGAGGCCCAAGACACCAGGGCTGTTGTGCTCGTTGGGGGAGGGCGGTCGTAATGTGTGTTTATTACATCAACAAGATATGGTGGAACACTTCCTGACGCCAGGAAGCCTCCCATGAGAGACACTAATACTCCATCGGGAGGGTTTCTGGATAAATGAGAGAATGGACATGTTGGATTAGATAGACCAGGTTAATTAACCCCCCAAACCTGAAAAATGGCGATTACCTCTCGCGAAACCAGCCTTTCTAAAGTCCAATCCTAAATCATTGTTTTCGCTTTATTGGCCGATTAATTTTATGTTCTTCTTGCTCAATGGAAAGCAAATTTTCCTGGCATCTTTTATCTGCGTGTTCCAAGGAAAAACAGATAAGGGATAAGAATCATGAGGGTGAATTTAGTTTAATCTTAGTGAAATATAGTTTTATTCGTTATGGATTCTATTTTTGGTCATTTAAATAAGATTTATTCCATTCGTTTTCGCACAAAGTATTTTTATGGTTCTTAAAAAATTAGCCCCATGGGTGGATTGGAATATCAAAATATATTATCGAGACAGTTTTCCTGAATAGAATTCCAAACGAATGCAAAATAGATCGCATTACGGCATTCAGCATATAAATAAAAATCCCTTTTTAAAAAATTTGTTTTTAAATTTTTGATCAGAAATCATAGATATAATAGAATTAAAAAAATGGCGTGGGGATTTTCAATATACATAGTATAGAATTTATAAATTAGTGTCATTCATAAAATAGTCCATAGCTAAAATAATCATTTTGGGGTAAATTATACACAAATTTTACTCAAATATGTTATATTGATTTAAAATACTCAATTTGTAGTATTTGGCAAAAATAAAGAAACAAAGTTTTATTATTCTGAATATTGTTAATTTCGAGCTTGTTTGTGACGACACGAGCAAAAATTATTTTCGTTTCCTCTTCGGGGAAGAATCATTTTATTACCTCGCCTGAAATTGTTCTTGTCCTTTGAAGGGTGAGACCTAAACCCACATGAGGCGTTGTTGTGTTGCATTTGTTCTCTTTGTTTTGAGAGTTTCTTCAAGTGGTCTTTGCCTAGCAGTGCTGGAATATAGAAACAAATTAAGGATGCTCCCCCTTCTCGCACTTCTCAGTGCAGGAAGGACAACCAACCTACTCTTCGACAGCGATGCGCAACTACCCGTATGTCGGAACATTACATACTATACCATTGGTCTTGGTGCCATTCTATGTATGATTAGGCTCATCATTTGATCCCTCCTTCTGCATCACTTGTTCCTTCTAATTTGTATTTAATATTAGTTTTACTAGTTCGCTTCCTCCATTAACATTCGAAGGGATACACCTTTTTGTTTTATGGGCGACAGCGTTTTCTCTACGAGGCTCCTGCTTCACTGCTGTGGAGGCTTTTCCTCATAGGAGTGTTAATAGGTGATAATTTGTGCTATAAATGACTTTTACATTCGTGATTCTTCATTAGTCCTGTCTTTGTTGTTTGGATTTAGAGCTACCGTTGTTGTTGACCGGGTAGGTTGTGTGAGGATGGGGTCTGTTTTTTAAACAACTAGCTAAGAAATCAAGATACACGTGATGTAAAGTTTATGTATGGTGTAGGATCAGGTTATAGCGTATGATCTTGTTAATAAAAAATGTGTTATGAGAGGTTTTAGGAATGTGTGAAGTGTGTAGTAAGATAGTAGAGATATTAAACTATTTTATATCTGGAGTAAGATCTGGAATAGAGTTAAAGGTGGCTGGAGTCAGTGGTTTGATATACGTAAGAGTGTGAAGCAAAGGAAGGTGTTGTTACGGTAACTGTTAAGTACCTTTATATTTACATTATTGAGAGAAGTATGAGTAAGAATGGTCGACTGGTGTGTGAGAGTGATAGAAAATAGTGAAAGATGGGTGCTAGGTATTTTGGTGTAAGTTGATGACAGAGTGTTATTGCTTAAGATGGAGAAGGATTTTGAAGTATTTGTGGGCCCTTGCACCAAACACTAATTTGGGGTCCCTGGTAGTAATTGTATGGGCACCCTGAGAGTTATCGGGAAGGACCAGAAATTTTTACAAGTTGAATTCAACTTAGAAACCAACGAGGGCATTGAATGGCTCAGAACCAAATGTGTAAGTTAAAGATTCCTGCTCCCTTGTGGCCGCAAGAAAATCCATTGATTTTTGTTGCATTTTTATTCCTATAAAGTAAATAATATTGAGTAATTACAAGAGCCTGTGATATATATATATATATATATATATATATATATATATATATATATATATATATATATATATATATATATATATATATGTGTGTATTTAAAAGCCCAAGTAAAACGGAAATTGGTAACACAACCCGGAAAAACGCTAAGGAGAATATTACATGTACCAATGAAAGCTTAAGAAAGAAAATGGGAAATGTAGAGAACGAAAAGATAGGGCAAACTATTTTAACCATTATATGAAAATAAATAAAGAAGTTGGATTTGAACCTGTGTTATCGCTCATCGCTTATATGACCAAGACGCTTATCGCCAGAGGATGGTAGCTCTGGCAATGAGCGTCTTAGTCATATAGCGTTTTTCCGGGTTGTTTTACCAAGTTCCATTTTCCTTGGGCTTTTAAATACATCTATATATCACGAGTCATGTGATTTTTAGTTATTATTATTATATCTATCTATATATATATATATATATATATATATATATATATATATATATATATATATATATATATATATATATATATATAATTAGAAGTCTAAATGTAAGACAGAAATTATTAAGTTGGTTGTTTTGGTGGTTTGCACCTTGATCAAGAGCGATGTTCAAGTAGCTATCTAAAGTGTATCAACGTGATAGTGATATTTAGAGTGTATTAAAGTGATAGTTGGATCTAGATTAAATCAATATGTTAATGTTATTGTCAGAGCCGAATTTGAAAATGTTATGAATTCGAGAAGAATCTCAAGGGAGATCGGATGATTCGTCATTGCAAGGGGGTTATGCGTAGAATGTGAAGAAAGCTACATGAGTGTATATGATGGTACCAAAGGAACTGTATGGTAGGAAAAGTATGTGTTATGAAAGTAGATTTAAAGATTCTGATATATTATTTTTTAAAAAAGCACTCATCTGGCGCTCCTCAACGAGGCTACAAACGCCAATAAAA